>CM047810.1:68611493-69831493 GCA_026214975.1 Gentiana macrophylla
GGCCCGGAGGTCGGATATCTGAGATGCCGAGAGGCTAGCATTATCTTTAGTACACGCCTCCCGAAAGCTGAGACCTTACTTCCAAGCGCATCCAATTGTTGTGATCACCGACCAGCCTCTTCGACAGATCCTGTCCCGACCAGAGACGTCCGGACGCTTGGCAAAATGGGTAGTGGAATTGGCCGAGTATGATCTTGACTTCCGCCCCCGAACGGCCGTTAAAGCACAAGCGCTAGCAGATTTTCTTGCTGAGGAAACAACCATCGGTATCGAACAAAGCCAGTCAGAACGAAAGGATGAATCTTGGACATTGTACGTTGATGGGGCCTCTAACAAAGAAGGGGCCGGTGCGGGCCTTCTTCTCATCAGCCCAAAAGGTGAAGAGTTTCCCTACGCACTTTGGTTCGGATTCTCGGCCACCAACAATGAAGCCGAGTATGAAGCGCTGATCACTGGACTCAACCTGGTAGCTATGTTGGGAGCAAAGAATTTACAAGTATATAGCGATTCCCAGTTAATAGTCAATCATGTGAAAGGAGAATACGAGGCCAAGGAGGAGCCCATGAAAAAATACCTAGCCATAGCCAACGCTCGGCTTAAAGCATTCAACACTGTCCTTGTCGAGCAAGTACCCCGATCTCAAAATCGGCGAGCCGATGCCCTTTCAAAGATATCATCCAACTTTACACCCAGCAGGAAAGTGTTAGTAGAATTACTGCGAGAAAAAAGATATGATATCCAGGAAGTTCAGCCCATTACTCAGAAGGATACCTGGATGGACTCCATAGTATCCTATCTCCGGGATGCCGTACTACCAAGTGATAAAATTTTAGCAAGAAGAATGAAGTTTCGAGCAGCAAGGTATGCGCTTTTCGCCAATATACTTTATAGGAAATCCTTCATTGCCCCATGGCTCAGATGCGTAACAGAGGATGAAGGGAACTACTTGCTCCGTGAAATCCACTTAGGAATTGTCTGATATAAGATCCTTGGGGATTCCGTATCTACATACAACATTCTTCCAGATGAATTTCTGAATAACTTTTGCGGTAATTGTGGTGAGAGGTTCAGCTTCCACCCACTTAGTGAAATAATCCACAGCCACTATAAGGAACTTGAAATTACCCGGTGCCCGGGGTAGGGGTCCGACCAGATCGACTCCCCATTGGTCAAACGGCCAGGCCGCGACAAGAGGTGTCATTTGTTGCGAGGCTAGGTGAGGTATGTTGCTATGTACTTGACATGATTTACACTCACGGACGAGGTCTTCGGCGTCTTGTTGCATGGTCGGCCAGTAGTAGCAGAATAGCCTGCACTTACGTGCTAGTGTTCGAGCCCCTGGATGATGCCCAGTTCGATGATAAGGGTGTCCGATCCTGGTGCGCAGAGTTAGGAATTTCCCAGCATTTTACCTTAGTAGGCTATCCTCAGGCTAATGGGCAGGTCGAACAAACAAACAGGTAGATCAAATTCGGTCTAAAGAAAAGGCTTGAGGAAGAAGGAGAGAGTTGGGTAGAGCACCTGCCAAACATTCTGTGGGCCTACCGAACGACACCGAACTCCGCAACAGGAGAAACACCTTTCTCCCTAACGTATGGAAGCGAGTCTGTCATCCCCGCCGAGATCGGACTGCCGTCGCCAAGACTCGAGCTTCATGAAAAAACGGGTATGGAAACGGAAATCAGGCATGCAAAGGACGACCTAGAGGAAAATAGAGAAATAGCATTCATTCGAATGTCAAGATATAAACAGAGAATCTCTCAGTATTACGACAGCAAAGTAAAACACTCCTACTTTAAGGAGGGAGATCTGGTCCTCCGAAAGAACGCAGTTAGCAGACAGGGTCCTGAAGGTAAATTAGACCCAGACTGGGAAGGACCCTACAAGGTGGTAAAGGTACATGGAAAGGGTGCTTATCAGTTAGCCGATTCCCGGGGGAAAACCATTCCCAAGAGCTGGCATGCCAACAACCTACGAAGGTTCTATCCGTAACATGTGTATCATGATCGGATTCTGCTTAAATGTTATTTACGTTCTGCTTTTCTTGAATAAAATTGATATTATTTATAAAACGTCTTGTTCAATTCTGTGATTTTTGCTTAAGCCAGTCGCCAGTCCGATCTGGCCTTGCCCGATTAAAAGGACAGCATCAACCTGACAAGAGGCGTTCGACATGCAAGTCGTCAGTCAATCTGCCTTGCTCGGTGAGAAGTCGGCCTGGCTTGGCCCGCTCACTCATTTTGACAAGTCGCCCGACCAGGCTCGCCTGTTCATACTATTTCAAAACAAAGCGATTATGCAATCAAGCTTAAAAACACACTAGTATGCCATTCCAGAATAATCATAGGCATGCCGTACGAGGGGGGCTGCCATGCCACCAAACAAAAAAAAAACAAAAACAAAACAAAACAACAACTGAACAATCAAAAGGTACCAAAAATCTTCATTAAACTTTACAACCATAAATTAGCTAGGTTGTATCCTCATAGAGGGTACTTTGTTACAAGATCCACCCCTGCTTGAAACTCCTTCACCCGAACAGAGTAGTCTGACTCGGTGTCAGGAGTGTACAAGGAAGGGTGAGCTAAACTGTCGATTGTAAGGCCAGGGTGGTGAACCCGACAATTGTCTACTCCTTGCGTATAACTAGCCCTCACTACGGGACTCAGCAGCCGCTTCAAAGATTCGGCCAAGTGGGGAGAAGATTTGTAAGCACCAACAGCCCTATCGGAAGCCTCTTGAAGCCGGGCGGGGAAACCTCGAACAGCAGCCTCGGCCGACGAAAGCTCTCCCCGAAGCCTCGTGATGTGCTCCCCCAGTTTGGCCTCCTTCTCTAGGTGTTCGGTCATAAACTCTTGAAGGCGAGCCTCATAATCAGACCTTAACCCTTTGGCCTCTTACCTTGTATCCATGGCGCTCTTCAAGTTCTTTTATACGATTATCTTTTGACTTCAAGTCTAAAGCCCTCTTTTCTTTGTTCAATTGCCGAGCGCACCAGGCGGCAGATGATCTCTTCACCTACGATTGTCCCCTAAGAAAGCACGGTATATAGTTAAGATAACTCAGGCAAAGTATGGTCGGCACCATGTGTACGGCAAGTCAGAATTACCTGTTTCATGGCTACAAAGCTTGCCTCGGTTAGTTCCATGTTAGACATCTGAGAGAAATCCTTTGCCTCGTCGGTCATATCGCACGAGGCAGAGGGATCGGTCCCGAACTCTTCGTAACGAACTCCCGACCCGCCAACTCCAGTATCTTCCGAGTCCGATCCTGTGACGGTTCGACAACTTTTTTCCCTTCTCTCCTCCGAACATATGTCCTCATACCTAAGGCGAGAAGATCGGCCTATTAGAGGAGTCTCAGGCTCCTCCTCATCATCTTCATCCTCCCACTCGTTCACCATTATGATGGGAATGTCCGCACCCCTCGGAGAGTAAGGAAGGTCCCCCAGAACGTCATCCTCGAGTTCGGCCAACAGGTGAGCCGTATGAGAACCAACAAGTGACCCCACCACTCGACCGGGCGACCGATGGCCTCCGGGGCGCGGTGGGCTCGGCCACCTAGGGGCTCGAGGCCTTACTCCCACTCTGGATCGGGGCTGGGAGACCGCCAATGTCCACACTACAAGAAAGAAAGTAAGTTACATCATCATCATATAAGATACCAAATAGAAGTAGATCTTACCTAATTCCCGACAGACATCATCCAGAGGGTGATAAGGATCAGGTCCGGCATCGTCCAGCCGTGCCGCAGTGATTAGTTCGGATGACAGCTCGTGTAGCCTTAGAACAGCCCCTGCGTTCCGTATGGCATCCACCTTAGTAGAGTTGGGAAGCCGTGGGCACTCGTCCCTTTGTAAGGTACTGGTGTTCCAGCGTCCCAGCTTGGAATCTCCCCGATCTCGGACAAAGAAGAAACATCCCCACCATGCGCCATACTTAGGACCCTCAAGCATCATTTCTGGAACCCCGGATCGGCGGGAAAAATGATACCATGCCCTTGGTCCCGGACTCTAGGATAGGCGATAGAAAGATCGGAACAGGCCTACGGCGAACTGCACCTCGGCCACCCTGCAAAGTACGATAAAACCTAATACTGTCCGCACTCCCGAAGGAGCCAGCTGAGCCACCCCCAATCCATAATGTCTCAGCACTGCCACCAACACAGGACACAACGGTAGCCTCAGACCCACTTTCAGTTGGGCCTCATAGACCGCAAAATAACCCCCCGGGGGATGAGAAGCAAAGTGTCACGGAATTTATTAACACAAAATAAACAAGTAATAAAACCGGTTAACCTCAAGTATAAGGATCGTAGTATAGAGGCTATGCCGGGTCGATCTTACGGGGAACTGACAATTGTGATTCCTAGTTTTTATTTATCTAACTATGTCACGATTATTAAACTAAAACGAAACAGAAAATAAACTAACAAGAATGTAAAGCTGGACGGAAGAACAAGTTCTAAAGCCAGGGAAAACAGGGTTGCGAACCAACTAACTAAACTAAATCTAAATCTAATTATGCAATGAATCTAACTAAGCTAAACAATTCAAATTCAAGGGATTAAATCAAGTTATAACGAACGAACAAGCAATTGATCCACCTATCCTATCAACATTCAATTCTAATTTGGATTACTTCGTGATCTCTACTCAAGTCGTGATTCACCCAATCGAAGGCATAAACTCCTACTCTCGTAGACAAGTTCGTTTTCTAATCTTTTATCTTTCGATGCTAAAGATTACGTCTTTCTAACCTAGGCGTGAAATCTTTCGATTTCTAATCTAGAGAATCAATCTAATAACTTTCGTTTTATTTAGATCAAAGATCCAATCTTTTATTATGGTGATCTAAGGTTGACATGACTCTCATCATATAAACAATCATCAAAGCAAGCATCTTTCAATTAAACATGCAATAAGACATACAAAACATGATAAAAGAAACGAGCTTGAAATAGAACTCACAAAATAATCACGAACGAGAAATCAACTGTTGAATTGGACGGCTTCACAACGCTTGTTCAAGAGGATTTAGCCTCTTAGCATCTTCTTGCCAACTCGAATTGATGAATAAAAGTACATGAAATTATCTAATCTAATCTAGAAGTTTAAGTGCATAAAACTAGAGAAAAACTGAAGGAAAAACGCAGCCAAGCTGGCCCTAGGGTTTAGGGTTCGAATAATGTCGGATTGTTCTTCTTGTGTGCAGAAATAGGCAGGTATTTATAGAGGATTAAGTCGGTTCTGGCTGAGTCGGCGGACGGACGAGCGTTCGTTCTGGTGGACGCTCGTCTACTTCCTTGAACTCTCCTCAGACGCTCGTTTGGCCTCAGTTCAAACTCTCTGAATCACTCTTGGCACCTTGGACGCTCGGTCGAGACCTCAGACGCTCGGTTGGTCTGGACGGAGCATGGACGTTCGTTCCACATGACTCGAATGCGATTTTTGCATGTTTATCTCTTTTTCTTCTCTCCACTCGATCATTATCTCTTCCTTAAATCTTTATAGCTCGAAATTTATCTCTTTTGATCATCATTTGAGCACAATAAACATACCTATAACACATGGAAAACATCGCAAACTGTAATAATATTCAAATAATCATATTTTAACCATGAAATCACATAAATACATCGATATTGCGATTAAGCCGTCAAAATATCGTTTGCTCAATATTTCAATATAAGACCTATTATTATGCAAATTATACAATATAGAGGGAAAAACATCGTAAAATTTATCCTTATAATTCATAGATTTTCACCCTTAACAACTCCCCCACACTTAGTGTCACGGATTTTATCAACACGAAATAAACAAGTAATAATCCGGTTAACCTCAAGTATAAGGATCGTAGTAATAGCGGTTAATGCCGGGTCGATCTTACGGGGAACTAAACGATTGTGATTTCTAGTTTTTGTTTTCAACTAAACTATTGTCACGAAACTAACCTAAACAAATGTGCAGAAAAAGTAACTAGACAGAGGAGATTAATCCAATGCTAGGAAAGATTGAAAGCGATAAACTAACTAATCTAAGATGCGGATAAAAGTAAACTAACTAGACAAATTCAAGCTTTTAAGGATTTAAATCAAATTTATAACGAGCAAACGAGGATTGATCCACCTATCCAACAAACATTGATTCCTATCTCGATTATATTGCGCTTTTATTGAGTTGTGATTCACCTTACCTAAACATGAACCCTAATTCCTTAGAAAGTTCATCTATCAATCTACTATCTTCCGATGTAAGATTAACGCGTTTAATAACCAAAGGTGCAAACTTTGTGTTTATAACCTAATGTCGTAACCTATTAACTTCGTTATGATAGATTCGAGTTACTATTCTTATTCATGGTGATCTAGGGTTTATTAAGACTTCCATCAACAATAAACAATCAACACATGCATATCTTCCGATATAAAAGCAAATTAAACATGAATAAGCATGAATAAGAAACAACCTTTATTAAAAACTCACAAGATAATCAAGAAAACGAAATCAACAATTGTTGGACGGCTTCACAATACTCGCTTTGATGAAGCTTTTAGCCTCTGAACATCCTCAAGAACTCAAATTTGCGTAAATAAAGCAAGCATAAAAAGTAACTAGTGTTTAATCTAAATTAAGAGCATAAAAATAGGAATAAAAAGATGAAAAACGCAGCCTAGAGCCGCCCCTAGGTTTAGGGTTTTGAATAATGTGTGTATGATCCTCTTTTGTGGAGAAAATAGCCGACTATATATAGATTTTAAAGTCGGTTCTGCTAAGTTGGCCACCGGACGCCCGTCTGAAACCTTGAACGCCCGTCCAGTCTTCATATGAACTTCAAATCGGGCCGAGTCATGACCAAACGCTCGTCCAGACGGCGTCCACTCCAGCGTCCAAACTTCCTGAATCAAAGATGACATCCTGGACGCTGCTCAATTACACTGCACGCCCGCCCACCGGACGGAGATTCTCGACGCCGATTGATATGATCGATTTTGATTTATTGATCTTTATCTCTTCTATCTCTATCCCACTTCTTCATTATCTCTTTTATCATCAATTAGCTCGAACTTAATCAACCTTTGATCATCTTTTGAGCCTCAAACATGTATCTATAACACATAAAAACATCGCAAAATGTAACAATGTCCAAATAATCATAAAATCATAATTAAAGCACATAAATCAACCTATTTTGCGATTGACCCTTCTAAAATATCATTTACTCAATATTTTCATTAAACACATGTTTCTTATGCAATTTCATACAAATATGGGGAAAATTATCATAGAATATAGCGTTATAAATCGTATAAATTCACCCTTAACAACTCCCCCACACTTAAGCTTTTGCTCGTCCCGAGCAAAACAAAACAAAAGTTAGGCTCGAGAAAAAAACAGGCATCCAAACGTGCATAACACATATCCAATAAATCAGAAGTTCACCCTTGTGCGTGTGCATAGCCATAATAAACTTCCACTATATCCAAACTCGAGAAACTCAAAGCAAAACTAGCTAATACCCCCTTGTAGACTAGTAATAAAGGACACTCATAAGATGCACCCTACAAACGTGATATATCCCGAAAAGAATGATCGAATATATCTAGGGCCTTTCTCAAATACTCGAGAGGATAATCCCTACAACATATCCATCGGGCTTCTCTTTGGGGATAAGATAGACGATAACTTAGTCTTATATATATTTCATAACACTTTGTCAGTTGATTTAACTTTTCACTTAAAACGCACATCAGAATGAGCTCTTGCCCTGTCATAGCAGAATAGGACATTTCGAGATAATACCCTACCTTACTCCAATCATAAGGCAGCTTCTTCTGACTGTCGTGAGCTTTTAGTCATCATAGTGGTATAGGACATACGTGGTATACCCTACCTCACTCAAATCATCGACTAGCTTTCGACACACCCAATAATTCTTCATATTTTGCTTTTCAACTTTTTCATTTGACAATAAGTTACGTGTTACTTATCACATTCAAACCTTAGATATTCACAGTTATATCATACTTGGATCTAAATACAAACTATCATAAATCTCACGATATATACGTAGCACTAAGCACATGACTTACGAGATAATCAAAACTACTAATCCAAAAGGGTATAACTTTATAAATAGCTCATCATTCACTATGGCTCGTGAAAAATAGTTCAGGTGAAACATCTAACTTACCAAATATATGATACATAGCTTAAATGACTATAAAAGTAGCGAACATTGAATCGAATTGCCTACTCGGGACAAAACAAAAACAACAATTAATGGAAAATTTTAAAAATTTCAAAATTTTAGCTCATTTGCATAGAAACATTACGACTTAAGCAAATGTGTAGATACATATCAAACATTCCCTCCCCACACTTAAAAATCAACATGTCCTCATGTTGTGCAAAACGAAAGAAAAGGAAAAGACTTAGCCGATTTAAATCGAAATTGAATCGTTGGTCGGGCCGGAGCCTTCATAATGATATCAAGAATGCGTAATCGACAATGTAGATACACTCAGCGCTCTCGCACAAACATGGAACCATCTCGGGAAAACGGGAGTTATACCAAAATGAAAAGATATAGCAAATTCAAGGACTAACAAGAGATAAAGCATCCAATACAACCAAAAGTATAAACTAAGTCGAAAGTAAAGTAATGGGGTGCCTTATGGCTTACATGATCCATCGAAAGAATAAATAGTAGCAACATCAAAAATTACAATGAACCATATAAGAGGAAAAAGTAGTAAAACCACACAAATGAAGGTATCTAGGGCAAATCAAATCGAAAAAGATAGACAAAGAAAGTCAAGATTGCCCCGGGCCGAGTATCATCACCGAGGATCGGAAGGTGGTGACGTAGCTCCACCGCCGAATCAGCCGCTCTCGTCGAAGACTCGGACTCGTGAAGGACATCGGCAATGGCCTGCTCAATCTCGCCGTAATAAAGATAATCAACGGTGCTCGGGCGAAGATCCGGTCATCCTTGGTTTCCGGTTCTCATTGAAACACTTCGTAATCGTCAAAATGTTGTTCTGCGTATCCCGAATATCACCCATCCACTCCCGTAAACTGTTGGCCAAGCTCAACCGCATCCTAACAGCGGGAGATAAAGTAGGAAGTGTAGACGCTCGAGGCGGGACCGAAGATGAACCAGGCTCCTGAGGTGCCTCCGGCTCAGAATGTCCCGAGGGCTTACTCTTTTCCCTTTGTAAAGGCCTCGGGTTCTTCGGCTTATGATCTGCCCCAAACTCAGGCACACCGGCATCGAGACACAAACTGTGGATCAAGTGAGGGACGATCAAGCTCCGTGTATAAACCTTCTGATTGATCGAGATCTCGCCATACAATGCCTGGCCCCACATCCACATTCAAGCCAAATGTCAACGCATACAACATGCCTGTGTCACCTATATGAAAATGTGTCAAGTTGTTCTTAGGCAACAACCGATTCTCAATGAATCGACACTCGACCTTCCAATCCTCCGTCCAGGTCGTGGTAACCAACTCCTTCCGGTCTCCTCCCGGTCTCAACGCCCGTGCCACATCCGGGCAAACTCTCAATCTCAACTCCTCCAAAGGATCCCGTCCCAAACTCGCCTATGCACAATCTCTTCCTTATAATCCCGACCCTCGAAAGCCGCTAAGTTGTATTTCTGATTAATCACCTCCGGTGTAAAGGGAACTTCTACCCCTCGAACCACGACTACCTTTGTCCCCAAGTCGGTTTCCGAACAGTTTGCATAAAATTCCCGAACTAGGGAGCTATTCACCGGGGTAGTCGGGATTGTCATCAAGGCTTCCCATTTCCTATCCTTAAGCAACTTAACGAACCCCGATCGATCGACTTTCGCCTCCAAAACAGCCCTCTCAACCAACATGTTTCTCGAAAAGTAATGTTGAGTATAAACTTCATGGGCTCTGGGGTTCACGAATCGATTTGAGGCAATGACATCGGGCAACGGTTTTAGATTTCTTTCTAGGAGGGCTGCCCTAGGTGTGCAATCGGTTCCTCTTCCCGGGTAGCATCGACAGCTTCTCACCCTAGACGAACCTCCACCTTCTCGAACTCTGGGCATCCGTACCAACGGCACATCATCATCCGTCTCAGACTCCGAGGTTGGCTCATCTCTTAAGGTTGCCCTAGTTTGGGTGGCTCTAGGAGGTTGCTCACGAATACTCACACCCCGGTTAGGATCAACTAAGGTGGGGTCAATCTCTTTACGCTTTTTCCCTGCCTCCCGGGCCACTTCCTTACCATGCCTCTTCACGACTGCTTTCTTATGAACCATTTCCACGCCTAGTCTAAACCAAACAATCCGAATGTGCACAAAAGATACCCGTTTAACATCCAAAGCGGGATTTCAAAACAACCAAACCACATCCACCACCATACCCATCACCAAACAATCCATTCATCACCCATCACAACACCACATCACCAAAACAGAGCAGAAAGAAACACCAAAACCAGAAAAAAAAAAACAAATTAAGGTGACATTCAAGAAAACGAGCCGACCCAAAGATCGAACTCACAAAAACGTGAATGAAATCTAGAAAAGTTGTTACTAACTTACCGAGTAGGGTGAGTAGATGTTGAATGAGGTGAAAACGAGTCCAAACAACACAAGAGTGACCTCCAAAATCAAATTTTTCTTCCAAAAAGTCGGACTGCAATGGGGTCTGATTCTCCAAAAATATCGTGTGTTGGGGGATTTGGTTATGAAAATCAAAGAGAGGGTATCAAGGGCGGCCTGTAGCACTTTGAATCGCTCAAATCGGTTTAGAATCGACGATTTTAGGGCAAAAGGAGGGAGAGAAACCGTTTTCGATTTTTGAAATTCTGAAAAGTGAGGGTTCACTCGATGAAGGGGTATATATAGACAGAGGTTGGACGCTCGTCCAACTCAGTGGACGGGCGTCCACTGGGAAATCAGATGAACTGGACGGGCGTCCATTTTACTAGACGCTCGTCCAAGAGTTTAAATCACATACAGGATTGGAGGGAATAAATCAGACGGGCGTCCAGGCTTAGTGGACGCTCGTCCTGAAATTGGTCAAGGAGGACGGGCGTCCAGAGTTCTGGACGGGCGTCCAAGCAGTATAAGCTGAAAAATTATAAAATTTCCATACAAATCAAATTCAAAATTGCCCTTCTTATTAAACTTATATAAAACTTCAAAAGTACAAATAAAAATCAAATGAAGAACATAAAATTACTAGAAAATAAATAAAAACAGATGGAAAACAAGGGTTGCCTCCCACTCGGCTTTTGTTTACGTCGTTTGCTCGACTAAACATCCTAAGAACGCTAGTCATCATAAATGTCCGACCAATCGATCACTCGAATGAGACGGCGGAGCATGTCAATCGCGGAGGGAAGTCATACTCATCTTGTAAACCCCACCTCACCACCACATCAACACCTCGAAAGTGCTCACTTTGCAAAGACTAGCGCTAAATCACAAAGATCGGATCATTGAGGATGGTGTAAGGACGTCCTAGAGCTGCCTGTAACTCCTCAGTAGTAAAGTCTCCACCTCCCGAACAACGGGGAACAATGAGAACATAGGTGACCGTCTTGACGCGGGTACTAATGTCAAAATCTACGTGCAAAACGATGGTTCCTCCCGGTCCGTCATCTACAGTAATGAGTGGAATCCTCCTAAGGAAAGGTAACTCTTCCGGCCGAACACCAAATCCATATCTAGAAAGCACAACTAATCGATGATAAAAACAAAAACTTAATAAGGCTAAAATCGAATAAACTAAACTTAAATACTAACACTATCAAAGCATAAAACAAAATAACTAAAAGAACGATATCTAGGTTGCCCCCTGGTGGCGCTTTTTTGGTTAATGTCGTTAGCTCGACACCGTTTAAAACTCACCGGATCAAAGCCATTTGACTTTTCTCTCGCCACCACTACCTCGTGTAAGCTCGATCGATGGTGTGGTCTGCAGAAACAAGATCTCACACACATGGGGTGAAATCTTTGAAAGCTCTCCAAACCTTCTTAAGTTTCCCATGGTTGTGTTCTGTCTCCTCCGACTCCTCTCGATGACGCTTTAAGTTGTCGCTCCCTCTCAAACTCTTCCATATCAAAGACTACCCGCTAGAACTTCTTCGACGGATCACTACCGTCATCCTCGGAGAACAAGTCGGGTGATAACTCGCCAAATTCTTCGACCGAGTAACACCACATCCGAGAATGTCGAAAATTTAACAATCAAAGATGTCTCTTTGGGTTCACCAATATAGTGTTTGCACCTTTGACCGTTGACTCAAACGGTTCACCACTATAACCACGAAGTTCTAGAACGCCTCCGGAATGATTTGGAGAATCTCGAAAGGGCCGGACCAACGTGTCCTTAACTTTCCAGGAAACAGATGTAACCTAGAATTGTATAGAAGAACTTGTTCGCCGACATGAAATTCTCTTTTCTTAATCTTAGCATCGTGGAGTAGCTTCATCTTATCTTTACTAACCCTGGCACTTTCATAGGCCTGGAGTCCGACTGCGTCCACTCATGTAGCTCGCCAGTAGTCGATGCTTCCCACAAGATTGGGAATCAAAGTTCGAAACTTTGTAGCCCAATAAGCTCTATGCTCTAACTCGACAGTGCAGATGACATGGTTTCCGTAGACCATTTGATATGGTGATGTACCCATGGGGTCTTATAGGCGATTCGATATGCCCACAAGACATCATCCAACTTTAGACTCCGCTTTTCCTATGATCATAATGATCTTCTCCAGGATCTTCTTAATGCTCAAGGTTGCTCCTTTCAACCTCGACCACTAGTCATAGGATGGTACGGTGTGCCAATTTTATGCGGACACCATATTTTTCGAGAACTTTCTCTGAGGGTCGGTTGCGTAAAAATCGCCCCTTCATCACTCGATCAAGGCACGTGGACATCCAAACCTCACGAAAATATTCTTCTTTAAAAATTTCATCACCGTCTTATGATCATTGTGAGGAGTGGCTTGGGCCTCCACCCATTTAGACACGTAATCCACGCAGACTAAGATGTATTTATTACCGCAAGATGATGGGAAAGGTCCCATAAAATCGATACCCCATACATCAAAGACTTCGCATTCGAGGATGGGTTTTAAAGGCATGTCAAAACGCCTTGTCGAGTACCGGTTCTTTGGCACCTATCACAAGCTTTACTGAAAAGCTTCCGTATCTTTAAAGATCGTAGGCCAATAGAAACCGGATTGAAAGATCTTAGCAACGGTTTTCCAAGGACCAAAGTGACCTCCTGTGGGTCCACCGTGGCACCGCTCAATGATGTCACGCTGCTCGATTCTCGAATACATCTCCTAAGAAAACCATCTTTACAGATCTTGAAAAGATAAGGCTCATCCCAAACGAAATATTTTAAATCCGAGAAGAACTTTTTCTTCTCCTGATAAGACATCTCTGGTCGAGATAACGCCCATGAAGGTAGTTTACAATGGAAGAATACCATGGAACATCGGGGGCGCGCCATCGATCAACATGATGTTCTCTGTGAGGAAAGTAAAGATCTATATCATCCGGTTCATTCTTTTCCTCACTTAACATTCTAGAGACGTGATCCGCCACTACATTTTCACCGCCTTTTTGTCCTTAATTTGAACGTCAAACTCTTGTAGGTCAATATCCAACGTAGTAAGCGCGGTTTAGCCTCTTTCTTAGTCATCGTAACGCAGCAAGCGGCGTGATCATCCACCACACGATCACTTGAGCTCCTAACAAGTAACTACGGAACTTGTCCATAGCAAAGACTACGGCTAGTAGTTCCTTTTCAGTGGTAGTATAGTTAACTTGAGAGGGGTTCAATGTGTGACTTGCGTAATAGATAGGCTGGAACTTTCCTTTGATCTTTTGCCCTAGAACAGCACCAACAGCATAGTTTGATGCGTCGCACATAAGCTCAAATGGTAGGTTCCAGTCAGGCGATATAAGAATCGGAGCAGATATTAAACGATCCTTAAGCTCCTCAAACGCTTGCTTGCAGCTCTCATCAAAATTAAACTCAACGTCTTCCTTTAGTAAAGTGGACAGGGGCTTGGCTATCTTGGAGAAATCTTGAATGAACCTTCTGTAGAAGCCGACGTGTCCAAGAAAACCTCTCACTTCGCGCACATTTTTAGGATAGCTCATCTTCTCGATAGCTTCTACTTTTGCCCTGTCAACTTCTATACCCTTGGCGGAGATCTTGTGGCCAAGAACTATTCCTTCATCTACCATGAAATGGCATTTTTCCCAATTAAGTACTAGGTTCTTTTCCACACATCTGGATAACACCTGATCAAGATTGTCAAGGCAATCATCAAAAGACTGACCAAAAACCGAAAAATCGTCCATAAAAATCTCCATACACTTTTCTACAAGCCCGTCAAAGATGGCTAGCATACATCGCTGGAATGTAGCTGGGGCATTGCAGAGACCGAACGGCATTCGTCTGTAGGCGAATGTACCATAAGGGCAGGTGAAGGTGGTCTTTTCTTGGTCAGCTGGATCAATGGGTATCTGGAAATATCCTGAATATCCATCTAGAAACAAGAGAATCGTGTCCCGCCGGACGCCGAGCATCCGGTCAATGAATGGAAGGGAAAGTGATCTTTCATGGTTACCTCATTGAGCTTTCGATAATCGATGCAGACTCAGAACTTGATAATAAGCCTCAATGCAATTTCCTCTCCTTCTCATTCTTTTCAATTGTAATTCCACCTTTTTTGGGAACTACTTGAGTCGGGGAAACCCATTCACTATCCGCGATGGCATAAATGATTCCCATGTCCAGAAGTTTAATGATTTCTTTTTTAACGACTTCTTGCATATGAGGGTTGAGCCTTCACTGGGCTGTCGACACACTTGGCGCCTCTCATTCGTCTTGATCTTGTGCATGCAGATGTCGAGATATTCCCTGATATCTCCTACTTGCCAACCAAAAGCTTTTTCATTCTTTTTCAAGACGTTGATCGCTTTCATTTCCTCCAGACGGGAAAGCTTGGCGATATGATTAAAGGAAGCTTGTCGCTTTCTCTTAAGAACACATACTTAAGATGTTTAGGTAACGGCTTCAACACCAAATCCAGCAGGGGGTCTTCTAAACTAGACTTGAGATCTCCACTTTTCAACTCAATATCATTGAGTTTACTCGTGGTCCCACCGCCAAAGCTTCTCCTTCCAACATGACTCTTTCCTCAAAATCACCGCTAGTTGATCCAGATTCACCCTACCATGAGTATTCAGATTATCAACTAATCGCTCATATTCTCGCTTCTACAAACATGACTTGCTTATCCATATAGTCGGTGAAATCATCCGTCATATAATCAATGGAAAAGCCGGTTGGAGGGCCGAGGTACTTGAATGGACTTTAAGACATTGTAACTCACCTCTTGGTCACCAACTCGATAGTCACGCGCCCACCATCGCATCGATGAGAGCTCTAGTCAGTAGATAAGAAAGGTCTTCCTAGAATCAAGGGAACGTTTTAGTCTTTCTCATATCTAAAACATACCAATCAACTGGAAAGGTAAATCGATCAATCTGAACCAAAACGTCTTTTAGGATTCCTGAAGCTTTCTTAGAGGATCTATCCGCGAATTGTAAACTCATAGTAGTGGGTTCTAGAAGACTTTGTAAACCGAGCTGTTTGCATACAGACATTGGCATAAGGCTTATAGAGGCACCTAGATCACACAAAGAATTTGGGAAGACTAGACCTCCCATTAATACTGTAAGCACGAATTTTCCAGGGTCACCTCTTTTAATTGGTAAGTTTTCATAATTAATCATGGAACAATCCTCACCAATCTGCCTTTCCATGCCTGCTAATTTCTTTTTCGAAGACACAACATCCTTGATAAATTTTGTATACTTAGGCATCTCGACTAAGACATCCGATAATGGAAGATTCACCTGAGTATTTTTCAAAAGGTTTAGCACCTTTCGCATTTTCTTATCCTCAATCAAGGGAATGTTGCTCTTTCTCGTGGAAATGGAAGTTTCTTGGTCATCCTCGAGAGAAAACTTTTTCGAGGATGCACTGACAGCCTCTGTCTTCCAGATCCTTCCAACGAACAGCTTTTTCAGATTTCTTAGTAGTCGGGGGATCAGCCTCCTGACTTTCGCTTGCTTTTTCAGTCCTCAAAGGATCAGCCACTTGAGGATCACCAAATTCTTCACCTCTCAGGGGATCAGCCACCTGAGTTTTCTCTTGCAGTTGAGGGGAGTGTAGGTGCTCAGCTTCCCTCTCCCGCCTTATCAATGGCGAGGAGGGGCTGGTGGTTTCCGGATGGGAAGGACCACTAACTTGAGTACCGCTCATTAGATTCATTGCACCGGCCTCCTCCTTACCGTATGGAATTGATGGCACGAGGTCAGTACATGGGCCTTTGTTCAAATCAGCCTGAGCAACTTGACCACCCTTTGGATTCTTCTCAGTGAAACTGGGCACCGCCTGGGGGTCTAGAAGCCAACCTGCTCACCCAGGCTGCCCAATTTGTCTCTCAAGATTCTTCATCGATCTACTTTGCTCTTCCAACTTAGCCTCAAGATTTGTAGGTTGGGAGGGGCCTTGAGAGTTTTGGAGATTTGGAGCATAGAATTTGTGGGCCGACTTTGAAATTGAGAATTTGAATTGGAAGGCCAATTCTGATTGAATTTTTGCGTAGGATTGGAAAAATTCGAGTTTTGATTCTGATTAAACCCAGGGTTTCTGTTGAAATTCTGATTCGAATTAAAATTCGAATTGGGATTGAAATTTGAAGATGGATTAAACCCTTGGTTTTGAAAATTGCCCTGGCCTGGAAACTGATTGAACCTTTGATTGTTCTGGCCATAGAATGCATTCACTTCCGCATTCTGTCCGTTCATAGGCGCGGGAATTTAGAAGTGTGCCCCACCTCAACACAATTTTGACATGTGACTTGATTGTACTGTCCATAGTCATGAACAAAGATTTACTTGATAAGGTGCAGGGGATTAAATTGACATTGGCCATTCATATGGCCGGCTGGCGACAATTTTTTTGTACTGAACTCGAGGTTACGTGGAAAAGAGGAAGTTTGATTTATAGGATTGGAAACTTGAGGTGGGACCATCTCGCTTTTGCAAAGATGGCAATCAAACTTTGTAAATTGACTTCCTCAACCTTGGGAGGAGGAGGTGCTTGAATTGCTTGATAAGAGGGGGCATAGTTATATTTTGCAATGTCCTCAAACAATGCCCATCCCTCATCAGGTGTTTTCTTCAGAAATGCCCCGCCAGAAGAACTATTGACCATGCCTTTTGTAAGCTCGGTCAATCCACTAAAGAAGGTGTTGACTTGCCTTTCCATTGGCAAGCCATGGTGAGGACACTTCCTAAGAAGAGACTTGAATCTCTTCCAACATTCGAAAAAGGACTCATTCTCTTTCTGGTAGAAGGTGAATATTTCATTTAAGCACTGGGCAGTTTTTGAAGGTGGAAAATATTGGCTCAAGAACTCCTTTTCGAGTTCTGCCCAGGTGGTGATAGATTCAGAAGGGAGAGAGGTGTACCACTCTTTGGCCTCCCCTTTCAAAGAAAAAGGAAAAAGTTTAAGTTTAATAGCATCCTCACTTACTCCTTGGATGCGTGTAGTACCGCATATCTCTAAGAATGTGTGTAAGTGGGTATCATGGATTCTCTCGATTGGTAGCCGTGAAAAATTGATGCGTCTTTGCATCATCCGGATAAGTCCTGCTTCACTCAAAAGTTTGTGCAAGAATGGTTGGAATAACAATAGCCGGGTTGACCTTGACTTCGCCTGGCATGGCGTGAATCGCCAATGTACGCTCTATTATCGCCATTATCACAAAGTCGGTGATTTCTCTTGCTAGTTGTTCTTCAAGATCTCGCTCGCTCTGTCATGCGCGTAACATGAACGGAAATTCCGCTGTTTGGCCGGACTATGGTTCGCTTCGGGATCGAGGGTGTATATTAACGGTCCTTTTGACTCGAGTTTGCATAAATCGGACCAAAAACAAGTGGAACAAAACCTAAAAACTAAGAAGAGATAAAAGCCTAAACTAAAAATTAAAAGCCTAAAGAGAGGAAAGGGAAAGAAGAAAAGAAACAAAAGTGTTAAGAAAAACAATACCGGACGGACGTCAAAAGATTGGACGGGCGTCCAGATGAAATTGAGGTCGGACGGGCGTTTAGTAATGTAAACGCCGTCGATGCAGACATACACTCTGAACGGGCGCCCAAAACTTATGGACGCTGCCTAAGTGAAGAAACCAGGCAGAATTGATATTTTCCAGCCGACGGGCGTCCAATATCCAGGCGCCCGCTTGCTCACGGGAAACTTAGAACAGGCGAGAATTTGCGGATAATGCAAGAAGGAAGAAAGAACGCTTAAAAAAAAAAGCGAAGGACGGAAGATCTAACTCAAAGAAAAATACTAAGGAAAGTTTTAAACCCTAATTATCTACTTAACAACTACCTAAAACAATTATCAACTAAAAACAGGAATTTAAAACGGATTAAAACAGGAAAACGAAACAAAAACAAACAGAAAAAACAGGAAAAACTAAAATAAAAACTAGACAACCGTCCGGTTCCCCGGCAACGGCGCCAAAAACTTGTCACGGATTTTATCAACACGAAATAAACAAGTAATAATCCGGCTAACCTCAAGTATAAGGATCGTAGTAATAGCGGTTAATGCCGGGTCGATCTTACGGGGAACTAAACGATTGTGATTTCTAGTTTTTGTTTTCAACTAAACTATTGTCACGAAACTAACCTAAACAAATGTGCAGAAAAAGTAACTAGACAGAGGAGATTAATCCAATGCTAGGAAAGATTGAAAGCGATAAACTAACTAATCTAAGATGCGGATAAAAGTAAACTAACTAGACAAATTCAAGCTTTTAAGGATTTAAATCAAATTTATAACGAGCAAACGAGGATTGATCCACCTATCCAACAAACATTGATTCCCTATCTCGATTATATTGCAGTTTTTATTCAGGTTGTGATTCACCTTACCTAAACATGAACCCTAATTCCTTAGAAAGTTCATCTATCAATCTACTATCTTCCGATGTAAGATTAACGCGTTTAATAACCAAAGGTGCAAACTTTGTGTTTATAACCTAGTAATCAGACCTATTAACTTCCGTTATGATAGATTCGAGTTACTATTCTTATTCATGGTGATCTAGGGTTTATTAAGACTTCCATCAACAATAAACTATCAACACATGCATATCTTCCGATATAAAAGCAAATTAAACATGAATAAGCATGAATAAGAAACAACCTTTATTAAAAACTCACAAAGATAATCGAAGAAAACGAAATCAACAATTGTTGGACGGCTTCACAATACTCGTTTGATGAAGCTTTTAGCTGAACATCCTCAAGAACTCAAATTTGCGAAAACAATTGCATAAAAAGTAACTAGTGTTTAATCTAAATTAAGAGCATAAAAATAGGAATAAAAGATGAAAACGCAGCCTAGAGCCGCCCCTAGGTTTAGGGTTTTGAATAATGTGTGTATGATCCTCTTTTGTGGAGAAAATAACCGACTATATATAGATTTTAAAGTCGGTTCTGCTAAGTCGGCCACCGGACGCCTGCCTGAAACCTTGAACGCCCGTCCCAGCTTCATATGAACTTCAAATCGGGCCGAGTCATGACCAAACGCCGCCGTCAGGCGGCGCCCACTCCAGCCCAAACTTCCTCGAATCAAAGATGACATCCTCGACGCTGCTTCAATTACACTGCAGGCCCCGTCCACCGGACGGAGATTCTGACGCCTTGATTTGATATGATCGATTTTGATTTATTGATCTTTATCTCTTCTATCTCTATCCCACTTCTTCATTATCTCTTTTATCATCAATTAGCTCGAACTTAATCAACCTTTGATCATCTTTTGAGCCTCAAACATGTATCTATAACACATAAAAACATCGCAAAATGTAACAATGTCCAAATAATCATAAAATCATAATTAAAGCACATAAATCAACCTATTTTGCGATTGACCCTTCTAAAATATCATTTACTCAATATTTTCATTAAACACATGTTTCTTATGCAATTTCATACAAATATGGGGAAAATTATCATAGAATATAGCGTTATAAATCGTATAAATTCACCCTTAACACTTAGCTTTTGCTCGTCCCGAGCCAAACAAAACGAAAAATTAGGCTCGAGAGAGGAAAACAGGCATCCAAACAGATATAACATATAGATAATAACTTAGGCGTTCACCATTGTGTGTGTGCAGAGCCATAGAAAACTTCCACTAAATCCAAACTTGAAAAACTCAAAGTAAAACTAGCTAATACCCCCTCGTAGAATAGCAATAAATGACACTCATAAGATGTACCCTACAAACGTGACATATCCCGAAAAGGATGATCGAATGAATCTAAGGCCTTTCTGAAATACTCAGAGGATAATCCCTACATCATATCTTTCAGCTTATACTGGGGATAAGATTAACGAAAACTAAGCCTTATATTCAATTTCGTAACGATATCTTAGTCGATTTAACTTTTTCACTTTAAACACACATTAGGATGAGCTATTGCCCTCATAGCAGAATAGGACATTTCGAGATAATACCCTACCTTATTCCAATCATAAGGCAGCTCTTCCTAACTGTCGTGAGCTTTTAGTCATCATGGTGGTATAGGACATACGTGGTACACCCTACCTCACCCAAATCATCGACTAGCTTTCGACACACCCAATTAATTCACTATTAATTCAACTTTTTCATTTTGACATTAGTTACGCTTTACTTATCACATTCAAACCTCTAGATATTCACAGTATGTCATACTCGGAACTAAATACAAACTATCATAAATCTCAAGATATATACGTAGCACTAAGCACATGTTTTATAAGAAAATCAAAAATCACTAGTCGAAAATGGGGTATAGCCTTATAAAATAGCTCATCGTCACTATGGCTCGTGAAAAGTAGTGTCAGGTGAAACAACTAACTTATCAAGTACATGAAATATCGCATAGATGACTATAAAAACAACGAACCTCAAATTGAATTGCCTACTCGGGACATAACAAAAACATAAATGTCGGAAAATTTTGAAAATTATAGCTCATTGTGCATAATAAAACATTCTAACGTATTAGACAAACTTATATGCATAGGTACAAATCGAACTATCCCCTCCCCCACACTTAAAAATTCAACATGTCCTCATGTTGTGCAGAAAGTAAAAAGGATAAGAAACTTAGCTGAATTCGTGTGGAAAACCGAGCCGCTGGTCGCCGAGCATGAAAAGGCCAACGCTCACAAAAAGCGTGGAAAAACATCCCAAAACTAACTCAATCGGATCTCGACAAAAACTATTGCTGCAAAACTCGAGAAACATAAAACTCGGGGGACAACGGGATACAATACGGCAGTAGAGATAATAAATCAAAACGGAATAAAAGAGAAAGGTCATCGATAAATATGTCAACACAAGTGAAAGAACGAGAAACTAGAAAGTAGCAAAATGTATAGCTACTGACCAAATCGAATTAAATGTATCAAAAAGTGCAACAACAACCAGAAAGATAGATATAAAAATAATAACTCAAGGCAGCCCCGGAGTCGTCTCAGCAGCATCGTCAATAGCATCAGCAGCCGGAGCATCAACTGGAGAAGGATCTGAAGAAGGAACATCAGCTGTAGATGCAGTCTGTGTAGGGTCTGGCTGTGCAACAGGATCAGCAGTGGTCGGCTCAGCATCTCTATCAGTAGGAACTCTCGCAGTCCTCGGATCCACTGGAGTCTCCTCATCACCAGACTCGGGTTTCTCCTCTAACTTGACCACCTCAGCTATCACCCGCTCTATCTGCTCGGAGAAGACATAATCCATATTACTTGCATTGAACACCCTCCTATCTCTCGGTTTCCTTCCATCAACTATACATTCCAAAACCGATAAGATATTATCTTGGCCATCCCGGATATCACTCAACATCGCCCTCAAACTATGAGCCATACTATGCCGAGTAATCTCGGAAGAAGATAATCTCGAAAGAACTGAAGCTCGAGGCGGTGTCGATGTGGAACCAGGCTCAGAAACGGGAACAGCCTTCTCTCTACGAATAGAGGGTAACTCTTGGTCTTATGGTCCGCTGCATACTCCAAAACTCCCGCATCGAGACATAACTGATGAATCAAATGTGGAACTATCAAACTCCGTGTGTATACCTTCTGGTTCATGGAAATCTCATCGAATAAGGCTTGTCCTACATCAACATTCAATCCGAACGCTAATGCATACAACATCCCAAGATCACTAATATGGAAATGTGTGAGATTATTCTTCGGGAGCAACCGACTCTGAATAAAACGGCATTGGACTCTCCAATCCTCGGTCCATGTCGTAGTGATCAACTCCTTTCTTTGGCCATTGGGTCTCAATGTCCAGGCCACATCCGGACAAACTCTTAATCTCAACTCCTCCATCGGGTCACGACCATCCTCACGCTGCCTTCTCGCAATTTCCTCTTTATAATCTAAACCCTCAAAAGTCGGTAACTTGTATTTCTCATTTATGACCTTAGCGAGAAAAGGAACCTTAACACCTCTCACCATAACGTACTTTTCATCTAAGTCCGCCTCAGAGAAGTTTGCATAGAACTCTCGGACAATAGAGTCATTGACAGGAGTAGGAGGAATTTTTGTTAAGGCAGACCACTTCCTAGCCTTTAACATCTGAGCGAAAGCAGGATCAACTTGAGGCACTTTCACCTCTCTATCAAAAATAAGACTCCTGGTTGAGTAATGCTTAGTGTAGGCGTCATGTGCTAAAGGATTTACAAACCGACGAGGCATCGAAAGAGGGGTAACATGCTTAGCCTTCTTCTTAGGAGGTGCCCTAGGTTCAGGTGCAACTTCCTCCCTAACCACATCATCAACATTTGCCTCTCGAACTTGTTCAGCCCTAGATGACACACCCGTCTTAAAACTGGGATTTCTAACCAACGGAACATCATCCTGTGTATCCGAATCGGAGGAGGATTCATCTCTCAAATCAGCTCGGGCTTGTTGAGATGCCCTAGGGGGTTGCTCACGTAAAATGACACCTCGGTTGGGGTCTAAATTGGAGGGCTCATCGTCCAAACGTTTACGTTTACCCGATTCAACAACCTTCTCTTTACCAGGCCTCTGCTTAATAACTGCTTTCTTCCCCATATCAACCTAAATGTCTAAACCGAACGATTCACAAAGAACGGTTACCCGTTTAACATCCAAAGCGGGTTTCAAGGAAACCGTCCAAACCACCAAAGATCAACAACACACCATCACCATCACCACACCCCCACAGCAGAAGGAAAGAAGAAAAGAACCAACAAAAACGAAAGGAAATCAACAATAGTGGATAATTCAAGAAAATGAGCCGACTCGAAAATCGAACTCACAAAAACGTGAATTAAAACGAGAAAAGTTGTATCCAGCTTACCAAACACTATGAGGGGATGATGATCGAACTGATTTGAAGCCCAGAAACACCAGGATTGGCCACCAAAATTCGAGCTTTTGTCAAAAAGGCCGCACTGAATAATCTCTGATTCCACAATTTGTGTTGACTGTTGGAGGAAATGGATTGGATAAATGAAAATAGGGTGCAAAGACCGTTCTTTTGCAACAAGAACCGCTGAATTTGGTTCAGAAATGATGATTTTAGGGTAAAGGGGAGAAGAGAGTCGGGTTGCGGTTTGAAAATTACGAGAAATGAGGTTCATGCGTTGAAGGTCTATATATAGACGATTAATGGGCGCTTCGTCCATCCCGACGGACGGGCGCTCACTTGAAATCGAGGCGGGACGGGCGTCCATTATACCGACGCTTCGTCCCCGAGGTCAATTTTTGAAACAGGATTGGAGGGAATTTTCCAGACGGGCGTCCAAATACTTGGACGGGCGTTCATGGAAACAGAGGGCCGGACGGGCGTCCAGATGCACCAGACGGTCGTCCAAGACAAACAATGCCAAATTTTAGAAAATTTCATATAAACCAACTAAATGCGAAATTTTTTTGTCTTTATTAATATTGATAATTTAAAATGCAAAAGTACAAACGGAAATGCCACGAACATAAAAGAACTCAAAAACAAAACAAAACGAATAAAACAGTGGGTTGCCTCCCACCAAGCGCTTCCGTTTAACGTCGGGGCTCGACGAAACAAACCTAACTAACGCTAGTCTGCATAAATCTCGTCCCAATCTACCAAACGGATGAGACGACAAAGCATATCAATAGCAGGAGGGAAATCATAGTCGTCTTGTACGCCCCAGTCATCTCCAACCACCTCTAAACCTCTAAAATGTGAAGCCTGCAGCACCAGTGCCAAATCCGTCAGCATAGGATCATTAAGGATCGTGTAAGGACGTCCTATGGCCTCCTGCAACTCCTCAGTCGTGAAATCGCTGCCTCCCGAACAAGGTGGAACTATGATAACGTACGTGATGGTCTTAACCTGAGTGCTAATGTCAAAATCTACATGAAGAACTATAGTGCCTCCCGGTCCATCATCTACTGTGATCAGCGGGATCCGACTAATGAGTGGGAACTCCTCAGGGCGAACTCCGTAAAAATCCATATCTAGAAGGCAACTACTGACAGATATAAACATAAAAGCTTAGTAAAACTAACTAAAATAACTAAAAACAACATACGGAAGCAAAAAGAACCAAGGAAAACTAAAACAAGATTGGATATCTAGGATGCCCCCTAGTGGCGCTTTTGGTTAATGTCGTTAGCTCGACACTGTTGGAGTCTAGCCTGGATCAGGCCATTTGACTTTTCTGCCCGCCACTACTTCGTGTAAGCTCTTATCAGTGGTGTGGCTGCAGAAACAGCATCTTACGCATGGGATTAATGCTCTGATAGTTTTCCACACACGTTTAACCTTTCCCATGGTTAACTTCTTCCTCTGATGACGTTTAAGCTTTTGCTCCCTTTCATATTCCTCCATATCCCAACTGCCCGCCAGAACTTCTTCACATCTACGACTACCGTCATCCTCGGAGAACAAGTCTGGTGACAACTCGTCTAATTCATCGACTTGTGTAACACCACATCCGAGAATATCGAGGAATTTAACAATCAAAGGCTTATCCTTAGGTTCACCGATATAGTGCTTGCACCTTTGGCCATTAACTCGAAACGGTTGATCACCATAACCGCGCAGTTCTAGAACGCCTCCAGGAATGATTTGGAGAATCTCAAATGGACCAGACCAACGTGTCCTCAATTTCCCAGGAAACAAATGTAACCGGGAATTGTATAGTAACACTTGCTCTCCAACTTGAAATTCTCTCTTCTTGATCTTTGCGTCATGAAGGAGTTTCATCTTTTCCTTACTGATCCTGGCACTTTCGTAAGCCTGAAGCCTAAACTCGTCCAACTCATGAAACTGTTGCAGTCGATGTTTGCCACAGGCTTGGGAATCGAAGTTAAGAAACTTTGTAGCCCAATAAGCTCTGTGCTCTAACTCAACTGGCAAGTGGCACGATTTACCATAGACCATCTGGTAGGGTGATGTACCCATGGGGGTCTTATAGGCAGTTCGATATGCCCATAGTACATCATCCAACTTTAGACTCCAGTCTTTTCTATGACTGTTCACTGTTTTCTCCAGGATCTTCTTCAAGCTCTGGTTGCTTCGCTCAACCTGACCACTAGTCATCGGATGATATGGTGTGCCAGTTTTGTGACGAACACCATACTTCTCGAGGACTTTTTCCAAAGGTCGGTTGCAAAAGTGTGTCCCTTCATCACTAATCAAGGCACGTGGACATCCAAACCTCACAAAGATATTCTTCTTCAGAAAATTCATGACCGTTTTATGATCATTGCAAGGAGTGGCTATTGCCTCCACCCATTTCGATACATAGTCTACGTAGACTAAGATGTATTTATTACCGTAAGATGATGGGAATGGACCCATAAAATCGATACCCCACACATCAAAGACTTCGTATTCTAAGATGGGTTTCAAAGGCATGTCGAAACGCCTTGTTAGAGTACCGGTTCTTTGGCACCTATCACAAGCTTTACAGAAAGCTTCTGTGTCCTTAAAGATCGTTGGCCAGTAGAAACCGGCCTGGAAGATCTTCGCAACCGTTTTCCAAGGACCGAAGTGACCACCTGTGGGTCCACTATGGCATTTCTCGATTATATCGCGTTGCTCAGATTCAGGAACACACCTCCTTAGCAAACCATCTTTACAGATTTTGAAAATGTAAGGTTCATCCCAAACGAAAGATTTCATATCCGAGAAGAACTTCTTCTTCTCTTGATAAGACATTTCAGGGTCAAGATAACGGGCATGAAGGTAGTTTACAATGGAAGAATACCATGGAACATCAGGAGCACAACCATCAATAAGCATGATGTTTTCGAGAGGAAAGTAAAGATCTATATCATCAGGTTCTGTCCTTTCCTCAGTCAACAATCTTGAGACATGATCATCCACTACGTTTTCACTGCCCTTTTTGTCTTTAATTTGGACATCAAACTCTTGGAGGTCGGTATCCAACGAGCGCTTGCACGCGGTTTAGCCTCTTTCTTGGTCATGAGATAGCGCAAAGCGCGTGGTCGGTCCCAAATAAGTGACTACGCCTCCCAACAAGTAACTACGGAATTTGTCCATGGCGAATACCACACCAACAATTCCTTTTCGGTGGTCGTGTAGTTAACTTGTGCGGGCTCTCGATGTGTGATCGGCATAATAGATAGGTTGGAATTTTCCTTCGATCCTTTGGCCTAAAATCGCACCAAGCTGCGTAGTTGGATGCATCGCACATAAGCTCGAAGGGTAGGTTCCAGTCAGGCGATATAAGAACTGGAGCGGAGATTAATCGACTCTTAAGTTCCTCAAACGCTTGCTTGCAGCTATCATCAAAGGCGAATGTAATGTCTTCCTTAAGTAAGGTAGACAGGGGCTTGACGATCTGTGAAAAGTCCTGAATGAATCTCCTATAGAAGCCGACGTGTCCGAGAAAACCTCTGACTTCGCGAACACTCTTAGGATAACTCATCTTTTCGATAGCTTCCACTTTAGCCCTATCTACCTCTATACCTTTGGCGGACACTTTGTGGCCAAGAACTATTCCTTCATCTACCATAAAATGGCATTTCTCCCAATTTAGCACCAAGTTCTTTTCCACACACCTAGATAACACCTCATCAAGATTATCGAGGCAATCATCGAAGGATTGACCAAAGACCGAAAAGTCGTCCATGAAAATCTCCATAAACTTTTCAACTAGCCCGTCAAAGATAGCCATCATACACCTTTGAAAGGTGGCTGGGGCATTACAGAGACCAAATGGCATCCGCCTGTAAGCGAATGTACCATAAGGGCAGGTAAAAGTGGTCTTTTCTTGGTCAATTGGATCGATGGGTATCTGGAAATATCCTGAATATCCATCCAGAAACAGAATGCGTGCCCCGCCGCCAGGCGCCAAGCATCCGGTCAATGAAGGAAGGGGAAATGATCTTTCATTGTGACCTCATTGAGTTTCCTATAGTCAATGCAGACTCTATAGCCTGTAACGAGCCTCAATGCTATCTCTTCTCCTTTCTCATTCTTCTCAATAGTAATCCCTCCCTTTTTGGGGACCACTTGATTAGGGCATACACATTCACTGTCAGCGATGGCGTATATGATACCCATATCTAGAAGTTTGATGATCTCCTTCTTGACTACTTCTTGCATGTGAGGGTTAAGCCTCCTTTGGGGCTGTCTTACACATTTAGCACCCTCACTAGTCTTGATCTTGTGCATGCAGATGTCAGGAGATATTCCTCGGATATATCCCACCTGCCATCCAAAGGCTTTTTCGTTTTTTCGCAAGACGTTTAACAGTTTCAGCTCTTCTATTCGAGATAGCTTGGCAGAAATGATCAAGGGAAGCTTGTCACCCTCACGTAGGAACACATACTTAAGATGTTTAGGCAACGGCTTCAGAACTAGATTTGCGGGAGGATCCTCCAAACTCGATTTAAGCCCTCCACTTTTCAACTCAGAATCGCTGAGCTTCCCTAGTGGCTCCACTGCCAAAGCTTCTTCTCTTACTAACTCATCCTCAAAGTCAGCTGCGAACTGATCTAGACTAACCACACCATGACTATTCAGATTATCGATCAATCGCTAAACATATCAATTTGAACTAATACGTCTTTCAGGATCCCTGAAGCTTTCTTGGAAGATCTATCGGCGAACTGAAGGTTCATGGTGGTGGGTTCTAGAAGATCTTGTAAACCAAGCTGATTGCAAACAGACAACGGCATCAAGCTGATGGATGCACCCAGGTCACATAAAGAATTTGGGAAGACTAGGCCTCCCATCTACAATGTGAGCACAAACTTGCCTGGGTCACCCTCTTGATTGGTAAGTCTTGATAATTGACCATTGAGCGATCCTCACCAATTGCTCGATCCATGTCACCTAACTTCTTTTAGAAGAAACAACATCCTTGATAAACTTGGTATACTTAGGCATTTCAACCAAAACTTCGAGAGTGGAAGATTAACTGAGTATTTTTCAAAGAAATTAAGCACCTTTCCTGCACTTCTTATCTTCATGCAAGGGAATGTTGCTTTTCTAGGTGGAAATGGAAGCTTTTAAGGTCACTCTCGTAAAATACTTTCTTTGAGGATGCACTTACGGCCTTGTCTTCCAGATCTTTCCACCTCACCACTTTTTCAGACGCGCCCATCGGGTGTGGATCACCACCGACTCTCAACCGAATCTTCTTTTCTCGGGGGTTCAAATGCACACGAGGTGTTTCAACTCTTTCATTTCTCGGGATCACCCACCCGAGTATGCTCTTCTGAGCGAGGGGATAATGGGTGCTCAACTTCCCTCCTGCACCATAATTGGCGAGGAGGGGCTAGTGGTTTCCTGAAGCCGTGGGGACCACTCACCGAGTGCCACTTAAATTCATCGCCTTTGGCCTCCTCTTTACCGTATTGCATTGTTGGCACGAGGTCGATTGCATTGGTTGTTGCTTATATCGGCTGAGCAACCTGACCGCCTTTGGATTCTTTTCCGTAAAGTCGGGCAAATGCCTGATGGTCTGAAGCTAATCGCTCGGCCAATTTGCCCGATTTGCCTCTCAAGACTTTTCATCGTCTGCTTTGCTCCTCCCGAAATGAATTCCATTCGGCTTTTATATCATTTGAGTGGGAGGGGCCTTGAGAGTTTTGGAAGTTTTGGGGAGATGGCTGGCTAGGCCGAGTTTGAAACTGAGGATTAGAATTGGCGGGCCAATTCTGATTGAACCTTTGCTGTGGATTCGAAAAATTTGAATTCTGGTTCTGATTGAACCAAGGGTTAAAGCTCTGATTTTGAAAATTCGAATTGGAGTTAAAATTTGGATTCTGATGAAAACCCTGGTTTTGAAAATTACTCGCCGTAGTATTGATTATTAAATCTCGATTGGGTGGCCAGAGAAAGCATTAATTTCAACCTCGCCCAATCATGGGACGAAGCGGCAAGGTGTGCCCGGATCATCACATACTTGGCATGTGATCAAGTTACTCATCCATTGTTATGAACAACATTGACTTGATGAGCGGAGGGGACTGAATTGACATTGGCCAAACATGTGGCGGTCGACGACAATTTTATGTCTGAACCCGAGGGTTCTGCGAAACGCGAAGAAGTCCGATTAATCGGGTTTGAAACTTGAGGACTTGCCATCTCGCTTTGCAAAGATGGCTATCGACTTTGAACATTGACTTCCTCCACCTTGGGGAGGAGGCGCTGGATGGCCTGATAGGATGGGGCATAGTTGTATTTAGCAATGTCTTCAAACAAAGGCCCATCCTTCATCGTGTGTCTTTTTGAGGAAAGCCCCACCCGAAGAGTCGTTGACCATGCCTTTAGTAAGCTCGGTCACCCACTCAAGAAAGTGTTTACTTGCCTTTCCTTAGGCGAGACCATGGTGGGGACATTTTCTTAAAAGAGATTTAAACCTCTTCCAACATTCAAGAATGATTCATTCTCCTTCTGGTAGAAGGTAAAGATCTCATTCAGACACTGGCTGTCTTTGAAGGAGGAAAATATTGACTTAGAAATTCTTTTTCAAGTCCGGCCCGAGTAGTGATGGATTCGAAGGGAGAGAGTGATACCACTCCTAGCCTCTCCTTTCGGAGAGAAAGGAAACGATTTAAGCTTGATCGCATCCTCACTCACTCCTTGGATGCGGGTGGTACCGCATATCTCTAAAACGCATGTAAGTGGGTATCGGATTTCCAGTTGGTAGCCATGAAAAATTGATGCATCTTGCATCATCCGGATGAAGTCTGGGCTTGAGTTCGAATGTGTGAGCTGTAATGGCGGGCAAGACTATAGCCGGGTTGATGTGGGATCGTACCAGGCATGGCGTAGTCTGCCAACGTACGTCGATCCTCTGCCGCCATTATTACTATTTCTTCGATCTCTTCTATCAACTCCCATTCAATTTCTTGATCGGCTGGACTTCCTTCGTCCGAAGGATCGGTAAAACAAAGTTTCCGCCTATTGGGTCGGACTATGGTCCGCTCGAGGTCAGGTGAAAAGAGTAATGGCCCTTTCTGACTTCGAGTTTGCATAAACCGAAACCCAACTCAATTGAACAAAACCTAAATACTACGAAATTAAAAACCTAAAAGAAAGTCAAAAACAAGATTATTTGAGAAAAAAAGGGGATCAGACGGGCGTCCAAATATTTGGACGGGCGTCCACCCAGAATTGGGACTGGACGGGCGTTTGGAGGTCCAAACGCTCGTCTGGTCTTCAGAAATCTTGGACGGACGTCCAGAATCTATGGACGCTCGTCTAAGATGAAAATTTGATACAGGTTTGAAAATTTTTTAGCGGACGGGCGTTCAGTAGTTTGGACGCTCGTCTGAGATGCGGGACGAACAAGAAAAGAACAGAAAAGTTGAAAAACTTAAACCCTAACTCTTAAACCCTACTAATCTGAACCTTAAAACCTAAAAAAAAAACTAACTAAAAACTAAACAGGGATTAAAACACAGAAAACAGAAAAACGAAAAACAAAAACTAGGCAACCGTCCGGTTCCCCGGCAACGGCGCCAAAAACTTGTCACGGAATTTATTAACACAAAATAAACAAGTAATAAAACCGGTTAACCTCAAGTATAAGGATCGTAGTATAGAGGCTATGCCGGTCGATCTTACGGGAACCGATGGATTGTGATTCCTAGTTTTTATTTATCTAACTATGTCACGATTATTAAACTAAAACGAAACAGAAAATAAACTAACAAGAATGTAAAGCTGGACGGAAGAACAAGTTCTAAAGCCAGGGAAAACAGGGTTGCGAACCAACTAACTAAACTAAATCTAAATCTAATTATGCAATGAATCTAACTAAGCTAAACAATTCAAATCAAGGGATTAAATCAAGTTATAACGAATCTACAAGCAATTGATCCACCTATCCTATCAACATTCAATTCTAATTCGGATTACTTCGTGATCTCTACTCAAGTCGTGATTCACCTAATCGAAGGCATAAACTCCTACTCTCGTAGACAAGTTCGCTTTCTAATCTTTTATCTTTCGATGCTAAAGATTACGTCTTTCTAACCTAGGCGTGAAATCTTTCGATTTCTAATCTAGAGAATCAATCTAATAACTTTCGTTTATTTAGATCAAAGATCCAATCTTTTATCATGGTGATCTAAGGTTGACATGACTCTCATCATATAAACAATCATCAAAGCAAGCATCTTTCGATTAAACATGCAATAAGACATACAAAACATGATAAAAGAAACGAGCTTGAAATAGAACTCACAAAATAATCACGAACGAGAAATCAATCGTTGAATTGGGCGGCTTCACAACGCTTGTTCAAGAGGATTTAGCCTCTTAGCATCTTCTTGACAACTCGAATTCATGAATAAAAGTACATGAAATTATCTAATCTAATCTAGAAGTTTAAGTGCATAAAACTAGAGAAAAATCAAGGAAAACGCAGCCAAGCTGCCCTTGTAGGGTTTAGGGTTCGAATAATGTCGGATTGTTCTTCTTGTGTGCGTAAATAGGCGAGTATTTATAGAGGATTAAGTCGGTTCGCCGAGTCGGCGGACGGACGAGCGTTAGCTTCGTGTGGGCGCCGTCTCTACTTCCTTGAACTCTCCTCGACGCCTTTCGTTTGGCCTCGGTTCAAACTCTCTGAATCACTCTTGGCACCTTGGGCGCTTTCGGTCGAGACCTCGGGGCGCTTTCGGTTGGTCTCGGGCGGAGCATGGGCGCTCGTTCCACATGACTCGAATGCGATTTTTGCATGTTTATCTCTTTTTCTTCTCTCCACTCGATCATTATCTCTTCCTTAAATCTTTATAGCTCGAAATTTATCTCTTTTGATCATCATTTGAGCACAATAAACATACCTACAACACATGGAAAACATCGCAAACTGTAATAATATTCAAATAATCATATTTTAACCATGAAATCACATAAATACATCGATATTGCGATTAAGCCGTCAAAATATCGTTTGCTCAATATTTCAATATAAGACTTATTATTATGCAAATTATACAATATAGAGGGAAAAACATCGTAAAATTTATCCTTATAATTCATAGATTTTCACCCTTAACACAAAGGGATGGGGTTCCGCTGGGAGCAAGGGAGCAAACTCTTCATTATTTATTCCATACTCTCTAAAGATATGCTCCACACTGCTCTGCGCCAGAACCGAGGACAACCCATGGCCCCCTATAATATCGTGAGTGGCCTTCTGAATCTTATGCCTAAAGGAAGAATCGAAGGTGCTTGATGATGGAGCGGACGAAGCAACGAGTGATGGTTGAGGAGGGACCCAAGGAATTTCTTCAACAGCCATGGGTCTGGTCCAGGATTCCATGATTATTGCCTCTGATCTAGGAGTAAGTGGCTCCTCTCCAAGCGAATCAGACATATGGGAATAGGCGTAATAAGAAGGAAAAATTGGTTAATGATAATGATTACCAGATAATATGACCACGAATAAAATGACGTTTAAATAGAACTAGATCATAACTCCCCACTAACCTCGAAAAACGGCCCCAAACAGGCTGTGACGCCTCGTTTCCTGGAATAGCTATCATGTGTCATGCACTAGACCCGACACCTAGCAACCCCCTGATCTAACTTCATATTTCACACCTCAAGACATTCGTGCTGAGCCACCATGATAGATCCGAACCGACCCACTCAGGATCGGCTGGATCTTTGGGGCTTATGATGCTGCCAGAAAATGGACTCATCCACGTGGCACCTTGTTGGTAGCTCAATGTTAGGAAATCTACGCGGGAACGCAGCGGAATTTAAAATTTCATTTCCTTTTCCTCAGGATCGACTTCGTTTAAGCAATAAACAAATAAGCTAAAGACGGTGGTTACCTTGGTTGATCTAAAAGATCGACGCTTTGACCGTCTAAGGAGAGTAGTTCTGCATAGAGCCGCCCAAGTGTTCGGCCTCTACCGCTAGTCCACACGAACAGCCCGCCGGAATCCTATCATGGATTGCTATTGGAAAACTCCGGTTGCTAGACCGGTCTTTTTCCCCTCTCTCTAACTCTCTAAAAGATGCTCTCTATTTTACACAAGAACTATTAGTTCTTGGAATTGTGTTGTACAAAATAGCTTGACACCCACCTCTTATTTATAGTAGAAGGTGGCGCCCCAATAGAGTGGAGGAGAAGAAAACCTTTGACCAATAAAATAAGGAAAATATAATTGATTGATTTATCTCATTTATTATAATATCTTATATTAAATAAATCTAGGATATTGTCAATATCTTATATTGAATATTCCCAAGATATTGTCAATATCTTATATTGACTATATTTATCTTATTACCATAAATCAATTTGCACATGTGTATATATCACATATATATTACACAAATAAATCCATTATATAATATTAACTACAAATTGTAGTCTACATATGTGCACATGCAAATGCATGTCACGCATGTCCATATATATCTATATAAATATTAATATCTTATATTAATATTATGGTAATACCATTAATAAAATTACACAATCCAAGTGTATCTTATACACTTCAATGTGGCGCCCCAGCCAAATATTGGCTTCTGGAATATTCTTTAATTAATATAATATTATTATTATCTTGTATTTAATTTATTCATAATAAATAAATACCACCATATTAATTTACCACTATAACCTTTATAGTCTCGAGATAAACTTTCCTTATTTGGTTATCATCTATAACCACATTTTAATCCGGCTAGATGTTCATATGTGTGTGACCCGATAGGCTTCCGAATATGTTGGCCGTAGACACAAAGTGCAAATTACGAAAATGCCCTTCATGTCTAACGATCACGGGATAGCGTCTAGCAACACACCGTGACCCCCAATCATCGGAAGAGTTAAATGCAATGACTACTACCTTTCATGTGAAACAGTTACCGTGTAACTTACAATCCTATCGCTGTAATAATATCCATACGGTCGTTAGTCGAGTGTCAAAACATCAACGATCGTATCTTATAATCTGGATATCATGCTCTCTCGAAGTAACTCGTTTACTACCACTTTGCAAAGATTCACGAGAGTAAGACATTCCTTATAAGAAGGCCCTTTCGGATATTCGATCCCAATCATAGGATACGCGATTCCCAGACGACCAATCATGTATACTCCGCATGCTTCAGTATCACACCCAATCACTACCGCATGATCGCCCCGTGGTTAGGGGAAACCTCAATAGTGCCAAAGCATGACAATCCACACCGTGTTGCCATGAAGACTCCGGTCAAAAGGATAATTACACAACCGTCACATAGTGTGACACTTATCCGTGTAAGTGGGTCGATCTAACGTGCGCATTCTCTAATACACGCCCACGTCATACCCAAGTGTCTCTACACTTCGATAGATGAGATCTATCCCCGCCTAAAGACAAGACATCTAATACGTGCTAGCCTGTTCATACTATCAATGCCTTGTTTAATCGTACATCAGCCTAGAGACATTTAAGTATCAAACTTGTTAAAGTGATTAAAGATCTCATCAACCATAATCGCCTATCATGGTTTCTCTATCACAGTCTAATAATAAGGACGTTATCATATAACAATTAATAATCGGTTCTTTAAAAAAACATATATATGACAACAGAAAAGCCATTTAATATATGTATAAACATAAAGAAATGGTAGAAATGATCCGACCCGGTCGGATCCGGTCCAACCCGATTGGGTTTAGGACACTATTCCAACAATCTCCCACTTGGCCTAAAACCAATCACTCGTACACACAAGATCAAGTTGAAACACAAGAATCTCATGCAATACTCGCAACCAGCCCTAGCCATAAACGGATCGCTATCCGTGGGGACTCAGACTACTTCATATCATGTTCCAAGTGATCAAGTCAAAGGAACCGCCTAAACACACACATGAATCTCTGACGAGACCATGGTCCTTGCTTCAAGCAATGAATCCACTTACTATATCAGCTATATAGAAAAGGTGGAAGAACCGTACTAGGTTCAAGAATGAACCTTCTAGACCCATGTACTGCTCCCGCTGCGCCTCTAAGGCACTACTGTGTTTTGGCCTGCTTGTAGAATTTACAGTGACCCATATGCTAAGAACATTTCCAGCTCACTGTATCACTTATTCAAAGTGACTGCAAACCCAGACTGTAGCTCCCACTCGCCTTCATAAGACTCAGGATATACGCCCAGATACTACGTTTATTTAATTCCAAGTTTCAATAAACTAGGAACTCTTCCTTAACTTGTTTAAGGATATTCTCGACATCTGCTAGAATCACTTTCACACTTGCTCATGACTCTTCATGAAGTGTGAACCTCTAGCATGACTCTTATGATGGATCTTATTGCAGTAGCAAATGGAACCTTCCATAAGTATCATCTTTCACCTTCTCTTTAGGACGAACGTCCTAACATAAATAGATCTTGAGAACACCGGCTAGCAGTATCCCCTGTCGTGATCTATGCTAAACTCTTTTAGCATCATATCTATATAGGTAAACTATAATCTAACAGCAGTTAAATCTATCACTATAGATTCTTATTTCTAAAATGAGAACTGCTAATCCAAGTGCTTTCGTAAAGATCTTGAACTACCAAACATTAATTGACTGTGACATGGGGTGACAATTCTCGAGAGAGATATCCAATACCTTACTCAAAAATCGTAACACACTCCCACTATCCATCTTGCACATGGGCGTATCTTTCTTTTGACTAAGTCAAACTCCTTTGATTGTCAAACAAAGAAATCGTCTAGAGAAACTTGTTTGAGTCCATAAATGGATCTCGTGGGCTTACATATCATGTTATAGTCTATGAACATCGAGCTGTCTGCCCAACGTCTTCAACACTATCATATAGTCATGATACGAAGTTATAACAAGTATTATCTGAATAGAACTGGGCTCAGCCTTACGGGGACATTCCCTCTAGGTAAGACAGACTAGGTTCATAACCTAGTTGTCACTGATGGAATCTAATTCAGATATTATGGCTCCTGGCCATATCTCTCTATCTTGCCTTTCAAACATTCCTTCATGAGTCATGAGATATTCATTCTTCAAGATGAACATATCAGCAGCCCTTTTGGGCTTGAGGTTATCCACAGACTTACAGAACTTTTGTGTGCACTGAGCAGTGTTTTACACCTCATCGCTATGTGGCGTCCGCTCACGCTCCTATGGTTGAATATATCTTTGTGGTTCTCAAACTCTTTTGAGATCTGATTCACTCCCACTGCTTTCTTGGAAGAAACACTTCCTCTGAAGACAAAGATGTTTGGAGACAAACACCTTTTGCTCCATGGACGAGTAAATAATATCTAGCGTACTTGCTAAGATATTCCACAAAGTTGCATATGTCGTACTAGGCTCCAAGCCCTTTCTGACTTTGCCTATGAAAACTTCAAATCACCGGTTAAGATAGATTCGACACTATCCTCTTCCATATCCAGTATGGAATTTATTCAACCTTTATTCTTTGGAACTCGGTTAAGTATAAGGGCACTATCCCGAAACGGGTAAGGGATACATCGCATGGCTTGCGTCACACTCTTATCATATAAAGTGTTGTTTCCATTTTGGGAACACAATATAATTACGTATCCCAAAGATGGTATCCTTCAAGGGAGAATCTGATTCTATTTCAGACAACTTCTGAAACACCCTTCAGGTATTAATTACTCCAATCCAATTGAAGATTAATTCCCATATAGCTCATCAATCTCATATACGTACTAGCTTGAACTTTTCAGGCTTTCCAAATTGTTGTACTTCAATAAGTACATTCGACTATTTCTAAAAATAGTCCAAGAGAGAGACAAACAATTGTTTATGGTATAAATTGTCACAAGCCAACGAACATCAATATGTTTAGGCTCTAGTCAATCTTCCAGGTTTCATAACCTTTTCTTAAAAGGGTATTTTAGTCCTCTTTGGATAAGATACGCATAACCCACATGATTCATAATCATATGTCTTAGCATCATTAGAATGACGTTTGATTACACGCTTCCCCTCCATAGAGACTGTGCCTAGAGTAACCACAAATCAAGGATAATAGCCATACAAATATTTAGTTGAGATCTCATCACATATATCAACTATATAGTGACATTAATCTAGTATGTTAGATTCAAAGTGACCTTCCAACTTTATCGAATAACATTTATTCTTTACAATTGAATATGTCTACTAAATCCTAACAAATAACTGAAAGTATGTTCTTCATAAGAACCGAACATAATAACATTTATTTAGTTCCTTATCGATTTATTAGATCCGAGAATATGGTAAGTGTTACAACGCTTGCTTCACCTTCCATATTTGTATTTAATCTTTCTAATTTAATCTCACTCATAAGATATCATATATCCAATAGTTAACTTTCACTTAGATAGATTTATTTCAACTCACTTGCCTAGAATAGAAACTTCAATAAGTTCTCCATTTAAGCACATGCCCTAACTTTCCTTTTAATCCTTCAAGCACTTGTAAATGTTTCTTAGTGCGCCTTCATAAGACTTAAGAAAATTACAAGAGCTATGTATTTGATTTCCTTTCATAAAGAAAATCTAAAGTTTATTAAATAGTTTATTTAACCTTTTGAATCGTATTCAAAACATTGACTATTTAATTAACCTTTAAGCAATGATAGAATTAAGTCGATACTTAAATCTTACAATTTTGAAAACAAACTTTCCAAAATTAGACGTGGTCATTCTTATCCAACGTTTGAATTAATTGTCATCGTATGACAGAATGATCATCTTGGATCGTATCCAATATATGACTAATTCGTTGAAACTTATTTCAAATGATTTAATCATATCATGAGCTTCCGCTTTCATTAATAATCAAAGTCTTGGAGTACTCCATCAAATATGTAGTCTCCTTGTCTCTAACTACTATAACGGGATTGCTCATGTCATTGCTTATTTTAAAAGGATTACTTAACCATATTTGAGAACGTTTCTCAAAATTAACAGTTATAATTTGGTTTGACTAATCGAGAATAAAACATAAATATAAAGTTTGCTAAAACTACAACATAAAAATGAAAATAAAAGAGTGTTGTTGTTTATACACGCAAAATCAAAATTGGTCTTTTGGTTTATGATTTTGCTCCCACTAGTCAACTACTCCAATTGACTTTCAAGAATTATTAATTTCTTTAGTGGACAAGATCCCACTAAACTACCCTGACCCCCGCTTTGGCTGGTGGGCCAAAAATAGCATAATAGGTAGACAACTCTTTGTCAATCATATCTTATACGACACTTGTTGTTTGACTAGTCAACTCTTTGACAATTTTCATCTTATGAAGTAGTCAAACCCTTGCCTCTAAAATCCAAACGACCCCGCTTTGGTTGGTGGCCGAGAGAATTCTTAGTCAAGTCATAACCCCAATATTCGTGAGATCTCATACGATCATATCTCGATAATAACAATATACCCGAGGTAGGTCAACCCCCTGCTTTGGCTGATGAGTTGGATCCGAACAAGGACTCTTCACCGTCATTGTAATATGGGGAGGCAATTTCAACTTGATTCTTTTGAGGTGGAAGTATTTATGTAAATTAATTCACTTAATTAATTTTAATTATGGTCTCATCAAGTATATCTATCTCTATAGACATACATCCTACACATTCATCTAGATCGTGCCTAGTCATGCATCTATCGTATCATATAAAATAAATACAAGCACAAAATAAATAAATGCGTAAATTAACCGGTATGATCATGGACTTTTCCTAGGTGCGGTTTCGAATACAAACTGACGAAACCGCGGGTCACAAACTAAGGGTAGCTGCAACCGCCAATAGGATCTTTAATGCTCCATTCTCCATTGGGATCTTTATTTTCTTCTTTCTTTGGTCTCCATCTTCTGCTCCATTCTTGTTACATTTAATTCTATCTAATAAAATTAATACACCCGCCGTACACGGGGGGAGTCAACGGGAATGGGATAAATGCAGAAAATAAACTAGGTCACGTTCTTCATAACGGCCTAGGATAATTTTTAAACCAATGTAAAAATTAAATCATTCACATCTATCCTATCAATGAAATTACGATCAATCTGGGTCCATATAATCATATTATATCTATTATATCTAATTCATACAATAAAATCTTATGAAAAAGATAAAATGAAAATTTAACTACTTGCGTCTTAATTAATCAATTAACATTTAATCTATTAAATAATTTTATCCAATCAATTAACTAATTAACATTTAATTAATTAAATGATTTTAATCGAAATAAAATTAACGATTAATTTTAAACCGATTTTAATTTTAATTTTAATTTTAATTAAGTAGAACTATTCCAAAATAAATCAAAATTAAAATTATTTCTCTTTTGTTTTTTCCTTTTGATTCGTAATCAAAACGGATGCCTTTGGTTTCTAAACCAAATTTGGCTTAGCTCGGCCATTTTCCAAAATCAAAATTTTGAAGTGGCTGCGCTGCGCCTTTTACAAATCAAATATTTGGAAAGGGCCAGCTTATTCCAAATCAAATATTTGGAAAGGCCAATAATTTTAGTTTAGGCACGCCACTTTCCAAAATCAAAATTTTGGAATTGGCTGAGCCAGCCTTTCCCCAAATTAAATATTTGGAAAGGGCTTAGCCTATTCCAAACAAAGTTTGGAAAGGCCATTATTATTTTAATGCCATGTGGCATCCCAATGACCAAACTATTTGAACCATTGGTTAGCCACACGACACAACTAAACAAATGAGATATTAATCACAACTATGAACAATATTGAATCACAAATACACAAAACAAAATTTGTGGATCCACCAAAAGATGCACCACCGACGCCGACCGCCCCATGGGGAGCCGCCACAAATAAGCAATTTCGGTGGGGTGCCGCCACCCGATCACCGAGCACCCCAAAAGCCGCCTTTATTTTTTTTTTTTTTTTTTGTATATCGATTTGCGAATCAAAAATCTTTCATCTTTTAATTACGTGATTTAAATGATAAAATTAACTACGCAAAATAACATGCTTATTGCTTAAGCTCAAGCTCTCTCTCGATACAATCATTAGGAAATCTACGCGAACGCAGCGAATTTAAAATTTCATTTCCTTTTCCTCAGGATCGACTTCGTTTAAGCAATAAACAAATAAGCTAAAGACGGTGGTTACCTTGGTTGATCTAAAAGATCGACGCTTTGACCGTCTGGAGAGTAGTTCTCGCATAGAGCCGCCCAAGTGTTCGGCCTCTATCGCTAGTCCACACGAACACAGCCCGCGGAATCCCATCATGGATTGCTATTGGAAAACTCCGGTTGCTAGACCGGTCTTTTCCCTCTCTCTCCAACTCTCTAAAAGATGCTCTATTTTACACACAAGAACTATTAGTTCTTGGAATTGTGTTGTACAAAAGAGTTTGACACCCACCTCTTATTTATAGTAGAAGGTGGCGCCCCAATAGAGTGGAGGAGAAGAAAACCTTTGACCAATAAAATAAGGAAAATATAATTGATTGATTTATCTCATTTATTATAATATCTTATATTAAATAAATCTAGGATATTGTCAATATCTTATATTGAATATTCCCAAGATATTGTCAATATCTTATATTGACTATATTTATCTTATTACCATAAATCAATTTACACATGTGTATATATCACATATATATTACACAAATAAATCCATTATATAATATTAACTACAAATTGTAGTCTACATATGTGCACATGCAAATGCATGTCACGCATGTCCATATATATCTATATAAATATTAATATCTTATATTAATATTATGGTAATACCATTAATTAAATTGCACAATCCAAGTGTATCTTATACACTTCAATGTGGCGCCCCATATTGCCAAATATTGGCTTCCGGAATATTCTTTAATTAATATAATATTATTAATATCTTGTATTTAATTTATTCATAATAAATAAATACCACCATATTAATTTACCACTATAACCTTTATAGTCTCGAGATAAACTTTCCTTATTTGGTTATCATCTATAACCACATTTTAATACGGACTAGATGTTCATATGTGTGTGACCCGATAGGCTTCCGAATATGTTGGCCGTAGACACAAAGTGCAAATTACTTAAAATGCCCTTCATGCCTAACGATCACGGGATAGCGTCTAGCAACACACCGTGACCCCAATCATCGGAAGAGTCAAATGCAATGACTACTACCTTTCATGTGAAACAGCTTACGTGTAACTTACAATCCTATCGGCGTAATAATATCCATACGATGCGTTAGTCGAGTGTCAAAACATCAACGACCGTATCTTATAATCTGGATATCATGCTCTCTCGAAGTAACTCGTTTACTCCCACTTTGCAAAGATTCACGAGTAAGACATTCCTTATAAGAAGGCCCTTTCGGATATTCGATCCCAATCATAGATACGCGATTCCCAGACGACCAATCATGTATACTCCGTACATGCTTCAAGATCACACCCAATCACTACCGCATGATCGCCCGTGGTTGGCGGAAACCTCAATAGTGTCAAAGCATGACAATCCACACCGTGATGCCATGAAGACTCGGTCAAAGGATAATTACACAACCGTCACATAGTGTGACACTTATCCGTGTAAGTGGGTCGATCTAACGTGACGCATTCTCTAATACACGTCCACGCATGGTCAAGTGTCTCTACACTTCGATAGATTTAGATCTATCCCCGCCCTAAAGACAGAAGACATCTATCACGTGCTAGCCTGCTCATACTATCGACTACGCTTTAATAGTACATCGACTAGAGACATTTAAGTATCAAACTTGTTAAAGTGATTAAAGATCTCATCAACCATAATCGCCTATCATGGTTTCTCTATCACGATCTAATACTAAGGACGTTATCATATAACAATTCATAATCGGTTCTTTAAAAGAACATATATATGACAAATGTAAAAACCATTTAATATATGTATAAACATAAAGAAATTGTAGAAATGATCCGACCGGTCGGATCCGGTCCAACCGATTGGGTTTAGGACACTATTCCAACACTCAACACTTGACTTGAAGTAAACCACTTTTGACCTCACCTAGAACGCAGCCCAGGGGCTCGCTTATTCGCTCTTCCGCCACTAATCCCGGGGATCGGAATAGGTCGGAGAAGTCGGGTACTACACTTCTATTAGTCGGTGAGGCGGTCCCCGTCGATCTCTAGGATCGGAATAGGTCCTCGAGGCTTGAGCGGTTCCGTAGCGGATGGAGTTCACCCCGCCACCCCAATATTCTGGCGAACTTGTCTTTAATCTCGTACTGTTCGACCAATAACCATGTCATTATTGTAAAATCCTAAATAATAAAGGCTCGAATCCTTATCATTTAATGTTAATATTTGAATACCATATCTATCTCTTAAAATCAAGGGGATTTATGGATCATAATCTTTTCCTTAGGGAACACGTTGACTAGTGTCCCTCATGTAGACACGCCACATTAAACCCTGGGGGCCAACGCCTCTATATAAACATTCCCTAAGGAACTACGGAGACTTGATTCCAATTCAGATATTGGATACGTAGGCAGCTTGAGGAACAACATCTCAAGTGCAGTCTAAATCACCCCCAAATAATCCCCCTCATTATTATCTTCATATTCCGGAGTTTTCCCAAGTTATCACTAAGAGTAAGAACCCTAAATTTGAAGAAGACGATTTTTGAATTGTCACCAATGAAAGTTGCATAATGATAAACCTAAGTGTGATCCCATTGAATATCAATAACAACTATTCATAAAATCCTATGACAGAAGGGAGACTGAACCATCATGTCATTTCTTAAAGCTAAACCAAAAAGATTAGATCAATTAGAACAATCCAAAAGTTCCCACTAAATTCATCGAAGTTGTAATTTAACACTTAAAAAGCTTTTTAACATAAGTAGATATATATACATATACAACAGAAAAAAAACAAACCGTGACCACTATATATTAGAAAACTTATTACCCCTCCGTCCCATTTTATTTGGGACATTTCATAATTTCAGCCGCTAACGAAAAATCTAATTAATCCTTGGAATTTCGTTAATTGATGTAATATTATTAGGGTTATGATAAAGTGAAACTTAAAGTACATAAATGTAAAAAGTATTAGATCATTTGATGAAATTCGAAGGATTAATTAGATGTTTCGTAAGCGGTTGAAAAGTCAAATGTCCCAAACAAAATGGGACGGAGGGAGTACTAATTTATTGAACAGTCATGCGGTTGTGAGGAATCCGGTTGAGGTTTAACTAATTGTTGTTTATAAATCATTCCTTTTTTTTTGTTAGACAAACTACAACATGAACAGATAGCATTACTAGCCATGTGTATCTGATCTACAAAAAAACTGCTTGCTCATCACCTATAATTAGCTTTAGGAATCACATTGGCATCCTCAAATGCAGGTTATACAAACCGTTCTTTAAGCAAATCATGACAAATAAGGTGGCTACAAATATATCTGCAGAGGTCATCAATCATCCAAAAAAATTGGCCATACAAGGGTAACTAGACCTACACATGATAAGAGTGGGATATGCAACAAATGGCTGAGCTCTGCAGAACAGGTCCACGTACGATCAAAGCTATGCACATCAAAAACTAGTTCAGTGTAATCTAGATCACAAGCTAATTCAAATGTCCTCGAAGCAACTTGTTGATCACGAGGAAAAGCTTTAGAACAAAAATAAATGTTTGAAACCTCACACGTATTGCTCAATGCAACAAGAAAAATGTAGAATTTGAGATACCATCTCTTTTGAAATCTGAGTCATATGCTATAGTTGTATAACGGATGTAATGCATGTTTCTTCAATAAGATTAGAGAACTACAATCTGTAGAAGCCTACTATAGGAAACAAATTTGATATATATCATCTCAAGATATTTAAACTCACAATCAAATAAGACAATCAAAAAATCACAAGCACACACAAGCAACTTTCACCCTTGGAAATATAACTAAATGAATGCTTGGAATCTACTGGTAGAGGATGGGTTACAAATTACTCAAGAATTCAACCGCACAAACCGGGACTTTCTTGAAACTTACATATCTCTTGAACCAAATTCTAACCTTGCGCTTATCCTCAAGAAGATATCACAAGATATCATCAAAAGTTCAACAACATTTCTACGCTTTAATATATAACCTATCATTTCACGCTCATCGTCGAAACCATGATAACCTTCAATTATAAGCTGTCTTCAAGCATCTTGGTACTTCTACTGGTATTGTCCACCCCGAGCGATCAACACGGTTTTCATGAATACAAGTTATTTCTGGCATCACAAAATTTGCATCCAAATCATACTTGTAAGGTAATGTATTTTTTACTTACTTACTACATGCTCGTTCTTTCGTTTTTCAATATGATAATTTGAAGATGAAAGGGGAGCGGCTAGGGTTTTTTTTCTCGCTTTTTTGAAGGGAAGGAAAAATTCAACGTAAAGGTTCTGAGAGAAGAAATGAACTATATTCTGATACCATATTGTAATTATAATAGTAGAGAAAATAGTAGAGAAAAGTGATTTTCCATTGATTCAATGATTGATTACATGTGTGTATTTATAGGCTCAACTATCTTGGCCACCAAGTAATAGATAAATACTAAATACAAATAATAGATAAATACATAAATAATTAATCCATATTAATAATATCTTCGACATGCGTCATGTTGAAAGAGTCATTTGTTAGGCTTTACCCTGATGAGTAAGAATCGAATCTATTGACACGACCAGGCCAAACTCCGAACTAGTCGGACTAGTTGGTTCCGGATGTTGTAAAAGTTGGCTTGAGTGATGTCACGAACACGTAATAACCTCTCGCAATGGCCCCATCGAACAAGTAACGATTTTGATAATAAACACTCGAACAAGTAACGGTCTTCATAATCGATTATTGAACATGTAACGATCTCCATAAAAAAACACCAGGACACGTACAATCTCCAATACAAAGCACGAACGAGTCCAATCTTCCTCATTGATGAAACATAATAATCAACCGAACAAAAAACTATGAGTTATGTCAATCGATTGGCGTTGTCACAAGACTTATTTGAGTGAATCGAAATATCCTTTGGATGAAACATAGTCTTCCTTCTCAATAAAGGGAACCAGGAATCAATGATATATTATTAATGTAATCTGACCAGCAATTTGTGATTAAATATATAAACTACAGATGATGAAATAGAAAGCATCTAAAACTCTGATATAATATATTTTTCCTTTCTTCTACCAGCTTTCCCATATATATAGTAGAGGGTATCGACATCAGAGCAATCAAACCAAATATTAACTACTCCCCCCAAAAGTCGGCTAGTTCCCTCAAATATGTGGATAACAAATTGACCAAGTCATGCTAGGTAGTTGTATACTTATCTTTAAATGCTTAAAATCATTTACCATCTTTGAAATTAAAAGATATAATTATAACTTATAAATTATATACTTTTGTCACAATATAATTTAAACTTTTGAAATAATCTAATTTTTCCAACACCGGATAATGGGGCTTTAAGTAAAAAAAAATAAAAATAGATGACAAGTTTCTTGATGATTGTATGGAATTTTTTTTGAAAAGGGATATGCAGAGTCTATTGATAATGATCAAGTGATCAAAGACTTTAAAACTCTTGATAATCGTGTGGTTAAATTTAGTTAGTTTTGTTGTTCTCTTATTATGTATTTAAGGACAAAACTTACTACGTGCTCATGACTTGATGTACTTTACTTTTTGATGATTGAAATTATTTTGCACCGGTTTTTTTTTTTTTCTTTTCTTTTTTTGAGGTGATATACATATTCATTTGAAATTTTGAAAAGTAAAAATCAAAACCACCCCGTAATAATTTCCTGCTTCATTGTGTTGCTGACCCAAATAACAATAATGCTTGGGCTTTTGTCACCAACTTTGTTCCTATATCAAGTAGACTTGTTTGATATTGATGTAAAGAAAACATTCTTTCAATCGTACTTGCAAATCTAATCTGGAATTTCGAATTCTGCATTCTATGATCTTGTTATTTCTGTATATTACACAATTTATTCCACATGGAATAATATATAGAACCAGATAAAAGCATAATTCTTGCATCAATATAATTCTCTTCATGTCATCATCTTTGATCTTTTTTTTTTTTCCTTCTCAAATGGGGTTTTCAAGGCACCATACTAGACTTATTGTGACCTCATATATTTTATAGTAGCACAGTATAGATTGACTTATAAAAACATAACTATATGGCATATATAACTTTTCAAAAGTCAAACAGACATACTCGACTATTTAAAAGTACAGTGGCTAATGCTCATAGGGGTAAATGAAGTCATGCGGATCACTGTAAAAATAAGAACAAATTACGTTTACCTATAGAAAAATATTTCGATTCTGTAAAAAAAAATTATTCACTGTGTAAAATATTTACGGACTCCGTTGAATATAATTTCTGAATCCGCCTCTGTTGAAAGATAAATATGATGTCACAATGAGTTGATTGTTGTAATTGGTGATGCTTCACTCGTAGTTTCTCGTTGTTCCTTGTCTTCCAATTCGTCTAGGTAATTCTGGTAAATATAAGACAAAAACCCCCAAATAGCCAAAAGGACAGAAATGACCTTTTCACCGGTCATTTTATCATGGTAAAAAATCACAGCAAGCACAGGAGCAATAGGTACACCTAACAAGCTAATAGCATTGGAAAACAATGAGGTAACCTTAAAAATCAACCCAATGCTACCAACTGTAAAAACCTGCCAAAAAACCGCGGTCCAAACCAAATTATTCACATAAAATACTTTTCCTTTTTCAAAATTCTCCATTTCAACATGTAAAGTTTTCCATTCCCCACTAGCAAAAAGACCAATTAGGGTTACAATTGTTGCTACTAAGCATTGGTAGACCGACATATCAAGAACCGCTTTGAAAGTACGTGTTTTGATGACCGTTTGGAAGGCTAATTGAGTTATTGATAGCATAAGCGCATAACCAGCTGATCCGATAAGAGTGCATATGAATCCAAGAACAAATTTATCATTTTTGGCTGAAAGTGTATGTTCTGAACCATCATGATCAAGAACAAGTATCACAGATGAAATACTAAGTAATACTGCGGAGTTTATTACATAAACAGTGAGTTTTTCGAGTTTAAGGATAGCCGAAAACATGGCACTGAAGCCTAATTGAGTTGCTACAATAAGGGTATAAGTGGAAACAGGGAGATATTGTAAGCCAATTGAGAATAGCATTGAATCTCCTGCAAGAATTACTCCAAGAAAAACATAAATGCCAACAAGAATGAACATAGAAGGCTTGATATTTGTTGTTCTTACGGAGCGACTTGTTGAATTTTTTATGAAAAGGAAGGGGATCGCAATTGGAAAACCGGCGTTTTGGACTAACGTAGCCATCCATTTGCTTTTTCCACCATGATCAAAGTATTGTCTTCCTAGGAATGTAGCTAATAATTGGCCTCCAAGAAGAAAAATAGTATAAATCGCTATGATCAACCACTTGCTAAGTTGTTTCCCATTTGGTTGAAGGTTATTATCGGAATCTTGATATGATTCCCTTTCATTAGCATCTAGTCCTGGTGAAATAAAAAATAAATCGCGTATTAAGGAGTGATTTTCAGCAAAAAAAAAAAAAACCGAGTTCATTCACTCATTATAAACTAAACACATCATCAGGGGACGACCACGCCACGTGAGGATTGGAAGAACATCACCCCACACATCTGTGTATCCGGTACAATAGAGATTCTTCAGCACAAGAATTTCTCATCGGATCAGTAGTGTGAGATTTATTTCTAATGATGTTATATAAGAGACAATAAAAGCATCCAAATCAAATCATGGCCTGGTGTACAAACTAGAGATAGTGCTGAAGGCACTAATTAAGATTTAAGATAGAAGAAAATGTAAATGTATATATATATATATATATATATATATATATATATATAATCTGCTGCTTACTTGTAATGAAAAGGGACTTTTCTTCATCTTCATTCATATGATCAAGAATTCTCTCAAACTTCAAAATGGGAAGATGGAGAAAGCTCATAGGTTGACTTGGGAATCTCCTTTACTTTTGAACATACAAGTCCTCAACTTTATTAACTTGACACACTGGTCCATGACCACTTCAATTTTTAATCATTTAATATATATATACATAGGTAGTTCAAATGTTCAATCAGTAGCAATTTTCAACCGAGTAGGTAGAATCCACATTTCGGATGGAGGACTACTAATCACCCCCCCCCCCCCCCCCTATCCCATCACCCCCCCGTCCCATCATTGTTTTCTTTTCTTTTCTTTTTTTTTTTTTTTTTTTTTTTTTTCTTTCTTTTAACAATTTTTTTAAACTTTTTTAAACTTAATTTGTATTTTGTTGTTTTTATTTTATAATTGAAAATTTTGTATAAATTTTGAACATGTATTTTTATATTATTATGTTATTGAAATTTAGTAAATAAAATCAATAAAGCGAGTGTAATATTGATAATCGCATTCTCTCTATCATTTTATTCACAACCACTCATTCAGATTTTATTTATCTTCAATTCTTACTGGCCATTTCTCTATTATTTTTATTCACAACTACTCATTCAGATTCTTATTATCTTTAATCATACCCCTTCTTATCTTCAATTCTACCCATTCTTATCTTCTTATCATCAATTCTAACCACACATTCATTTTTTTCATTATCATCTCATCTTCAATTTCTATATATTTGACTCATTTCACTTACTAAAAAAAATCATCATAATTTCTCCAACTCTTTCATACATACTCATTCAACAAATACTCAATTGATTTTAAGTAATTCATAACACTGGATTCCTACAATTCATCATTCTTTGGTAGTTAAATCGTTTGGAAATGATTTTACAAATGATGTTCTAAAGTGATAGTTGGCGGTTGGAAATGATTCATCGTTCTTTGGTAGTTCGTCGTTTAGAAATGATTTTACAAATGATGTTCCTAGTGGGGATAATTGGCCAGTTGGAAACAATTTTACGAATGATATTCCTAATGGGAGTGCATCCCCAACATTGAGCGTGATTACAAAGCCGAATTTACAACCGATCAAGGTTAGTTATCGTTGTTGTTATTTCCACATTCGTTACTTATTTTCATTTTAGATAGTATAATATTGTTCTTATACTTCGATTTTTCTATAGATATTTGAAAGTAGAGATGCCATGCTAGATTGGGCTCGGAGAGTTGGTAATGAAAAATGTTTTGTGATTGTCATAGATAAATCGTGCAAGAAAAATGGAAATAAAATGCCGAGATGCACTCTTATTTGTGGAAAAGGAGGATTGTATAAACCGCCACGCTTGAAGGCATACAATGAGTAGGACACACTGGAACGTATAAACGTGGTTGCCCATTTAAGCTTCGGTGTAGCACAACCACCACGGTGTGAAGTGGGGTTTGAAGGTTGTTGATGGTTTTCATAACCACGAAGCGGTGAAAGCTTAGAGGATTTGAGTATCCTTCAAGGTTGACCGCAACCAACCTAAACAATTAGTGCGTGACATGTCCAATAGCACTGCTCTCTCGAGAAATTCTTCTTGTGATGAAATAACAAGACCCATCAATTACTACATGGTTTTGATGATTAATTTATCGTTTATCTATTATTTCTATGTATATAATTTTCGAGAGAAACATAAAATAACTTTGATGGATTCAACATATATGACTCAAGTGTATGAACTTAAAAAAGATATATATCATATACTGTAAGAGAATGAAGGATAACTGATAAAAAAGATAAATGATAAAAATAATATTAACAAAAAGAATTATATTGGATCCGGTAAAATTATTTTTAATACAACATTTCATATTCAATATTGGACTCATTTGATATATTAAATTGAATAGATTTCAAAAACATATAATTTATTAAAAAATAATTTATCAAAAAAAAGTTACAAGCAAAAAAAAGAATGCAAGCAAAAAAATTAAAACAAAAAAGATTGATAAAAAAAATAAAAATAATTGGGGAGGGTGATGGGATGGGGGGGCGATTAGTAGCTCCCAAAAATCCCTTTCGGATGATGTATATATGTTTAAAAGATTGGCAAGTGGATGGTCACTTTTCGTACAGTTGCAAAGATTCTCGAGGTCGTTGTCATTGGGCAAGAAATGTAGAGAACAGCCTGAAAAAAGTTTTATTTTATTATTATTTTTGAATTAAAAATCTTTAACACTAATGTAAAATGCGACAATCTAGACAATGAAATAGGCATTTAATCTAGTTAAAAAATTTGGTAACAAGGACATAATACTATTTCCTTGGACAATATTACCATTAACGGCATAGAGTAATGATAGGGTTAATCCCTCAAATCTATATAATGATTGCATCTAAGATAATCTTGTGGTTGTAATTGTTTCAAATTTTTTAATTTTTTTTACAAGTGAAAAAAATGGAATAAGATGATTATTATCTTAAGAGAAAGAAACCTATCACTTCCTAATAAAAAAAACAAGATAATTATTTTCTATGGGATTAAAAGCATGACAAAAATTATAAACTGCAATTTATACATCGATCTAAGGTAGTTTAGCTTCTAGTTCAACACTCAACTCAACTTAACTCAATGATCAAATGTTCAACTATTCCAAATCATGCGCAGAGTTACATAATTAACAATTTTATGTTTAAATACTATAATCATTCGTCAAAAAAAGTAGACACTATATGTTGGAGACAGAAACATTTTAAAAGAAGCAATGGCACAGCTTAACAATTGCATTCCGCTATAACAAGACGACCCCCAATGACTACTGTAAACTGGGCAGGACTCAAATAACAAATCTTCAACTTAGTGTCAAGGATGTTTTTAGGCTTTCAATCTCAATGGAAGACATTTGTTGTATGGGCATATTTCAAACAGCAAAGCAGCTACCCTTATGTCACAACCCAAGATATTAACAGTGAAGTAAAGGAGAACAAAGATTTGGAGAGACAAGATTGAAATGGGATTAAATTCTATTGATCAAACTGAGAACTAAATAATACGTTTGATGGCCGCAATACTGGTTTAGAATAGAGCTTAAATACTCCCTCTCTAACTTCAGGAATATGTAGTTAGTTAAGGAAATATTGAAAACACGGAGAATTCAAATGATATTCGACAAAAACAACAGAATACACAACAAAAAAGAGAGAAAATATTTGAGCTGACGCCATGCGGGTGCTGCAACCAACGGCTAAAACAAACCTTTGAACTCTTCTGCTGAAATTTTACAGGTTCATCACAGTGCACTACGTCAGATGAATCACTTTGCCCAACTATCTAGTGATGCCTTAAACATGACTTGAGTTCAAAGAGTTTAAGTCACTAAACCTTGACAAATCCACAACAATTCAAGAAAAAAAAGATTGTTTCTTAATTGTACAGTTGTTGTATGTGAATGGTTGACACACAAAGCGTTTTGTCGTTTTACACGTCCAACAATCCATTGCATTGACGACTAACTATACAATAATTCACCCCATCCTTGCTAACTAGAAAGAACCGTTAATAGAAAGGATAAAATGTTTTGTATATTATCCAGAATGAATCTTCGGGTACAGCAGCAAGGGAGTAAATATACTCACATTACACATAGTAGAAAGACACATGGCACACTAACATATTGCCAAGTGTCCACAATAACAAACTATCATTATCCACTAATAATAATTATTATACTAAGAATATCTATTTCTTAACATCCCTCTCAAACTAAATGTGGGAACACCAAGCACATTAAGTTTGGTTCTGAATGCAGCAAGCTGAGGACCTGGCAAGGCTTTTGTTAGAGAATCTGCAATCTGCATAGATGAAGGCACAAATCTGATTGACAATTTGCTTGTTTAACACTTGATCCCTAACATAATGAACATCAACCTCTATGTGTTTAGTTCTAGCATGATACACAGGGTTGTAAGCAAGAAAAGTGGCACTCAAATTATCACACCAAGCTACTGGTACTCCTAATAGAGTAATTCCCATTTCCTTTAACAGCTGCTTGATCCAAAACATTTCTGAGGAAAGATTAGCCAAGGACTTATATTCAGATTCTGCACTTGATCTGGAGACAACATTCTTTTTTTTTGAACTCCAAGAAACCAGAGAGTTTCCTATATAAACACAATAGCCAGCAAAAGACTTCATATTTGGGGGATAGCATGCCCAATCAGCATCACAAAAGCCATTCATAGCAATGGATCCAGCTGAACTAAAAAACAGACCATAATTGAGTGTACCTTTAACATATCTGAGGAGCCTTTTCAAAGACTGCCAATGCACTGAGTGGGATTACGCATATATTGGCTCAAGTAGTTCACGAGAATATGCTAGGGCGGGCCTTGTATTAGTGAGATATTGCAATCCTCCTATTGCACTTCATGGGTGTTGGATTGCGCATAGACTCACCTTGATTTGGCAATAGATGCTGTCTTGGTGTCATTGGTGTAGTACAGGGCTTAAGATGTTCCAAATTAAGTCTTTTCAAAAGATGAGATGCATAGTGGCCCTGTGTTAGATACAATCCATCTGGAGTTCTGTGTGCCTCCATTCCCAAAAAATGTGAAATAGACCCCAGATCCTTCAAAGCAAACTTTGAATTGAGCATGCCAACAAATTTCTTGATCAGGTTTTGAGAGTTGCCTGTCACCAAAATATCATCAACATACACCAAAACATACAATAACTGATGATTGACTTTATGTATGAATAAGGAGGAGTCTGCAACTGACTGCTTAAAACCCCAATTTAGCAACTGCAGTCTCAATGCACCAAACCAGGCTCTAGGGGCCTGTTTTAGGCCATATAATGCCTTCTGTAACTTACACACATAATGTGGCTTTGTGTGATCAACAAAACCTTCTGGTTGCACCATATACACATCCTCCATCAAAGGTCCATTAAGGAAGGCATTGTCAATATCAACCTGGTGTATGTGCCAATTCAGACTTACTGCCAGGGCCATGACAACTCTAATTGTGGAGGCCTTTCCAACAGGACTAAAAGTCTCTGTGAAATCCACTCCATATGTCTGATGAAACCCTTTTGCCACCAGTCTGGCTTTATGCTTGAGTATGGTGCAATCTGGTTTCATTTTGAGCTTAAAAACCCACATACAACCAACAGGATTCTGTGTACCAGAAGGTGGAACAAGAGTCCACGTCTTATTTCTTTGCAGTGCATCAAACTCAGTGACCATAGCAGCCTTCAATTCAGCACAGTTCAATGCTTCTGAGACTTTAGTAGGTTCAGAAAGGTGATCAGGAAGTGTGGTAGACTGTATTTGGGCTGAGTAGGTTTTGGGTTTGTAGATTCCACTTTTGGAACGAGTTTGCATGGGATGACCTTGTTGTGGAGGTGATGGTATCACATGATCTTGTGGACTAGGTACAGGAGTGGGACTTTTTTGTTGATCTGGAGATGTGTGTATCTCTGGTGAAGGACTGTAGTGTGCAGGAATAGTGTTGGACAACAAGGAGTTTTATGGAGAGGCTTCTGTAGTAGGTGATGATGCACTAGGTGTATTTACTGACATGACAGGGGACTCAAGAGTTTGAAGATCAGCACAAGTGTTGATGGATGCAGCAGACATGTCTCCAGATGATGTTTCCACAGATAATGGCTCTTGTTGTACCTGGTAGGATGGACCAACAGGAAGACTAGTAATCAGCTCAGGATCAGCAAGAACTTCTCTGTGAGGGCCTAGCAGAAATTTATCTTTAAAGGGAAATTCAGATTCATTGAAAACCACATTTCTAGTGATAAAGATTCTACCAGACTCATCTAGACATTTATAACCTTTATGAGAAGGACTTATTCCTAAGTATGTGCACTTAGTAGTGTGAAATCTGAACTTAGTGGAGTTAAAAGGTCTAAGATGTGGGAAGCAGGTGCATCCAAAACCCTTGTAGAACTTGAAATCAGGTTTTCTTTAAAATAAGACTTCAAAGGGAGATTTATTCTGAAGCACAGGAGTAGGAAGCACATTAATGACAGAAACAGCCTCTACAAAGCTATCCCACCAAAATTTTAAAGGTAAAGTGGCTTGAGCAAGTTGAGTTAAACCAAGTTCCACTATGTGTCTATGTTTCCTTTCAGCCCTACCATTTTGTTGATGTGCATGTGGACATGGATGCCAAAACTGAATGTCCTGTTGTTTAAGATATGGTTCAAGAATTCTATATTCTCCCCCCAATCTGTTTGCAAACATTTGATTTTAGTGGAGAACTGATTTTCTACTAAAGATTGAAACTGTACGAAGACAGAATAAACCTCTGATTTTTGTTTTAAAGGAAAAATCCAAGTATATCTTGACCAGTCATCAATGAAATGCACATAATAATGGTAACCAGAAGTGGAAGGAATAGGGGCAGGTCCCCATAGGTCAGAGTGAATTAAATCAAGCACATGTTTGGCATGAGAATCAGAGTTAGAATAAGGCAAGGCATGGCCTTTACCAATTTGACAAGCATCACAGAACATCAAGTTTTCATTAATATGAACATTACAGGACTTTAGAACTTGACCAAGAATAACTTTGGATGGGTGGCCTAACCTCCTATGCCACACATTAGGATTTTTGTATAGACTTACAGTGCCTAGACACAAACTAGGGGAACGAGATAGGTTCTTAGTACTAACATTATTGTAGGAAGGCTGAAAAGTAGACAGACTGAGGGGACTTGGAATGAACTTGGATTTGGATTGAAGGAAGTTCTCTTGAGGAGCTATTATCTTGTAGAGTCCATCACTGAGGAGTCCTGTGAGAAGCTGCATCCCTGTTTTCTTGTACTTCATATAACAGGCAGTAGGGGTAAATTCAACAGTAATATAATTATCAGCTAGAAGTCTAGATATGCTAATTAGGTTTTTAGTAATTAAGGGCACATGAAGTATGTCTTTTAAGGCTAGAGTGGTGTGTGGTTGGTGTGTGATGATTTGACAGTATCCAATATGAAGAATGGGGAGTTTCTCACCATTTCCAACAACCAAAGACTCAGAACCATTATAACCTGCACTAAGATGTAAGTTGTTCATGTCAGAGGTGAGGTGATTTGATGCACCGCTGTCCATATACCAAGCTGAATCACTCACTGATTGAGGAGTGGCAACCAAGGAAGAAACCTGTTTTGAGTTGTTGTTGCTGCTTCCTGGAGGAATGAAGTCTTCTTCAAACCTATGCCAACATGAAGTAACAATATGCCCTCCTTTTCCACACAATTGACACACCGTTTTGTTGCCAGGATTGCCATTTGAGCCTCTACCACCACCATTACCCCTGCCTCTACCTCTACCACCCCTATTTCCTTTATTTCCTCTACCTCTTCCAGCATTAAAGTTGGATTTTTGTGGTCTTCCACTGTTGTTGTAGTTGGCAACGTTTCTGGGCAGGGGACCTTGTGCAAGATTGGCAGTAGGATTACTAAAACCAGTGCCTCCAGGATGATTAAGTCTTGCAATGAGCCATTCATGTGTGATCAATTGAGACTGCACATCTTGCCAACTGAGAGAACCAACTCTGGATGTGATGTTGACGATTGCAGATTCATAGTCTCTATCCAAACCTCCTAGAGTTGCTAGAATCAACTCTGATTTAGTAATTGGGTAGCCAGCTGCTGTCAGGTTGTCGGAGTAGGACTTCATCTGTGCCAGATAATCAGACATGGATTTAGATCCTTTTGATGCTTTGGCTAGGGCATCCTTAAATTCGACCATTCTTGCCTCTGATCTGCTATTATAAAGACTTTCAAGAGTAGACCAGACCTCATAAGCAGTGCTACACCCAACTACTTCAGTTAAAATCTGTTCCGTCATAGAACTTAACAGCCATCCAAGTAATAGATTATCCTTGATCAACCAGTCATCAGGTGTAGGGGTCAAAATAGAACTTTGAAAAACCGATCTGGGAAAAGGATCTTGCACGGTATGTCTCAGACTAAGAAGATGATCTTCTAGACAATGGCCCTTAATAATTGGCAAAACAGTATAACGCCACAGCAGATAGTTGTTTCGATCTAACTTAACATTACAGATTTGAGATAAATTACCAGAAAATGGTGTCCCAAGAGCTGATGGTTGTTGTGATGGGCTCAAAGATCGCATGTTCGGTGATGTTGAAAGAGCAGGTCGAAAACTCATATAACTGGTGAAGGGAGACGACCCTAGACGGCCATAAATGAGAGTCGGAGATGGAGGAAGCGACGGAAAGGCAGAGCTCAGGATCGGGACGCCTGTAACAACTCCATCGGAGAAGAAGGACACAGCACTGTGGGTCGGAGGTTGGATTGGTACGGCAACGGTCACAGATGTGACTGCATGTTGTTCTGTTGTGATTCCGGTGCTAAGAGCTCCAGCGGTGGTGCTAATAGGTGGAGGTTCGGTTGTTTGAGCGCCGGAGGTGGCCATGGCCAACCTGGCTCCGATACCAAGAAAGAACCGTTAATAGAAAGGATAAAATGTTTTTTATATTATCCAGAATGAATCTTCGGGTACAGCAGCAAGGGAGTAAATATACTCACCTTACACATAGTAGAAAGACACATGGCACACTAACATATTGCCAAGTGTCCACAATAACAGACTATCATTATCCACTAATAATAATTATTATACTAAGCAAGAACCATTTGTATCATGCTGCCATCACCTTGTCGTCTAGGTCTATGCTTATTGCGGTTTTGCAGTTATCTAGAGAAGCCAAGCTCATCTGATGAGACAAAAACAACACATTATCATTGTACTTTCTTTTCAGATAGTTCTTCATCGTTCCTTCCTTAAGGTTGTAAACAAGGAGTCTTACTTTCGACAAAACAACTAGCTTTCTATAGAAGTTGAGAGAAGATAGCAATAAAGATGAGTTTATTGCTTAGTAAACTTCAAACTCTATTACAACTATATATAGAAGAACAAATCCAGAAGGCTTGGTCCCAACGGCTATTTCTAACGGCTATATTATTTAGACATAATATCAGCCTTTAAACTAAAAAACAAAGCTAATACACTAGGAGTAGATAATATCCTAGGATTAGTTACAAAAGATTAATTATAAAAAGGAACAGTAGGAAGAACAGTATTTACTATAACAGTAAATACTGTAACATTATTATCTTTCCATACTCCCCCTCAAGCTTGGTTGGAAGACATCAAAGAGACCAAGTTTGCTGATACGGAACTGAAAGGAAGCTCTAGGTATAGCATAGTCCTTTGGTAAACACATCAGCTACTTGCTTCTTTGTTGGAACATAGCTTAGGCATATGCTTCCATCATCTAGTTTCTCTCTGATAAAAAGTTTGTCTATCTCAATATGCTTGGTCCTATCATGTTGCACAGGATTATTTGCAATATCAATGGCAGATTTGCTGTCACTATAGAGCTTCATAGGTTGAATAATGTTTTTCTTTATCTCGTAGAACTCTTCTAATCCAAAGGAGCTCACAGATATCAAGGGTAACAGCTCTAAACACTGACTCTGCACTGCTTCTAGACACCACAGTCAGTTTCTTGCTTCTCCATGAAACAAGGTTATCCCCAATGAAGATGCACCATCCTGAAGTAGATCTTCTGTCTACTCTAGAACCTGCCCAGTCTGCATCTACATACCCTTCAATGGTCATTTTAGAGTCAGACTTGAAAAGTATGCCCTTCCTAGGATTCTCTTTTAGGAACTGTAGGATTCTAAAGCAGCTTTCTGATGAACTTTTCCAGGCCTGTGCATGAATTGGCTGACTTGACTGATTGCAAAGGAGATGTCAGGCCTTGTATGGGATAGGTAGATCAGTCTTCCCATCAATCTTTGGTACCCTTATCAACTAGATCATTATTATCTGCATTGGTAAGAACAACAGAGTTGTCAGCAGGAGTATAAGAGGGTTTACACCCTAACATGCCATAGTCACTTAGCAAATCAAGGGTGTACTTTCTTTGATTAACAAGGATGCCCTGGTTAGACCAAGATATTTGCTACCAAGGAAATATCTAAGTTGACCACGGTCCTTGATATCAAACTGAGATTTAATATAATCTTTCAGTATTTCAACTTCACTATCATCACTACCAGTGATGATTATATCATCCACATAAACTAAGAGGATTACAATTCCCCCTCCCTTCAAATGCTTGTAGAACAAGGTATGATTAGATTGAGCATGATCCACCCTGTTTAATAACTTTGAAGAACTTAGCAAACCAGGCCCTTGATGACAGTTTTAATCCATATAAGGATTTTAACAATTTGCATGCCTGATGTTTACCAAATTCATGTTCAAACCCAGGGGGTGGATGCATAAACACCTCCTCTTTGAGGTCACCATTCAAAAATGCATTTCTCACATCCATCTGGTAGAGAGGCCATTTGTTGACAGAAGCTAGGGACAGAAGGATCTTCACAGTGTTTAATGTTGTTACAGGAGCAAAGGGGTTTCTGTGAAATCAATGCCAGGAGTTTGTGTAAAACCCCTAACCACAAGTTTGGCCTTTAACCTGTCAACAGTTCCATCAGATTTATATTTAACACAGAATACCCACTTTGATCCAACCATTTTGGTTTCTCTAGTCACAGTAACCTTTTTCCAGGTGTTGTTATCTCTGAGAGCTTTTAGTTCATCATAAACTGCAGCTCTCCAATTAGGATCTGCAACAGCTTGAGTAATGTTTCTAGGAATGAGAACATCATTCAAATTAGTCAGAAAAGCTTTGTAAGGTTCTCTTAGAGAAACATAAGAGACAAATCTCTCCACGGGATGTTTAGTGCATTCCCTAACCCCTTTTCTTAGGACAATAGGAGTAGACACGTGGTGATCATTGGTGCTATCATCCTGGGGAGGATTAGAGATCTCCTCAGATGATTCATTATCACAATCAAACTGTCTTCACCATCAGTCCTTTCACTTTCTACAGGTTCAGGAGGAGGATCAGTGTGTTGGACAGGTATTGAACATGATTTAGTAGACTGCACCTTTCCTTTTCTGGTATAAATGATGACATCCTTTTGGACAGGCTCTCTAGGTATTTCCTTATTAGGCTTTGGACTCACTTCCCTAGTGATTATAGGCTCTAACTCAGGTTCTGGAACGCAGGGAAGGTGCCCTCCACTCCCCAAAAAGAGTCGTGATCACTAGTTGACATAGAAGCCTTATGATAATAAGGAATGCCTTCAAAAAAGGTAACATCAAAAGAAGTGTAGACTTTCCTTTTTATGGGATCAAAACATTTATATCCTTTTTTTGTTGAAGAATAACCAATAAAAATGGTTTTTATAGCTCTAGGATCCAATTTACCCCTTATGGGGGAATGATTATGAACAAAGGCTACACATCCAAAAAATTTCAGTGGTATAGAGGATACCAATTGAGATCCAGGATATAAGTCCTTGAACATCTTTAAGGGATTTTTAAAATTAAGGATCCTAGAGGGCATCCTATTGATGAGAAATGCAGCAGTTAAGACTGCATCTCCTCAATAGGATTTAGGAAGATTCATTTGAAATAAAAGAGCCCTTGCGACATCTAACAAGAGCTTGTCCTTTCTTTCTGCAACTCCATTCTGTTGAGGGGTATTTGTGCATAAAGTTTGATGCACAATGCCTTTCTCAGAACAAAGAGGAGTTAACAGAGAGTTGAGATATTCAGTGCCATTGATTTTCAACCATAGACACAAAATATTTAAAAATGGAAGCTACATCAGACTTTTGTTTCGTCCAAAACACCCAACACAACCTTGTGTGGTCATCAATAAAAGTTAAGAACCATCTATTACAACTAAGGTTTGGGACCTTTGAAGGACCCCAAATATCACTATGCACTATAGAAAAAGGAGAAGAACTCATATAAGGCCTAGGTTTGAAAACAGAACGTGTGTGCTTATAGAGCTCACACTCTTCACATTTAAAAAACTTAGGATCCTTGCTACAAAACAAACTAGGGAAAAGCATATTTAAGTAAGCAAAATTTGGATGCCCTAGTCTTTGGTGCTACAAAAGGATGTCATTTTCAGTATCCACAACTTTATACACAGAACTGGTAGATTGGTGGGTGAAATAATATAATCCATCATCAAGTTCAGCACTGCCAATCTTCACCCCTGATCCCTGCTCCTGAAATTCACAGTGAGTAGGGTAGAAATTAGAAATGTTATTAGTGTCAGTGGTAAATTTGCTGATGGATAATGTTAAGGCTATATTTATATGATTATTAAGGGTGTATTTCATTATTATTTTCCCCACATTTGCGTAATTTACATGAGAATTAAGGGTTTAAGTGTAAATATTGAGTAAAGATGATTTTAAGAGGGTTGTATGCAAAATTGACGATTTTAAGTGTTGATTTAATGGAATTATTATTATTTGGATTTTATTACATTTTTGCATTGTTTATTTATCATGTAGGTGTTAATTTTCGTGCATATAATGAGGATAAATGAAGCTCAAGTCGAATTATTCGAGATAGAGTTGGAATTGGCTTGAAGAAATTGGATAAAGATGAAGAAATCCGACCCTCAAAGATCTTGGACGGCGTTAGTGCAGCCGTCCATTCCAGGCAGGCGCTTGATAAAGTGAACGAGCGTCCGGAATTGTGTTTCACATTCGTGAGAGTTCGGACGGAGGATGAACGAGCGTTTACTCAGCGTCCAGGCATTCTGGACGGGCGTCCGGATAGGCAGACGGGCGTTCAAGGCCGACTTACTTCCAGCCGACTTAAAACTCTATAAAAGCACCGCATTATGAAGCCTAAAACGCGAATCTTTTACACACTATTTACTCATATACACATAGCTGCGCCCTAGAACCCTAAGGAGCCGTTTTTACACAGAGATGCAAATCTCCCCTTCAACAATCGTGTTCATCATGATTGTTGGCTAAATACCCTGCAGTGAGTCGACGGAGGAAGCCTATCAACAACACAACCAACTAGAGGAGTTCGATGCTTAAGTTTAGTGAGTTTAATTCATAGTTTTTCATTACTTTGGATCTGTTTTATGTTGTTTAAGTTTGATTGAATTAAGATTTGATGAAACGATCTATGTTTATTTGACGCTTGAATCAATATATGAAAGTATGTTTATTTGAGTTCTCTTTTATTCAAAGTAATGCAATTATTCATGTTATAAGAGATTATGCATGTTTAGTTGAGTAAGAGCTCGGAAACGATCTCGTGATTGAGTTTTGATTGCTGTTTAGTTTGTTTGAAAAGATAGACGAAACCCTAGAATTTGGTTGTAGAAATTCAATTGAATTCGTGATAAATCACTACTAAAAACTGTGTCTTTTTAATCACCATCTAGTTGGGATTGTTGGTTGATAGGTGGAATCTAGTCGCCTTGCTGTGTTTTCCCTTAATTGTTTGAATCAAATCGTTAGATTAAGTTTAGTTAAGTTCTAGTTTGATAAACCCTAGTTTTCTGCAACTTTCCTGCACTTTTCTGTTTTAGTTCATAGTCGGACGCTCGTCCGCAATAGCAGACGCTCGTCCATTCGATCTAGTTTCCAGACGCTCGTTCATCAAAGTGAACGCTCGTCTGGCTTTCTGTTTTATTATTTTCTGCTTGTTTTTACTCTAGTTTTGTTTTTAATTCTTAGGTTTAGGTTTTAGTTAGTTTCAGCTTTAGTTTAGATAGATAATTGTGACATAATTGATATAGATTTATATTTGAATCCGATAAACATTCCACTCCCTTAGGACGACCCGTAAACACCCTATACTACGATCCTTATACTTGGGGTGTTTCGGTTTATAAATTTAAAACACGTTTTTACCGAACAAGTTTTTGGCCGTTGCCGGGGAGTCGGTAACGGTTGTCGGATTCTACTTAGGACAGTTTTCTGTGTCAAAAAGGGGTCGTTAGGGCACGCAGTAGTATTTTGGCGTAACTTTCGGCTCGAGTGTCCGCTTTGGGCGTAGGACCCCAATTCGGAAAGCTCGTTCGACGCCGACGACGTGGTGAACGCCGTAGGCCGTTCGATCGCGTTTTGAGGTCAAAATCCACTGTTTTCCCTCCATTTTGGCCCTAGAAGATTTCAACACGTTTTTTTACCGTCTTAGTGTTTTTCTTGTTTTTAAACTTTTAGTAGGTAGGTTTCTTTTCCAGCTTTGGTTTCTTTATATTTTCTAAAAATAAGAAAATTAAAAATACTAAAACCTTTTGAACGAGCGTTCAACAACTTGAACGCCCGTCCCACCTCAATTACGCCCTCTGAACGAGCGTTCATTCAATCGAACGAAGCGTTGATTCAACGAACGTCCACTAACACCGACGCTTGATTCGATCTGCTCAATCATCACTTCTTTTTCTTTTCTTTTCTTTTCTCCTCTAAACCATCTAATCTTTTCTAAACTCGTTTCTAATCAACCCCAAAGGGTTGATTTCTTCCTTTCCTTTCTTCCTGTTTTATGCAACCGAGAAGTAAGAAGGACTTCGATCTTTGATCCCGAGCCTCGAACGATCTATCCTTAGAAGAAGGCTTCTCCTGATTTGGACAAAATGGCGGATCAAGATCCACCAATTCCAAATCCCGACCCCCAAGCTCAGCTTAAATTTAATTTCACCATGTATGCAAGCCCTGCGAAGAATAGCGAGAATCGGCAGTCGGGCATAAATCAACAACTCCAACAATTTAGACAAAACCAAACTTAATCAATCGAACCAGACCCCTACACTCCATATCTAAACCAAGATTTTCTCAAGGGGCATAGACCTATTCGTCCTCCCGACATGGGAGGAGTAAACTTTGATCTAAAGAACGGAGTAGTTGCTCTAGTTCGAATAGCTCTTTCCATGGTATCGCTCAGAAGATCCACACGACTTCTTGTCCACATTCGTACAAATCATGAAGCGAGGCCATTATCCTGGTGTTGATTACGAGATCGTAAAGTTGAAGCTATTTCCTTTTGCTTTAAAAGGTGAAGCAAGCGAGATGGTTTAAGTCGTTAGCACATCATTCCTCCATACATGGAATGATGTCAAAAGAGCCTTCGCTCTTAAGTGGGTTTCACCAGGCAAGATTATGGAGATGAAACGGGAAATAGCTACGTTTGAGCAATTGGAGGATGAGGCTGCTGGCAAAGCTTGGGAGAGATTGAATCTCTTGATGAGGAAATGCCCCAATCACGGATATGACAGGACATGAGTTCTTTGGAATCTGTTCTATAGAGGTGTCTCTCAACCTAATAGAGACTATCTTGACTCCACAACTTATGGATCCTTCTTAGGGAGAGTGATGAGATCGCCTACAGAGTGGTGAGACCATCGCCAAGAACAATATGTGGTCGACTCTAAGAAGACCAATATTGTTAAGAAAGAAGGTACTCGCAAGCAATCGATACACAACCGTTGGTTGCTCGGATGGAATTGATAAGCAAGCGGTTGGCCAATCTTGATCAAACCTTCGATTCAAATTATCTTGAAACACAGCGGGGACCGAGATGACGGAGGAGGTAAACTTAATGGATAATCAAAACCAACCCTTCCAAACTTCAACCGTAACTAGAACTATTCAGATTTCAAAGACAAAACTTCAATCAAGCCAAGTTACCACCGGCCCTTCAAATTCGAATTCTTTCAACTCGAACTATCGAGGCCGCCTCGTAACTCCCAAAGGCCTCAAGGTGGCTGGAATCAAAATCGAACAACAATCATACCACCTCATGTGTCCCTCAACACAAATTCGATGAGTGGTAGACATGGTGAAGACTCTGTCTACTAGTGTTAAAGCAATTGAGAGACAAGTTGGTCAAATGGCGTACCAAATAGCAAGCGGACCTCACGGTAAACTTCCGAGTTATACCGAGAGAAACCCAAAAGTCGATGTGAATGTTTGCACCGCCATTACACCTCGGTGGGAGTATGGGCAAGAAGAGGAGTTGAACGGGTAACTCGAGAAGTGGTAAGAAGGCTGGACCCGGCAAGATGTCGGGAAGCGAGTAGCCCCTCCCGACGCCATGAGTTCGGGAGGGGAAATCGAAAACACATGCCGAAGAAAGCAACGATGAGGAGCTTAGTGACAATTCTTCGAGGATGAAAATAATTCGATGACGAGGAAAGAAAGGAAAGTCGAGGTCAGACTTCGACTAAGAAAAAGAAAGAAAAGTTCGTAAGATGGAAGGATAAGGAGGATGAGGCGATAAAGAATCAGGCCGCAGAGGAATGATAAAGCCCTTCCTTATCCACCAAAAGGAAAGAGAAAGCCCTCACTAACGACAAGCGGATATCTTTGGAGTGAGGAGGATGCTTAGAGACACTAAAGTGAGTATGCCCTTAGCTGAGGTATTGTCTGAAATGCCTAAATGTACTAAGTATCTTAAAGAATTCTGTGGGAGTAAGAGAAAGCTTCAGGGGATGGCTGAAGAAGTGCTACGTGAGGATTGCGCGATGGTTTCACAGAAAATTGCTGTTAAGCGAGGTGACCCTGGCAGACCTTCAATCTCCTGCGAGATCGAAGGCCATTTATTCGAAAATGTCTTATGCGACTCAGGGGCCTCTATTAATGTGATGCCATTAAATGTATGCAAGAAGCTCGGGCTAGACAAAAGAATGCGAGAACGCCCCATTTCTCTTCAGATGGTAGACAAATCTAGTCGTACTGCAGCCGGTTGTGTAGCTAATGTTCTCCTTCAAGTTGAACATTTAGTCTTCCCTACCGATTGGGTTATTCTAGACTATCCACCTGATAAGGAGATGCCTCTAATTCTAGGCCGAACCTTTTAGACACTTCTAACGCTCTCATCGACTTCGCAAAGATGATTACTCTTAGAGTCGGTGACACATCCGTCACCTTCACACGGGGACACATCCTGAAAGGGCCGTAATTGATGAAATATCGCTTTGTCGGGCCATATATGAGGACGGCGGAGATGCCTATTATGAAGATACAATGGAGCTTACAGAGATAGGTGTTTTTGAAGTCATGGACATTGAGGATCCGGTGATCGCGGACCACCTTCTAATTCATTTCAAGCCGTAGGCATTGACGAGTCATCTTCACTCGCTCACACTTGGGCTCATTATTGAGTTAGAAGCATGGAGATGCCCAAAGAACAAACGATCATTTCACGAATCGAGTCGGAAGACTTCATCCCTGGTGAAGAAGAAGCTCGATGGGTAGTTGGGACGAGGTAGAGTTTTGGAGAGAAGCTACTCATTGGGAAGTAGATGATTGGGAAGAGTCGGCGTAAGAGCTTAAAGATGAAGAGTTAAGAAAAATGATCGATCACAAGAAAAAGGAAGCAAGTGTTGACCGGAGGATTCCGATGGATGATTTGATCCAGTACCTTTCTGGGGTTGAGCCTCGGGAAGATGAGTTATTCTTTAGTCAACCACTCCAAGCTCATAAGGAGAAAGGTGGCCCGTTAAAGTCTAGTATTGAGCAACCACCTACTGATTTAGAGCTTAAACCGCTTCCAAAACACCTTAAGTATATCTTTCTTAAGGATGGAGATAAATTGCCTTTGATCACTTCGTCGAAACTCGACCAAGAGCAAGAAGCGCAGCTGATAGAAGTGCTTAAGAAAAAACATCCTCGCGTTCGGTTGGCAAGTGGGTGATATCCGAGGATCACCAGGACATATGCATGCATAAAATCCGAACGGAGGAAGGAGCTAAAAAGGTAAGACAACCTCAGCGAAGGCTGAATCCGCATATGCAAGAGGTTGTCAAGAAGGAGGTTATAAAGTGGCTCGACATGGGAATCATCTATGCAATCGCCGATAGCGAGTGGGTCAGCCCTACTCAAGTTGTGCCAAAGAAGGGCGGGATTACGGTTGAAAAGAATGAAAAAGGGGAGGAAGTTGCCCTACGTCTCGTGGATCGCTCTGAGTCTCAGATCGACTATCGTAGACTTAATGAGGTTACTGCCAAGGACCACTTTCCCTTACCCTTCATTGACCAGCTTATTGAACGAATGAGTGGTCATAAGTATTATTGTTTCCTTGATGGCTATTCTGGCTACTTCCAGATAGCCATTGACCCCAATGACCAAGAGAAGACAACTTTTACGTGTCCATCTGGTACTTTTGCTTTTCGCAGAATGCCATTCGGCCTGTGCAACGCACCCGCGACTTTTCAACGGTGCATGTTGGCCATTTTTGATGGACTTGTGGAGAAATGCATGGAAGTCTTCATGGACGACTTCTCAGTCTACGGCGATAGCTTTGATGAAATCTTAAAGAACCTAGATATGGTACTCCAACGGTGTGTTGAGAAAATCGGTGCTTAATCGGGAAAAATGCCATTTTCTAGTAGATTTAAGGAATAGTTTTGGGACATAAGGTGTCCAATGCTGGAATTCAAGTTGATAAGGCTAAGGTCGAAGCCATTGAAAGGATGACGTACCCAAAAACAGTGAAAGAGGTACGAGGTTTTCTAGGACATGTTGGCTTCTACCGGCGTTTCATTAGAGACTTTTCTCGATTGCCAAGCCTTTATCAAATCTCTTGAAAGAAGATGTAGATTTCTTGTTCGATCACGAAGTGCAAAGAAGCTTTCAATTGTCTCAAAGACAAGCTTATCGATGCCCTATTTTAGTTGCACCTGACCGACCAAGCCTTTCGAGTTGATGTGCGACGCCTCTAATTACGCCGTAGGCGCAGTTTTGGGTCAAAGAGTTGATAAAAGGTTCAGGCCCATCTATTATGCGAGTCGTACCTTGAACCCGGCTCAATGCAATTATACCACAACTGAGAAGGAATTCTTAGTCGTTGTTTTTGCCATTGACAAGTTTAGAAGTTATCTTCTAGGTTCTCAAGTGATTGTATGGACGAGATCATGCGACTTTACGCTACCTTATGGATAAAGCGGATGCAAAACCAAGGTTACTTGATGGATTTTAATTTTACAAGAGTTTGACCTTGTGATTAAAGATAAGAAAGGTAGTGAGAATATTGTGGTGATCATCTATCTCGCTTAATAAATGAGGGTGCAGAGAATCACAATGATATAGGCATTGATTTTCCGGTGAGCAATTGATGAAGCTTGAAACAGTTAGGCAGTGGTATGCCGACTACGTCAACTATTTAGCGAGTGGTCATTTAGAGGATATGACGTGTCGGGAGAAGAAAAAAGTTCTTTTCTGATCTTAAATATCTCGTATGGGAAGATCCTTATTTGTTCGAGTCCAGAAGACGGGTTGCTTCGACGGTGTGTTCTGAGCATGATCGGTGGGATATCTGAGAGCAATGCCACGCCCATCCCTACAGAGGTCACTATGGAACACCGAAGACGGTTGCAAAGATCCTTCAAGTTTGGATTCTACCGGCCGACTCTGTTTAAAGATGCGAAGCCTTTTGTAAAGGTTGTGATAGGTGCCGAGAACCGGGGCGAGAGTAGTCGGATGGAAATGCCACTTAAGCCCATTCTTGAATGCGAAGTTTTGATGTATGGGGCATAGATTTTATGGGACCTTTTCCATCCTCATGTGGTAATAAGTATATCCTCGTCTGCATGTGGATTATGTTTCAAAGTGGGTCGAGGCCATAGCTACTCAAACTAATGATCACAAGGTTGTAAAGAAATTCTTGCAAAAGAATATCTTTACTAGATTCGGCTGTCCGAGAGCACTCATTAGTGATGAAGGTACTCACTTTTGCAATGCGCCGCTTGACAAGATCCTTGAGAAGTATGGTGTCAAACATAAGATTGGTACACCATATCATCCTCAAACTAGTGGCCAAGTGGAGGTAAGCAACCAGAGCTTGAAAAGAATTTTGGAGAAAACCGTGAATAATAATCGATCTAATTGGAGTCTTAAGTTGGATGACGCGTTGTGGGCTTATCGTACTGCATTCAAGACCCCGATGGGCACGTCACCCTTCCAAATGGTCTATGGCAAAGCTTGTCATTTACCTGTCGAACTTGAGCACAGAGCCTTCCGGGGCAATTAAATTCTTAAATTTCGATAGCCACCTCTGTGTGGGAGAAACGGTTATTCTGATTGAACGAGCTCGACGCAATTCGGACTCGAGCATACGAGAATGCTAAACTCAGCAAGGAGAGAACTAAGATACTCCATGACGCTAAGATCAAGGACCGAGAATTCAAAGTTGGTGAAATGGCTTTGCTCTATAATACCGAGACATTTGTTTCTGGTAAGCTTAAGTCTAGATGGTCAGTCCCTTTGAGATTCTCGAGGTTAATCCAAGTGGAGTAATTACTTTGAACGGGTATGGTAATCAAGCTTTTAAAGTGAATGGCCATCGACTTAAGAAATATTTTGGGCAACCAAAGGAAAAGCCCGAGATTCTTTATTTCCAACGAAGAGATGAGAGTACAGATGTCTGATTTGTGAAGAGATTCCATCTTATTTCTTTGAGTCGATGATGACATTCCCACCTCTACCTGAGGCACCTTCTCCCGAGACCCCCGAGCGGGTTAGCAACCCTATGCCTATCATCCGCAAGAACAAGAAGAAGAGAGTCAGTGTAGTTTGGAGAGAAAAGTTTAATGATCTTATCGCACACTTGACTTGTTGTTGTGGTGAAAATCATTTCCGCCCCAATACTCCTAATTCCGATACTGAGGTGGCGGCTGTTAAACAAAAGTGGCCCGATCCGGGTTGATCTTGAAATATGTGTCAAGCTATTGACATTAAAAGAGCGCTCCTAGGAGGCAGCCTAGTTTTCTTTGTTTGTTTTCTTTTCTTTTAGGTTGTTTTATTGTTTTAGGAGTGGTACTTTAGTTGATTACGTGTTGATGGTTATTCCTCCTACATTCATTGTCAGTGTTTTGTGTTATGCGTTGCTCATATACCCCGTGTATCCCGAGATTATATGGTATGTCGAGTGTTGCAGATACTTTTGAGCGAGTTTTCGAAGTTACTCTCTCATCCCAAAGTTGTCTATTCGAGTTGCAAATGGCACATTCATGCTCGGCCCGACCTCTCCGCCAACTTTCATCCGACAACCACCGTTGAAACCAGCTAAGTTTTCTTTTTCTTTTATTCTGCACATTCTGAGGACATAATGTGATTTAAGTGTGGGGGGGTGTTTGGGTATGTTTTTATGCTATATCCTTTGAAATATGAGTGAATGTTAAATTTTTCATGAAATTTAAAATTTTTGTGAGTCTCGAGCATATGATTGGAACTAGATGCTTGCTAGTTGTAGTTCTCTAACGATGATAGTATGTGACTTAGTGAGATAATTATAGCATGTTTTACTTTTATGGAGATAGTTTCGTTTTTCACTCACGAAAGCCTTTGATTTTGAAGCATGACTTTTGAATTCTATCCTTTCATTATTTTTGATGATTTATCTTAGGAAGGTCAGTATAGTTACACCTAAGTTAGACCGTGTACTGTGAATATCATAAAGTTTGAATGTGATAAGTGAGATGTAACTTATGACTTTGAAAAGTGAATGAATAAAGTGAGTAAGCAATTATTAATAAATACGTTTGTCGGAAGCTGGTTTATGATTTGAGTGCGGTAGGGTATACCTCGTATGTCCTATACCACTATGATGACCAATAGCTCACGACAGTTGGAAGAAGCTACCTTATGATTTGAGTAGGTAGGGTGTTATCACGAAATGTCCTATTCTACTATGATGGGTAAGAGCTTATTCTGATTTGCGTCAAATTTGAAAATTTTGAAAATGATGAATAAATAAAGTGAAGTCTTTGTTATCATGGATCTTATACCCAGTGAGAACCGCATGATATGTCAGTAGGGATTATCCTCACTGAGTGCGTGGGAAGGCTTTGAGTGGAGCTATTCATCATATACCTAGGATAGTCATTGGAATTTTTGAAAGGATATCTCTTTGAAAGGCTTGTTAGCTTGAGAATGGCTTGTCACACTTACACCGAATCTATCTCTGTGATGGTATTGTTTGCTATAGTTGTTGTATCTTTCGTTACGTGAGTTAGAGATCTATGTGGATTATTTATAAAGTTGAGCTATAGTTTTGATTGTTTTGTCCGAGGACGTACAAAAAGCTAAGTGTGGGGGTGTTGTTAAGGCTATATTTATATGATTATTAAGGGTGTATTTCATTATTATTTTCCCCACATTTGCGTAATTTACATGAGAATTAAGGGTTTAAGTGTAAATATTGAGTAAAGATGATTTTAAGAGGGTTGTATGCAAAATTGACGATTTTAAGTGTTGATTTAATGGAATTATTATTATTTGGATTTTATTACATTTTTGCATTGTTTATTTATCATGTAGGTGTTAATTTTCGTGCATATAATGAGGATAAATGAAGCTCAAGTCGAATTATTCGAGATAGAGTTGGAATTGGCTTGAAGAAATTGGATAAAGATGAAGAAATCCGACCCTCGGCATCTTGGGCGGCGTTAAATGCGTCGTCCATTCCAGACGGGCGTTTGATAAAGTGAACGAGCGTCCGGAATTGTGTTTCACATTCAGAGAGTTCGGACGGAGGATGAACGAGCGTTTACTCAGCGTCCAGGCATTCTGGACGGGCGTCCGGATAGGCAGACGGGCGTTCAAGGCCGACTTACTTCCAGCCGACTTAAAACTCTATAAAAGCACCGCATTATGAAGCCTAAAACGCGAATCTTTTACACACTATTTACTCATATACACATAGTGCGCGCTAGAGAACCCTAAGGAGCCGTTTTTACACAGAGATGCAAATCTCCCCTTCAACAATCGTGTTCATCATGATTGTTGGCTAAATACCCTGCAGTGAGTCGACGGAGGAAGCCTATCAACAACACAACCAACTAGAGGAGTTCGATGCTTAAGTTTAGTGAGTTTAATTCATAGTTTTTCATTACTTTGGATCTGCTTTTATGTTGTTTAAGTTTGATTGAATTAAGATTTGATGAAACGATCTATGTTTATTTGACGCTTTGAATCAATATATGAAAGTATGTTTATTTGAGTTCTCTTTTATTCAAAGTAATGCAATTATTCATGTTATAAGAGATTATGCATGTTTAGTTGAGTAAGAGCTCGGAAACGATCTCGTGATTGAGTTTTGATTGCTGTTTAGTTTGTTTGAAAAGATAGACGAAACCCTAGAATTTGGTTGTAGAAATTCAATTGAATTCGTGATAAATCACTACTAAAAACTGTGTCTTTTTAATCACCATCTAGTTGGGATTGTTGGTTGATAGGTGGAATCTAGTCGCCTTGCTTTGTGTTTTCCTTAATTGTTTGAATCAAATCGTTAGATTAAGTTTAGTTAAGTTCTAGTTTGATAAACCCTAGTTTTCTCGCAACTTTCTGCACTTTTCTGCTTTAGTTCATAGTCGGACGCCGTCCGCAATAGCGACACGCCGTCCATTCGATCTAGTTTCCGGCACGCTGTTCATCAAAGTGAACGCCGTCTGGCTTTCTTCTTTTTATTATTTTCTCGCTTGTTTTTACTCTAGTTTTGTTTTTAATTCTTAGGTTTAGGTTTTAGTTAGTTTCACTTTAGTTTAGATAGATAATTGTGACATAATTGATATAGATTTATATTTGAATCCGATAAACATTCCACTCCCTTACGGCGACCCGTAAACACCCTATACTACGATCCTTATACTTGGGGTGTTTCGGTTTATAAATTTAAAACACGCTTTTACCGAACAAGTTTTTGGCCGTTGCCGGGAGTCGGTAACGGTTGTCGGATTCTACTTAGGACGGTTTTACGTGTCAAAAGGGGTCGTTAGGGCACGCAGAGTATTTTGGCCGTAACTTTCGGCTCGAGTGTCCGTTTGGAACGTAGGACCCCAATTCGAAAGCTCGTTCCGACGCCGACGACGTGGTGAACGCCGTGAGCCGCTTCGATGCGTTTCGGTCAAAATCCACTGTTTCCCCTCCATTTTGGCCTAGAAGATTTCAACACGTTTTTTTTTACCGTCTTAGTGTTTTTCTTGTTTTTAAACTTTTCGTAGGTAGGTTTCTTTTCCAGCTGGTTTCTTTATATTTTCTAAAAATAAGAAAATTAAAAATACTAAAACCTTTTGAGCAGCGTTCAACAACTTGAACGCCCGTCCCACCTCAATTCGCCCCTCTGAACGAGCGTTCATTCAATCGAACGAGCGTTCGATTTCGAACGAACGTCCACTAACACCGGGCGCCGATTCATCTGCTCAATCATCACTTCTTTTCTTTTCTTTTCTTTTCTCCCTCTAAACCATCTAATCTTTTCTAAACCTGTTCTAATCAACCCCAAAGGGTTGATTTCTTCCTTTTCCTTTCTTCCGGTTTATGCAACCGAGAAGTAAGAAGGACTTCGATCTTTGATCCCGAGCACGAACGATCTATCCTTAAGAAAGGCTTCTCCTGATTTGGACAAAATGGCGGATCAAGATCCACCAATTCCAAATCCACGACCCCAAGCTCGATTAAATTTAATTTCATAGCAGATGCAAGCCTGCGCAAATAAGCGAATCAAGGTGGCATAAATCAACAACTCCAACAATTTAGACAAAACCGACTTAATCAATCGAACCAGACCCCTACACTCCATATCTAAACCAAGATTTTCTCAAGGGCATAGACTGTTCGTCCTCCCGACATGGGAGGAGTAAACTTTGATCTAAAGAACGGAGTAGTTGCTCTAGTTCGAATAGCTCTTTCCATGGTATCTTTGCTCAGGAAGATCCACACGACTTCTTGTCCACATTCGTACAAATCATGAAGCGTGCCATTATCCTGGTGTTGATTCCGAGATCGTAAAGTTGAAGCTATTTCCTTTTGCTTTAAAAGGTGAAGCAAGCAGATGGTTTAAGTCGTTAGCACATCATTCCCTCCATACATGGAATGATGTCAAAAGAGCCTTCGCTCTTAGTGGGTTTCACCAGCAAGATTATGGAGATGAAACGGGAAATAGCTACGTTTGAGCAAATTGGAGGATGAGATCATTGGCAAAGCTTGGGAGAGATTGAATCTCTTGATGAGGAAATGCCCCAATCACGGATATGACGAGACATGAGTTGTTTGGAATCTGTTCTATAGAGGTGTCTCTCAACCTAATAGAGACTATCTTGACTCCACGACTTATGGATCCTTCTTAGGGGAGGTGATGAGATCGCCACTGAGTGGTCGAGACCATCGCCAAGAACAATATGTGGTCGACTCCTAAGAAGACCAATATTGTTAAGAAAGAAGGTCACGCAAGCAATCCCGATACACAACCGTTGGTTGCTCGGATGGAATTGATAAGCAAGCGGTTGGCCAATCTTGAGATGCAACCTTTCCGATTCAAATTATCTTGAAACACAAAGTGTGGACCGAGATGACGGAGGAGGTAAACTTAATGGATAATCAAAACCAACCCTTCCGAAACTTCAACGAACTAGAACTATTCGAGATTTCAAAGACAAAACTTCAATCAAGCCAAGTTACCACCGGCCCTTCAAATTCGAATTCTTTCAACTCGAACTATCGAGAGGCCGCCTCGAGAACTCCCAAAGGCCTCAAGGTGGTGGAATCAAAATCGAAACAACAATCATACCACCTCATGTCCCTCAACACAAATTCGATGAGTTTGGTAGACATGGTGAAGACTCGTCTACTAGTGTTAAAGCAATTGAGAGACAAGTTGGTCAAATGGCGGACCCGACAAAGCAAGCGGACCTCACGGTAAACTTCCGAGTTATACCGAGAGAAACCCAAAAGCGATGTGAATGTTTGCACTTTGCCATTACACCTCAGTGGGAGTATGGGCAAGAAGAGGAGTTGAACGAAGTAACTCTGAGAAGTGGTAAGAAGGCTGGACCCGGCAAGATGTCGGGAAACGAGTAGCCCCTCCTGACGCCATGAGTTCAGGAGGGGGAAATCAGAAACCACATGCCGAAGAAAGCAACGATGAGGAGCTTAGTGACAATTCTTCGGAGGATGAAAATAATTCTGATGACGAGGAAAGAAAGGAAAGTCAGGAGGCTGTACCCCTGACTAAGAAAAAGAAAGAAAAGTTCGTAAGATGGAAGGATAAGGAGGATGAGGCGATAAAGAATCAGGCCGCAGGGAATGATAAAGCCCTTCCTTATCCACCAAAAAGGAAAGAGAAAGCCCTCACTAACGACAAGCAGTATGCTGGAGTGAGGAGGATGCTTAGAGACACTAAAGTGAGTATGCCCTTAGCTGAGGTATTGTCTGAAATGCCTAAATGTACTAAGTATCTTAAAGAATTCTGTGGGAGTAAGAGAAAGCTTCAGGGGATGGCTGAAGAAGTGCTACGTGAGGATTGCGCGATGGTTTCACAGAAAATTGCTGTTAAGCGAGGTGACCCTGGCAGACCTTCAATCTCCTGCGAGATCGAAGGCCATTTATTCGAAAATGTCTTATGCGACTCAGGGGCCTCTATTAATGTGATGCCATTAAATGTATGCAAGAAGCTCGGGCTAGACAAAAGAATGCGAGAATGCCCCATTTCTCTTGAGATGGTAGACAAATCTAGTCGTCATCGCAGCGGCGGTTGTGTAGCTAATGTTCTCCTTCAAGTTGAACATTTAGTCTTCCCTACCGATTGGGTTATTCTAGACTATCCACCTGATAAGGAGATGCCTCTAATTCTAGGCCGAACCTTTTTAGACACTTCTAACGCTCTCATCGACTTCGCAGCGACAGATTACTCTTAGAGTCGGTGACACATCTGTCACCTTCACACGGGGGACACATCCTGAAAGGGCCGTAATTGATGAAATATCGTTTGTCGAAGCCATATATGAGGACGGCGGAGATGCCTATTATGAAGATACAATGGAGCTTACAGAGATAGGTGTTTTTGAAGTCATGGACATTGAGGATCCGGCTGACTGCGGACCACCTTCTAATTCATTTCAAGCCGTAGGCATTGACGAGTCATCTTCACTCGCTCACACTGGGCTGTTATTGAGTTAGAAGCATGGAGATGCCCAGACAACAAACGATCATTTCACGTAATCGAGTCGTGGAAGACTTCATCCCTGGTGAAGAAGAAGCTCACGATGGGTAGTTGGGACGAGGTAGAGTTTTGGAGAGAAGCTACTCATTGGGAAGTAGATGATTGGGAAGAGCGGCGAGAAGAGCTTAAAGATGAAGAGTTAAGAAAAATGATCGATCACAAGAAAAAGGAAGCAAGTGTTGACCGGAGGATTCCGATGGATGATTTGATCCAGATGCGCTTCCGGGGTTGAGCCTCGGGAAGATGAGTTATTCTTTAGTCAACCACTCCAAGCTCATAAGGAGAAAGGTGGCCCGTTAAAGTCTAGTATTGAGCAACCACCTACTGATTTAGAGCTTAAACCGCTTCCAAAACACCTTAAGTATATCTTTCTTAAGGATGGAGATAAATTGCCTTTGATCACTTCGTCGAAACTCGACCAAGAGCAAGAAGCGCAGCTGATAGAAGTGCTTAAGAAAAACATCCTCGCGTTCGGTTGGCAAGTGGGTGATATCCGAGGGATCAGCCCAGACATATGCATGCATAAAATCCGAACGGAGGAAGGAGCTAAAAAGGTAAGACAACCTCAGCGAAGGCTGAATCCGCATATGCAAGAGGTTGTCAAGAAGGAGGTTATAAAGTGGCTCGACATGGGAATCATCTATGCAATCGCCGATAGCGAGTGGGTCAGCCCTACTCAAGTTGTGCCAAAGAAGGGCGGGATTACGGTTGAAAAGAATGAAAAAGGGGAGGAAGTTGCCCTACGTCTCGTGACTGGCTACAGAGTCTGTATCGACTATCGTAGACTTAATGAGGTTACTGCCAAGGACCACTTTCCCTTACCCTTCATTGACCAGCTTATTGAACGAATGAGTGGTCATAAGTATTATTGTTTCCTTGATGGCTATTCTGGCTACTTCCAGATAGCCATTGACCCCAATGACCAAGAGAAGACAACTTTTACGTGTCCATCTGGTACTTTTGCTTTTCGCAGAATGCCATTCGGCCTGTGCAACGCACCCGCGACTTTTCAACGGTGCATGTTGGCCATTTTTGATGGACTTGTGGAGAAATGCATGGAAGTCTTCATGGATTGACTTCTCGATCTACGGCGATAGCTTTGATGAAATCTTAAAGAACCTAGATATGGTACTCCAACGGTGTGTTGAGAAAAATCGGTGCTTAAGCGGGAAAAATGCCATTTTCTAGTAGGCGAAGGAATAGTTTTGGGACATAAGGTGTCCAATGCGAAATTCAAGTTGATAAGGCTAAGGTCGAAGCCATTGAAAGGATGACGTGCCCAAAAGCAAAGAAAGAGGTGCGAGAGGTTTTCTAGGACATGTTGGCTTCTACCGGCGTTTCATTAGAGACTTTTCTACGATTGCCAAGCCTTTATCAAATCTCTTGAAAGAAGATGTAGATTTCTTGTTCGATCACGAAGTGCAAAGAAGCTTTCAATTGTCCGAAAGACAAGCTTATCGATGCCCTATTTTAGTTGCACCTGACCGGACCAAGCCTTTCGAGTTGATGTGCGGCGCCTCTAATTACGCCAGAAAGCGCAGCTTTGGGTCAAAGAGTTGATAAAAGGTTCAGCCCATCTATTATGCGAGTCGTACCTTGAACCCGGCTCAATGCAATTATACCACAACTGAGAAGGAATTCTTAGCTGTTGTTTTTGCCATTGACAAGTTTAGAAGTTATCTTCTAGGTTCTCAAGTGATTGTATGGACAGATCATGCAGCTTTACGCTACCTTATGGATAAAGCAGATGCAAAACCAAGGTTACTTCGATGGATTTTAATTTTACAAGAGTTTGACCTTGTGATTAAAGATAAGAAAGGTAGTGAGAATATTGTGGCTGATCATCTATCTCGCTTAATAAATGAGGGTGCAGAGAATCACAATGATATAGGCATTGATTTTCCGACTGAGCAATTGATGAAGCTTGAAACAGTTAGGCCGTGGTATGCTGACTACGTCAACTATTTAGCGAGTGGTCATTTAGAGGATATGACGTATCAGGAGAAGAAAAAGTTCTTTTCTGATCTTAAATATCTCGTATGGGAAGATCCTTATTTGTTCAGAGTCTGTAAAGACGGGTTGCTTCGACGGTGTGTTCCTGAGCATGATCAGTGGGATATCCTAGAGCAATGCCACAGCGGTCCTACAGGAGGTCACTATGGAACACCGAAGACGGTTGCAAAGATCCTTCAAGCTGGATTCTACTGGCCGACTCTGTTTAAAGATGCAAAGCCTTTTGTAAAGGTTGTGATAGGTGCCGAGAACCGGGCCGGCAGAGTAGTCGGATGGAAATGCCACTTAAGCCCATTCTTGAATGCGAAGTTTTCGATGTATGGGGCATAGATTTTATGGGACCTTTTCCATCCTCATGTGGTAATAAGTATATCCTCGTCTGTGTGGGATTATGTTTCAAAGTGGAGTCGAGGCCATAGCTACTCAAACTAATGATCACAAGGTTGTAAAGAAATTCTTGCAAAAGAATATCTTTACTAGATTCGGTCGTGTCGAGAGCACTCATTAGTGATGAAGGTACTCACTTTTGCAATGCGCCGCTTGACAAGATCCTTGAGAAGTATGGTGTCAAACATAAGATTGGTACACCATATCATCCTCAAACTAGTGGCCAAGTGGAGGTAAGCAACCAGAGCTTGAAAAGAATTTTGGAGAAAACCGTGAATAATAATCGATCTAATTGGAGTCTTAAGTTGGATGACGCGTTGTGGGCTTATCGTACTGCATTCAAGACCCCGATGGGCACGTCACCCTTCCAAATGGTCTATGGCAAAGCTTGTCATTTACCTGTCGAACTTGAGCACAGAGCCTTCTGGGCAATTAAATTCTTAAATTTCGATAGCCAGCTCTGTGGGGAGAAACGGTTGTTACAGTTGAACGAGCTCGACGAATTCAGACTCAGAGCATACGAGAATGCTAAACTCAGCAAGGAGAGAACTAAGATACTCCATGACGCTAAGATCAAGGACCGAGAATTCAAAGTTGGTGAAATGGCTTTGCTCTATAATACCGCACTTCATTTGTTTCTGGTAAGCTTAAGTCTAGATGGTCCGGTCCTTTGAGATTCTCGAGGTTAATCCAAGTGGAGTAATTACTTTGAACGGGTATGGTAATCAAGCTTTTAAAGTGAATGGCCATCGACTTAAGAAATATTTTGGGCAACCAAAGGAAAAGCCTGAGATTCTTTATTTCCAACGAAGAGATGAGAGTACAGATGTCCTGATTTGTGAAGAGATTCCATCTTATTTCTTTGAGTCAGATGATGACATTCCCACCTCTACCTGTGAGGCACCTTCTCCTGAGACCCCTGAGCGGGTTAGCAACCCTATGCCTATCATCCGCAAGAACAAGAAGAAGAGAGTCAGTGTAGTTTGGAGAGAAAAGTTTAATGATCTTATCGCACACTTGACTTGTTGTTGTGGTGAAAATCATTTCCGCCCCAATACTCCTAATTCCGATACTGAGGTGGCGGCTGTTAAACAAAAGTGGCCCGATCCGGGTTGATCTTGAAATATGTGTCAAGCTATTGACATTAAAAGAGCGCTCCTAGGAGGCAGCCTAGTTTTCTTTGTTTGTTTTCTTTTCTTTTAGGTTGTTTTATTGTTTTAGGAGTGGTACTTTAGTTGATTACGTGTTGATGGTTATTCCTCCTACATTCATTGTCAGTGTTTTGTGTTATGCGTTGCTCATATACCCCGTGTATCCCGAGATTATATGGTATGTCGAGTGTTGCAGATACTTTTGAGCAGGTTTTCGAGTTACTACTGTCCAGTGTTGTCTATTCGAGTTGCAGCGGCACATTCATGCTCCGGCCTGACCTCTGCCAACTTTCATCCGACAACCACTGTTGAAACCAAACTAGTTTTCTTTTCTTTTATTACGCACATTCTGAGGACATAATGTGATTTAAGTGTGGGGGGGTGTTTGGGTATGTTTTTATGCTATATCCTTTGAAATATGAGTGAATGTTAAATTTTTCTGCGAAATTTAAAATTTTTTGTGAGTCTCGAGCATATGATTGGAACTAGATGCTTGCTAGTTGTAGTTCTCTAACGATGATAGTATGTGACTTAGTGAGATAATTATAGCATGTTTTACTTTTATGGAGATAGTTTCGTTTTTCACTCACGAAAGCCTTTGATTTTGAAGCATGACTTTTGAATTCTATCCTTTCATTATTTTTGATGATTTATCTTAGGAAGGTCAGTATAGTTACACCTAAGTTAGACCGTGTACTGTGAATATCATAAAGTTTGAATGTGATAAGTGAGATGTAACTTATGACTTTGAAAAGTGAATGAATAAAGTGAGTAAGCAATTATTAATAAATACGTTTGTCGGAAGCTGGTTTATGATTTGAGTGCGGTAGGGTATACCTCGTATGTCCTATACCACTATGATGACCAATAGCTCACGACAGTTGGAAGAAGCTACCTTATGATTTGAGTAGGTAGGGTGTTATCACGAAATGTCCTATTCTACTATGATGGGTAAGAGCTTATTCTGATTTGCGTCAAATTTGAAAATTTTGAAAATGATGAATAAATAAAGTGAAGTCTTTGTTATCATGGATCTTATACCCAGTAGAACCGCATGATATGCTGTAGGGATTATCCTACTGAGTGCGTGGGAAGGCTTTGAGTGGAGCTATTACTGTCTATACCTAGGATAGTCATTGGAATTTTTGAAAGGATATCTCTTTGAAAGGCTTGTTAGCTTGAGAATGGCTTGTCACACTTACACCGAATCTATCTCTGTGATGGTATTGTTTGCTATAGTTGTTGTATCTTTCGTTACGTGAGTTAGAGATCTATGTGGATTATTTATAAAGTTGAGCTATAGTTTTGATTGTTTTGTCCGAGGACGTACAAAAAGCTAAGTGTGGGGGTGTTGTTAAGGCTATATTTATATGATTATTAAGGGTGTATTTCATTATTATTTTCCCCACATTTGCGTAATTTACATGAGAATTAAGGGTTTAAGTGTAAATATTGAGTAAAGATGATTTTAAGAGGGTTGTATGCAAAATTGACGATTTTAAGTGTTGATTTAATGGAATTATTATTATTTGGATTTTATTACATTTTTGCATTGTTTATTTATCATGTAGGTGTTAATTTTCGTGCATATAATGAGGATAAATGAAGCTCAAGTCGAATTATTCGAGATAGAGTTGGAATTGGCTTGAAGAAATTGGATAAAGATGAAGAAATCCGACCCTCAGCATCTTGGACGAGCGTTCGTGCAGCGTCCATTCCAGACGGGCGTTTGATAAAGTGAACGAGCGTCCGGAATTGTGTTTCACATTCAGAGAGTTCGGACGGAGGATGAACGAGCGTTTACTCAGCGTCCAGGCATTCTGGACGGGCGTCCGGATAGGCAGACGGGCGTTCAAGGCCGACTTACTTCCAGCCGACTTAAAACTCTATAAAAGCACCGCATTATGAAGCCTAAAACGCGAATCTTTTACACACTATTTACTCATATACACATAGCTGCGCCCTAGAACCCTAAGGAGCCGTTTTTACACAGAGATGCAAATCTCCCCTTCAACAATCGTGTTCATCATGATTGTTGGCTAAATACTACTAGCAGTGAGTCGACGGAGGAAGCCTATCAACAACACAACCAACTAGAGGAGTTCGATGCTTAAGTTTAGTGAGTTTAATTCATAGTTTTTCATTACTTTGGATCTGCTTTTATGTTGTTTAAGTTTGATTGAATTAAGATTTGATGAAACGATCTATGTTTATTTGACGCTGAATCAATATATGAAAGTATGTTTATTTGAGTTCTCTTTTATTCAAAGTAATGCAATTATTCATGTTATAAGAGATTATGCATGTTTAGTTGAGTAAGAGCTCGGAACGATCTCGTGATTGAGTTTTGATTCTTTGTTTAGTTTGTTTGAAAAGATAGACGAAACCCTAGAATTTGGTTGTAGAAATTCAATTGAATTCGTGATAAATCACTACTAAAAATCGTGTCTCTTTTAATCACCATCTAGTTGGGATTGTTGGTTGATAGGTGGAATCTAGTCGCCTTCTTGTGTTTTCCTTAATTGTTTGAATCAAATCGTTAGATTAAGTTTAGTTAAGTTCTAGTTTGATAAACCCTAGTTTTCTCGCAACTTTCCTGCACTTTTCTGCTTTTAGTTCATAGTCGGACGCTCGTCCTCAATAGCAGACGCTCGTCCATTCGATCTAGTTTCCAGACGCTCGTTCATCAAAGTGAACGCTCGTCTGGCTTTCTGTTTTATTATTTTCTGCTTGTTTTTACTCTAGTTTTGTTTTTAATTCTTAGGTTTAGGTTTTAGTTAGTTTCAGCTTTAGTTTAGATAGATAATTGTGACATAATTGATATAGATTTATATTTGAATCCGATAAACATTCCACTCCCTTAGGACGACCCGTAAACACCCTATACTACGATCCTTATACTTGGGGTGTTTCGGTTTATAAATTTAAAACACGTTTTTACCGAACAGATAACATGTTACAAGTAAGGTTTGGAACATGAAGGACAGATTCAAGGCATATCCTTAAAGAAATCATTCCTTTTCCAGCAACAGTAGACATTGTTCCATCAGCAATTTTAACTTTGTGTTGCCCATTAGAGGGGTGATAAGTAGAAAAAAAAAGTGTAGTCTCCTGTCATGTGGATGGATGCCCCAGAATCAACAATCCAAGGGACAGTACCTTCATGAGCCACTCCACTGGTAGAGAGATGAGACTACATCAGCTCTTCCTTCCTTTCAAAGAGTTGGTTAAGAATATCCAGCTGCTCATTAGAAGAAGGTTGAGAGGCAGCAGTAAAAGCCTGTTTCTGATCAGCCCCTTGAGTGGATTTCTTTGGAGGTTGAGCTCTAGGAGGTTTTCCATGTAACTGCCAACAATTTTCTTTGTTGTGCCCCTTTTTCTTACAATGATCACATACCAACAGAGGTCTTTGGTCAGTCTTTTTCTTGCCAAACATGGAATTTTCAGAGCTTCGAGTCATAAGAGCAGATTGTTCTCCTAGAGGAGTAGGATGGCTACCCATGACTCCTTTCCTACTTTCTTCATTTCTAATGTAGGCAAAAGCCTCCATAGTATTAGGTAAAGGAACTTGGGACAAGACTCTTTCCTTAGCAGCTTCAAAAGAGGGATCAAGTCCTCCCAAAAATTCAAACGCTCTTTCCTTTTCAAGTAGAGTTTGAAAGGTCAGAGCATCAGTACTGCATGTCCACTGAATAGCAGTCAATTGATCATATTCTTGCTAAAGTTTGGTGAAGGAACTGAAGTATTTAGTAACATCAAGAGAGCCGTGTTTCTGGTTTCTAATGGAAGATTTTACCTCAAAAGCTTGGGCAAAATTGCCCTTGATTGAGTAAAACTGTCCCACAGAATCCCAGAAGTGTGACACTTAACAATGTAAGTGGTCCAGTCTAACGTATGCATTCTCTAATACACGTCCACGTACAGTCCAAATGTCTCTGCACTTCGATAGACGAGATCTATCCACGCCCTTAAAGACAGAAGACATCTAATACGTGCTAGCCTATTTGTAATATCAATGCCCTGTTTAATAGTACATAAGCCTAGAGACATTTAAGTATCAAACTTATTAAAGTGATTAAAGATCTCATCAACAATAATCGCCTATCATGGTTTCTCTATCACAGTCTAATACTAAGGACGTTATCATATAACAATTCATAATTGGTTCTTTAAAAGAACAAATATATGACAACAGAAAAGTCATTTAATATATGTATAAACATAAAGAAATAGTAGAATGATCCGACCCGGTCAGATCCGGTCCAACCCGATTGGGTTTAGGACAGTATTTCAACAGCTAGGTCCGCCAACGATGGTGTTAATTGTGTTGATCAGGCGGTTGTCTGTCTGTCGATCCCCCTCCGGAGATCGGTCCCTTCTTCGGGGGTACTCACGTCGACCCCGGGGCTCGGACGAATGGGACTGATCCACGACCTCATATAACTTACCGTCGGCGATTGCTGCATCATAATCTCTCTGAAAATCTCTGCGATTGTCCAATTCATGCCCCACATCTTTGTGGTATGTGCAGAATTTGTTTTGATCTCTTCGTTCCGGGGGAGTTCGAGCCAGGCCCTTTCTTTCCATAAACGCGAGAACCTGTTCTCGTCGCCTAATCAAAGTGGGAAAGTCTCTTCGCTGCAAAGCGTATCTTTTCTCGGACCGATCAATGGCCGACCCAGGCGTTCGGTCTCATACCGACTTTCGCTTTCTGTCAGACGGGTCCTCAAGGTTCTCCTTTATGTGCTCGGTCTTTTCCGTCTCCCGTTTCAGTATGTTAGCCTCTTCTCCTTGACAATGCTTGAAGGCCACCTCCAAGCATTCCTCCATAGATGTGGGTAGCCTACTACTCAGCTTGGCGTATAGCCTCCCTTCTCTTAGTCCTGCCATGAAGGATGCAATTCGGATGTGATCATCCGCATCTCTAACTTGCATTGACTCTTCATTGAACAAATTCAAATCTTTGCAGCGTGGTTTCTTCTCGTTTCTATTTTAGAGTAAACAGATGAGTGGCGTTTCTCTGGAATGTTTTAGCCGTAATGAAGGCATTGAGGAACATCCTTCCTAAAGTTTCAAAATTGGAGATTTTTCTGGCCGGGATCCTCTTGAACCACTCCCGATGATGCGAAACCGCCCGGAGGAAGGCTTCGGATCGAATGAATACGTAGGATCATGGATTTGAAGGTATTTGGAAGTCCTCAACACAACCACAACCTGTGTGGAAGCACCTTGGAATAATAAGCTCCGCGACACAATCACAACCTGTGTGAAGGCACCTTGGAATAAAACCTCAACACTTAGAAAACCTGTTTCTAAGCACCTTGGTATATGGATAACCACAAGGATTGCTCAAGTCCTTGATAATCCGAAATTTGAATTCCTTTCCAGAGAAACTCACACAACACTTTTCCAAGTGAAGAATAAAATATAATTTATATTAATGATTCAAAAAGCTGAATTACAAGTTACAATAGTTTGGGTATTTATAGGACAATAATGGATAGAAAAAATAAGATGAAAAGTTTTCTTAAAAGTAAGACAAAAGTGGCGCCCAAAAAACACTTAGTTTCCAAGCATCATGAATCAATGTATCTTGAATAAATGCTTGGACTCTTGAAATCTTGGTTCATGCATCTTGATTCAATGAATTTTGCATTTCCAAAACTTGTCTTCTCATCTTCCAAAGTCAGCAAAAGTGGCGCCATTTCCTTCTCCAAATTCAGCCAAGTTTTTGTCATTTATTTAAGTAATATTGCATAATAAAATATATATTATAATACCATAATAAGGGCCAAAATGTTGGGCCATTTATTCAGGCACCCCACACGCATAAATGATGGACTTGGTTACTTCAGAATCTTCATCATTGGTCTTGGACTCTTGCATTATTACTTGGGCTAATTTTTCCAAAGCTTTAAGCCTCTTTTTACGTTGAAGCCGAGTTTCAGGTCCAATCCGAAATGTTAGCGGATCATGTGCAGGTTGTGGATCCGGATTCATATCAGACCCTCCCGGTTGCGAAGGATCTGTCCTCAGATCATCAGGGTTGTCAAATGGGTACAAATCAGCCACATTGAAGGAGTTTGAAACGCCCCAGTCGGGTGGATTGTCAAGCTTGTATGAGTTATTGTTGATGCGCTCCAAAACTTGGAATGGGCCATCTCCATGTGGGTGTAGCTTGGTCTTGCGTTTTGTGGAAACCTTTCTTTGCGAAAATGCAGCCATACCCAATCTCCGGGTCAAAGATAACTTCCTTTCGGCCTTTATTTGCTTGTTTCTCATATCGGCGGTTTGAGCTCACACACATGCCTTGCCTTTGCATGCAACTCACGGACCATCTTAGCTTTGTTTTCTCCCTCGAGACTTGTGTGCATGCCTGGGGGAAGAGGAACAAGATCAATAGGAGTGATAGGATTAAAACCATACACAATCTCAAATGGTGAATGTTTAGTAGCGAGTGAGTAGCACGATTATATGCAAATTCAACATATGGTAAGCAAGACTCCCAATTCTTTAAGTTTTTTTGAACTACTATGCGCAATAATTGACCCAAAGTTCGATTCACAACTTCGGTTTGACCATCGGTTTGGGGATGGTATGCGGTAGAATATAACAAAGTAGTGCCAAGACGCATCCATAGTACACGCCAGAAATGACTTACAAACTTTACGTCTCGATCACTAACAATTGATTTTGGAACACTATGTAGTCGCACTATTTCTTTAAAGAACAACTCAGCAATATGCGAAGCATCATTTGTTTTATTACATGCGATAAAGTGAGCCATTTTTGAAAATCGATCAACCACCACAAAGATAGAGTCCTTTCCCATTTGAGAACATGGTAATCCTAACACAAAGTCCATAGAAAGATCAGTCCAGGGGAATGAGGGAATAGGAAGTGGTGTGTACAATCCATGTGGATGCGACTTAGATTTAGCTTTAAGGCAAGTTATACAAGACTCACAAATTCGATGAACATCACGAACCATTTTAGGCCAATAAAAATGTGAGTGAAGTATATCAAAAGTTTTAGCAATGCCAAAGTGTCCCATAAGTCCTCCACCGTGTGCTTCCCTAACCAAATATTCACGCATAGACCCTCGAGGAATGCATAATTTATTTTCTTTGAACAAAAATCCCTCGTGTCTATAAATATTATCACATGCCGTATTCTCAGTAGATTTATATAACTCAGCAAAATCAAGATCAGATGCATACAACTCCTTTATGTGCTCAAAACCAAGTAGTTTGGTTTGCCTGTGTGTGATTAGAGTGTAGCGTCTAGACAATGCATCGGCAACGGTGTTCTCTTTTCCTTTTTTATATTTGATCACATAAGGAAATGATTCAATAAATTCCATCCACCGAATGTGTCGCAAATGCAATTTAGATTGCCCTTTCAAATATTTTAAAGATTCATGATCGGAATGAATGACAAATTCCCTCGGACGCAAGTAATGTTGCCACACACGTAAACACTGAACAAGTGCATATAGTTCTTTATCATATGTGGCATAATTTAATTGTGCGCCTTTCAACTTCTCGTTGTAGTATGCAATAGGACGTCCCTCTTGTATTAAAACACCACCAATACCCACCCCGGATGCATCGCACTCAATCTTAAATGTTTTAGAGAAATCAGGTAAAGCAAGAATAGGGGCAGATATTAAACGAGTTTTTAGAGTTTCGAATGCTTCCCTTTGAGTTGGACCCCAATGGAATGGTGTGTCCTTTTTGACTAACTCATTCAAGGGGGCAACTATGCTACTGAAATTCTTGATGAATCGCCGGTAAAAACTGGCCAAGCCATGAAAACTTCGGACCTCTGTTGCATTTTTAGGTTCGGGCCAATCAGCCACTGCCTTTACCTTTTCTTGGTCAACTTCAATTCCCTGTCCACTTATAACGAAACCAAGGAAAACAACACGATCCAAGCAAAAGGAACATTTCTTAAGTGCTTTTCGAAAGGTTTCCAAAACAGCCTTTAGGTGTGATAGATGCGAGTTTAAATCATGGCTGTAAATTAAGATGTCATTGAAATAGACCACTACAAACCAACCAATAAATTCTCTAAGGATTTCATTCATTAATCGCATAAATGTGCTTGGAGCATTGGTGAGACCAAAAGGCATTACGAGCCATTCATATAACCCAAACTTTGTTTTAAACGCTGTTTTCCATTCATCTCCCTCACGGATTCGTACTTCATGGTAACCACTTTTTAAATCAATTTTCGAAAATAATTTTGCACCATGCAATTCATCCAACAAGTCATTAAGAAGAGGAATGGGATATCAATACTTTACCGTGATTTGATTGATGGCACGACAGTCGGTGCACATCCTCCACTCACCATTCTTCTTAGGCACAATGATTACGGGAACCGCACATGGACTCAAAGATTCTCGAATCTTCCCTTTTTCCAGCAACTCTTGAACTTGACGCTGAATTTCCTTAGTTTCCCCAGGATTTGCCCTGTATGCCGGACAATTTGGTAGAACCGCTCCTGGGATAAAATCAATTTGATGTTCCACTCCTCGTAGGGGTGGTAATCCACTTGGTTCTTCTTCCGGAAATACGTCTTCAAATTCCTGCAAAAGGGTTAGTACCATATCCGGAAGAATTCCCGCAAGATCAGATACAAGCATATATAACAAGGATTTGAAGTAGATAAGTGCTCATAAAATTCTGAATGAGCCACTAATGGATAGGAATCCTTATATATGAATAAAATGGGGTTTCGGACAGCCGCATAATTCATCTTCTTATCATGACTTTTGGAATTCACTTTAACGGTCTCAGAAGGCATTTTAACAATCACAGTTTCAGAATTAGTGGGTGCGTGTGCTTTAGCGTGCTCAGCCTCTCTCTTTTTTGCAAACTTAACTTGATCAGAATGAGCCTCGTGTGGTGCCAAAGGACTCAAAGTGATACGCTTTCCTTTATGCGAAAGGGTGTATTTATTAAGAAAACCATCAAAAGTGACACGTTTATCAAATTGCCATGGACGGCCAAGTAATATATGCGTGACATGCATAGGAACCACATTGCAAAGAATTTTATCTTCATATTTTGAAAGACAGAAATTCACATATGCTTGCTTCGTGACTTTAACCGAACCACATTCATTTAACCATTGCAATTTATAAGGTTGCGGGTGCTTAACGGTGGGAATATTCAATTTTTCAACAACCTCATCACTTACGGCATTAGTACAACTTCCAGAATCAATAATCATCATGCATAACTTACCTTCAATAAGACAACGAGTTTGAAAAATATTCTCACGCTGTACCTCATCATTATGAATTTGATTCACGGCGCTAAGGACTTTTTTTGTTACAAACATTGCTCATTCATCAAAGGAAATACCTTCATCGTCTTCTTCATTTTCAACCGACTCTTGCTCCTTTAATGGTTGTTCATTCTCATCTTCCGAGGCTGATTGATACTTCCCATCTCCAGCTGCGACATAAGATCTTTTGTTTGCACATTCATTAGCCTTGTGTCCTAATCCTTGACATTTATAACATCTCAAAGTGCCATCAGATTTTTCCTTGTTAGGATGGTCATTTGTTACTTGGGGAGGGGTATATTTAACAGCAGAATTTTTAAAAGGAAACTTACCTCCATCGCCTTTGGATTGAAAAGGTTTAGTTGGTCCGGTACCTGAATGATTCTTTGCAAATTGCGCCTTCTTCTTCTTGAGTTGCTTCTCCTTAGTTAAGGCTGCATGTAACATCTCATCATAGGTAGTGCAATTCATCATTTCAACTGGGTCCGCTATCTCAGGTCTCAAACCTCCCAAAAATCGAGCCATGGTATGTTCATCGGATTCTTCAGTATCTGTTCGAAATAAAGCCATTTCTAACTCATCTTGATAGGCTTGAACATATTTCTCGCCTTGTTGGAGAGTTTGTAACTTTCTCACATGTTCACGACGATAGGATTCGGGAACCCATTTTCTATGCATTTCATTTTTAAGAACCTCCCAAGAAGAAATCGCTTGTTGCCTTAATTTCCTGCGCTTTTCATTAGTTTTGTGGAACCAAAGAATAGCTCATTCCTCAAATTCACTAGTAGCAAGTTTTACTTTGTTCCTTTCCGAATAATCATGACAATTAAAAATTTGTTCAACTTTAACAACCCAAGAAAGATATTCATCAGGATTAGAATTACCTTTAAACACCGGAATTTTTGTTTTATACCTTGAAGAGTGTCCCGTGGTGCCCCAACTCTCCGTGGTGCTAAAACTGCATGTCTTTGCGCATTTTCCTCCTCGTCATCTTCTTGTTCGAGTAATTGCTTTGAGTTCAAGTTCAGTGTGTTGTACACCTTGACCAACATTCATTTCTGCGAAACGTGCATCTATTTGCTCAATCAATTCTTGAGTTATTTGTTCAAGATTTTGTTGATGCCTTTGTTCAATGGCCCCAAGCCATGTTTGATGCCTTCTTTCTTCATCTTCATATTCAGCCATTCTTCCTCTTAAAGGTGTGTTTATATAACTCAAGTAGAGAATTAATTCGGATTTCAAGTAATCAGCAATACTCGAGTTTCCCCAAATACCAAGAGTGAAGATTCAAGAAGTTTTTTTTTAAGAGTTTTGAAATTCCAAAGTGAACACAAAAAATTGTGAAGTATCTTAGAGAAGATATTCAAAGACGTAACACAAAAATTGTGAAGTGTGTAAAACGAATTTTAAATTTTTTTTAACTTGTTGCTCGTATGGAACAGCATGCTCGTGCGGAACAAGTTATTTTTCAAATACACACGATTTACTTGTGCACCTTTTTTTATAAAAAAAATTATATATATAATATGAGACAAAAATTATATGAGATATCTTGGTAGAAATAGATGGGTTTGGATGCCTTCTGCTAGTGGTTTATTTAGCATAAAATCTGCCTATGATATTCTCAGGAAGAGGAGTCAGACTGTCCAAGATCTGCAAATTATTTGGCATCCTACTATGCCTAAGAAGATATCATTTTTCATGTGGAGATTACACAATGATCTGCTTCCTTTTTCTACTCAGTTTCACAGATTTGGTATTAATGGCCCTTTCAAATGTGCTTTCTGCCAGGAGGAGGAAACTGTTGATCATGTGTTTTGGCACTGTGATAAGACTCAACAGATTTGGAGACATTTCCAGAATATCCTGCACTTGGGCTGTAATTCATCTAATCTGCAGCAGAATCTTGCTAAATGGTTTAATCCTCAGTTGAAAGGTGCTTTGGGGAAGATTTTACCTTTGGTGCCTCATTTGATTTGCTGGGAAATATGGAAGGCCAGAAATAAGATGTTCTTTGAAGATATTCTCACTGGTAACAATAGTATTATCTATGCTATTCTTGATCACCTTCAGATGCTCTGTAAGAATATGAAAGTGATTAAGAAGAATACTCATGATGACATCCTTATTCAAGCAGGTATTCTCCATCATTTTAATCCTAGACCCCCTGTTACTTATATTTCTGTCATGTGGCAGTTTCCTCATGCTGATGGTTACAAACTCAATACTGATGGATCCTCGATTGGAAATCCTGGGATTGCTGGGGGGGCTTCATTATTAGAAATCATATTGGACAAGTCATAAAAGCAGGGTATGAAGCTTATCGGGTTGATACTAATATGCAAGCTGAGATCTCTGCCATGGTTTCTGGTATCAACTTATGTATTCAGCTCCAGCTACATGATGTTATTATTGAGACTGACTCTCAGGCTTTGGAACAAATGATCAAAGGGAAGTATCATATTCCCTGGAAGTACCAGCAGGACATAGAGATCATACAGCATCTTATTGCAAGTCAGAATTTTCAGCTCCAGCACATTTACAGAGAGGCCAATGCTCCTGCTGACTATCTTGCCAAAATTGCCAGCTCCACACAGACTACTGATATTATTGAGGGCACTAATCTTGATGCTGAGCTTGGACTGCTGGTCACTAAAGATGTCCTACAACTACCTATTATTAGAAGGAAAAAATGATGATTACAAACAAAGACAAACAATTTTGGAAGCACCCTTCATAGTCATGAAGGGTGCAGACAGGTGGTTTCATACAATTTCCTCTTGTAGCTCTGTTTGGCCCTCTGCTTTTCTCTCACTGCTATTCTCAGTGGCGCTTGCTCTTACAGTGCGGATCGAGGATGGTGGAAAATACGGCCCCAGGGCAAATCATAATCATCCTGGAAGCACCCTTCATAATATTGAGGGGTGCAAACATGTTGTTTCTCTCTATTTTGAGTTATTGGTTTTATACATCTGGCATTTGGTTGCTGTGGTACATTTTAGGGGCCCTTTGTGATCATTTTTGTAGGTGCACTTGTTGGATTCTCGTTGGCCCCAGGAAAATTTGGATAATAGCTTGGACAAGGCTGCTGTGGGTCAGCTGTGTGCTTTGTGGTCTCCAATTTGTTTGTTTACGGGGCAATCTTGTTGATTGACATAGCTGAGTGCCTGGATAGAGACTGATATGGAAGAAGGTCGCTTGTAGTTATTTGATGTTTCTTGATTGTAATCTTTTGTGACTGCTTTATTTAGTTTTTTTTTTTTGTTCCAATACATGGGAGATCATACTCTTCCCTTAGCACCCGGTTTTTCCCACAATGGGTTTTCTCGGACTAAGGGTTTAAGGAGGTGATAAACATGTATTGATGACGATGTTTTTTTGGAGGTACGGTCGTGGGTTGGCCATGTAAAACTTGAGTTTTATCTTTAATAAAATTTTCGAGGTTTAAAAAAAAAAAAAAAAAAAAATATATATATATATATATATATATATATATATATATATATATATATATATATATATATATATATATAGATAAATATATAGGTGCTCGTATAAAATAAAGTGTTCTTCAAATACACATGATCATATCATATGCATACTATGGTTCTTCGATACATACGATAATATGCAAATGATGAATAAATTTTTTTTTGAAATAAAGTAAAGGGATATAATACCGTCAATCCGCTATTCTCTGATACCAACTGATGCGAAACCGCCCGGAGGAAGGCTTCGGATCGAATGAATACGTAAGATCGTGGATTTGAAGGTATTTGGAAGTCCTCAACACAACCACAACCTGTGTGGAAGCACCTTGGAATAATAAGCTCCGTGACACAATCACAACCTGTGTGAAGGCACCTTGGAATAAAACATCAACACTTAGAAAACCTGTTTCGAAGCACCTTGGTATATCGATAACCACAATGATTGCTCAAGTCCTTGATAATCCGAAATTTGAATTCCCTTTCCAGAGAAACTCACACAACACTTTTCCAAGTGAAGAATAAAATATAATTTATATTAATGATTCAAAAAGCTGAATTACAAGTTACAATAGTTTGGGTATTTATAGGACAATATTGGATAGAAAAATATGATGAAAAGTTTTCTTAAAAGTAAGACAAAAGTGGCGCCCCAAAAACACTTAGTTTCCAAGCATCATGAATCAATGTATCTTGAATAAATGCTTGGACTCTTGAAATCTTGGTTCATGCATCTTGATTCAATGAATTTTGCATTTCCAAAACTTGTCTTCTCATCTTCCAAAGTCAGCAAAAGTGGCGTCATTTCCTTCTCCAAATTCAGCCAAGTTTTTGTCATTTATTTAAGTAATATTGCATAATAAAATATATATTATAATACCATAATAAGGGCCAAAATGTTGGGCCATTTATTCAGGCAGCCCACACGCATAAATGATGGACTTGGTTACTTCAGAATCTTCATCATTGGTCTTGGACTCTTGCATTATTACTTGGGCTAATTTTTCCAAAGCTTTGAGCCTCTCTTTACGTTGAAGCCGAGTTTCAGGTCCAATCTGAAATGTTAGCGGATCATGTGCAGGTTGTGGATCCGGATTCATATCACCCAAGCTCGACCCGTCAACAGCGCTGGGAAAGCTTTGCTCTTCATCTCATCGGTGACGCAATCGAGATTCATGTGGGTTAAATATTGAATAGGTGATCCTGGGGTCCTTAGTCCCATCGTACGGCTCCAGTTTTAGCACCTTGAACCTTGCATGCCAAGGATAATTGTCTACATGTTCAGAAAAAAGGGGATTCAAGGGCTAGTTGATTTCTTTTACATGTTACGATGTCTAATTCGGCTCTGGCCGCGTCCATTACATGGGGAAATATCAGTTGCTTCCTTGCATTCGAAGAGGACGAAGGGGCGTTCTTCTTGGATCTCCCCCTCGTGAGAGGAGGGATAGGTGTCTCTTCCCATGATTTGTCATTGGGATCATCTTCCTCCGCATCCTGCTCATCGATTTATCCTCTGACGGATCTTCTTCCTGTAAGTCCTCTTCTGGTGAATCTTCTTCTAAAGGATCGTGATCTTCTAAATCCTCGTCTAAAGGCTCATCCTCCTCCAGATCTTTTTCTTTCTCATCCTCCTCTGCCAGAGCTGCATTGAGGATGGCCTTTTTGGTTGCGCCATCTAGGGCTACTAGCTGGTCCACCAAGGCCTGGTGAGTAGCATCAAGAGTGTTCTCCTCTTGAGGGTTGATTTTGATTGCTGGCATCTGAGACTGTTGCACTGTTGGCGTGACTGCCGTTTGCCTTTTGTTGTCGTGTCGTAACCATGTTGAGGGCTTGAACGAGACTGTCAGTAGAGGCCCTCCTTCTAGCAATACGTGTGGCGTGTCCATGTTGGACTCTTCTGTCGTGTTCCCTAAGGAAAAGATAATCATGAGATTATCTCCTTGATTATAGGAGTTAACCTCGGTGATTTAGGTATTGAATGGGAGCCTTTATGGCTGAAGATTCTTTCCATGCTTATCCAGTTAATCACGCACGTGGAGAATACGATTAGAGAAGGACTGGTCGACTGTGAGGTCGGACACGGATGGATGGATCGACCTTCACGTTTTGTCCGACCTAACGAGGTCGGAGGCGAACCGGATAAGACGTGGTTCGGATTCTCGAGGTCCTGTTCCCTCTAAGTGTGGGGTCTTTTTATTTATTTATTGTTAGATCATTTGCAGGGATGACATGTGGCGAATGCTGATCCGTCCTCCGTCAGAGATTGTACAAAAAGTTATCAATTCAAACGGAAATAAGAAAACAAAAACAAAAAAAATACATACTTTTAGCAGCACTACCACAACGGATCGAAACAAACCCGAAACATCTTTTAGAGAGTAGTAAAAATCAAGAGATTAAGAATATATATATATAAGCCAATCCAGGAATCATCAGCTCAAATAGAAACAACATAAAATGAAGAATACGTTATATCTACTCCACGCTATCTGACTTCTGCTCCCTCGGTTAGAACAGTCATCTTATGCATTTATGCAATCTACTGACTGTTGTTGTTTAGGAGCTGTAAACCCTTTATTCGCACAACTGCGTTTACCAATGCACCACACTACTTACTTACCACACCGAATCGACCATGTTGATTATTATTATTGAGTCAATAATCGAATTTTCAAATGTTGATTGTATATGATGACCGACCTCTTAAAAGTCGATACTAAAAGTCGATTCGGTTCAGTGTGGCGTGATGGTTATGTGGTGTTGCAGTAAGTAAGTTGGGTATGGTTCAAATAAAGAGTCCTTGTATTTTATTATTGCATGGCTACAAAATCTACCATTTTAAAAAGGATGGACAAAAAGAAACCTAGCAAGATCCATACAACAAAGCTTGTTCATATAAATTTAGGGAAAACACACTTTTGGTCCTCTAACTTTTTCATTTGTTTTAAATATATCCTCTAACCTTTGAAATTACTGTAAATATCCCCTAACTATTTTTTTTTTTACAATTTTGGTCCCAGTTAACGGTTTGACTAATATTTCCTAACGTTTGACTGCCCAATTCATATTAAAAGCCAAGTCAACTGCAACGTATTCTTTTTAAAGATCTCAATACAACAACAGCTATCACCCCCAATTCAACCCATTGAATCCCTAAAAAAGTTCAGCCCCATCCATCGGAAATTCCTGCCAAAAAAAAAAAAAACAGCTAAATCCTTTATTTTAAATGCATCATTGTATGCATCTGGACAAGCCCGGTTATTGAATCAACTGGAAGACCTGATTCAAACAGTGCAATTTAAAGGGCTAGCGACAACCCCGGTTATTGATCGATCCGATCATCGAAAACAGCTATCAGGAGTTAATGATTCTCCACCAATTGTCATTATCAAGCCCAAGAAGGTTTCTGGCTCTGTAGAAGAAGATCTTCACAAACACAAATTTATTAGTCAAGATTTGATATTCAAGAAATTTTAAAGAACCTTAGATTGAAAGATCTTCAAGAAGAAGAAATGTTCCAAAAGATCATGTTTGAGGATTTAGTTGTTTGTAACTGACTTTTTTTTCGCAGGAATTTTTGCATTATCCTCAAGAAGTTCATGTTTGAAAGATCCTCAAGAAGAAGAAATGTTCCAAAAGATCTTCACATATATTCTTTACGGACATATAAACCGAAGCTTTTGATGTCATAACCTCCAACAAAAAGTAATGTTGATTCAAAAGAACAAAGGAAAGGAGTATGGCAAGAAAGTACCTTTAAGAACACCATTCGCGTGCATTTTGGAACATTCGTAGCCACGGGCTAGGGCCTTTCTTGTCCACATCCCAATGCTGTGGGTACCACGGGTACTTCCACATCAAGAAACAACGTTCCGGGTGAGGCATCATGGCTAGATGTCTACCATCTGGAGAACAAATTGCAGCAACACCCATAGGAGAACCGTTTTGATTAAAAGGGTATATTTCTGTTGGTTTCCCGTCGTCGTCACGTATCTTACTGGTGCTAGATTCAATTTGATTACGGTATCCCGTACATCACTATCAGGGAAATATGCTCTTCCTTCTCCATGAGCAGCCCACACACCGAGAGTACTGCCTTCCATGCCTTTAAGCATTAAAGCAGGTGACTTTTCGATTCGAACACTTGTAAAACGGCATTCAAACCGTCCAAACTCGTTATGGATAAACCTAGGTTGGGATGGGTCTTTACCTGAACCCATAACACCACCGACCTCGGGACCAGGGATCCATCCTAATAAGGCCATGAGCTGACAGCCATTACAAACACCTAGACTGAACGTGTCTGGTCGTTCGTAGAAGTTTCTAAATTGATTCGAATCGGTTGATTAAATCGTATTGATGCTGCCCAGCCTTTTGCTGAATCAAGAACATCTGCGTAGCTAAAACCACCGACAAAGACAATCCCTTTGAAATCATCGAGTGTTATGGATCCGTTAAGTAGGTCGGACATGGCCACATCCCACGGTTCAAAGCCTACGGCGTAGAATGCAGCAGACATTTCCCTGTCCCCATTGCTGCCTTCTTAACGTAGTACAGCCACCTTCGGTTTTGAAGCGACATGCTATGATTGAACTTGGTATCGAATTTTGGACGAGATTCCGTCCATTTTGGTCAGTGAATGGATTGGGATGAAAAGGAATCCAAGTTTGGACGGTTTGATTGTATTTGGACAAAATCGTCCAAATTTGGACGTGGAACCTGAAAAATAATGTTAGAAAATGTTTGACCTGAAAAAAAATGTCAGACATTACAGTGACCTGATTTACCAATTTCCCGAAGATGAAGAAATAAAGCATAGAATTAATGCCATACCAGATCCCTTATAATAATAGAAGGAATAGCGCTAAGTACAAGCGCCGCCGATTATTTCTGAAAACAACCTTATAATCTAAGGCAATCTCATGTAATGTATGGAGTTCGATCGAAGCATTGATTGATTACAAAATGTGCACCAAAATTATACAAAATAAAAAGGAGACAACAAACAGCACCCAGAAACATGTTTGAGGATCATTTGCAGTAAGTTCATGTTTGAGGTTTTAGTTGTTTGTAACTGACTTTTTTTCGCAGGAATTTTTGAAGGATGGTGTAACGCCCCGTTCCTGGACACGGAGTCCTTATCCGGAAAAGGAACGTTCGGCACATATAAAATAAAAATGAATTCACTTTATACGTAAGCCTCTACTACGTCGTATCAAAAATAAGCAAACGGAAGCAAAAGACTCGGGTATAAAATTCCAAACAATCAAGAATAGAAATGAAATCTAAAGATGGAAATGTAACTTATTACATTCAAGGAAAAATACGAATCCAAAGGAAAAGTACGATATTCTCCAAAAGAAACGTAACGATACTACAAGTCTCGAAAGACCAAAAGTCTAAACAGTCTAATAAATGAATAGCTAAATAAATAAAGTAAAGTCTTCAATGAGGCGTCTTCAAACGTCATCATCGAACTCCTCCTCGTAAACAATATCAACATGTTCGTCTTCTCACCCCAAAACACATAGAAAACATGCATTTGAGGTAAGTACAACGTACTTAATAAGAAATAGAAGCTATGACAACAATTATAATTTATAAAGTGAAGATAATTAAAAGTTTAGTTGATTATGCGTTACCGACTCGATCTAGGGTTCACTCCATGTCTATCAACATGAATTGACTAAACATCTCTACTTAACTTATCTATTTTACAACCGCACTCAAGGGCACTACGCGTATCCACTTTTGGGACACTCTTGGCAACATATTAGTGGATCACACCAATATCCACGGAGGCTAGAATAGGTAGGCTCCGATAGTACGCACATCTCAGCGGAGTCCCTCCGTACTTAGGGTTTTTTTTACCTACGGAGTTCTTCCACCTTCAGAGGTAGGCATACATCGCGATATAGACTGGTGCCTATCCAAGAGAGACATGTTGTTTAATCTTTTACTAGTCAAGTACATAATTTATTAGGGTGATTAACTAGCCACCTAAGTGTTTTCAATTAATCTCCCTCACATTAACTACTCTCTTCCTAGACCACTAGACATTAACAAGGCCTAGCAATTACACAGACAGTGATGAATGCTAACTCATCAAAGCACAAGCCTATCATGCCCTTCCGACGGATCCGAACTTCAACTCCCTTTAAGAGTACATTCGGTGTTTTAATTGAACGAATCAGAAGTTCAATTCAGGCTTGTTTAATTTATACCATGTTACCATATCATAAATAAGGGTTTAAAACAATAATAATACAATTATAAAACCCAAAACCAAACTAAAATGATAAAACCGTAAAAACAAAGTAGAACAGGCCAGAAGCCCGTTTGACCTCTTATGGACACCCGTCCACTAAACCCCAGACGCCCGTCCGTCTAAAACAGCTACATCCTGAATCAAAAATATAACCTCAGACGCCCGTCTGCCTATTGCAAACGCCCGTGCGAGCTCATTAGGTCTCGGACGCCCGTGCGCTAAGTCGACGCCCGTCCGCCTGGGTTTTTCCCAAAACGCTAAGATCGACAAAACTCGATTTTCTGCACCGTTTCTAACTTATTTAGCATCGAATTAATCCCAGAAAAGCATAGAAACTATATCTAATCCACCACGGCATCTATGATCCTTTGATCAACATAAAAGCACAACTTTTACTTACATCTACACGTCTCAAAATCATAATCTAACTTTATGAATTATAACCGAAATCATAGGAAGAGTTTCTTACCTAATTGTTGCTCCAAAACAGATCCAAACAGCCTCAGAATCATGCAGCAACTTCCAACAAACTGATATCCAAACGTTGCTCTTCTCACAACGATCCCAAATCTTCCGTCGATCCAAAGCGGTTAAGCTTTGCCTCGTAAATCGCGAAAACTATCCAAGCTCTATTTTTTCTCCTCACAGCCGCAGAGAAGGAAAAGCGTGTAAACTAAATTTTCTGAATTCGTGTTTAGTTTATAGGATTATTGTGTGTTAATTTTCCTTAAATACCAATACCCAATAATCCCTTTTTCCTTAATTGTCCCTTTAATTACCAAAATCAGAATAATCCCTTAGTTAAATACACAAAACTCGAAAATTACATATATTTAATTAATACAACACTTAACTCCAATAAAAGAAAAGAAATAATAATATTTCGCGTTTTATAAAAATGACACGTCTGCTTTTTTCCTAAAATCGAATATTACATTCCTCCCCCCTTAAAAGGAGTTTCGTCCTCGAAACTAGAACATACCTGGTAAATCCACGAACTCTTGGAATTCACTGATCATATCATCTTCAACTTCCCAAGTTGACTCCTCGGTAAATGATTACTCCATCGAACCAAAACCAAAGGAATCATCCGTCTCTTTATCATCTTTTCCTTCGGTCCAAAATCTTGATTGGTCTCTCATCATAAGCAAGATTGTCTTGTAGGATTTCCGGATCAATTGTAGTTTCAACATCATTCTTTGTCAGACACTTCTTCAACATCGAGACGTGAAACACACTATGGACCCTTGACATCGATTCCGGTAACTTAAGCTTGTAATCCAACGGTCCAATCCTTTCCAGAATTTCAAAAGGTCCAACATACCTTGGACTTAGCTTTCCCTTTTGTCCAAAGCGTTTCACTCCCTTCATCGGTGAAGCTCGTAGATACACTCTATCACCGACTTCGAACTCAAGCGGTCTTCTTCTAACGTCCGCCCAACTTTTCTGCCTGTCTTGAGCTGCCTTCAGATTCTTCTTAACTAACTGAACTCTTTCCTTAGCTTGTGCAACAATTTCCGGCCCTGTAATTTGTCTTTCCCCGACTTCATCCCAAAATAACGGCGTTCTACATCTCCTTCCATACAACGCTTCAAACGGCGGCATGCCTATACTTGCATGATAACTATTATTGTAGGCAAACTTTGCTACCGGTAGGTAGTCATCCCATGATCCACCTACTTCCAAAACACAAGCTCTTAGCATGTCCTCGAGTGTTTGGATGGTCCTCTCAGATTGTCCATCTGTCTGAGGATGAAAGGCCGTACTCAAATCCAACTTGGTTCCAAAAGCTTCTTGTAAACTCTTCCAAAACCGACTGACGAATCGACTATCTCGATCCGAGACTATGGAGATAGGAACTCCGTGTAACTTCACTATATTATCCAAGTATAGTGTCGTCATCTTCTTCAAAGGCATATCAACCTTATACGGTAAGAAATGGGCAGATTTGGTCAATCTATCCACGATTACCCAAATCGCATCATGACCGCCTCTCATCTTAGGTAACCCGGTGATGAAGTCCATCGTGATCTTATCCCTGATGACGGTCAAATTATACCCGTAAAAGTCATCAACATTGACCTTAAATCGAGATTAATAATATACATTTCATATTAAATCACTCGTTTATATTTATTATTTAATGTTAAGTGATTATTAATATGATATTTGGTATTTAGTTGTTTTTATTATTAAAGACCGATTTATTGTGCGATAATTGCTGATTTTGTAGATCGTGATAAATCGGGAAGATAAATATCGTGCAATCGAGAAATCTCAAGATAATAGAGGAAGAAAATCGGAGCATTAAATGAAAGATTAATCAGATCAACACGCAAGCGTGCAGTGGGGAGCAAGATAGACGAGAAAAACGATTAACATGTGCAAAGTTAGGTTCGGTCAACCGAGCCTATAGCTTCGGTCGACCGAGTGGGGAGCTTCGGTTGACCGAGTTGGGATTTTCGGTCGGTTATCGGATTTTTTCGTATTTACCTTCTAGATCCTTCATAAGTCGGCATAAACTCCTATATAAGCAGCAGCTACGAAATTTGTAGAATATACCTTGAATCATTCATCATATAATTCATAATACAACTTTGATACAATATAGCGTAAATAATTTGAAGGTTTTTCCAGAATTTGGAGGCTGCAAATATGTAAGCCCTTATTTTCTGTTTCTTTTATTTGAAGTAATTAATTCTCCAATTATGCTTTATCGTTTGAGTTAGTTAATCATAGCTAGATGATGTAGATCTAGGCTAAGATGTTAGGGGTGTGGCGACTCCTTGTCTATGAGGATCCCATAACCTACGTCATACACTTAGTATTTATTCATGAATCTACTTGATTTAATTAATGCGTATCTATGTTAGTTTATATGAATACCGTGTGAATTCTTGTTTAACTGCTCGTATGATGAAATGCTGAGAGATATATTCTAAGATGTAATCTGGGGACGAAATCGATTCGGGTGACCGAATAAGTTCATTCGGTCGACCGAGCCTATTCAACCGGTCGACCGAGCCCCTGTCATCTGTTAATTACGCCACGTCTTTATGGTTAGGTTAGCCTAGTTGAATTTATTATCTCAGTAGGTATGGCTATGGCTACGTTACTCGCTTAGTTTAATTAAAATGTGTAAAAAGGAAATACCAATATAAAACTCTTAGGTAGGCTTATGAATTGCTCTTCACGGACGTTCAGCGTTATCTAGGTAGGTTTATATTTGGGGATTGCTAGCACCTGCTTATACGTACGTCGTAGATTAGCATGAGACTATAACTTGTTAATTGCTAGTTGGACGAGAGCTTGAGTAATCGTTTAAGAAGTACGCCTAACCATAGGAATGTTGCCTAGACGAGGTGTACGATTAATATCGGCATCCTTAGTGTCATAAGCGTGCAAGTTATATGAGATGGATACCCAAAAGGTGAAGTCACGTAATGTAGCACAGTGATCTAGCAACCTAACCGGTGCTAAGTCAAGTTAAAGAGGGTGACTCCCGTAGCCAATCTAAGATAGATACAAACGGATTGTGACGCTAATAAAGTTCGATTTATTATATAAATTATCTAGGTCCAAACGATAAAGACTATAATTGGGGAGGTTAATTACGTTATTTGTCTATGTGTTTGAGTCGTGTCTTTACCTTTCTTGTCTTATGTTGGTCGTAGACCGCCTCTCTGTCCTTGACATGTTTAATTAATTGTTTGTATAAAAGATGATCCACATTTGGTTCCCTGTGGGATCGACCTTGATTCACTATAGCTATACTACGATGGGCCTAGTCCTCTTGCTAGTATTGGTTTATGGTGGTCAAGTATATTATAACTGATTGACCCGATCAAGTTTTTGGCGCCGTTCCGGGGAACCAACGGTCAATTTTATATATAAATAATTTTTATTCATGTCAAGTTTTCTGTTTTAGAGTCTGCTTTTGAGTCCTCTGCGGTTTATGCGCTATGTGTAAAAATTCGAAATCTGGAGCAATTTGGTTTCGCTCCCAGCGAGATCGCCTCTCGTTGCCGAGCACAGTTCTATTTTACGGGACATCGGCGTGTCTGTTTATCCCGTATGTTTAATCCGTGAGTCGATAGCATCATGGGAAACCATGTTAAAATCGATCTACGGTCGGGTTTGTTTTTCTTACGTTTGCGAAACCAGGGGAAGCAATAATCTGAGTCAATAATTTTTCGCGGTATTGAAAATAACCAGACAAACATGTGGAGCTACGAATCTAAGATGGGAAAAGCGATGGAAGCAATACCTTTAAAGCACAAAGATGGCTCGAAAAATTTCAAAGGCTTAAATTCTTAGTGGTACAATGTTGAAGGCAAGTACTACCTTTTTTGCTTATGTTTTACTACCTTTTGGTTTTTTTAGCATAAGTTAGCCTATACATGAACCTTAGTATGAATCTTGGCCAGGAGTGGTTTGTAAGATTAATTCTATTAGTGTGGAAGGTTCTGCCCCAAATCTGTCTCATCTAGAGGGTGTAAGAAAACATGTAGTCGTTGAAAGGAAGCAGTGAATAAAGAGTTCCTCGTAGTTCTGTTAAAATCTCATTGACCTATGCATGAGATTGCTTCTACTGGCCATGGGAGCAACAAATTGTGTAGTTTAAGCATTCACAATCTAAAGAAGACGTTGAGTTTTGAGAGAACACCATCTTCTGCTTTCGTTGAGTTTTATGGTGATGGCTTCTCGGTGAACCCTCCTTAAATGAAACGAGATTACGCTTTGGGTGACAATTTAGAAATCGAGAATCTTAGTACATGGGTTCGAAAATGGTCTAACCATGGTGGCGAGTTCAACCGAGCTTCGGCTCAATCGACTCCCTCACGTGTGATGTACGTTACAAAGCGGTTTGACAAGACTTAGCATAGCCGATAAGCCTTCGGGCTAAACGGGGCTTATCTTGTGGATTGGCCTGAATCTGTCACATATATGTTCCAACGAATAAGGCGGCGTGAGGCTTGCCTACATAACCGGCCTTATTCGAGTACTGATTCATTGTTTCTTATTGTCAAGGCCTAAACGATGAATTAGTAACCGTAATTTTAACCGAGTTTCTTAGAATTCACTAATTCCTAAAACGAGAGCCGAGGTAAGAGCTTTGGATAAATGGTATGGATAAATGTCGTTTCCTAGGTCTCACAACCAAGGGAAGGGTATTAATCCACAAAAGCAACAAGCCCACCTCTTATAGTGATCAGAGGGGTCAATATCTTGTGATCCAAGAATAATGACTGACAAGGATACTTTTGGAAAGTCGAGCTGAGGACTCTAAACTCAGAACTACTTCTTTAAAACCCTTAGGATTTATTTTTAGGATTTTAGGTTTTTCTTTCTTTGAGTCCAATAAAAGTAACGTGACATATGTTGAGGTTTTTTATTTTGCCGTGTTCTGATGGCCATTGGGCTACTCAATATAGGCCACGTGAAATAGAGTTCCGTAGGAGAGTCAAGAAATTGCTAAAGAAAAGGAAATTTAGCAATCCACCTTAAGATGGAAGCATTAAGAGAGCTTGAGAATTACTGAAAATGTAACAGAGAATGATTGGTGCGAACAAGAACAATTTTGGTCAACTTCCAAAATCTTTTAGAATGGTGATCCAAGTGAAAATTCAAAGTGGTGTGCAATTCATTCTGCAACTACCCTTATCCTTTCATTTATACCTTTTCACCCTTCAACCTTTTCGAACCTCTCACCAATCTACCCCAACAGTTCACATTTCTAACCATTCGTTCATCGCCTCTCTTTCTTTCCATCTGTTTCACTCTCCCACCCATACCCAATCCCTTAAACAATTTTAAACCCACCCAAAACACAATTTCTTACCCACCCTTTATCTTTTCTTCCCATCCTTATGTGTATCTTTTTTTTTTCTTCTAAACCCATCATACTCTCAACCTCCATTTTGTTTACACAATACCCTTGTGTTGCGGAATTTGGAATATTGCTATGTTTTATTGATTATTTTTTATCATTTTGATTTTCATGATCCTAGTTGGGGTAAGTGTAGCTCTGACCCTAGCTAGATTTTAAAGGTTTTTGGTTCGATCAAAGTACAACTTATCTTTCTACCGGAAGTTTTAAATTTCACATTTTTTCCGTCTATTCCGGCATTTCTAGATGATAAGTTACATTACTCAACTATCACACCGATCCGACCTTGTTGATGACGGTTATGACTTTTACGTGATACATTGGGTTATTAGTAATTTCTAGGAGTAGTTACATCTCCCTAAAGTTGTTGATATCCAATGCAAGCGAGAAGTTTCTGCGCTAAGTATTCAATTTTATCTTTAGCCTATAGGTCGCATTGCATCTGTTATACCTTACCAAGTTTCTCTTTTATACTGGACTGAACACATAGTGAGCCAGTCCACCTCGTGTTTTCCCACGTCGGGTAATGCTTTTTGATCTTTGTCTTCTCCACCCGGTTTTAAGAATATTTAGGCGGTGGAGGTTGTAGATGAAGACCACCATCTTTAGTTGCTTGTTTATTTTTCTTTCTATTTAGTATTTTTCTTTTTGGTTTCCCTTGTCATTGGTTGTATAAAATAAAGTGGCTAAAACTGTTTTTAGGTATTTATACGTCATTACTGCCACATTATTTTATAACTTCCAAGGACATGGTATTTGACGGTTTGTGGAGTTTGTTTGCTTATACAGGATGTGTCTATCTCTCCACGACGTGCTGAAATTTACTCCGATATTGTTCCTTTACTTGGGACCCATTCCAGAGCTAAGTCTTTTTCTTAAATTCTCATTTATTTTTGTCATTGAGGACAATGCCATGTTTAAGTGGGGGGTAGGAGACTTAGCTATGATGTGATATGTGTTAAAATCGAATGAAACAGTACAAAATTGAAAATTTTGAATAAATGCCACATTATTTATCTCGTACCCTTAGAATTATGAGTTTCTAACTAAGCATTGATAGGACATAAACCAAGTTGCATGAGTACGTGATCATTTTATACTTATGTTAAGTAAATTTAGGATATTCATGCCCGTTTTTGCAAGTAGTTATTTATTATTCAATTACTCAATCTGTGAATCGAATATACCGCGCAAATCATAATAACTGAAGAAATTATGTGTACATTGCATAGATGATTGGTTATGTAAACTTAGTGTCAATATCTATCTGCTGATGTATTCTGATATTCTTGCCAACAAAAGCGGAGTAATAAGCTTGAGACGTACTGTGTTTTAGCAGAATGTTGTTAGACTCTGGGCTTGTAGTGACATTACCAAAGTAGCCCTGCGCTTGTGGTAATATTCGATGCTATACATGATCTAAGATAGGGGGATACTCTAAAAAGGTTTCTTCCTTGAGATTGATAGTATTTGAAAAATATGAAGAATTGAAGAAATTCAACTTTTAAGAGGCTTTGAGTAGTACTCGGTCTCCAAGTCCAAAATCCCTATAGATACGCTCTTGCTTATTGCTCTAGTGCTCTAACCATTGCGAGGCATAAGAAGTATGAATGCTGATGTTGGTAGGTTGAGATTGCAAAGTTAGCATAAACTTTAATCTTGCCACAAATATATAAAACTCAATGCACATGCACACATCACTTCGATTCATAATAAGTAGTGAATAATGGACATCTTATGAGCATGACTAGTATGAGTTGACTTGAGTTTCTTGCGTAAGTATGATTTGACCATAGAAAATGTTGTCTTGGGGAATGACTTATTGATGCTTTGTTCGGGACGATCAAAGTCTAAGTGGGGGGTAGTTGATGACGGTCAAATTATACCCGTAAAAGTCATCAACATTGACCTTAAATCGAGATTAATAATATACATTTCATATTAAATCACTCGTTTATATTTATTATTTAATGTTAAGTGATTATTAATATGATATTTGGTATTTAGCTGTTTTTATTATTAAAGACCGATTTATTGTGCAATAATTGCTGATTTTGTAGATCGTGATAAATCGGGAAGATAAATATCGTGCAATCGAGAAATCTCAAGATAATAGAGGAAGAAAATCGGAGCATTAAATGAAAGATTAATCGATCAACACGCAAGCGCAAAGCGGGGGAGCAAGATAGATGAGAAAAGCGATTAACATGTGCAAAGTTAGGTTCGGTCGACCGAGCCTATAGCTTCGGTCGACCGAGTGGGGAGCTTCGGTTGACCGAGTTGGGATTTTCGGTCGGTTATCGGATTTTTTCGTATTTACCTTCTAGATCCTTCATAAGTCGGCATAAACTCCTATATAAGCAGCAGCTACGAAATTTGTAGAATATACCTTGAATCATTCATCATATAATTCATAATACAACTTTGATACAATGTAGCATAAATAATTTGAAGGTTTTTCAGAATTTGGAGGCTGCAAATATGTAAGCCCTTATTTTCTGTTTCTTTTATTTGAAGTAATTAATTCTCCAATTATGCTTTATCGTTTGAGTTAATTAATCATAGCTATATGATGTAGATCTAGGCTAAGATGTTAGGGATGTGGCGACTCCTTGTCTATGAGGATCCCATAACCTACGTCATACACTTAGTATTTATTCATGAATCTACTTGATTTAATTAATGCGTATCTATGTTAGTTTATATGAATACTGTGTGAATTACTGTTTAATCTGTTCTGTATGATGAAACGCTGAGAGATATATTCTAAGATGTAATCTGGGGACGAAATCGATTCGGGTGACCGAATAAGTTCATTCGGTCGACCGAGCCTATTCAACCGGTCGACCGAGCCCCTGTCATCTGTTAATTACGCCACCTCTTTATGGTTAGGTTAGCCTAGTTGAATTTATTATCTCAGTAGGTATGGCTATGGCTACGTTACTCGCTTAGTTTAATTAAAATGTGTAAAAAGGAAATACCAATATAAAACTCTTAGGTAGGCTTATGAATTGCTCTTCACGGACGTTCAGCGTTATCTAGGTAGGTTTATATTTGGGGATTGCTAGCACCTGCTTATACGTACGTCGTAGATTAGCATGAGACTATAACTTGGTAATTGCTAGTTGGGCGAGAGCTTGAGTAATCGTTTAGGAAGTACACGCATAACCATAGGAATGTTGCTGAGACGAGGTGTACGATTAATATCGGCATCCTTAGTGTAAATAGCGTGCAAGTTATATGAGATGGATACCCAAAAGGTGAAGTCACGTAATGTAGCACAGTGATCTAGCAACCTAACCGGTGCTAAGTCAAGTTAAAGAGGGTGACTCCCGTAGCCCATCTAAGATATATACAAATGGATTGACAGTTAATAAGTTTAGTTTATTATATAAATTATCTAGGTCCAAACGATAAAGACTATAATTGGGGAGGTTAATTACGTTATTTGTCTATGTGTTTGAGTCGTGTCTTTACCTTTCTTGTCTTATGTTGGTCGTAGACCGCCTTTCTGTCCTTGACATGTTTAATTAATTGTTTGTATATAAGATGATCCACATTTGGTTCCCTGTGGGATCGACATTGATTCACTATAGCTATACTACGATGGGCCTAGTCCACTTGCTAGTATTGGTTTATGGTGGTCAAGTATATTATAACCTGATTGACCCCGATCAATCCCATTTCCATTCAGGGATATCCAAGGGCTTAAGCATTCCCCCTGGTCTTCTATGTTCCGCCTTCACCTTCTGACAAATGTCACACTCTGCTACGAACTTGGCTATCTCTACCTTCATCGAAGGCCACCAAAAATTCTCCTTCAAGTCTCGATACATCTTGGTAGCACCTGGGTGAACTGCAAAAGAAATCCTATGTGCCTCTTCCATAACTCTTTGTCTTAAGTCGCCAACATTAGGCACACACAAATGATCCTGGTACCAAAGGTTTCCATTCTTGTCCAAGACATTACCTACTGTAGGCTTCTCTCTAGCAACTCGCTTCAAATCAACCAAAGCCGGGTCTTTATCTTGCTTCTCCCGAATATCATCCATCAACTCAGATCTTGCTAACAACGGCGCCACAAACTGTCGTTCCTCAATCTGATCAAACCTGCTGATTTCCAGTCCATCTAACCTTTCTGCCACATCTTCGACGCTTGAAACTGCAAACAATGGTTTCATGCTTAAGGCATCTGCCACTACATTGGCTTTGCCTGGATGGTACTGAATATCCAAATCATAGTTTTTCAAGAACTCTAGCCATCTTGTCTGTCTCATGTTCAGATTCTCTTGTGTGAAGATATACTTTAAAATTTTGTGGTCGGTGAAGATCCTTGCCTTAACTCCATACAAGTAGTGCCTCCAAGTCTTTAATGCAAACACTACTGCTGCCAATTCTAAGTCATGTGTCGGGTAGTTCTTCTCATGCACCTTCAACTGCCTAGATGCATAAGAAATCACTTTTCCTCCTTGCATCAACACACAACCTAGACCCTGTCCCGAAGCATCTGTGTAGACATCGTAGTTATCAAAAATCTTCGGAACTGCCAACACTGGGGCTGTAGTCAACTTCTTTTTCAGCGTCTGAAAGGCCATTTCACACTCTCTCATCCATTCAAACTTCACATTCTTCTGTGTAAGCTTAGTGAGTGGAGTAGCTATCTTCAAAAAGTCTTGTACGAACTTCCTATAGTAGCCAGCCAAACCAAGAAAGCTCCTTACTTCAAATCGTAGTAGGTTTAGGCCAATTCTCCACTTGCTTCTATCTTTCTTTGGATCAACTTGGAAGCCATCTCCGAAATGACATGTCCCAAGAAGCTGACTTGCTTCAACCAAAAGTCACACTTCGAGAACTTAGCGAACAACTGGTTCTTCTTCAAGGTATCTAACACTATCCTTAAGTGTTCTTCATGTTCTTTCTCATCCTTAGAGTACACTAGGATGTCGTCTATGAACACTATCACAAACTTATCCAAGTACGGCATGAAGACTCGCTGCATCAAATCCATAAATGCAGATTGAGCATTAGTGAGTCCAAAAGGCATAACTAAGAACTCATAATGTCCATACCTCGTACTAAAAGCCGTCTTCGGTATATCTGCTACCTTTATCTTCAACTGATGATATCCGGACCTAAGATCAATCTTAGAGAACACTTTCTTGCCTTGCAACTGATTGAACAGATCATCTATCCTCGGCAAAGGATACTTATTCTTGATGTAAGATTATTCAATGCTCTATAATCGATGCACATCCTCATGCTACCATCTTTCTTCTTCAAGAATAAAACAGGGGCTCCCCAAGGTGAAGTACTGGGCTGAATTATATTCCTCTCAAGCATATCCTTAAGTTGAGCCTTCAACTCCTTTAATTCAGCCGGTGCCATCCTATAGGGTGCCTTAGCAGCTAGTGCCGCTCCGGGTACCAACTTGATCTCGAACTCGATTTCTATCCGGCATGTTTCTGGTAACTCTTCCGAAACACTTGAGGTACTCTCTCACTACCGGAGTTTCTTCTAGTTTAGGCTTCACTTGTTCGCATCCACTTTGCATACAACAAGTAGCCATCACAACCTTCGACAAAGCTCTAATTGCCTTGACCGTTTGAAATTATCGGATGTAAATGTCGCTTCTTACTCGGCTTGTACACATTCCTTGATAAGTCTTGTCTGATTTCCGGGTACTTTGAAGGTCACTTTCTTCTCTCTACAATCTAAGTAAACAAAATTCTCGGATAGCCAATCTATCCCAAGAATCACATCAAATCTGAGAAGTCTAAAACTGTGAAGTTGCTCTTGCAACGATACGATCCAACTCGAACTTCCACTTGAGGTATCATCCTAGTTACCTTTGTTACCTTCCCTAATGGTGTAGTTATCTTCAAGGTGTTTCTCAAAGGTTCCGAGGGTAAACTCAACTTCTTAGCTACCTTGGCCGACACAAAAAGTCATTAGGCGCCTCCCGCGTCAAGAAGAAGAAATTTTCCAAAAGATCTTCACATATATTCTTTACGGACATATAAACCGAAGCTTTTGATGTCATAACCTCCAACAAAAAGTAATGTTGATTCAAAAGAACACAGGAAAGGAGTATGGCAAGAAAGTACCTTTAAGAACACCATTCGCGTGCATTTTGGAACATTCGTAGCCACGGGCTGGGGCCTTTCTTCTCCACATCCCAATCTTTGTGGGTACCACGAATGCTTGCCACATCAAGAAACAACGTTCGGGTGAGGCATCATGGCTAGATGTCTACCATCCGGAGAACAAATTGCGAAAACACCCGCCAGGAGAACCGTTTTGATTAAAAGGGTATATTTACGTTGGTTTCCGTCGTAAATCACGTATCTTCATCGGTGCTAGATTCAATTTGATTACGGTATCCCGTACATCAACGTCGAGAGAAATATGCTCTTCCTTCTCCATGAGCGACCCACACACACGAAAGTACGCCTTCCATGCCTTTAAGCATTAAAGCGGTGACTTTTCAATTCAAACACTTGTAAACGGCATTCAAACTGTCCGGACTCGTTATGGATAAACCTAGGTTGGGATGGGTCTTTACCAACCCATAACACCACCGACCTCGAGACCAGGATCCATCCTAATAAGGCCATGAGTGGACGGCCATTACAAACACTGGGATCGAACGTGTGCGGTCGTTCGTAGAAGTTTCTAAATTGATTCATAATCGGTTGATTAAATCGTATTGATCTTTGCCCGACCTTTTCTTTGAATCAAGAACATCTGCGTAGCTAAAACCACCGACAAAGACAATCCTTTGAAATCATCGAGTGTTATGGATCCGTTAAGTAGGTCGGACATGGCCACATCCCACGGTTCAAAGCCTCACGGCGTAGAATGCGCCAGACATTTCCACTGTCCCCATTCTTTGCCTTCTTCACGTAGTATCTGACCACCTTCGGTTTTGAAGCGACATGCTAGGATTGAACTTGGTATCGAATTTTGGACGGATTCTGTCCATTTTGGTCAGTGAATGGATTGGGATGAAAAGGAATCCAAGTTTGGACGGTTTGATTGTATTTGGACAAAAACGTCTAAATTTGGACGTGGAACCTGAAAAAAAATGTTAGAAAATGTTTGACCTGAAAAAAAATGTCAGACATTACAGTGACCTGATTTACCAATTTCCCGAAGATGAAGAAATAAAGCATAGAATTAATGCCACACCAGATCCCTTATAATAATAGAAGGAATAGCGCTAAGTACAAGCGCCGCCGATTATTTCTGAAAACAACCTTATAATTTAAGGCAATCTCATGTAATGTATGGAGTTCGATCGAAGCATTGATTGATTACAAAATGTGCACCAAAATTATACAAAATAAAAAAGTGACAACAAACAGCACCCAGAAACATGTTTGAGGATCATTTGCAGTAAGTTCATGTTTGAGGATTTAGTTGTTTGTAACCGACTTTTTTTCGCAGGAATTTTTTAAGGATAGTGCTGAATTTTTTTTTAGGGATTTAATGGGAATTGGGCAGTCAAACGTTAGGAAATATTTAGGGGATGTTTACTGTCACTTCAAAAGTTGGAGGATATATTTGAAACAATTGACAAAGTTAGGGGACCAAAAGTGTGTTTTACCCTACAAATAATTATCAACTCATATTTACTTACACAAGAAGAACACACAATCCACCAACTATAACAAAATGGATACATTAGTGCTCAGTGACCTTGAATCGAAGGAAACAAGGGTTCCGGGAACATCAAATCTATATAATAACACTGTTGCAACATCATTAAAACTTTTGCAAATCATGACCATGGCGGGCAGCAGCATCCCCTTGTACTTGTACTGTTGGGAAGTGGCAAGAAAAACAACACAAGGACCGACCACCATACCCCATAGGAACGATCCGAACTAGAATACAGAGCAGGAATACCTAAGATATCTATACACCCTGCAGAAGGTTAAACATAAGAACAGATCCATATACTTCATCAAACAAATTTAGGATATTAAAGTAATATACAATGATTACAAGTCGTCAAAAACAACTACATTCCACAAGACATAAAGGGTCACATTACTGCATACAAACAGCACTGAAGCACCTCTTCCGACCGTTAAATACAACATATTGGATTCCAAAATAGAACAACCAAAACCAATATATATACTTCAATCAATAACACCAAAACATATTAATAGAATCATAAACTCAAGACAAATCACCTAAAGGTTGAACAGCAGGAAGGATAACTGGATCGTTTAGTCACAGCTTAACAATATATTCACAAGCCGGGGGAGTAATCACAGCCCCAAACAAACATCAATTGATATTTTTAAAATGGAAGGCAACCATCAGCTCTTTCACCTCATAAGCTTGCTCCATATAATCCTCAAACATAAATTTCGTCTCAGTCCACTACCCTTTCCTTTTTAGTGAAGGAATCTAAATCATCAAAGGCCAGGGCATGTGTTCATCCTCAATCTCCAAACTAAGGTCAAATGCAGGCTCATAATTACCATAACAGTGACAAAAAATGCGACATTGCAGTCCGTTAGCAAGACATTATCCAAAGACTTGTGTCACCTCATTGAATGTTACACAAGTAAGACCAAAATCACAAATTATGATTGTAGTGCTCATGTGTCAGATCATCATCTGCCTTAATAACTTGAAGTAGCTTGGATTCTATTAATTCAAAAACAACATAGAGAAAGTATTGGCATTATCCATAGACAAAAAGCCAAGCTAGTAAAGAAAGAAGCGTTGATATTGAATGCTGGATCAAAGATGTGTACAAAGGTGTTGTATATTACAATCCCAAAACTTCAAGCTCACTACATGTAAGTATCTTAAAAACGTGAATTAGTGTCCGGTAATAATTTGCTGAAGATCTTGAACACAAGTTACATTAGGGAATATACAACGAAACGGATGATTCTGTCAATGACTCTCTTACTTGAACTCCCAGTATTATTGAAATTGATTACGGTCATAATTGTTCAAAATCCTTAATAAAACAGACGTAAAGCACGAAAAATGACCTTCAACAACTAGATGACCTAAAATGACCGTTAAAGGACGTAAACAATGGTACTAAGGATAAATAAAATAAATATTAGGTCCTGAAACAAACCTGCTCTTTAAGTGATTTCTGCCAAGTGTCTTTAGTCATGGTTAGGTCCGGGATCAGAACTCTGATAACAAATGTCACAACCCATGTTTTTAACAGTAAATTAAAAGAGAAAACAAACATATGGAGCGATCTAAACAGGAAGAAATTTAATTGACCAAACTGAAAATTGGGATAATACATTTGACTGCTGCAATTCTGGTTACAATATATCTTAAATACTTAGATAAGAAAATGCTGAAAGCATGAGAATTATTTGACAAAAACAGCTGAACAAACGACTGAAAAGAGAGAATATTTGACTTGGTGCCATGCGAAAGCTGGGTATCGCGTAGAGTATGTTGTCTTTTTACACGCATCCAACCATCCAGTCCACTGATGTCTAACTATACAACAATTCCCCCTTGCAACATTTCTCAGCCCTTGCTAAATGAGCTATTTGACTCATGCCGCCCCCACCCTCTCGTCTAGGTCTAGGGTTATTGTGGGTTTGCAATTACTTAGAGAAACCAAACTCATCTGATGTGACAGAAAAAATACATCATCCTTGTACTTCCTTTTCTGGTAGTTCTTCACCGTTCCTTCCATAAGGTTGCAAACAAGGAGACTTCCTCTTTTTGTCACAAGAGCTAGCTTTCCATCCACAACAGCGATTACACGACGTGCTTCTGAACTAATTTTACGCTTAACGTATGTTCAGTGGTGGTCCACAATTGCTCTGCTCGATCTTCCAAACTCCATATGTTGATTTTTCTTGGAAAAATCAACAGGAAAGAGAGAATGCCATCAATGTTTAATAGACGTGTTTGGTGGTATCTGCACTCAGTATTCAGGGGCGGGACAAGGTATGACCTTGAATTCTTAAACTTATAGTATTGAATTCCATGATATCATTCAGGCCACTATATGTGAATTCTTGGGTAGACTCAAGCAACCAATAAAGGCAATTGTTGATGAATAATGGATTTGTAGCCCGTTTCATATCTTTGTCAATAGCCGGATTACTAATCGTTCGCAAAGATGGATTGGAACCTAAATTAAGAATTTTGTGCGGGATCTGTTTTGGCAAATACCAGCGAAAGTCTGATGCGTCTATCCTCCAAAGAGAGCAATACTCTTTCAATATAGGATGAAAATACACCCCATATATCTTGCTTCTCCAAAGTTCTTTGGAAAGAGTTATCCTAACATATTCATGAAAGGGCATGACAGGGTTTAGAATAATGTAATCTACTTCTTTACGGGTAAGATAAGGGTTATCTTGTAAGACAATAAGACCAGCTTGAGAACATAGTGGGCGAGATGTGTTAGGAAACTTTCCGGAATAAAAAGGAAATCTATAAATCATTTTCGTTTCCCACCACATATCGAGCGCAAAGAGGTCTAATCGAGAATAGACCCTAGGACTTGTAACAAAAATAGTTGGAATGCTATTTCTGAAAATTAAGTCTACAAAATCACGAGGCAAAGTTAGATCTCTCCATCCCTTACAAACAAGTCGACATTTTGCTACACATTTAGGTGGAAGTCTGCTTAAAATATTTGTAATTAGTTCATCAGGAAGAAACAGTTGGCCTTTAGCCTTTTTCCCTATCAGGCAAATTGAATCCATTTAGTTACCTCAATTTATATGAACACAAGACTTACTGATTGTTAGAGAGAAGACAAATGATGGACTCAGATTCCGTCTAGATGCTTAGGCTTTGTCGCAAGTCCTGTGTCGCCTGCAACCACTACTAGTTCGACTCCAATCCCCTCTTTTCTTCTCGATCTCAATTACACTCCTTCTTCTCAACACTAACAATACAGCTTCTAACCCAATGCTTTGGCCGGAGTACCCTTTAAACATCAATTTTGTCTGATAACTCGGTTCAAAGTGCAATCAAATGGGGTTGTTTGCCTGTTTTGATTGGGTGTTTGATCTCTGCGAAATCACCAGCATAAGGTAACGGAAACCACCACTCCAATAACCCAAAAAGAAATGGTCGTGTTAAGGGTGGGTGTGATTGGGGTCAATGCAAGGGTTCAGAGTTTTGAAGGTGGTGGGGTTGGGATGGCGTCGAAGAGGAGATGTTGAAGAGGAGATGACGGTGGCTCGCTTAGTTAGGTATAGATAGACTTGGCCAATACAAACCGGAACCGGAGGTTTGTGGAACCGTCGATTGGCCGGTTGGGTGTCGGTTTGTGATTTTTGGTACCGAAACCGGATCGGAACCACCGGTTGGAACCGGACTGACCGTAACCGGAACCGGAACCGGCCCAACGGCTAATTTTGCAACGGCTATATATATATATCTATACTATATATATATAGAGGAAGGGTTTTAACCCAATTACCCTCTATTGACCCGCTATTGACCCGGAAAATACACACGTCTGACCCGTTTCCCACGACCCAAACCCGGATAATAAATCTTTTCTTTAAAAAATAATAACCCCACTCGCCACTCCCCTCAAACTCCACTTCCCACGTTCAAACCATCTAAACCCCCCCACATCAAACTCCCACAGGCAGCACTATCTGTACTCCAACCCCACTATCTTCTCACAACCGCAACACTCCTAACCACCCAAAATCATGTTCCCACGATTCTTCTCTTGCATAAAGCTTTTCAGATTCTGTTTTCCACGATTTCACTTTAATAGATTTCCGGGAGCTTTTCACGATTTCACTTTTTGTCGCCGGTGCAAGACTCGCCGGAGAAGAAGATCCATAAGCTGTGAGGCCAGACATGGCTGTAGTTGTGCGAAGAAGATGATGAAGAATTTAGGGTTAGGGTACGCAGCTTTGCTGTACGTAAAGGTTGGGTTTTTTTTTTTTCAATTTCCCACCACAAATATCTCACTCTCATTTTCTATTTTATGATGCTCTTATCAAAAAGACTATCACTCATTTCAAGTACATTCAGTAGCTTTCTGTGAAGCAGAGTGCTAGGTGATAATGCTCAATTGCCGGTTTAATTTTCCAATTTGATTGATATTTTATTATGTATGCCTTCAAGTTTTTCGATTTCATCACGATTTTGCCTATCCGTCGTGAATTTCTTATCAATTTGTTGATAAAATACTGATGTGATTGTTCTTTGTGATGTTTGTGACGAATTTAGAGACAAATAATATGGTGGATGCAGACAAAGTACTCGAATGACGATTTTTGCTTTGTTGATTTGGATCGATTGGAAATGTTTTGTGTTTTGTTTGTTTTTGTAGACACCTTTGAAGGAGGCGATTGTGAGTTTGAAGGAGGCGTGGCGGTTCAGGATACCCAATATCGTTCCGAGATCATGTAAGTTTTGGATTTTTTTTTTTAGTAAGTTTACTACAAATTTGAAGTTTGGGTCTTCTTTTTATACTCCAGTTGTGATTTTTGTTACGGATGATTGTGTAAAATTGATCATTATCAAGCATACACTTGCTTGGTTCTTCTTTTTTTTCTACTGTTTTCTCATACACTTGCTTTCTATTGGGGTGTTTTCTGCTACTCCTTGGCTTTTATATTTTTGCTTGGTTTATTCTAATTATTTTTATAGACTCCAATTTCTATAAGATTTTACATTTCTCTTCTTCTCTCAGATGCCTACTGACTTTATAAATGCTTTTTTTTTTTTTTCAGGTTGAGAATAGGGTCCAAGCTTGGAAATTCATAAAAGATGGGTAGAAGAACCACCAACGCCGTGAAAGGTATGATCCATTCACAATCTTTTGCCATATTATTGTAAAAAAAAGCCTTATTTTATTGTGCTATCATTTTCGTAATGAAACGATAACTTCATTATATAGTCTTCATATATGTTCCATGATTTCTTCTAATTTTTATGGTGGCCATAAAATTTGATTTTAGTTTTGATTTTGAATCAGCGTTATTGATTTTTCTTCGTTTCTTTCTACTTATCTGAATTGGTGACAAGAACCAACAACCCCATGAAATGTATGTTATTTGGCATGATCTATGATAAGTATTTGATTTATGGAATTCGGTTGAATGATTACCAAATTGTTGGTCAATTTACATTGAATCCACTTTGAATTGTGCGTGGAGAAGGTTGAGGCCCGGCAAGACGTGGAGTTTCAAAACGTAGGTTCACCAACAAGTCTGCGGGGACTTTCATTTCATGTTTTGTGAAATTGCACTTGGTGAGGTTTTTTTTGTTTCTTTTTTTTTTTTTGCGTGGCTACTGTTAAAATCTTCTATTGTTGGATTTTGAAATTTTCTTCATTTGTTTTTGTTTTGAGTTAGTTTCACTTAATCGCTTTATTTTCCTCTACCGCCGTATTCTTAACTCGCATTGAAACCCATTGATTTTCTTTTTCTTTTTGTAGTGGCTTATAACATTAATTTGAAATACCAAGCTTATTCAAGTATTTGTGGAGTTTTTTTCCTTTCTAAGCTTTTTCTCTCGATGTGATTGAAGCACCTGATTTTCAAGGAGATCGTCTTCATTAAAGGATGATGTTTTGAAGCTGGTCAATTGCCATCGAATTTGAATGTGTTGTGAAAGAAACCGGATGGTCGTCATGGTATTTTGCTATATTTCTTAGTTATTGTGCAACTGTGAATTTTGTGGATCAAGGCTTATAGCTTTGGATACAATTTTGTGATGTTTTTGTTCTAAATGGATAACTCACCCGCCTTTTGCAAAAATGTTTATGTTGTGTACTCTTTAATTTTTCTTGACTTTAAGTAGACTCCTTTGACTAATCAACAATTGTGTTATATTTATGGACATTGAAGATAGGATGAAACCATTTGGATTTGTCATTCTCTTGAAGTTCAATTAGTTGAGATCTATTTCAAATCATTTGTTGGCATTACGTTTGTGTTAAAGTTAACAATTCATAGAGCATAGTCAATGGTGGTGGTAGTTTAAAGACTGATAGCAACACAGTAATTAAACTAATTCGTGTGGTTTTGCTTCTCTGATTTTTGTTTTTTATTTTTATTATTTATGATGTTGGAATGTTTGTCTTTGTGGTTTGCTTGGGAAGTTTGTCCAATGATTTAGTGAATTGTTTGTTTTCCTCTCACTTAACCAAATTCTTTCATATGTGCAGGGGTTAATTGAGTTATGCTTTTCAAAGATTAGCATGAAGGCATTGACAAAGAGAGAATAGATGGAGATAAAGGAGTATGACAATGATTGCGATCTCAATATTTGTGTAAGTCATTTATTTCACTAAACAAGATTTTACCACTTCATTTGATGTTTTTCGGCATTTCTTTTGTCATTTATTTCACTAAACAAGATTTTACCGCTTCATTTGATGTTTTTCTTGACACTTTTTTTTTTGTAAGGGAGGCGATACTTAGCAATTTCATAGTGCTTCGTCTTTTAGTTTATTTATTAGTATTTTTAGAAATATTCAATCAACCCTTGGGTCAACATACATTTTCTCTAATTTTGTTTTGATGTTTTCAGTTCTTTGAAAGAACTCATGATTTTCATAGTAACTTCAATTTTCTCTCATGAAATGTTTTGCTTGATTTTTTGGTTAGATTCTTCATTAAGTTGTTTTTGTAACGTGTTCTAACCTTTATACATCTGTTGAAAAAAGTCCCTTTGCACTTTAACCAAGTATCGTTATGTTGTAAGGGATTTCCTTATGTTCATTTACATTCTAAGATCTAGATCGATTTTGTATGGCAAGTTCTTTTGTTGTTTTTTCTTATTGTGGCCATTGTTGCATAGTTTTAAATGGAGATAGTTGCATTTTGTCTCTGTTTTGTCCTTTGTTTTTTGGACCTTTTATATTTATTTCATCGCTTTCAATTCGATCAATTCCATGTTCTTCATTTACTGAGATAGATGGGCGGTTGGATGAGAACTTCCAAAGTGGATTATGATGGATCAAATACTTCAGACAAGTTCATGGAGAAGACAGGTGATGCCATCTTTCACTGAAAAATAAACCAAGCTCCTGATTCGAATAATAAAAATAAAAAATCGGGATGGAGTTAACATTCTATTGTCTCGAAACTCGAAGCTTTAATTGTTGATCAATCATTCAAACTTCTTAAACATTCAATTTGATGAGATGTTACTAGCTGTCAATACCGTTTTGTGGGAAATATCAACAACATTTTTTGCTTGAAAAAGGAAATTTTCTCTGATTATCTTTTGAAAAGAGATAGTACATTTTCAAAAAAAAAAAAACAAGGTAGTAGATTGTGAGTGTGACGGATTTTAAAGATTGGACTAGGATATGTAGTCATTTTTCTAAATGATTTATTTATTGTTTGATAAATTAGTACATAATGGGACTACGCTACTACGTGTATCCATATTTTTGCGAATGGTTTAGTTGTTGTATGATGAACTTAATACTTAGTTGTTTTCCGGGTGCCTCTGTTTTGTATTTTTTTTGGTTTGATTTCTTTGCTGTTGTCTAATATGTTTTTCCATCCCCGAAACAATAATTATTGTTTCACGTGCTCTTATTACAATATTTATTTGCCATGCTATAAATTTTCCCTTGAGAATAGGCACTTCTTTATGTGAAGTCTTAAACAAGGGTTTTTTTTTTTATCTTACTTCCGTGTCATATGTTACTAGCATGGTACATTTGCATAATGCACGTGACGAATGGACTTATTTTAATAAAATGCTTAGGACATGCATACATACGCAAGCTCAAGAATGTTGTATATACTTATTTGGGTCGATCTCATTATATCTTTTTGAATACTAACAATTCTATAACGACTTAGGTGCTCCTTAAATTTAAGCAACTTGGTTCACAGCCAAGATAAAACACCTCAATTATTTCATGACCGTGGCAAAACTTTTGAATTTCTCTTATGATCGCTTACTATTGCAATGGAGCACATATTTCTTTTATGATAATACCAGAGACATTTAATTGTCCCGTGCATTGCACGGGTTTTTGATTAAGTATATATATATATATATATATATATATATATATATATATATATATATATATATATATTTATTATTTTTTTTCCTCCCAAACACACCAAAATTTATATATATATATTTATTTATTTATTTATTATTTTTTTCCTCCCAAACACACCAAAATTTTTTGCAACGGCTATATATATATATATATATATATATATATATATATATATATATATATATATATTTTTTTTTTTAATCTTTTTTTTCCTCCCAAACACACCAAAAAATTCCTATAAATACTATCCTATTCCATTTCAAAAATTCTACACCAATCTTCTCTCAATTCTTACATCTTCTACTCATTTCTTTGATTATCAAGTTTGTTTAGTTGTTAAAAACAACAATCAAATTTACTTTACGATACTGATTTTTGAAGTTGTTCTGATTTAATCGTTATTTCAATACGGTTTTAGTTATAAGTAAATTTGGTTTTGTATTTTATTCAACTAATTTTTTTGCAAGTGTAAAAAAAAATTTAATTTTATAATCAAATTTATTTTACTAGACCAAAATTTGAAGTTGTTCTGATTTAATCGTTACTTCAATTCGGTTTTAGTTATAAGTAAAATTGGTTAGTTAATTTAATTTTTTTTTATAACCGTTATATGTAATTTAGATTTTGTACAATGTCAAGAAGAGGTGCATCAACACAAGGCCATCAAAATGTTACTTTCCGTGATGACACGGTTGTGCCAGAATCGGATAATCTTGATGGTGGCTGTAAGCCCCAATATTATACAGACCCTATCACCGGTAATCACATTTTGATTCCTCAGTTCGACACACCTTCAGGTTACAATCAAGATGAATTTGATAGTCATTACGACGATATAATGTCTCAACCTAAAAATTTTAACATCAACCTTAACGAAGGTGAAGATAATGATGAAGTCGACGTTCATGATGATCATGATGTATTTCCGAATATTTCCCGTCCTAGACGAGGACGTGGTGGGAGTCGGCGTGGTGCTAGTGTTGATCCTACTCCTATTCCCGAGTCAGTCGATTTAGATGGTAGTGAAAGTTCCCGATCCAAAGCACAAGAAAAAATGTTAACATCGAGAATTTTTACGGAATTTTTCACAAAGGTTCCTCGGGACTAATGAAATAGCATTAGCTAACCCCGGAAAGTATTTCTTCGGGGTGTGCAATTTCTATGGCCAAAAATACCAATTTAAACATGCCGGTGGTTATGGAACGATGCGGGGTCACATTTTAAGTAAACATCCGGAAAAATTGGAAGATGGCGCTTCTCAAACCCAGCTAAACATGCCGAGCTCCAGCGGAGGTAACACTAATCCACTCTTTATTTACACTCGTGATAACTGTAGAGATCTAACCACGGATCTTGTTGCGGGGATGGGTCTTCCTTTTAGCTTTCCTGATAATCCTATTTTCGAAAGTTACGTACAAGGGGCTTTGCAGCCGGCTTTTACTCGTATCCCTCGTGCAACGGTTACTAGGGATTTCAAATTTTTTTTATTAAACGACAAAATATTATTATAGAAAGTTTGCAGAAAAATAAATTCTGAATATGTGTATGTGCCGATATTTGGGAGGATAGGAGGACCAACAATTTTTATTTGGGCGTGTCGGGTCACTGGATTGACAACACTTGGATTGTCCAAAAAAGGTTACTTGCTTTTTGTTTATTTAACGAGACTCATAATGCTTCTAACATTGCATCTTTATTAGTTGATATTTTTGAGAAAAATACGATTTAAAAGGTAAAGTTTTTCTATTGCGTTTGACAATGCTTCAAACAACACTGCTTCTATTCCCGACTTATCCCGATATTGTGAACCTCTTTGCAACGGTCAATTTTTTTATGTTAGATGTTTATGTCATATTTTTAATTTATGTGTAAAGGATGGTCTAAAAGTTTTTAACCATAATATTAAGGCGATAAAAACTGCGATTTCACATATTTTAGGTAGAAATATTCTTGTTAGTAAGGCGATAATATTATTTGTTACAATTCATATAACAACTATAAAAGATTAAAAAAAACATTTTAAAATAACAATAAAAAAACATACTACTAAAAACTAAACTATTAAAAAAACCATAAAAAAAACCGATACTATAAAAACCTATTAAAAATAACTATAAAAACCTACTACTTTAAACTTAAAAAAAACTACAGAAAACTATTAACAAAACCATAAAAACCATATACAAACTTAAAAAATTATATGAAACTATAAAATATAAACACGTAAGAATACTATAAAATACTACAATAAAACAAACATTTAAAAAAAGACTATAAAGAATACAAACAACAATAAAAACCTACAAAGAACCATAACAACACTACACAAAACTAAAAAAAACTATAAGAAACTATAAAAACACCCAAAAAAACCATATACAAACCTAAAAAATTGTATGAAACTATAAAATACAAACACATATATATACTATAAAATAATACAATAAAACAAACATTCAAAAAACCTTTAAATACTATAAAAACATATAACAAGACAATAAAAGACTAAAAAAAACAATAAGATAAACGATTAAACAATAAACAATAAGAACTACGTTCGCTTTGATTTTTTTTATATGTGTTGTGCCTCCGACACGATTATATATAAAAAGTACGTAGGCAACCGAATTACCGGTACAAGCGTTGAAAAAATAACACAATTTTTTAAAATAACATTATTTACATATAAGAAAAACAACACAATATATCTCACCTAATATTTAATAAAACAACATTTATAATCAACGTATACTTAAAACCGACTCAAAAAAATTATAAAACAAACTATAAAAGACTTCAAAAAAAAACAATAATAAAAATTACTATAAAAACCTTTACAACAATCTAGAAAAGACTAAAAAATAAACAATAAGAACTACGTTCTCTTTGATTTTTTATATGTGCTGTGTCTCCGACACGATTACATATAAAAAATACGTAGGCAACCGAATTACCAGTACATGAATTGAAAAAATAACACAATTTTTTAAAATAACATTATTTACATATAAGAAAAACAACACAATATATCTGACCTAATATTTAATAAAACAACATTTATAATCAACGTAAATTTAAAACCGACTCAAAAAAATTATAAAACAAACTATAGAAGACTTTAAAAAAAAACAATAATAAAAATTACTATAAAAACCTTTACAACAAACAATAAAAGACTAAAAAATAAACAATAAGAACTACGTTCATTTGATTTTTATATGTATGTTAATCTCTCCGACACGATTACATATAAAAAATATGTAGGCATCCGATTACTGCATCTGGCGTTGAAAAAATAACACAATTTTTTAAAATAACATTATTTACATATAAATAAAATAACACAATATTAATATTTTTTTTAAAACCGAATAGAAAACAGTTTAAAATATATATATATTACATTCGCTTTAGTAATTATAGTGAAAAGAATTATAATTTGTTATTGTAGTGAAAATAATAATTATTATATAAAAATGAAAAAAAAATTATGAAATTTTAAAACCGTGGCCGGAACCGTGATCTGAACCGGGAGCAAACCGGGTAAACCGTCAACCGGTAACCGCCGGTTCGTCAAATCGGCCCAAACCGCCACTGTTTAAAACCGCCGGTTCCGGTTCCGGTCCGGTCCGGTTCCTCCATTTGGCCGGGTCTACGGTATAGAGTGGTCACGATTGGGAGAACAGAGATTTCTTTAGTTAAATTTTTTTTCTAAAATCCACATGTATCTTGCTACCCCGTCCAAAATATATGTGTTCGTATATTTTTTTGATTTGTCCCATAAAAAAAATTCATTTTGCATTATCAATTTATTATTTATTATATTTTTTTATCTTACATTTAATTTATTATTAAGTCGACCACTTTTCATTATTCCTTCGTTTCACAATAACCTGAGTCAGTTGCGAAAAACATGCAGATTAAAAAGGTACTACCTCTGTCCCAAAATATAATTCCGTTTAGCTTTTTTTATTTTGTCTCATAATGTAAGTCCATTTAAATAACCAATGATATATTAATTACATTTTCCCCTTTTACCCGTCATTTATTATCTACCACCCACTTTTCACTACACCGCATTACTAAGGGTTAAATGTCATTTTAGATTTTTTTAATCAAAATTAATGACACATAATCAATTTAACCAACTTATTTAATATGTGTGAAAAACTCCAAATGAACTTATATTTTGGGATGAAGGTAGTAATTAATTGTTTTGATTTTGATTAGATAAAAATTATAATACCCTTATCAAAAATGGATTAAATAATGCTAGTGCATTTAAGACTGTGTATGGAAAAAATAAAAAAGATGAGTAAAAAGGGAAAAGTGCATTAAATTTTGTATTGAAAAGTGTTATGTCTTACTTATTTTGGAACAAAACTTTTTGGCAACTGTTTCAGTTATTTTGGAACGGAGGGAGTACTTAACAACTATTGCATTAATACCTTTCAAAAAAAATTTATTGCATTATGATAGTCAATGGGCATTTTTGTGACGCCCCGTTCCCAGATCCGAGTCCTTATCCGGAAACGAACGCCCGGCATGTATAATATTAAATATAATCCAATATTATACATAAGCCTTACGTCATATATCATAAACACAATGCGGAAACGAAACGACTCGGGGAAAATAAATTCCAAAGACCAACAAAACCAGATTCAATGCTGCACTAAAATCCAAAATGGAAATTGAAACGTCTCACATCAATTCCAAAACAAAAGAAGCCGAACGATCTAGTCTTACAACAAAGGCCACCAAACGAGCCAAACAAAAACATTATTCAATCTGAAATAACAACATAGTTTGTATCAAACTTGAAATAAAAGAAAGTTTCCAAAAGAACAACTTCATATAAAACATCTTCGTATCAAGACCTCAAACATCTTCATCATACTCCTCGTCTCCATAAACCTATTCATCTTCTCAATAAAACATTTAACGGGTAAGTACATACGTACTTAGTAACGAGTAGAAGCTATTGAAATCATGCGTTTTATAAAGAAAGCAAGTAACCATCATCTTATTAATAAACCGTTTAAACATGATCTTACATCTAACTATCACGTTATATTCATAGTATAGCATGAGGTCCATTGGGTTACTAAGCTTAGCTTATCTATTCTGACAAAGATGTTTGCGAGGGCACTACACTTAGTGAGATATGCACTAAGACAAAAGTTGCAACCTTATAGAGATAAATCTCTGGCGGTCCCGAGACAATCAATCACTTTAACTCGGCTAGCATTAGAAGGCATCCGGTGAATGACTATTTCGTTCGTGAGGTTGTCCGGCGGTATGATCACTACTTTAATCGGCTTTGTCTAGAATCCGGCGGTGACCATTACCACTTTATCCGCCAACCAACACATTGCCGATGTTGTCTTGTGCCTATTCAAGCTCTCATGATGCTTAATCTTTTATCTAGTCAATTACGTTTATTAAGCGATTAACTAGCCACCTAGTTTCATTCAGTACAAAAGCTCCCTACTCCCTCTTCTTAGACTTCTAGACTCAATCTAGCAATTACACAGACATTGATGAGTACTAATTCATCAAAGCACAAGGCCACTCTTACTCTTCCGACGGTCCCGAACTCCAATTCCTTCTAAGAATACATTCGGTGCAGAACCAAACGTATCAGAAGCTTATTTATGGCTTTGTCATGTTCATGAATGTTTATTAATATTGTTTAGATCATATTAGGAAGACCCCATACCATACTCTAGATCATATTGTAATGTTCATGAATGTTCCATAAGAACATACAAGCCACATCATATCGTGTAATACACATAAAAACATAAAATTAATAATATACACTTTTACTATAACTATTAAACATTTGTAGTACTTCGTTGTGTATACCTTTTTTTTAAATACATAAATTAAATAAAGTTATTTACCGTACATAATATCTAGTAATTGAACTATATCAATAGAATACTTTAGTTTACTGTACCTAAATATTTTTATTCAATATACTAGCAAGATAAGCCACCTTGCTGTCGGTCCCATTAGGATTCATATATATTAGCTAATGGAAATTATCCCCTTCATATAATTATATTAGCTAAGGAAAATTTTACAAATGCTGCACCAATAGTGCGGCTGGGCATACATATTCCCTGAACAAAAATTAATACCTACGACATATGTATCAGTCCAATTCGACACATTGGCAGATTGTTATATCAATTCATAATAATACAAAGAAAACCACCGATTAAAGAACACCCCTCACCTCACATTAATCATTATAAAACATCAATCATTCAATATGAAAACCCCGTTACCTTTGTATAGCGAGCAACACAACCAAACTTATGATTTGGTAGCCAAAAACCTAGCCTTCAACACCAACCTACAAATTGATCAAACCAATTGATCAAACTACGATTCTAATCACAAAAGCTACGAAAGGAAAAACTTTGAACACTCAAACTTGTTCGAAACACGTAAAATCCAAAATTGATGAAAAACCTAACCTTTCCCAACAAAACTTATATCCACACGATCCTTGCGTCACGTGGAGCGTTTTTCCCTTGAGAAGTCTGCGCAACCAAGCAACGGATTAGCCACGATTAACAAAAGTTTCTTCTCCTTCTTTTTGGATCAAAACCTGCGCCTCTTTCTCTGATGAACCGTTTTTCTCTATTTTTTTTTTTACTTATGGAAGTTAAATTCCCATTAAAACCTATTCCATTAATTCCCTTTTTTTTTTCCTTTTATTTCCAAAATTAAAATAAATATAATATTCTGATTTTTCGTTAAAAGACTAAAATGCCCTTTTTCGAGAATCGGGATATTACATTCCTCCCCCCTTAAGAGGAGTTTCGTCCTCGAAACTTGAACGTACCTGGAAGGTCGACAAACTCTGGGAACTCGGCTGTCAACACATCTTCTTCTTCCCATGTCGCTTCACTTGGTGAATGATTGCTCCATTGCACCAAGACCAAAGGTATTATCCTTCTCTTGACTACCTTCTCCTTCCTATCCAGAATCTTAACCGGCTTCTCAACATAAGATAGATTATCTTGTAGCAATTCCGGATCAAAATGAGATTCCACATCCGTAGAAGATAGACACTTCTTAAGCATGGATACATGGAAGACATTATGTACCCTGACATCGATTCCGGTAACCGAAGTCTATATGCTAACTTTCCAATCCTTTCGATGATGTCAAAAGGCCCCACATACCTCGGACTCGCTTTCCTTTACGCCAAAACCTCTTAACACCCTTCATCGGAGAAGCTCGTAGATACACTCTCGTCCCCTAACCGCAAACTCTAACGGTCTTCTTCTCTCGATGTCCGCCCCAACTCTTCTTCATCCGGTCTTGGCGGCTTTAAGATTCTTCCGTATCGTTCAACTTTCTCTTTAGCTTTGCGTAACTAACTCTGCCCTCACATCAAGCTTTTCCCCAACTTCGTCCCAATAAAGTGGAGTCCGGCATTTCCTACCGTATAAGGCTTCAAACGGTGGCATCCCCAAACTAGCATGATAATCTGTTGTTATAAGCGAACTACCTTATCGAGAGGAAATCATCCCATGATCCCCTACTTCAAGAACGCAAGCTCTAAGCATGTCCTCGAGAGTCTAGATTGTCCTCTCGGATCGATCGTCTGTCTGTCTGGGTGAAAGATGCGAGATACTCAAGTCCGTCTTTATTCCAAAAGACTTTTGCAACCCTTTCCGTAAGTGACTTATGAATCGCTATCTCTGTCGGATACGATAGATAAAGACACACCATGAAGTCTCACTATATTGTCCAAATACAGTTGAGTGAACTTCTTAATAGGCATGTCAACCTTACATGGCAAGAAATGGGCTGATTTCGTGAGTCTGTCAACAATCACCCAAATCATGTCATGGCCACTCTTCGTACGCGGTAAACCGGTGATGAAGTCCATCGTGATGTTCTCCCATTTCCATTCCGGTACTTTCAAAGGCTTCAACAAACCTCCTGGTCTTCTGTGCTCTGCTTTAACTCTCTGGCATGTATCACACTTTGCCACGAACTCTGCGATATTCAACTTCATGCCAGGCCACCAATACCTTTCTTTGAGGTCTCGGTACATCTTGGTAGATCCTGGATGAACCGCAAAGGCAATCTTATGGGCTTCATCCATGACTTGCTGCCTTAGTCCATCAACATCAGGCACACACAAACGATTACCATACCAAAGATGTCCACTCTTATCCAGCGATAACCCATCGTAGGTTTCTTTCGAGCTCGTGCTTCAAATCCACTAACACCGGTCTTTGTCTTGCTTTGCCCGGATATCATCTAACAACTCGACCTTGCCATCAATGGCGCAAAACACCGAGCTTCACCTTCCCGTTCAACCACTTGAATCAGAAATCGCCTAACCGATGGATCACTTCTTGCAAGGTAGTGATAGCATTAACCGGTCTCCGGCTAAGTGCATCCGCTACAACATTCGCTTTACCGGATGGTATTGAATGTCCAAGTCATAGTCTTTCACAAATTCCAACCATCTTCTTTGCCTCATATTCAAATTCTCTTGAGTGAAAAAGAACTTAAGGCTCTTATGATCCGTGAATATTCTTGCCTTAACTCCATAAAGGTAGTGCCTCCACTGCTTTCAAAGCAAAACCACTCACCGCCAACTCCAAGTCATGTGTAGGATAGTTCTTCTCATGAACCTTTAATCGCCTAGATGCATAAGCTATTACCTTCCTCGCTTGCATCGAACACATCCCAAACCTTGACTCAAGCATCCAGATACACGTCATAGTTATCAAAGACCTCTCAGCAAAGCTAACACAGTCTTTGCAAATCAACTTATCCTTCAACGTCTGAAAAGCTTCCTCACACTCCTTTGTCCACTCAAACTTGATGTTTTTCTGAGTAAGTCTAGTGAGAGGAGTTGCTATCTTCGAGAAATCTTGTACAAACTTCCTGTAGTAGCCCGCTAAACCCAGAAAACTTCTTATCTCTGTCACTGTAGTAGGTCTAGGCCACTTAGAAACGGCTTCTATCTTCGCAGGATCAACTTGAATCCCATCACCAGAAATTACATGGCCAAGAAAACTAACTTGTTTTAACCAAAATTCGCACTTAGAAAACTTGGCATACAATTTCTTTTCCCTTAAAGTTTGCAAAACAATCCTTAGATGCTCCTTCTCATCCTTAGAGTATATCAAGATATCATCTATGAATACCACCACAAATTTATCAAGATAAGGCATGAAGACTCTTTGCATTAGATCCATAAACGCTGATGGAGCATTAGTGAGTCCAAAAGGCATGACAAGGAACTCATAATGTCCATACCTTGTACTAAATCTTTGTCGCTTCGGTCTATCTGCAACCTTGATCTTCAACTGGTGATAACCTGACCTAAGGTCAATCTTAGAAAACACCTTCTTTCCTTGCAAATCGGTTAAACAAGTCATCAATCCTAGGCAAAAGATACTTATTCTTGATTGTCGTTTATTTAAGGCTCTGTAGTCGATGCACATCCTCAAACTACCATCCTTCTTCTTCACAAACAAAACCGGTGCTCCCAAGGCGATGTACTTGGCTGAATCACATTCCTTTCTAACATGTCCTTAAGCTGTACATGTAACTCTTTTAATTCAATTTGGTGCCATCCTATAAGGTGCCTTGGTCAGTAGGTCTTTGCTCCCGGATTAATCAGATCTCAAACTCTATATCCCTGCTGCATATATTTCACGGCAACTCATCTGAAAAACTTGAAATCCTTAACTATAGGAGTTTCTTCTAACTTAGGAGTATGCTTCTCTGTGTCCATAGCATAAAGAACATACCCTTCACAACCCTTCAAAAAGCCTTCATGGCTCTAACAACGATATTATCGGATGCCTCTTCTTACTTGGCTTATAAACGTTACCTGAAAGGTCTTATCTCGACTTACCTCGGAACTCAAGAACACCTTCTTACCTCTACAATCCACATGAACAAAATTCTTGGATAGCCAATCCATCCCCAGAATTACATCAAAGTCTGTGAAGTCCAAATTTGTCAAGTCTGATTTACACCTATAAGTCCCAACTCTAACGTCGACTTGAGGTAAAACTTGTGCAACTTTAGTAACTCTTCCCAAAGGTGTAGTGATACTTAGAGGTTTCTCCAACTCCTGAAGTGGTAGGTTCAACTTCCTAGCTATCTTAGAAGACACAAAAGTACATGAGGCTCCAGTATCAAACAAGGCTGACACTGCTAAGCTATCTATGATTATGGTACCTAGCAAGTGGATCAATTTAAGTACAATAAATAACATCATATGCGTCCATATAATATTAAGTATTCATAATAAACACAAACACTTAAAATGTACCTGTAACAACAAGATCATCAGGCTCTTCTGGTTCCACATCAATAGCAAAGACACGAGTAGGTCTGCTAGAAGATCCACGGTTTGCATTCTGATTCCCTCTGTTATCTGCTGGATTCCTCTGAGATAAGTTCTTAGGGCGCCTCTGGAGAAGTGCCCGGTTTCTCCACAACTAAAACAACCGTTACCTCCAACTCTGCACTCTCTTGTATGCGCCTTATTGCATTTAGAACATACTACAGGTGGACCACTTCTCTGATTAGCTGTCACTGGTGCTGCGGTCTTCTTAAAGTTCTGCTGCGGTGCCCCACGATTATTACTCTGAAAAGATCCAAACGGCCTTTTATTCCCAACTACAACAGTAGCTTTCTTCCTAAAAGTCTCAACCTCCAAAGCCTTGTTCATAAGCTCAGCCATATTCCTGGATGTAAACCCAACATACCCGACTGTATTTCATAAGCCAACCCATCCTTGTATAGTGCCATCTTTCTTTCTTCAACTCTCATCGATTCGGGATAGAACCTCCCAACTCATTGAACTTGTTGGTGTCTTGAGATACCGTATACTGTAATCCTTGCTTGAGTTTTAAAAACTGACTGGCCTTGTCTGTCTGTACTGTTGTTGGAAAATACTCGTTGTAGAACATAACCTTAAATCCTTCCCAATCAGTTACCTTTCCATTACTACTCTGAATGGCGTCGATCCAAGCTTCACCGCCCCAAGAGAAAATCGACCGCCAATCGGGCCATCTCGGTTCGTGAACATGAGTATTCCTGCAGGCCTTTTCAAAACTTCTTAACCATTCTTCGGCCTTTGAATGTTCCACATTCCCGAAGAAGTCCTGAACCCTGTTCCTTCTCAGTCTGGTGTACCAATCCACTGGTGGTGCTTGCTCAACTGCTGGTCTAATTGGCGAAGCTTGAGGGTACACTGGAGGGTATCCATAGGTTATCTCCCGCTGGTGAGGTTGTTGGTATGGGGGTGGTGGATATGCTTGCTGAGGTGGAAACCCTGAGTGACCAGTCCCATACTGATGAAATCGCCTGCTTTGTGGTTTGAAATCTATTGTTGTGGTTGAAATCGCTGCTGCTGTGGCTTGAAATCTAGCTGTAAGCATAACTCGGTGCCACAAAAGTATTAGCTCCGCTCCGCTCGGTGGTGGAGGAAGAATCGTAGGGGCGTGGTGTGTAGTCATAAACCGTGGCGGATAAAAAGTCGATGCGGTGGACGATCAGAGATCGGTTGTGATCACCGTACTCTGAGATGGAGGAGGATATACCGTAACAGCTGGAGTCACATGTATCAGGGGTATTTCCCCAACCACTGTCACATACAACGGTGTATCATAGTCAGGCGCAGTTGCCTGCTCAAACCGGGAACGTCCTGTTTGTTGAACACGTCCCACTGTAGCTGACTCCGGACCCGTAGTATTAGCATTCACCCCCGAAGCCACTGGCTGACTAACTGTAGGTCCTCTATCTCTGCCTCTATCTCTGCCCCTTCCTGCAGACGGATTTCTTGAACTTCCTTCCTCATTATTATTAGCACCCGAACCTCTGCGTGTAGTCACCATTCTGTAGAAGAAGAGAGAGAACTTACGGATTACTAAGGCTCTAAACACTTATCTCAAGAAAGTCAAGTCCTAAGCAGCAAAGAAACATTGGCTCTGATACCAACCATGACGCCCGTTCCCGAGATCCGAGTCCTTATCCGAAAGCGAGCGCCCGGCATGTATAATATTAAATATAATCCAATATTATACATAAGCCTTACGTAATATATCATAAACACAATGCGGAAACGAAACGACTCGGGAAAATAAATTCCAAAGACCAACAAAACCAGATTCAATGCTGCACTAAAATCCAAAATGGAAATTGAAACGTCTCACATCAATTCCAAAACAAAAGAAGCCGAACGATCTAGTCTTACAACAAAGGCCACTAAACGAGCCAAACAAAAACATTATTCAATCTGAAATAACAACATAGTTTGTATCAAACTTGAAATAAAAGAAAGTTTCCAAAAGAACAACTTCATATAAAACATCTTCGTATCAAGACCTCAAACATCTTCATCATACTCCTCGCCTCCATAAACTTTGTTCATCTTCTCAATAAAACATTTAACGGGTAAGTACATACGTACTTAGTAACGAGTAGAAGCTATTGAAATCATGCGTTTTATAAAGAAAGCAAGTAACCATCATCTTATTAATAAACCGTTTAAACATGATCTTACATCTAACTATCACGTTATATTCATAGTATAACATGAGGTCCCTTGGGTTACTAGCTTAGCTTATCTATGTTACAGCATGTTTGCGAGGGCACTACACTTAGTGAGATATGCACTAAGACAAAAGTTGCAACCCTATAGAGATAAATCTCTAGCGGTCCCGAGACAATCAATCACTTTAATCAAGCTAGCACTAGAAGTCGTCCGGTGAATGACTATTTCGTTCGTGAGGTTGTCCGGCGGTATGATCACTACTTTAATCGGCTTTGTCTAGAATCCGGCGGTGACCATTACCACTTTATCTCGCCAACCAACACATTGCCGATGGTGTCTCAGCCTATTCAAGCTCTCATGATGCTTAATCTTTTATCTAGTCAATTACGTTTATTAAGCGATTAACTAGCCACCTAGTTTCATTCAATTACAAAGCTCCTACTCCTCTCTTCTTAGACTTCTAGACTCAATCTAGCAATTACACAGACATTGATGAGTACTAATTCATCAAAGCACAAGGCCACTCTTACTCTTCCGACGGTCCCGAACTCAAATTCCTTCTAAGAATACATTCGGTGCAGAACCAAACGCATCAGAAGCTTATTTATGGCTTTGTCATGTTCATGAATGTTTATTAATATTGTTTAAATCATATTAGGAAGACCCCATACCATACTCTAGATCATATTGTAATGTTCATGAATGTTCCATAAGAACATCTGGCCTACATCATATCGTGTAATACACATAAAAACATAAAATTAATAATATACACTTTTACTATAACTATTAAACATTTGTAGTACTTCGTTGTGCATACCGTTTTTTTAAATACATAAATTAAATAAAGTTATTTACCGTACATAATATCTAGTAATTGAACTATATCAATAGAATACTTTAGTTTACTGTACCTAAATATTTTTATTCAATATACTAGCAAGATAAGCCACCTTGCTGTCGGTCCCATTAGGATTCATATATATTAGCTAATGGAAATTATCCCCTTCATATAATTATATTAGCTAAGGAAAATTTTACAAATGCTGCACCAATAGTGCGGCTGGGCATACATATTCCCTGAACAAAAATTAATAATTTAATACCTACGACATATGTATCAGTCCAATTCGACACATTGGCAGATTGTTATATCAATTCATAATAATACAAAGAAAACCACCGATTAAAGAACACCCCTCACCTCACATTAATCATTATAAAACATCAATCATTCAATATGAAACCCTTCTACCTTTGTATAGCGAGCAACACAACCAAACTTATGATTTGGTAGCCAAAAACCTAGCCTTTAACACCAACCTACAAATTGATCAAACCAATTGATCAAACTACGATTCTAATCACAAAAGCTACGAAAGGAAAAACTTTGAACACTCAAACTTGTTCGAAACACGTAAAATCCAAAATTGATGAAAAACCTAACCTTTCCCAACAAAACTTATATCCACACGATCCTTGCGTCACGTGGAGCGTTTTTCCCTTGAGAAGTCTGCGCAACCGAGCAACGGATTAGCCACGATTAACAAAAGTTTCTTCTCTTTCTTTTTGGATCAAAACCTGCGCCTCTTTCTCTGATGAACCGTTTTTCTCTATTTTTTTTTTTTTTACTTATGGAAGTTAAATTCCCATTAAAACCTATTCCATTAATTCCCTTTTTTTTTTCCTTTTATTTCCAAAATTAAAATAAATATAATATTCTGATTTTTCGTTAAAAGACTAATATGCCCTTTTTCGAGAATCGGGATATTACAATTTTAGACATTAACTTTCAAATTTTTGACATTCAACCACTCTCTCAATCTGTGTAACAACCTCTAGGATGACTTATAGTCTCGGACGAATGGCAGTATCTTTTTATATTTACTATTATATCGAAGATTATTTGGTACAATATTGTTATAATGGTTGTATAATAAAATCTCTATTTTTTTTAAAAAAAAGTTAAGCCTCAACCCAAAGGACCCTACTACACACCCTAAAGTTTGTGTCGAATGTAAATCGAGGCAATGTTTTAGTAATTCAGTTTGTAAACATTGCATGTACATATTTTTTTGCTGCGAGAATCAATATTTGGTATTGAAATCCTACACATCAATTTAAAGACAAAACTGTAACTATCTTTTATCACTGAGCTATATTCCTAGAGGCTGTCTTGAACAGAAGTGTATGAAGAAATAAGAACACGGGTGATTCTTGTGTAGTAACTTCATTTTAGGAGTTAGCCCATTTGATAAATTTTAATGCGTGATGGAAAACAATGGTTTAAATTCAAACATACGTGCTAGCTCCACAAATGGGAGTCGACATACAAGAATTTTCCTCGTAACTCATTCAAGTAAATGTTTAAATGATTTTTTTCGAGTGGGATATTATATTGATATCACAACAATACTTCAGACACCGTGATTGCTATAATTGGGGATGAGATCACTGTTTAAGTTATTGTTTAATTTCATTAATAAAGTAAAAGCTACGCTGCGTTTACGCATATTTGATTTTTATGTTTTGTTTTTTCTTATTTCTTTGAAAAATCAAATACACATGAAACGACGTAGCTTTTACTTGATAATCAAATTGTATACACAACTTGCATATGCAATGATCTCGTCCCCTATAATTGATACTACGAATTTATTTACATAGCAACATATATTTATGTGATTATTATTATTCCGCGGGGAAAAAGTCACTCGCATGTTGTTTTCGCATTATTATGATAATTGATACCAACAACATTGTTTCTAAAAACTCATATCTCAATTTATAATATGAAATATAAGTCACTGATATATTTTAAATATGAAATATAATAGTACTACCATCTTAGTCAAATATAATTTTTACATATATTCTAGATTTTAATATGTTTGGGAACTGATGAGTTGTGTATGTGAATACTCGAGACTGACTCATGTAGCTTTCGATTTGAGTTAATTCAATCTCGAACCACGTCGAACCAAATGTATTAGTAATGACGAAAATGTAAATCATCAAGGTATAATGTGAATGAATAATCAAATAATTGTGCCTCCAAATTATGACCCAAGAAGCATGCGAAACAAACAAGACGTAAGAGGGCCTAGAGTTTGTTCTCCGAGTAGTCAATCTGATTCTCAAGTCAGTTCATTAATAGAGAAATTTTCATAGACCGTGAGTTCAATATGTAAATGTGGCGTATTTGAACAATGAGGACAATGATCCTTTTATATGGTGTATCATCGTGGGCAAAGACGTAACCTCACATTAAAGTAGGGGCGAAAATCCCGAAGGAGTTACAGTCATGGCGTAATGTCTGTAATGCACATTTAATAAGGTGTAATAGGTGTTTGAGGCCAATGGCGACTTCCACCGCGTCGGATATATAGGACCATGGGCGACATGCGCCACGTCGGCTGTTAAAGGTCGTGGATGACCTGTGTGTAACACCTCTGATTTTTTAGTAATGGTAAAAAGGGTAATATTGTGGAGTGATTTTCCCTAATATTTAATTAAAGGATTCAATAATGGAATATATGGATTTATGGTCTTTTTCCTATAAAGGAAACCTCTCCTTTATTCCCCCATTTATGACATGTCATTATTCAGGATAAAAAGTGTACTGCTCTGGAGAAAAGTTTGAGAAGAAAAGTATTAACGTTGATTTTTACGGTTTATACGACTTTATCTCGTAGCAATTTCCTTTGTGTTTTATTACTTTTTATAGAAAATTAAGTGTTTTAATGATTTATTGAAAGAATGCGTATGGAAATGATTTAAATGCAAAGTTGAGCTAATTTCTTGATTTTATTGATAATTATCTATGGTTTTACACTTTACGTGTTATTATGGTTTTGTAGGTACGCGAACATGCCATAAAAGGAGATCTAAACGGAAGGAAGAAGATGCAAGTCAAACTTGGCATGGAGAAATGGAGATGGACGAGCGCCCGTAGGAAGGAGCCACCGATTCGAGTATTGATGGATTTCGGTGGGCGGCGTTAAAATGCATAGGACGGCGCGTCGATATGACTCGGCCCGACTCGAAGATTTTATACACCCTGGACGGGCGTTCACCATTCTAAACGGGCGTCCAGCCGCCGCCTCAGCTAAACCGACTTAAAAACCTATTTATAGTCGCATTTTTTGAACACTAAAAGCACCCAATTCCATCCTCTGCCGCCCCAGCCCCCTTTGGGCGACTTTGTCTTTGCTTCTCTTGCTACCATAAACATAGTTTTGTCGACTTTTTATTTATATACCAACGATGAGTAGAGGCTAGGCGATTTGAACGAGCTTTGTGAAGCCCTCTCTGCAACATCTTGATTTCTTCTTTGGTATTGTTTGTGAGTTTTAAATAAAGTTTGTTTCTTTATTATGTTCATATTGTTATGCAATTTAAATCGAGAGATGATTGCGATTTGATGTTTAACGTTTGATGAGAATCGTTGTTAGACTTAGATCACCGTAGTAAAGATTAGATTTTTAACCTAAAAATAACGAGAGTTGTTAGGTTAATTTCTAGGTTGCTAGATTGAGAAATCTTACACCTTTGTTATGAAAGCGTTAATCTTTAAGATCGAGAGATGAGAGATTAATAGGCGAATTATCTAAGAGATTAGAAATTCATACTTTTGATAGGTGAACCACAATCTTCATTAAATCTTCACTAAACAATCTAGAGAGGAAGTTGAGGGTTGTGAGATCGGTGAATCATTGCTTGTTCGTTTTCAATTTATTTGTTATCGTCTTAGTAATTTTATTATCTTTTTAGAATAGAATTATTTTCATTAGTTTGGCTCGTAACTATCTTTCCTAGCTTTGGATTCTAGATCCTCTGTCCAGTTTATTGTTTTCATTTTTTCTTTAGTTCTGTTTTGTTTTATTTTTCGTGACAACTTTAGAGAAATTAAGAACTAGACCAACATCGATTCCCTGTGATTCGACACCGGTTGTAACTATTATACTACGATCCCTGCACTTGGGGTAAACCGGATTATTTTTATTACTTGTTTATTTTGCTTAGATAAAATCCTAGACAAGTTTTTGGCGCCATTGCCGGGGAATCGGTACGGTTGTCTAGTTTTTCGATTTTAAATTTTTCGTAGGTAGGTACCTGTAGAGTTGCTGTTTAAAAATAAAAAAAAATTTTTACTAGGAACAAAATTTGATTTTACCAGGAATTTTTTTTTTGTGTTTTCGTGACTAGTACGGTGTCAGGAGTCCTGGAACAAAATTGATTTTACCAGGAAAATTTTTGCTTCATTTTCCACGAAATTTGGCGGAAAATAAATTTTCCAGAAAAATAAATTTGCTTTACGCTTTTTTTTCGAACTGCTTTGAGTCCGTTTTAGTTTAATTTTTATTTAGTGAGTCTAATTAAAGGATTATACTTTAAGGTTTCTAATTGTTTCTTATTGTTTCTGTCTTGCAAAAAAAAAAAAAAGAAAATGTCATCGACTAGGATTATGCAAGATCAGATCGCCATACCGCAACAAAGGTGGCGACCACCACAATGTCACGTAATCCTACATGGTCAAAACCACTATTTTCCTCGTAACTCTCAAGTTACGCTCGTGGAAGTTGTTGTCAACCTTTGGCCATATGATTGGCCAGTGTCATCTTCTTCCCACTCCTGCATATCAAGTTAATGCTGTCCAGAATCAGGGACAGTACAGTCCAGTCATATGCCAGCTATGTGACAATGTGGGACATACTTCTCGTTTCTGTCCTATGGGTGGACAGAGCGTTTTCAGTGGCTAGCAATATCAGAGGTTTAACAATCAGTTCTCTGGCCACAACAATTTTCAGAATCAGGGTTTCAATCAGACTTGGAATTTCTATCAAAACCCGAACTTCAGTCAGGACCAAGATATCAATTTTTCCAATCAAAATCAAAGTTGGTCTGGCCAAACTTTTCCACACCACTTTCGTAACTCTCAAGACCCCTCTCACTATAGTAATCTTGAAGCTAAATTGGAGGAGCAGAACATTACTATCCAACTCCTTTTTGGTAGGCTTGCGGGTATTGAGAGACGGATCGGGCAAATGGCTCAAGACCAAGGCATTGACCTAACTCCCGCACTCCCCTATGATGGAGAGGATACTTACAATTATGGTGCAAGTTATGAGAGTCAATTCCAGTGTAGCCCCAACTATGCACCAGCATACAATGGTGGGAGTAGTAACTATCCTTGTTCTCCATTGGGTCAAGAGCAAAGCAATTGGCAACAAGGGACGATTGATGAGCTGGAGCCTGATATGGATCGGCTTACATTACAGAGGTTAGAAACTTCCTTCCCTCCTGCATGGTGTGATGATGAAGACGGTTGTCCTATGATGGATCCGACATCAGAGATGGTTGAAGATGTTAATCGCCAAGAAGGTGAAGAGATACACCCGGTGTTGGAGAACATAGAGGACGATGTGCCTAAATTAGAGATAAGTCACCCCGAGGAAGTCTCATTTGAGGAGCCGTTGAGGCCAATAAGTGTTGAGGTGATTGTGGACGAGCGAGTGAGCGTAAAGGAAGTGATCTTCCCACTTGATCACTATGTCATGAACTGGGAGGTGGAACCCCCTAATCCCGTTCTTCTTTTATTGGGAAGATACTTCATAAAGGTCCTTCGAGCCATGGTTCTATTAATTTCCTATGAAGGTGAGTTGGATGGCTCGTATGCTTAATATTCGTTGAAGAACCATGCGAGAAGGACGTATCCGTTTGATAATGGATAGTGAGCTAAGTGTGTCTAGCCAAAGACACTAAAGAGAGGCGCTTGTTGGGAGGCAACCCAATATTAAGAAAAGTTTTTGCTATTATTATTTTATTATAGTTTTGTTTGTTTTGAATAAATAATGAAAGATAGTTTTCTTCTCGTTGTAGTAGTTTTGTTTTGTTTTGTCTTGGGTTTTGGTGTCGGTTTCTGTGGTTAGGTAACTTGCATTTTCGTAATTTGAAAAATCAATGTGTTTCCTTCCTCCTGCCGATGTTACATTTGTGCACTACTTTTCACATAGATTTGGTTATTATCTTTATTTTTTGCATTGCTTATGCTTTGTTCCATGATATTGCCTTGTCTATCATCTTTTGTGCCCCTATCCCCGAGGTACGTTTTGTTTTGTTTTTCAAGTGTGCGTGATATTTTCGATAGCAATTGTGAGCTTTTAAACGATGTCGCTTTTCCGGTGGATGGTCCACGATCTCACGATTTCTTCAAGCGTTTACGATCGACTCGCGACCACTTCGAGTGCCAAATTCGAACTACAATCACTAAGTTTTCTTATTCTCGCACAACATGAGGACATGTTGTTATTTAAGTGTGGGGAGTAAGGGATTGGTTGTTTGTACCTACAAAATGTGCTTAATTTATTATGCTTACCACCATTCTGCAAAAATTCAAAAAAAATTTCAATTTTTTTAAAAAAAAAAACATCCGTCCCGAGCATGAGTTTATTTTGGCTTACTTACTTGTTATATTCCCATACTTGTGCTAAGTTGACTAGTATTTTAGCATAGAACTTTGATGAATAAGCCTTTACTCGAATTCTTTTCACGTAAGCCTCTTCGATGACGAGCTGAACTTAGGAAACTATACCCATTTAAACCGATGATGTTTGATTTTGGTTATCAGACCGTTCGCTTAGTGCTAATGCCATGGAAATTGTAATATGTGCATAGTTGGAATTGAAGTAGGAAGTATCGTGAATATACCGAAGCCTGAATGTGATAAATGAAACGTAACTTCTGTGCTTTGGAAAAGTTGTTTTAAAAATTGAAATTGGGTGTGTCGGAAGCTGGTCGATGAGTTGAGTGAGGTAGGGCGTATCTCGAATGTCCTATACCACTATGATGACCAAAAGCTCACGACATAATCAAGAAGTCATCTTATGATTTGAGTAAGGTAGGGTATATCCCAAATGTCCTATTCTCGCTATGACGGGCAAGAGCTCATTCGATGTGCGCTTATATGTGAAGGATAATTAAATCAACTTACATAAGGAATTTGGTATGAATAAGTGAAAGACTTAGTTATCGCCTACCTTATCCCCAAAGATAGGCCAAGGTATATGTTGTAGGGAATATCCTCTGGTACAACCGAAAAGATTTCAAAACACATGTATTACTCTAGTCATGACGTGAGTAGTTTTGTAGGGGCGTATGTATAGTCGGGATGATTCATTATCTGCCTTAAATGGGTGTTGGTTGGTTAGCTTGACTTTAATTGTCAAGTGTGGAATCGGTGGAAATTGAAGAAGGCTTTGCACACACTACACATTCGAGTAGTTGTTTATTACATTGGATATATGTTTTTGATGCTAGTCGACCAGTTGTGATTTGAAATATGGGATTTTATATGGTTCAATGGTTGAGTAAGTCTATGTTTTCTTTTGTTTTGCTCGGGACGAGCAAAAGCTAAGTGTGGGGGAGTTGTTAACGTTGATTTTTACGGTTTATACGACTTTATTTCGTAGCAATTTCCTTTGTGTTTTATTACTTTTTATAGAAAATTAAGTGTTTTAATGATTTATTGAAAGAATGCGTATGGAAATGATTTAAATGCAAAGTTGAGCTAATTTCGTGATTTTATTGATAATTATCTAGGGTTTTACACTTTGCGTGTTTTTATGGTTTTGTAGCTATGCGAACATGTCATAAAAGGAGATCTAAACGGAAGGCAGAAGATGCAAGTCAAACTTGGAATGGAGAAATGGAGATGGACGAGCGTCCAGAGGAGCCACCTGATTCAGAGTATTGATGGATTTCAGTGGACGAGTGTTCAGAAATGCATAGGACGGGCGTCTGATATGACTCGGCCCGACTCGAAGATTTTATACACCCTGGACGGGCATTCACCATTCTAAACGGGCGTCCAGCCGCCGCCTCAGCTAAACCGACTTAAAAACCTATTTATAGTCGCGTTTTCTGAACCCTAAAACAAACACAATTCCATCCCTGGCCGCCCCAGGCCCCTTGGGGGCGACTTTGCTGCTTCCTCTTGCTACCATAAACATAGTTTTGTCGACTTTTTATTTATATACCAACGATGAGTAGAGGCTAGGCGATTTGAACGAGCTTTGGAAGCCCTCTCTGCAACATATTGATTTCTTCTTTGGGATTGTTTGTGAGTTTTAAATAAAGTTTGTTTCTTTATTATGTTCATATTGTTATGCAATTTAAATCGAGAGATGGTTGTGATTTGATGTTTAACGTTTGATGAGAATTTTTGTTAGACTTAGATCACCGTAGTAAAGATTAGATTTTTAACCTAAAAATAACGAGAGTTGTTAGGTTAATTTCTAGGTTGCTAGATTGAGAAATCTTACACCTTTGTTATGAAAGCGTTAATCTTTAAGATCGAGAGATGAGAGATTAATATGCGAATTATCTAAGAGATTAGAAATTCATACTTTTGATAGGTGAACCACAATCTTCATTAAATCTTCACTAAACAATCTAGAGAGGAAGTTGAGGGTTGTGAGATCGGTGGATCATTGCTTGTTCGCTTTTCAATTTATTTGTTATCGTCTTAGTAATTTTATTATCTTTTAGAATAGAATTATTTTCATTAGTTTGGCTCAGAATTATCTTTCCGGCTTTGGATTCTAGATCCTCTGTCCAGCTTTATTGTTTTCATTTTTCTTTAGTTCTGCTTTTGTTTTATTTTTCGTGACAACTTTAGAGAAATTAAGAACTAGACCAACCTCGATTCCCTGTGATTCGGTTGTAACTACTATACTACGATCCCTGCCGTTGGGGTAAACCGGATTATTTTTATTACTTGTTTATTTTGCTTAGATAAAATCCGAGACAAAAAACGTTCAACGTAATTTTCAATCGCAGGTGTTGGAAATAAAATTTATGTTTTGATGATTATTCGTCGTATTCACTCAGTAATTATTTTAACCCCATTGATGAAGTGCTGAAGCTAGCTGTTATAGTGAAAAGCTAAAAAAAAATGTCTATAACTGAATGTATAGGTTTTACTAGAGTCTGATATTTGTATAGGTTACATCAGACAAGCCCTGTAATAGTTAGAGAGTCGTAAGACTAAAAACTGGAAATCATCTAAGAAATTGGAAAGACAAGTCATCTAAACTGAAACTGACTCAGACTACACCAAGACCGAACTGAAGAAGGTAAGTTCGCTGAGGGAACAGACTCAGTTGGCTTATCTAGAAGACAGAAGAACTGAGGGACACAGACTCAGTTATAGAAGATTGAAGAACTAAGGGCTCAGACTCAGTTATGAAAGTCGAGACTATAAAGTTAGACTTCAGGCAAGTTTGTGGTGACCTGAACTGACTTTATAGATCTTGTATGAAGACCTAAGAGTTATAAGGACAATGAACTCTTAGAAGATATATGCTTATAGTGTACTATGGTTAAGTCAATTATAATCAGATAAAAAACTAGAGTTCTGATATCTGAAGAAGAGTAAAATCTCAGTTAATGCTCCAAGTCAGTCAAGAAACTGACAACTGACAAACTCAGTATAAAACTGACAAGGAAACTCAGTTTTATAAGTCAGTCATCCAAAAAACTGATAGTACAGTCGAACGTTGTAAAAGAAGCAATTCTATTGGATGAAATACTGACAAGTCAAAACGGTCACAAAATATAGCAGTTATAAGATAGACGTTGATACAATTCGAATACAAGCAAGATGGACGTTGGACCTTACACTATAAATAGAGGACTTTTCACCAAGGATCAAACACCTGAAATACAAACGAATTAACAAGATTACAAGCCTATTTGTGCAAAAGTCTCGTTCATTCGAATTGCTATCATCTCTGCGCTAACAAGATCAATCAAGAATTTCTTCAAGTGTTCAAGCTACACGGAATTTATCTAAAATCAGACACTTTGAAGAACCACAAACAAGAATCAATTTATTGATTCTCAGCCAACTTTGATTCTTAATCAAAGGTCAAGACTGTGAAGCAATCCGGTGAAGGATTTGCCAAGGATAGTTGTATCAGCAGTCGGGTAGACTGTGTTTGTTGTGGTAGCTGGTGAAGAGGCATATGTAACCCTTCAAGGACCAGTGGCTCAAGCATTTGAAGAGCAGCAACCCAACCTGTTCTTTGATTGTTTAGATAGTGAAGCTAGGATTAGCCAAGGACTATTGTTTAGGACTTTTTGTAACAACTCACCTCAAGAAGATCCAGTGGAATTTTCCTCCCACACTACAGGGGAAGAGAGGATTGACATGATTACACCACCTGGAACCTCTATAATTCTTGTTTCATTTACTTTATGCATTTACATTCTGTTATTTATTATTACAGCATTTATTATTGTTTACACAGCATACTGAGAACTGATTGTTACACAAACTCACAGCTCACAAACTGACATTCACCAGAATTCAGTTTTACACACTCAGCTTTCACAGAGAATAACAAGATCAAGAAAAAGGCTAGAATTATATCCGCTGCCGGTTGACTCAGTTTTGCATAAGTAATTTTGACTTAGACTCAGCTTAGTCATCTTAACTCCACACAAGTTTTTAACTGAACCTGAATAGATTAAAATCTAGTTTTTAGTGACAAGTTTATTCACCCTCCTCTAAACGTGTGTTAGCCTTTCCAAAGGACCAACAACAGGGTCAATCCGTTCACCTTTTCAACATGCCGTAGTAGAGAAAAGTGATCAGCGCGACGAAACAAATGTATCGATATAAATATCTCCGTATTTCGTAAGTATTCGTTTTTAGCCCTAGTTTAGAATCTTAATCATTTTTTTTTATGAATTTCTGGGTTCTTGGGTATCCAAGATTGATAGCTATTAAAGGATACTCTGAATGAATAGCAAGAGCAGAATCATTGAAGCAGTTTGGGGAGAACTGTCTGGGAGTGATTGTTCAGATTTTGAAGCAACTTGAGGAGTTTTCAAGAACAATCCACACTATTGTACTGGTGTAAACAACATGATAGTGAATTCCTCCAATCATCACAGGAGAATAGAGGATTAAAAGATTACACCACCATGAATCCCTATAAGTTTTCGTGCTCTTTATCTTTACGCACTTTTAATTTCCGCACTTTATTTTCATGAATCTTACTTTGTCTTTGTGGAATATAATCTTTTGAAAAACAATTAATTAAAAAAAGGCAAATCCGATGCATTCAACTTCTTCAAGTAGATTTTGAAAATAGTGAACAAGGTCATTCACCCCCCTCTAACCCTTGTTCCAGCCTTTCTCTGGGACCAACAAGTTTTAAGTCTTGATTCTGACTTTCTATCAAGGCTTGATCTTATCAGATGTTCTATTACAGTGCTTAGTCTGATTAACCTATACAATATCAGGCTTCTTCTAAAACCTATACAAATCCATATATTTCTTAATCAGACTTCTATTACATCTGGTTTGGCTATCATCAAAACTGAGGATTCCTAACAAAGAATTATCCAAGAATATACATACCAGTTGAGCTTCGTTGAGTTATTTCTCTCTTTTATTTCTTCTTCCTTTTTCTAATTCATTACACTTTGTTTGAGTAAATTGAAATATGCATTTTTTATTTAGAATACAGTATCGACATATATTATATTTCATTTTCTAATGCAATAAAGTTACGTAGTGTCTATCTATCTTTGAATAAGTATTGTAAGCTTCTACTCTTTTGCGTGATTTCAAAATAATCACTAACAACTACTGCAAGCGTATGGCTTATCGAGTAGTACTTAGGATGTCGATCCCACAGGGACTAGGTTATCAAGCACCGACAATCACAAAGACTGTTAGATAAACGAATCAAGTTTTGATTTTGGTGAAATAAAATAAAATAAAATAAAAGGAAATAAAAAGAAGTAATCTACAACCCACCTCAAGTTTTGAATTCCCGGGTAAAAATTCATTTAAGAAACTCTATGATTTAGGATTCACCACAGAAGTAAATATATAATTTCGCAATAAACTTTCCCTTATTATGAATTCTTAGTTACAACGGCCAATTATCAAATTTAACCAAAAAGTATTCTTTCGAATTACCTTTTGATTGTGTCTAAATTAATATCATGCTCGATTTCCTGCAACAATCAATTAATTCAGATCCATTAAACACCATAATTTTTAGGCCACAAGAGATTTACTAAATTATCATTCTCATAAATATTTAATTTTAGGGTTCTAAAATATTAATTAAACAACATTTTTTAGTCATCGATTAATTAAATAAAATTTCTCATACGAAATTGCAGAACTGCACCCCTTCGGTATGTCACTTCTAGCAAATTTCTATGAATATGCATACTAAAATCAATTTGTGAAATAAAAATTCGTAAATATAATAAAGATCACGTTTTTACATTATATATTCATCAACGGGCTATTCCTAATCCTAGACATTATGATCTACTCTCGTACCATCATAAAGATCGCAAGAATAATCAAGAACCGAAAATTAGGACAAGAAAATAATTTAGAACAGAAAATAAAGAGGAGAGAGAAAGAAAACTTGTCTTCAATTTGCATAAATCGAATGAAAATCTTAATCGTTCCTCATTCTTGAATTTTTACAACATGAATTTCTTCACTTGGGGATGGGGAGACGATGATGATGAATGAGGAGTTGAAGTCGAAAAAATCTGACGTGTGAGGCGTGAATTGTGAATACCCGGCTTAAAGTATTTTTTTTGGATAAATAGGAGTTTTCTTTAATTAAAATTGTGTAATTTATCTCCTAAACTAAAATTCCTAGAAAATAGGATAAAGTAGCGCATTATTTCATCTATTGTTGCTCTTCTTCACGCCATCTCCTTGGAAATCACTTTGGAAATTATCTCCACCAATCAGAACATTTCGTCGGCCTGCAAAAAATCTGAATAATATTCACACCATGTTCTATTATTTCACACCTTGGTGTGATTCTTCATGCCTTCATGATTTTTACTCTTTTTTAGCTCATTTCCATTGCCTTTTATGCTCGGATTCATCAAATCTGCAAAATATGAAAGCCTCAACAGTAACCTAGTCCAAAAGAGACAATTTATCTAATGAAAATCACAAAATAGGCATTGAAATAGTCCAAAACGATCCAAGAATAACCACATATGGTGGACTTATCGTGCTCAATAAATTATTCTATGTCGGGAAGTTCAAGTGCAAAATCGATTTGACGGTGCTAGACTTTGCAGACTTTGATGTTATCTTGGGAAAAGATTGGTTATCTCGGTTGTTAGGAAATCACAAGTTTAACGCAGCGGAATTTAAATTTTTTATTTCCTTTTCTAGATCATCTTCGTTTAATGCAATAAACACGTTAAGTAGTTTGACGGAATATACCTTGGATGATCTATAAGATCTTCGATTTGACCGTCAACTGAGAGTTGTCCCGTGCGCAAGCCGTCCACGCTTCTGGCCTCTATCTTGATCCACACGAACTCCTCACCGGAGTCCTCCTTGGATTTCTATCAGAAAAATCCGGCTGCTAGACTGACCTTTTTCTCTCTCTCTCTAACTCTCTTTAGAAAGCTCTCTATTTTACTCAAGAACTATTAGCTCTTGGAATTGTGATGTACAATTGAGCTAGCCACCCCTTTCTTATATAGGGTGAAAGTGGCACCCCATCTCCTCTATTCTGATTAGGAGTAGCTTCCTAGAAGATAGCTGAAAGAGAAAAACCTTTTCCCAATAAAAAAAGGAAAAGATTTATCTCTTTTATTATAATATCTTATATTAAAATAAAATCTAAATATTTCCAATATCTTATATTGAAAATATTTATCTTATTACCATAAATCTATTTTTCCAAAATCAATTAATATCCGATATTAATATTGTGGTAATCTTATTAATTAAATTGCACAATCCAAGTGTATCTAATGCACTCAAAGGAGGTGCCCCAAATGCCAATGTTTGGCATCCTAAATATTCTTTAATTAATATAATTTATGTATAATTAATATATTGTACTTTATTTATTCATAATAAATAAATACCACCATATTTATTTACCACTATAACCTTTATAGTCTAGAGATAAACTTTTCTTATTTGGTTATCAACTATAACCGCATTTTAATCCGACTCGATGTTCATATGTGTGTGACCCGATAGGTTTCCGAATATGTTGGTCATAGACACAAAGTGCAAATTAAGAAAATGCCCTTCATGCCTAACGATCACGGGATAGCGTCTAGCAACACACCATGACCCCCAATCATCGGAAGAGTCAAATGCAATGACTACTACATTTCGTGTGAAATAGTTACCGTGTAAATTATAATCCCACCACTGTAATAATATCCATATGATCGTATTTCGAGTGTCAATACATTAGCGATCGTATCTTATAATCTGGATATCATGCTCTTTCGGAATAACACATTTACTCCAACTTTGCAATGATTCACGAGAACAAGACATTCCTTATAAGAAGGCCATTTTGGATCTTCACTCCCAATCATGGGATACGCGATTCCTGGACGACCAATCATGTACACTCCGCATGCTTCAATATCACACCCAATCTTTACCGCATGATCGCCCCGTGGATAGGGGAAATCTCAATAGTGTCAGAGCATGACAATCCACACCGCGATGCCATGAAGACTCCGGTCTTAAGGATAATTACACAACCGCCACATAGTGTGACACTTAATTTAAGTGGGTCAGTCAAATGTACACATTCTCCAATACACGTCCACATACAGTCCAAGTGTCTCTACACTTCAATAGACGAGATCTATCCCTACCTTCTATAAGATAAAAGACATCCATTACGTGCTAGTCTAATCATACTATCAATGTCCCATTTGACATTACATACGACTAGAGACATTTAAGTATCAAACTTGTTAAAGTGATTAGAGATCTCATCAACCATAATCACCATCATGGTTTCTCTATCACAGTTTGACACTAGGGATGTTACTATATATATACTAATAACATGAAGATAAACAATATATAGTAACAAAAGTGCTTTTATTAATCATAATAAACTAATTACATGAACTAAAACAGACTGTGTATGACTCGACCCAGTCGGATCCGGTCCAACCTGATTGGTTTTAGGACACCTATTCAACAATCTCCCACTTGTCCTAAAGCTAATCACCCATATGCCTTTGCATGTGAACATGTTTCTCATGCTTTGCCTGTGAGAATTCCTTGGTTAACGGATCTGCTATATTATCATCCATGTGGACTTACATATCTTCTATCTACTATCTCTTTAATCAAGTGATTGCGCCATAGCACATGTTTGGACTTCTAATGAGACTTTGTTCCTTCGACTGAGATATCGCCCCATTGTTATCACAGTACAGCGGCACTATGTTGGAAAGGTGTCCTAAACCCAATCGGGTCGGACCGGATCCGACCGGGTCGGGTCATTTACGGTCTATTTAGTTCATGTAATAACTTTATTATGATTAATAAAAGCACTTATGTTATTATATATTGTTTATCTTCATATTATTTGTTGTATATATATAGTAACGTCCCTAGTATCAATCAGTGATAGAGAAACCATGATAGTGATTATGGTTGATGAGATCTCTAATCACTATAACAAGGTTGGTACTTAAATGTCTCTAGTCTTACATATTATCAAATGGGACATTGATAGTATAATCAGACTAGCACGTATTGGATGTCTTCTATCTTTTAGAAGGTAGGGGTAGATCTCGTCTATTGAAGTGTAGAGACACTTGGACTGTACGTGGACGTGTATTAGAGAATGCGTACGTTAGACTGACCCACTTACACTAAGTGTCACACTATGTGGCGGTTGTGTAATTATCCTTTTGACCGGAGTCTTCATGGCATCACGGTGTGGATTGTCATGCTTTGACACTATTGAGATTTCTCCTAACCACGGGGCGATCATGCGGTAGTGATTGGGTATGATATTGAAGCATGCGGAGTATACATGATTGGTCGCCCGGGAATCGCGTATCCTATGATTGGGATTGAATATCCGAAATGGCCTTCTTATAAGGAATGTCTAGCTCTCGAGAATCTTTGCAAAGTGGGAGTAAATGTGTTATTCCGAGAGAGCATGATATCCAGATTATAAGATACGATCGTCAATGTATTGACACTCGAGATACGATCGTATGGATATTATTATAGCGATAGGATTGTAAGTTACACGGTAATCGCTTCACATGAAAGGTAGTAGTCATTGCTTTTGACTCTTCCGATGATTGGGGTCACGGTGTGTTGCTGTGACGCTATCCCGTGATCGTTAGGTATGAAGGGCATTTTGGTAAAATGCACTTTGTGTCTACGACCAACATATTCGAAGCCTATCGGGTCACACATATGAACATCGAGTCGGATTAAAATGCGGTTATAGTTGATAACCAAATAAGGAAAGTTTATCTCTGTACTATAAAGGTTATAGTGGTAAATTAATATGGTGGTATTTATTTATTATGAATAAATAAAATACAAGATATTAATTATATACATAAATTAGATTAATTAAAGAATATTCGAAGTCAATCTTTTGGGATATGGGGCGCCACTTTTGAGTGTACAAGATACACTTGGATTGTGCACTTTAATTAATAAGATTACCATAATATTAATATAAGATATTAATTGATTTTGAAAAATAGATTTATGGTAATAAGATAATTATAATCAATATATGATATTGGCAAAATAAATTATAATTAAAGAGATAAATCAATCTAGAAGATTTTCTTTATTTTATTGGAAAAGGTTTTCTTCTCCTCCACACCATATGGGCGCCCCAACCACTATATATAGGAGGTGGGTGTCAAGATCTTTTGTACAACACAATTGCAAGAGTTCATAATTCTTGTGTAAAATAGAGAGCTCTCCATAGTGAGTTTGTGAGGGAAGAAAAGGTCCGGTCTAGCAGCCGGAGTTTTTCCGATAGCAATCAAGGAGGATTCGGCGAGGGGTTCGTGTGGATTAGCGATAGAGGCCGGACGCGTGGGCGGCTTGCGCGTTGAACTACTCTCCGTTGGCGGTCAAAGCGACGATCTTGTAGATCATCTAAGGTATAACCGTCAAACTACTTAACGTGTTTATTGCATTAAACGAAGAACGATCTAGAAAAGGAAATCAAATTTTAAATTCATTGCGTTAAACTAGTGATTTCCTAACAAAGTGGTATCGAGCGGACTTGAGCTTAAGCAATAAGCATAATTTAAATGCGTAGTATTTAATCGATAGATGCAAGATTTAAATCGCGAAACGTTAAAACAAAAAAAAAAAAATAGGGTTCATGGGGTCGGCCGATCATGGCGCCCCATCCTCGGCGGGCGGCGGCGGCGGCGGTGGCGGCCTTCGGTCTGCCGTCCGTCGGCTCTCCTCTTCCATTGGGGAGATCAACCTTTTTGTTTTGTGATATTTTATTGTGCATAGATATCTCGTTTGTTTAGTTGTGTCATATGGCCAACCGATGGTTCAAATAGTTTGGACCATTGGGAAACCATGTAGACATTGGCCTTTCCAAATTTTGATTTGGAATAGGCTGAGGCCCTTCCAAATATTTGATTTGGAATAGGCCTGAGCTTGAGCCACTTCAAAATTTTGATTTTGGAAAGTGGCTGTGCCTAAACCAAAATTATTTGGCCTTTCCAAATATTTGATTTGGAGTAGGCCTAGGCCCTTTCCAAATATTTGATTTGGAATAGGCCTAGGCCTAGGCCACTTCCAAAATTTTGATTTTGGAAGGTGGCCAGGCCTAGACTAAAATAATTTGGCCTTTCCAAATATTTGATTTGGAGTAGGCCTAGGCCCTTTCCAAATATTTGATTTGGAATAGGCCTAGGCCTAGGCCACTTCCAAAATTTTGATTTTGGAAAGTGGCCTAAGCTAAAACTAAATTTAGTATTGGAAATGAAACAAATAGAGACTTTATAATTTTAATTTTATTTTGAATAGTTCAAATTTAATTAAAATTGAAATCGATTTAAAATTAAATGTTAATTTTAATTTTCGGTTAAGTCATATAATTAATTAAAAGTTATTTAATTATTTGACGTGATAAAATAAAGACGCATGAGTAGTAGTAGTTAAAATTAGAATTTAATCTTTTTCATAAGATAAAATTGTATGGATTAGATGAGTAGATATAATGTGATTATATGGACCCCGATTGATCATGGACTCGACCAATAGGATAGATGGGAATGTTTTCTTTATGTTGGTTTTTTGAAAAATTGTCCTAGGCCGTTATGAAGAACGTGACCTAGTTTACTTTTTGCATTTATCCCATTCCCTGAGTTCCCCTGCAAAGCGGCGGGTGTAATTATTTATTATGTAACAAGAATGGAGCAAGAAGTTCGAGACCAAGGAGAAATAAAGAACCCATTGGCGTCTGAAAGAATAAAGATCCTATTGGAGGTTGCGAGATACCCTTAGTTTGTGACCAGCGGTTTCGTTAGTTTGTATTCAAACCGCACTCTAGAAAAAAGTCCATGATCATACCGGTTATTTTATGCGCGGAATGTTGTGTATGTTTTACTTTATATGATATCGTAGTAATATGCACATAGTAGATGAGACCATAATTAAACCAAATTAATTAAGTGAATTAATTAAAATTATTCCCACGCTAAAATCGAGCCAAAATTGTCTCCCAATATTATAATGACGGTGAAGAGCCCTTGTTCGGATCCAACTGATCGGCCCTCGTCGGGAGTTGACCTACCACGGGTATATCGTTATTATTGAGATATGATCGTTACGAGATCTCATGAATATTGGGTTACGACTCGACCGAATCTTGCGGTGATTGGCCTCGTCAGGACCGTCGATTTTAGAGACAAGGGGTTGGCTATCACATAGAGATGTGAAGCGTCAAAGAGTTGACTAGTCAACCACTTTGAGTCGTCGCGTGCGATCGCGATCGCAAGAGTACCTACCGTCGAAATTATCTCGGTTGATCGGCCTCGCCGGGAATCGAGGTAACTAGATGGGATCCCAAATACTAAAGAATTAATTAAATTCTTGAAAGTCAATAGGAATAGTTGGCTAGTGGGAGTAAAACCTTAAAAAAATTTTAAGTGCAAATTTAGGGTTTTTATACATGAGCTTTTACTTATTCTATCTTTTATTTATTGTTGTAGAAAATGTCAAACAAATTGAACCTTCGTTTTATCATCGATAACAAGCTTGACGAAACTAATTTTCTCGATTGGGAAAGAAACCTCAAAATCGTTTTGAGGCACGAAGATTGGCTATGTCTTGGGCGAGGCCCTACCGGAAAAGCCCGAGGGTTCGGCCGCAGATGTTGTCGAGAAGTACAACAAGCAATCGCTCGACAAGATCGATGCTACATGTATCATGCTTGCTTCTATGACACCGAACTGCAAAACAAAGATGAGTCTATGGACGCCTACTCTATCATGGTCCACCTGAAGGAACTTTACGCTTCTCGCCTCGCCTTTGAGAGTGCGAGGTCTCGAAGGCCCTGTTTAGTTGTAAGATGGCATCTGGGACTGCTGTGGGGTCACACGTGCTTAAAATGATCGGGTACATAGAGAGGCTTGGGAAGCTGGGCCACAAGTTGGAACGAGAGTTGAGTATTGACTTGATTCTGCAATCTCTACCGACTCATTCTCGCAGGTTTGTGATGAACTATCACATGAACAAGATAGATTGCTCCCTAGCGGAGTTATTGAACATGTTGAAAACTGCTGAAGGCACTGTAGGGAAGGGAAAGCAAGTGTTGCTGGTCACTTCGAGCAAGGGCAAGGCAAAAGCCCAGAAAAAGTCCAAGAAGGCGAAGGCTGCACCTAAGCCAACGCCTAAGATAGCAAAAGACAAATCCAAGGATGCTTGCTTCCATTGCGGTGAGACCGGACATTGGAGAAATCGCAAGGGCTTCTTGAGTACCAAGAAGAAGCATTCGATGCTTCGACTTCAGTATATTTATGATTGAGATCAACATTACTTCTTCTAAGTCTAACCACCGGGTATTAGATCTTCGGTTGTGGTTCTCATATTTGTACTGAATATGCAGGCACTAAGAAGAACTAGAGATCCGAGGAAAGGAGAGGTGGACCTACGCGTTGGAAATGGAGCAAGTGTTCTTTGCGCTGCCGGCCGTAGGAGTTTATTTTCTTTCATTGCCCAAAGGGCTAGTACTAGAACTCAATAATCGTTATTTTGTTCCTGCTCTTTACGAAGAGCATTATTTCTATTTCTGCATTAGATGTTGATGGATTTTCTTTTACGTTTGAGAATAAATGTTGTTCTTTTTCACGTGATGGAATCTTTTATGGTATCTTGGCATACTTAGCAATGGTCTCTACATATTAGATATGAATGTTGACGTACTTAATATAAATAACAAGAAAGCCAAAACAAATGACTTGAATGAATCCTACTTATGGCATTGTAGACTTGGCCATATAAATAAGAATCGCATTTCCAAACTCCATAAAGATGGAATGTTGGATCAATTCGATTACGAATCGTTTGATACATGCGAAGCTTGTTTACTTGGCAAGATGACAAAGTCACCTTTTAGTGGCAAAGGGATAAGATCCAATGAATTGCTTGAGCTCATACATACTGATGTGTGTGGCCCAATGTCGATTCAAGCCAAAGGAGGATACTCTTATTTTATCACCTTCACTGATGACCATTCTCGCTATGGTTATATATACTTAATGAAGTACAAGTCCAAGCCTTGAAAAGTTCAAAGAATTCGAAGCGAAGTGGAGAAACAAATTGGTAAAGAAATCAAAACACTTCGATCCGATCGAGGTGGAGAATACCTAGATGGAGAGTTTCAAAGTTATTTAAAGGAGAATGGGATTCTACTCGAATGGACCCCTCCAGTGACGCCTCAAATGAATGGCATTTACGAGAGGAGGAACCGTGCTTTGTTAGACATGGTACGATCCATGATGAGCTACGCAGCTTCTTCCAAAATCGTTTTGGGGTACGCTTCAAAAACCGCATCCTATACATCAACCGAGTTCCATCAAAGACGGTTGAATCCACACCATACGAGGTATGGCATAAGAGGAAACCGAGTCTAGCCTATCTTAAACCTTGGGGTTGTCCGACTTATGTGAAGAGGATGATGTCCGATAAATTAGAAGCTAGATCTGACAAATGTCTATTTGTGGGTTATCCTAGAGAAACTAGAGGATACCAATTTTACCATCCTGAGGAACAAAAGGTGTTTGTTGCCAGGACTGGCCACTTTCTGGAGAAAGAGTTTATTCTGGATAGGGTCAGTGGGAGTAAAATTGATCTTGAAGAAATTCGAGAACCACTTACGGATAATAGTCAGTTGATGGAAGTAGAGGACTTGCCACACATAGATGTGACACCAGCCTCTACCGTGGACACACTAGCACCTCGAAGATCCACCAGGGAACGCCGTGAACCTGAAAGGTATACAGGCGTGTATCTCATGGAAGATGAGGACCCTAGAACTTATGAGGAAGTGCTATTAAGGCATGACAAAGAGAAGTGGCTGGAAGCCATGAATTCTGAAATGGAATCCATGAAAGACAACCAAGTTTGGAACTTAGTTGATCCACCGAGGGAATAGTTCCCATAGGGTGTAAATGGGTCTTTAAGAGAAAGACCGACATGGACGATAACGTGACTACCTACAAGGCTAGGTTGGTGGCAAAAGGATATAAGCAAAGACAAGGAGTTGACTATGACGAAACCTTTTACTTTGTTGCCATGTTAAAATCCATTAGAATTTTGCTTGCTATTGCAAAGATACCATGATTACGAAATCGGCGGATGGATGTGAAAACAGCTTTCCTTAACGGAACTCGTCTGCGAGGAAGTGTATATGACACGGCTGAGGGTTTCACAACCAATGACGCCAGGGATGGTGTGTAAACCGCAAAGATCCATTTATGGACTAAAGCAAGCTTCGAGTTGGAATCTTCGCTTTGATGAGATAATCAAACAGTTTGATTTCATCAAGAACGAAGATGAGCCCTGTGTTTACAAGAAGGTTAGTGGGAGTGCCATTGTGTTCTTAGTGCTTTATGTGGATGACATAACGCTTCATAGGAAATGATGTGCCTATGTTACAATCACCAAAGCTTGGTTATCCAAGAACTTCTCTATGAAGGACTTGGGTGAGGCAACTATATTCAGGGAATAAAGATCTATAGAGATAGATCTAAAAGGTTGCTTGGTCTGCCATGCACCACCTACATAGACAAGATCTTGAAGAGATTCAGCATGGAGCGATCAAAGAAAGGATTGCTGCCCATGTCACATGGGGTCTACTGTCGAAGGAATGAGTCCTAAGACAGAGGAGGAAAGGGCACAAATGAGTAAAGTCCCTTATGCTTCGGCAATTGGGTCTATCATGTATGCCATGTTATGCACAAGACCAGGCGTCTCGTACCTCTTAGTATGACTAGTAGGTACCCACCAATCCAGTGATGGTCACTTTGGATTGTTTGTCAAGAATATCCTTAAGTACTTGAGACGTACTTGGGATATGTTCCTGGTTTTCGGGAATGATGATTTAGTATTACGAGGTTACACGGATGCCGGTTCCAAACCGACAAGGATGACTTTAAGTCACAACTGGATTTGTTTTCACGCTTAACGGCGGAGCGGTGAGTCGGAAGAGTTCCAAGCAGGAGACTACCGCAGATTCTACAACGGAAGCCGAATACATAGCGACCTCGGAGGCGGCAAAGGAAGCGATTTGGATGAAGAAGTTCATTCATCGAACTTGGTGTGGTTCCTCTCATTTGAAGGTCCAGTACTTCTGCATCTTTGTGATAATAATGGAGCGATATCTCGATCAAAGGAACCAAGGTCTCATCGAAGTCCAAACATGTGCTACTGGCGCTATCACTTGATTAGAGAGATAGTAGATAGAGGAGATGTAAAGATAGAGAAAGTCCACACGGATGATAACATAGCTGATCCGTTAACCAAGGCATTGTCTCAAGCTAAGCATGAGAAACATGTTCACTTGCACGGGCTTAGGCATATGGGTGATTGGCTTTAGGCCAAGTGGGAGATTGTTGGAAAGGTGTCCTAAACCCAATCGGGTCGGACCGGATCCGACCGGGTCGGGTCATTTACAGTCTATTTAGTTCATGTAATAACTTTATTATGATTAATAAAAGCACTTATGTTATTATATATTGTTTATCTTCATATTATTTGTTGTATATATATAGTAACGTCCCTAGTATCAATCGGTGATAGAGAAACCATGATAGTGATTATGGTTGATGAGATCTCTAATCACTATAACAAGGTTGGTACTTAAATGTCTCTAGTCTTACATATTATCAAATGGGACATTGATAGTATAATCAGACTAGCACGTATTGGATGTCTTCTATCTTTTAGAAGGTAGGGGTAGATCTCGTCTATTGAAGTGTAGAGACACTTGGGTACCGCACGTGGGCGTGTATTAGAGAATGCGACGTTAGATCGACCCACTTACACTAAGTGTCACACTATGTGGCGGTTGTGTAATTATCCTTTGACCGAGTCTTCATGGCATCACGGTGTGGATTGTCATGCTTTGACACTATTGAGATTTCTCCTAACCACGGGCGATCATGCGGTAGTGATTGGGTATGATATTGAAGCATGCGGAGTATACATGATTGGTCGTCCGGGAATCGCGTATCCTATGATTGGGATTGAATATCCGAAATGGCCTTCTTATAAGGAATGTCTAGCTCTCGAGAATCTTTGCAAAGTGGGAGTAAATGTGTTATTCCGAGAGAGCATGATATCCAGATTATAAGATACGATCGTCAATGTATTGACACTCGAGATACGATCGTATGGATATTATTATAGCGATAGGATTGTAAGTTACACGGTAACTGCTTCACATGAAAGGTAGTAGTCATTGCTTTTGACTCTTCCGATGATTGGGGTCACGGTGTGTTGCTGACGCTATCCCGTGATCGTTAGGTATGAAGGGCATTTTGGTAAAATGCACTTTGTGTCTACGGCCAACATATTCGAAGCCTATCGGGTCACACACATATGAACATCGAGTCGGATTAAAATGCGGTTATAGTTGATAACCAAATAAGGAAAGTTTATCTCTAGACTATAAAGGTTATAGTGGTAAATTAATATGGTGGTATTTATTTATTATGAATAAATAAAATACAAGATATTAATTATATACATAAATTAGATTAATTAAAGAATATTCCGGAAGTCAATCTTTTTGGGATATGGGCGCCACTTTTGAGTGTACAAGATACACTTGGATTGTGCACTTTAATTAATAAGATTACCATAATATTAATATAAGATATTAATTGATTTTGAAAAATAGATTTATGGTAATAAGATAATTATAATCAATATATGATATTGGCAAAATAAATTATAATTAAAGAGATAAATCAATCTAGAAGATTTTCTTTATTTTATTGGAAAAAGGTTTTCTTCTCCTCCACACCATATGGGCGCGCCCAACCACTATATATAGGAGGTGGGTGTCAAGCTCTTTTGTACAACACAATTGCAAGAGTTCATAATTCTTGTGTAAAATAGAGAGCTCTCCATAGTGAGTTTGTGAGGAAGAAAAGGTCCGGTCTAGCGACCGGAGTTTTCCGATAGCAATCCAAGGAGGATTCCGAGGGGTTCGTGTGGATTAGCGATAGAGGCCGGACGCGTGGGCGGCTTGCGCGTTGAACTACTCTCCGTTGGCGGTCAAAGCGACGATCTTGTAGATCATCTAAGGTATAACCGTCAAACTACTTAACGTGTTTATTGCATTAAACGAAGAACGATCTAGAAAAGGAAATCAAATTTTAAATTCCGCTGCGTTAAACTAGTGATTTCCTAACACACTAGACCTTCAATGGAGGGAACCACACCAAGTTTAGTAATGAACTTATTTATCCAAAATGCTTCATTTGCCGCCTCCGAGGCTGCTATGTATTCGGCTTCCGTTGTAGAGTCTGCAGTAGTCTCCTGCTTGGAACTCTTCCAGCTCACTGCTCCGCCGTTAAGTGTCAAAACAAATCCAAACTGTGACTTAAAGTCATCCTTGTCAGTTTGAAAACAGGCATCTGTGTAACCTCGTAATACTAAATCATCATTCCCGAAAACCAAGAACATATCCCTAGTACATCTCATGTACTTAAGAATATTCTTTACTGCAACCCAATGATCATCACCTGGGTTGGACTGGTACTTACTAGTCGTACTAAGAGGGTACGAGACTTCTGGTCTAGTGCATAACATGACATACATGATATACCTGATAGCCGAAGCGTAAGGGATCCTACTCATTTGTGCCCTTTCCTCCTCTGTCTTAGGACTCATTCTTTTCGACAGGTAGACCCCATATGACATGGGCAGCAATCATTTATTGGACTGCTCCATGCTGAATCTCTTCAGCATCTTGTCTATATAGGTGGATTGCGACAGACCAAGCAACCTCTTAGATCTATCTCTATAGATCTTGATTCCTAGAATATATGCTGCTTCACCCAAGTCCTTCATTGAGAAGTTCTTGGATAACTAAGCTTTGACTGACTGTAACATAGGCACATCATTCCCCATGAGCAATATATCGTCTACATAAAGCACTAAGAACACAATGGCACTCCCACTAACCTTCTTGTAAACATAGGGCTCATCTTCGTTCTTGATGAAATCAAACTGTTTGATTATCTCATCAAAGAGAAGATTCCGACTCCGAGAAGCTTGCTTTAATCCATAAATGGATCTTTGCAGTTTACACACCATCATGGCGTCATTGGTTGTAAAACCCTCAGGCCGTGTCATATTCACCTCCTCGCATGTTCCCGTTAAGGAAAGCCGTTTTCACATCCATCTGCCGATTTCGTAATCAAGGTATGCTACAATAGCTAGCAAAATTCAAATGGATTTTAACATGGAAACAAAGTAAAAGTTTCATCATAGTCAACTCCTTGCCTTTGCTTATAACCTTTGTCACTAACCTAGCCTTGCAGTAGTCACGTTATCATTCCATGTCGGTCTTTCTCTTAAAGACCCATTTGCACCCTATAGAACTATTCCTTCAGGTGGATCAACCAAATTCCAAACATAGTTGTCTTTCATGGATTCCATTTCAGAATTCATGGCTTCTAACCATTTCTCTTTGTCATGCCTTAATAGCACTTCCTCATAAGTTCTAGGGTCCTCATTTTCTATGAGATACACGCCAGTGTACCTTTCGGGTTCATGGCATTCCCTGGTGGATCTTCGAGGTGCTAGTGTGTTTACGGTAGAGGTTTGCATCACATCTGTGTGTGGCGTCTGCTCTACTTTCATCAACTGATTGTTATCCGTAAGTGGTTCTTGAATTTCTTTAAGATCAATCTTACTCCCACTGACCCTATCCAGAATAAACCCTTTCTTCAGAAATTGGCTAGTCCTGGAAACAAACACATTTTGTTCCTCAGGGTGGTAAAATTGGTATCCTTTAGTTTCTCTAGGATAACCACAAACAGACATTTGTCAGATCTAGCCTCTAATTTGTCGGGCATCATCCGCTTCACGTAAGTCGGACAACCCTAAGGTTTAAGATATGCCGCATCGGTTTTTTCTTATGCCATACCTTATATATGAGTAGAGTCAACCGCCTTTTGATGGAACTCGGTTCAGTGTATATGATGCGGTTTCTAGAGCATACCCCCAAAATGATTTTGGGAGAACTGCGTAGCTCATCATGGATCGTACCATGTCTAACAAGGTATGGTTCCTCCTCTCGCACACGCCAATTCATCCGAGAGGCGTTCCGGAGAGGGTCTATTCAGTAGAATCCCATTCTCCTTTAAGTAATCTTGAAACTCTCCATCTAGGTATTCTCCACCTCGATCGGATCGAAGTGTTGTGATTTCTTTACCTAGTTGTTTCTCAATTCACTTCTGAATTCCTTGAACTTTTCAATGGCCTCAGACTTATACTTCATTAAATATATACAACCATAGCGTGAATGGTCATCAGTGAAAGTGATAAAATAAGTGTATCCTCTTTTGGCTTGAATCGACATTAGGCCGCACACATTAGTATGTATGAGCTCAAGAAACTAATTGGATCTTATCCTTTTGCCATTGAAAGGTGACTTTGTCATCTTTCCAAGTAAACAAGCTTCGCATGTATCAAACGATTCGTAATCGAAGTGATCCAACATCCCATCTTTATGGAGTTTGGAAATGCGATTCTTATTATATGGCCAAGTTTACAATGCCATAAGTAGGATTCATTCAAGTAAGTTGTTTTGGATTTCTTGTTGTTTATATTAAGTACTTCAACATTCACATCTAATATGTAGAGACCATTGCAAAGTATGCCAGTACCATAAAAATTTCATCACGTGAAAAAGAACAACATTTATTCTCAAATGTAAAAGAAAATCCTCCAACATCCAATGCAGAAATAGAAATAATGCTCTTCGTAAAAGCAGGAACAAAATAACAGTTATTATGTTCTAGTACTAGTCCACTGGGCAATGAAATAAAATAAACTCCTACAGCCAGTGCAGCAACACTTGCTCCATTCCCAACAAGTAGGTCCACCTCTCCTTTCCTCAGTTCTCTAGTTCTTCTTAGTGCCTGCATATTCGTACAAATATGAGAACCACAACCAGTATCTAATACCCAGTGGTTAGACATAGAAGAAGCAATATTGATATTAATCATAAACATACCTGAAGTCGAACAATCAGAATGCTTCTTCTTGGTACTAAAAAAGCCTTTGCAGTTTCTCCTCTAATGTTTGGTCTCACCGCAATGGAAGCAAGCATCCTTGGATTTCTATTTTGCTATCTTAGGCATTGGCTTAGGAGCATCCTTCGCCTTCTTGGACTTCTTTTGGGATTTTTCCTTGCCCTTGCTTGAAGTGACCAGCAACACTTGCTTTCCCTTCCCTATAGTACCCTCAGCAGTTTTCAACATATTCAATAACTCCGCAAGGGGCAATCTATCTTGTTCATGTGATAATTCATCACGAACTGCGAGTATGAATCAGGTAGAGATTGCAGAATCAAGTCAATACTCAATTCTCGTTCCAACTTGTGGCCCAGCTTCCCAAGCCTCTCTATGTACCCGATCATCCTAAGCACGTGTGACACTATAGTAGTCCCGGATGCCATCTTACAACCAAACAGGGCCCTCAAGACCTCATACCTCTCAGTGTGAGACTGAGAAGCATAAAGTTTCTTTAGGTGGACCATGATTGAGTAGGCGTCCATGGACTCATGATGTTTCTGCAGTTCAGGTGTCATAGAAGCAAGCATGATACATGTAGCATCGAGATTATCGAATCAATTAGCTTGTTATACTTCTCGACACCATCTCAAAATCAACCTTTTATGGGCTTTTCCGGTGGGCTTCCGTCCAAGACATAGCCAATCTTCTCGTGCGTCCAAAATGATTTTGAGGTTCCTAGTTGAGAATGTTGGTTTCAAATCAAGCTTATTGTTGATGATAAAAAGAAGGTTCAATTTGTTTGACATTTTCTACAACAATAAATAAAGATAGAATAAGTAAAAGTTCATGTATTCAAAACCCTAAAATTGCACTTAAAATTTTAATTAGGTTTTGCTCCCACTAGCCAACTATTCCCAATTGGCTTTTGTTGGTCCCTGGGAAAGGCTAACACAAGTTTAGAGGGGGGGGTGAATAAACTTGTCACCAAAACTTATCTTAAGTTGTAAAAGCCCGAGAACTGAGTTTCTCTCAAACTCAAACCGACTTCCAGATTCGATTATGTTCATGTCCCTTAAACTTGTCGGAGTTCAGTTAGCTTAACTGATTGTAAGTCAAAGCTGACTTATATTCAGTCTTGTTAACTGGCAGCGAATAAAGTAATAGCCTTTAGTGCAATAGATGTGTAAACAGAAATCTAGACCTTCTATGTATCAGTTTGTGAGAATTCGATTAATCGGTGTTTGCTTTGAGATAATGAGATAAATAAAACAAACACAAATGCATAAAGAAAATCAACACAAGATTTGTTTATGGAAGTTCCGGGTGTGTAATCCCGTCGTCTCCCTTCTCTCTGTGGTGTAGGAGGTATCACTAGAATAATGAGATAATCATATTACAAAATTCTAGTACTATGACAAATCCTTCACGACACCCTGGTTTCACTGTCTACACAAAATGAAGAAAGGTGAGATTGCTCCCTTCATTCTGCACACTGATCTTTCAGAGGTGGAATTGCTCCTTCACCAGCTCACCACTAACACATACACACAGCGCGCAGACTGCACCAATTGCTGTAGCAACACCATAAGAGAAAAGGTAGAATTGCTCTTCTCAAACTATGCACAGCCAACCCTTTTTCACAAAGGTTAGGTTTAGAATTAATCACAAGATTAATTCAGTGAGCTGTCTGATTCTTCTGGATCTGGCTTTGTAGCTCTAAGATGCCTTCTTTCCCCCTTTGTGGGTTACTGGATCTTTCTTTGAAGTCTTCAAGGCAATTCAGTTGGCTTCCCCTTTTTCTTGATATATCTGATCTGATTTTTTGGATCTGGATTTGGATCTTTGAATATATGCTTGTAAAGCTCTTTTTCTGATCCTCCTCTCTCACTGCTTTAAGTGATTCTCTTGTGTATTTATAGGGGTGATGTAACGATCACTATCTCTTGTAGCCGTTACACTTGTCGTTTTGCCAACGTTCACATGTACGATCTTTTGTCGTATTCTCGGTTTGAATTCAACAAGGCTTTAACTCGCTTTTACTCTTCTTCAAAATCGAGTACCTTGTATACTTAATATCGACTTCAATTGGCTAAGTCGAGTACACCAATCGCTTTCTTCTTTCACGTAACCGATAATCTTTGTCCTTAAGATTATTCGATTATTCATGATCTATAATTCGCCAGTTGAGTCACCACGCCTTGTCTCAATCTCGATTTATATTCACGACTTGATCGACTTCTAACCGAGTTTGCCACCTCGTTCTTCAATCTTTAACAACTGAGTCTGTGTCCCTCAGTTCTTCAGTCTTCTAGATAAGCCAACTGAGTCTGTGTCCTTCAGCGAACTTTTCATCTTTAGTTCTTGCATAACTGAGTTTGAGCCCTCAGTTCTTTAGATGCATATCTTAGTTTTCTTATTATAACTCAGTTTCCTTGAATTGACCCAGCTGTTCGTCTAGTTCCTATTCTATTACAGTGCTTGTCTGAAACAACCTATACAAGGTTCAGACTCTGGATAGAACTTATACATTTATCTCTAGACCATTTCTTGCTTCTTCTTTCATTATGCACTATAACAGTTAGTTACGACTTGATCATCATGGGTTGTAAGTGATTTGTCTAATTACGTGACGAACCATCATCAAAACATAAATAATATTTCCAACAATTCCCCCCTTTTTGATGATGTATCATAACCCTCCCTAAAAGCAATAATAAAAGAATAGTGCAAGAAATCATAACAAAACAAATGAGCAGACTAGAACGGCTGAGTTTATTACAAGAGCCAAACTGAGTTATAACTGAATTAAATTACATCTATTTTTCAAAAGCCAACAGTTTTTCACCAACAAAGATACTCCTTTTAGTTTCTAGGAGCCTTCTTGCTTTTCCTTCTTCAGCTGATTCGCCACCTTTAGGTTTGATCTCTAAATATTCATTGAGCAATTGATTGGCTTCTTCATTATCATTGTTTTTTTTATCTTGATCAGGATTTCTTTGATCTCCTCGTTCATCTGCTCTTTTTCTTCTTCTGAAATGAGGTTAAGTCTTTCTTTTCTAGTTTCCTTTTCAGTTTCCCCCTTAGTTTGTGTCTCTTTATTTGCCAGTTTCTCAAGCAATTTGACACAAATTACAAGCTTCTTTCTGATGCTCAGCACTGCTTTAACTGCATTATCTTCATCATCCTCAGTCCTTGTATCTTTAAAATCTCCTTCTGCAATCAGTTCTTCAAACATGTTGTCAACTGCTTCTTCATCAAGTTGAGTAGTTAGTAGATCAGTATCTACTTGTCTGTCTTGATCTTCTATCAGTTGTCTGGCATAAGCTTCTTCAGTCTTTTCTTCTTTAGCTGCATCATCACCACCTACAGCTTCATCTTCCCCCTTGTTTGAAGATAAGCGATAGCAATCTTCAAATAACTTACGTAAGGTGATGATGTTTGAATACTCAAATAGGCCTGAGTAATGTATTCTTCCAATTAATTCATGCAGATTGAACATTTTCTCCTGTAGATTTTGTATTAAACATTCAATGAATTCTTTCAGATTTTTCGCCTCGGCTTTTTCTTGAACCAGAGATTCTCCAAATGCTGATTTGCTTGTGGATGCCTCATGAGCTTGGGATGAGATGCTGGCCTCAGGATAAAAATGAACATCAGGAACTGTCAGTTCCTTTTCATACTCAGTTTCACAAAACTCTGCATTTTCCACAGCTTCTCTCTGTTTTTCAGTGTATTCCCCAAACATAGTAGTGGGAAATTCACTCCCTTCAGATTCTTCACACTCGCTTTCTTCAGTTTCAGCACCTTCTTCTTCTTCAGTTTCATCACTATCTTCAGTATCATCCTCGATCTGGATTACATTCTCAATTTCAGTTTTCTTTTCTTGAAATTTGTTCCACATTCTCTTCGCCTTCTTAGAGTCCTTTCATCTAAATTCACAGCCCACTAAGACTGAGTCTCGAAACTTCACTCAATTCCTTTTCTTCAAGGATTTTCCTTTTCTTTAGTCCGGTGGATGTTGATTTGAGTTTTCCTTGTGTTTTACGTGACTTTTGAGATGGAGAGATGATCTAGTATCCTTTGCACTAGATAAGGAAATCCTTTCCTTAATAAAAATTCTTCTCCACTGGTCTTCTTTTCTATGGCTTTATCTTTCTCGTCCTTGATTTGCTTGATTAATTGATTGAGAACAAATTTGTTCCAATCAAATCTCTCTTCGAACCAAATGGCATAAATCATCTTCATTTTGTCTGTTGAGAGAGTGTAGAAATTTCGAGCATGACCAATGACGTTTTTGGTCAGAAGAATGGTCAGGAATGCAAATTCTCCTTTCTACTGATATATGGAGCCACTGAAATTCTTCTCCTTCTTATTGATTGATGTGATGTTCCAAAGCTTGTCTTTTTCCTTTTTCCCAAAGGTAAAAGATGAAAAGCCTCCAATTATATCTAGACGGAACACTAGGGAAAGTAACTGTTCATCAATGGTGAAGCTTTTGTCTTGAACAGTTGTTTTGAAGCTTCTTCCATTGTTGATGATTTCAACATTCCTGTAGAAATTTCTAATGCCGTCTGGACATAGGATAGAGACCTTTGTGTCAATCAAATTCTCCAAACCTCGAATCTTTTTAATCTTCTTTGCAATTTGAATTGAAATATTGGAGTTTGGGAATTTTTGACAGAATGCGTCCAGGCTTGTTGTGATTCCTTCGTCAATGTTGTATTGCTCCATTGATTTTTGAAATGAGGATCCTTGAATGCTTGATTTTGGGTGAGCAGGATTCCGTCAAGATTTCGTCTTTCAATCGTTTTCAAAGTGAGAGTCGTGTCACAATCAATGAGATTATGTTGGGATATACATCTACTTTTTCTCCCAGATTGACACGTGGCTTTGAGTGATTTGTCATGTCAGCCCAAACGTCAGATGGTAGCTGGAAAGTTTTCTGCTATTGACCAAATTGTCCTCCATCAGCTTTTTATTATCTCAGTTTTGTATAGAGGTCAGTTTTCTGAGGATTTTGCAATGTAAACTGACTTTTCCTGCAAAACAGTTTTAAATTTTCTTCGGTACCCATATCTTTTTGGGTCCGGTTGAGTTAGTTGCTGAAATATTACTTTCAGTTTCTTTGTTGAGAGAAATAAACCTTCTCAACTCTTTTCTGGATAAACCATTACGCTCAATCTTAGTTGATTTCACAAGGATTCTTTTAGATTTAACATTTTTAGTTTCCTTGTGTAATCCACTAGATCTTCCAGTATCTTGATTTCTAGAGTTTATACTTTTTGAAGTCTCAAGACTGGGTAGTGGTGGGGGATTATCATTGCCTTTGTCAATTTTGCTGAGTATTAATCTTTCAAATTAGATTTGACACCTCGCCAAGAAACTCATTCCAACCTTTTGCTTTGCCAAGTTCTTTGTCTTTTTGTTCCAACTCCAAGGAGAGTTTTTCGGTTAACTTGACAAGATCAGAATTTCTCTGACTGAGTTCAGCAAGTGATAACTGAGTAGAAGAATGTACCTTTCCTTGATGATTTGATATAGTTTGCACATTCCCGTGTTGCTGTGATGAGTCTTCTATATCAACAACTATTTGCAACAATTCCTTTCCTTCTTTTTTTGAGAGGTCTCTTAGTGATGGAACTCCTCTGGATTCGTTAATGTGAACATTGAAGTTTGTATCCACTTCATCACCGAGTTGAGGTTCTGGATTTGTATATAGAATCGTCGCACAGAACCTTTCGATCATTTGATCATGAAAATCAGATATATTATGCAAGCAATTAGTCAGGGGGTGAATAAGCCAACTTCTAGCTCTAGATGTAGACATTGAAACTAAGTGAACTGATACAGTGAGGGGTCTTCAACAACTGGTTTAAAAGGTATACTTGGATCTTCTTTCAAATGAAAGATTTGCTCCGATACCAATTGTTTGTCCCTGGGAAAGGCTAACACAAGTTTAGAGGGGGGGGGGGGTGAATAAACTTGTCACCAAAAACTTATCTTAAGTTGTAAAAGCCCCAGGAACTTAGTTTCTCAAAACTCAAACCGACTTCCAGTTCGATTATGTTCTGTCCCTTAACTTGTCTGGAGTTCGGCTAGCTTAATCGATTGTAAGTCAAAAGCGACTTATATTCGGTCTTGTTAATGCAATGATAAAGTAATAGCCTTTAGTGCAATAGATGTGTAAACAGAAATCTAGACCTTCTATGTATCAGTTTGTGAGAATTCAGTGTCTGGTGTTTGCTGAGAGATAATGCGATAAATAAAACAAACACAAATGCATAAAGAAAATCAACACAAGATTTGTTTTTGGAAGTTCCGGGTGGTGTAATCCCGTACGTCTCCCCTTCTCCTGTGGTGTAGGAGGTATCACTAGAATAATGAGATAACCGTTACAAAATTCTAGTACTATGACAGTCCTTCACGACACCCTGGTTTCACTGTCTACACAAAATGAAGAAAGGTGAGATTGCTCCCTTCATTCTGCACACTGATCTTTCGGAGGTGGAATTGCTCCTTCACCAGCTCACCACTAACACATACACACAAATACAGCAGTCGCACACAATTGTTTGTAGCAACACCGTAAGAGAAAAGGTAGAATTGCTCTTCTCAAACTATGCACAGCCAACCCTTTTTCACAAAGGTTAGGTTTAAAATTAATCACAAGATTAATTCAGTGAGCTGTCTGATTCTTCTGGATCTGGCTTTGTAGCTCTAAGATGCCTTCTTTCCCCATTTGTGGGTTACTGGATCTTTCTTTGAAGTCTTCAAGGCAATTCAGTTGGCTTCCCCATTTTCTTGATATATCTGATCTGATTTTTTGGATCTGGATTTGGATCTTTGAATATATGCTTGTAAAGCTCTTTTTCTGATCCTCCTCTCTCACTACTTTAAGTGATTCTCTTGTGTATTTATAGGGGTGATGTAACGATCACTATCTCTTGTAGCCGTTACACTTGTCGTTTTGCCAACGTTCACATGTACGATCTTTTGTCGTATTCTCAGTTTGAATTCAACAAGGCTTTAACTCAGTTTTCTACTCTTCTTCAAAACTGAGTACCTTGTATACTTAATATCTGACTTCAATTGGCTAAGTCAGAGTACACCAATCAGTTTCTTCTTTCCTGGTAACTGATAATCTTTGTCCTTAAGATTATTCAGTTATTCATGATCTATAATTCAGTTTTCAGGTCACCACAAACTTGTCTGAATCCTGATTTATAGTCACGACTTGATCAGCTTCTAACTGAGTTTGCCACCTCAGTTCTTCAATCTTTAACAACTGAGTCTTTGTCCCTCAGTTCTTCAGTCTTCTAGATAAGCCAACTGAGTCTGTGTCCTTCAGCGAACTTGTCATCTTTAGTTCTTGCATAACTGAGTTTGAGCCCTCAGTTCTTTAGATGAATATCTCAGTTTTCTTATTATAACTCAGTTTCCTTGAATTGACCCAGCTGTTCGTCTAGTTCCTATTCTATTACATTGCTTGTCTGAAACAACCTATACAAGGTTCAGACTCTAGATAGAACTTATACATTTATCTCTAGACCATTTCTTGCTTCTTCTTTCATTATGCACTATAACAGTTAGTTACGACTTCATCATCATGGGTTGTAAGTGATTTGTCTAATTACGTGACGAACCATCATCAAAACATAAATAATATTTCCAACAGCTTTCAAGAATTCGATTAATTCCTTAGTGGCTGGGATCCCTTCTAGTTGTCTCGATTCCCGACGAGGGCCGATCAAGCGAGATAATTTTGAAAGGTAGGTACTCCTACTAGTTGCATCATATGCGGCTCCCAGTGGTTGGCTAGTCAAATCTTTGACGATTCATATCTCTATGTGATAGTCAACCCATTGTCTCTAAAATCAGACGGTCCTGACGAGGGCCAATCACTGCAAGATTCTAGTCCAGTCGTAACCCAAATATTCATGAGATCTCATGACGATCATATCTCGATAATGACGATATACCCGAGGTAGGTCAACTCCCGACGAGGGCCGATCAGTTGGATCTGAACAAGGGCTCTTCACCGTCATTAGAATATTGGGAGACATTTTGGCTCGATTTTTGTCGTGGGAATAATTTTAAATTAATTCACTTAATTAATTTTATTCAATTATGGTCTCATCTACTATGTGCATATTACTACGATATCATATAAAGTAAAACATACACAACATTCCGCGCACAAAATAACCGGTATGATCATGGACATTTCCTAGGTGCAGTTTCGAATACAAACTGACGAAGCCGCGAGCCACAAACTAAGGGTATCTGCAACCGCCAATAGGATATTTATTGCTGTACGCCAATAGGTTCTTTATCTCTCTTTGGTCTTCTTCTTCTTGTACCATTCTTGTTACATATTAATCTATCTAATAAATAAATACACCCGCCGCACACGGGGGGAGCTAACGGGTATGGGATAAATGCAAAAAGTAAACTAGGTCACGTTCTTCATAATGGCCTAGGACAATTTTGAAAAACCAACATAAAGAAAACATTCCCATCTATCCTTTTGGTCGAGTCCATGATCAATCGGGGTCCGTATAATCAACATTATATCTACACATCTAATTCATACAATTATCTCTTATGAAAAAGATCAAATTATAATTTTTAACTACTTATGGTCTTATTTTATCACATCAAATGATTAATTAACTTTTAATTAATTAAAGGACTTAATCGAAAATAAAATTAATATTTAATTTTAAATTGAGTCTAATTTTAATTTTATTAAATTTGAACTATTCAAAATTAAAAATCAAAATTATAAGGTCTCCTTTTTGTTTCCTTTCCTTTTGGTTCTTAACCAAAAGGGATGTCTTTGGTTTCCTAAACCAAAAGACATCTTCCTAAACCAAATTTGGTTTAGGCCTGGCAACTTTTCAAAATCAAAATTTTGAAAGTTGCCTAGGCCGAGGCCTTTTCCAAATCAAATATTTGAGAAGGGCCTATGCCTATTACAAATCGAATATTTGGGAAGGCCAATATTTTGGTTAAATAAACCACTATGGTTTCCCAATGGCCCAAACTATTTGAACAATTGATTGGCCATATGACACAAATAAACAAAATAGATATCAATGCACAATAAATATCACAAAACGAAAACAGATTGATCTCCCCTTTTGGAAGAGAGCAGCCGACGACGGCAGCCCTAGAGCCGCCGGCGCCGCTGCCGTCTCCGTGGAGGAAGGGGGCCACCGCCAATCGGCCGAGCCCCCAATCAATGCCTTTTTTGTTTTAAACATTTCGTGAATCTAGATCTTGCATCTATAGATTAATCACTATGCAATTAAATTGTACTTATTGCTTAAACTCGAAGCCTGGCTCCGATACCACTGTTATGAAATCACTAATCAAACATAGTGGAATTTAAATTTTGATTTCCTTTTCTAGATTGTCTTCGTTTAATGCAATAAACACATTAAGTAGTTTGACGGAATATACCTTTGATGATCTATAAGATCGTCGCATTGACTGTGTAGTCCCGTGCGCAAGCTGTCCACGGGTCCGACCTCTATTGTTGACCCATATGAACTCCTCGCCGGAATCCTTTTTGGATTGCTATCAGAAAAATCCGGCTGCTAGACCGGCCTTTTTCTCTCTCTCTCTCTCTAACTCTCTATAGGAAGCTCTCTATTTTACTCAAGAACTATTAGCTATTGGAATTATGATGTACAATTGAGCTAGCCAACCCTTTCTTATATAGGGTGAAAGTGGCACCCCATCTCCCATAATCTGATTAGGAGTAGTTTCCTAGAAGATAGATGAAAGAGAAAAACATTTTCCCAATAAAATAACGAAAATCACTTAGATTGATTTATCTCTTTTATTATAATATATAATATTAAAATAAATCTAAATATTGCCAATATCTTATATTGAATATATTTATCTTATTATCATAAATCTATTTTTCCAAAATCAATTAATATCCAATATTAATATTATGGTAATCTTATTAATTAAAGTGCACAATCCAAATGTATCTAATAAACTCAAAGGTGGTGCCCCAAATGCCAATGTTTTGCAACCGGAATATTTTTTAATTAATATAATTTTTGTATAATTAATATATTGTATTTTATTTATTCATAACAAATAAATACCACCGTATTAATTTACCGCTATAACCTTTATAGTCTAGAGATAAACTTTCCTTATTTGGTTATCAACTATAACCGCATTTTAATCCGACTCGATGTTGATATGTGTGTGACCCGATAGGCTTTCGAATATGTTGTCCGTAGACACAAAGTGCAAATTACGGAAATGCCCTTCATGTCTAACGATCACGGGATAGCGTCTAGCAACACACCGTGACCCCCAATCATCGGAAGAGTCAAATGCAATGACTACTACCTTTCATGTGAAATAGTTACCGTGTAAATTACAATCCTACCGCTGTATAATATCCATATGATTGTATCTCGAGTGTCAATACATTAACGATCGTATCTTATAATCTGGATATCATGCTCTCTCGGAATAACACATTTACTCCCACTTTGCAAAGATTCATGAGAACAAGACATTCCTTATAAGAAGGCCATTTCGGATATTCACTTCCAATTATGGGATACGCGATTCCCGGACGACCAATCATGTATAATCCGCATGCTTCAATATCATACCCAATCTTTACCGCATGATCGCCCCGTGGATAGGGGAAATCTCAATAGTGTCAGAGCATGACAATCCACACCGCGATGCCATGAAAACTCCGGTTTTAAGGATAATTACACAACCGCCACATAGTGTGGCACTTAGTGTAAGTGGGTCAGTCAAACGTACGCATTCTCTAACACACGTCCACGTATAGTCCAAGTGTCTCTACACTTCGATAGAGGAGATCTATCACTACCTTCTATAAGATAGAAGACATCCATTACATGCTAGTCTAATCATACAATGTCCCATTTGACAGTACATACGACTAGAGACATTTAAGTATCAAACTTGTTAAAGTGATTAGAGATCTCATCAACCATAATCACCATCATGGTTTCTCTATCACAGTTTGACACTAGGGATGTTACTATATATATACAACCCATATCATGAAGATAAACAATATATAATAACAAAAGTGCTCATATTAATCATAATAAACTTATTACATGAACTAAAACAGACTGTAAATGACCTGACCCGGTCGGATCCGGTCTAACCCGATTGGGTTTAGGACACCTATTCAACATCAGCACCATGTTCATCTAGATTGCCGAGCTAAAATAGTAACCTTTAAGCCCCGTGCAAGACATCGGTTACATTTTAGGTAAATGTTTGTAAGTCTGATAAGGGACGGTATCCTATAATCTCAGCACTTAGAGCTGCTAAGGCAATGTTTCAAGGATGTGAATGGTACTTATCCTTTGCTCGTGACACTAAAGAGTGTTTGAACTTTATGGTCCTTTAGCTCCGAAATGGGTTTATGTGTAAGTGACATCAGTCAACTTCAATCCTGGATTTCGATGAGTTACGAACTGAATTTCTAGGAGCTAAAAACGATTTTGGAGACTACTAAGATAGTAGTTGATGTTAGGTTTTTGAATCACTCGATTCCGATATCGGGTGAATGAGAAATTAATGCCTAAAGGTAGAGTGATTTATGTGGGTGTTGTAATGGAAATGCGTTCCATTTGTCCCACATAGGTAATGAGGCTCAAGTGAAATAACTACTTAAAGAGTAGTATGGCACTTAAAGGCAAGCCCCAAGGGGCAAGAGAATTTTGTGAAGGAGGGAAGACATAGATGCTTGTTGATTCATAACCCCACACGAGCGCTGTCGGCCGTCCGGTCGGGCTTGGTATTAATTTTTTTGTGCCAGGTCTGTTGGTCCCTTGTAAAGGCATTGCAAAAGTTTAGGGGGGGTGAGGGAGGGTGAATAAACTTGTCACTTAAAGCTTTTTCTCGCTTAAGTAAACTAGTACTTAAAAGATTACGGAGTAGAGATATTGAGATGAGAAAAGGTCTAACTGACTTTTTCTACAACTGAGTTAAACGTGTTAGGAAATCACTAGTTTAACGCAGCGGAATTTAAAATTTGATTTCCTTTTCTAGATCGTTCTTCGTTTAATGCAATAAACACGTTAAGCAGTTTGACGGCTATACCTCGATGATCTACTAGATCGTCGCTTTGACCGTCAACGGAGAGTAGTTCAATGCGCAAGCCGTCCATGCGTCCGGCCTCTATCGCTAATCCACACGAACCCCTTGCCGGAATCCTTCTTGGATTGCTATCAGAAAAACTCCAATTGCTAGACCGGACATTTTCTCCTCACAAACTCACTATGGAAGGCTCTCTATTTTACACAATAATTATGAACTCTTGCAATTGTGATGTACAAAAGAGCTTGACACCCACTTCCTTTATATAGAGGAGGTGGCGCCCCATATGATGTGTGGAGGAGAAGAAAACCTTTTTCCAATAAAATAAGGAAAATCAACTAGATTGATTTATCTCTTTAATTATAATTTATTTTGCCAATATCCTATATTGATTATAATTATCTTATTACCATAAATCTATTTTTTCAAAATCAATTAATATCTTATATTAATATTATGGCAATCTTTATTAATTAAAGTGCACAATCCAAGTGTATCTTGCACACTTAAAAGTGGCGCCCCATTAGTAAACTAATTGACTTCCGGAATATTCTTTAATTAATATAATTTGTATATAATTAATATCTTGTATTTAATTTATTCATAATAAATAATTTCCACCATATTAATTTACCACTATAACCTTTATAGTCTAGAGATAAACTTTCCTTATTTGGTTATCAACTATAACCGCATTTTAATCCGACTCGATGTTCATATGTGTGTGACCCGATAGGCTTCCGAATATGTTGGCCGTAGACACAAAGTGCAATTTACTAAAATGCCCTTCATACCTAACGATCACGGGATAGCGTCTAGCAACACACCGTGACCCCCAATTATCGGAAGAGTCAAAAAGCAATGACTACTACCTTTCATGTGGAGTAGTTACCGTGTAATTTACAATCCTATCGCTGTAATAATATCCATACGATCGTATCTCGAGTGTCAGTACATTGACGATCGTATCTTATAATCTGGATATCATGCTCTCTCGGAATAACACATTTACTCCCACTTTGCAAAGATTCTCGAGAGCTAGACATTCCTTATAAGAAGGCCATTTCGGATATTCGATCCCAATCATAGGATACGCGATTCCCGGACGACCAATCATGTATACTCCGTATGCTTCAATATCATACCCAATCACTACCGCATGATCGCCCGTGGTTAGGAGAAATCTCAATAGTGTCAAAGCATGACAATCCACACCGTGATGCCATGAAGACTCGGTCAAAAGGATAATTACACAACCGCCACATAGTGTGACACTTAATGTAAGTGGGTCGATCCTAACGTACACATTCTCTAATACACGTCCCACGTCACGGTCCAAGTGTCTCTACACTTCGATAGACGAGATCTATCCCTACCTTCTAAAAGATAGAAGACATCCAATACGTGCTAGCTTTGATTATACTATCAATGTCCCATTTGATAATACATAAGACTAGAGACATTTAAGTACCAACCTTGTTATAGTGATTAGAGATCTCATCAACCATAATCACTATCATGGTTTCTCTATCATGATTGATACTAGGGACGTTACTATATATACACAACAAATAATATGAAGATAAACAATATATAATAACATAAGTGCTTTTATTAATCATAATAAAGTTATTACATGAACTAAATAGATCATGAACGACCCGACCGGTCGGATCCGGTCCAACCCGATTGGGTTTAGGACACCTTTCCAACAATCTCCCACTTGGCCTAAAGCCAATCACCCATATGCCTAAGCTTTGTGCAAGTGAACATGTTTCTCATGCTTAGCTTGAGACAATGCCTTGGTTAACGGATCGGCTATGTTATCATCCGTGTGCACTTTCTCTATCTTTACATCTCCTCTATCTACTATCTCTAATCAAGTGATAGCGCCAGTAGCACATGTTTGGACTTACGATGAGACCTTGGTTCCTTTGATCGAGATATCGCTCCATTATTATCACAAAGTCAGCAGGCACTTTGGACCTTCAATGGAGGAACCACACCAAGTTCGATAATGAACTTCTTCATCCAAACTACTTCCTTTGCCGCCTCCGAGGTCGCTATGTATTCGGCTTCCGTTGTAGAGTCCAGTAGTAGTCTCCCCGCTTGGAACTCTTCCACTCACCGCCCGCCGTTAAGTGTGAAAACAAATCCAGTTGTGACTTAAAGTCATCCTTGTCGCTTTGGAAACGGCATCTGTGTAACCTCGTAATACTAAATCATCATTCCCGAAAACCAGGAACATATCCCTAGTACGTCTCAAGTATTTAAGGATATTCTTGACAGCAATCCAGTGACCATCACCTGGATTGGACTGGTATCTACTAGTCATACTAAGTGGGTACGAGACATCTGGTCTTGTGCATAACATGGCATACATGATAGACCCGATTGCCGAAGCATAAGGGACCTTACTCATTTGTGCCCTTTCCTCCTCTATCTTAGGACTCATTCCCTTCGACAGGTAGACCCCCGTATGACATGGGCGGGCAGCAAACCTTTCTTGGATCGCTCCATGCTTTGAATCTCTTGACATCTTGTCTATATAGGTGGATTGCGACAGACCAAGCAACCTTTTAGATCTATCTCTATAGATCTTTATTCCTAGAATATATGCTGCATCACCCAAGTCCTTCATTGAGAAGTTCTTGGATAACCAAGCTTTGACTGATTGTAACATAGGCACATCATTCCCTATGAGCAATATGTCATCTACATAAAGCACTAAGAACACAATGGCACTCCCACTAACCTGCTTGTAAACACAGGGCTCATCTTCGTTCTTGATGAAATCAAACTGTTTGATTATCTCATCAAAGCGATGATTCCAACTCTGAGAAGCTTGATTTAACCCATAAATGGATCTTTGCAGTTTACACACCATCCTGGCGTCATTGGTTGTGAAACCCTCAGGCTGTGTCATATACACTTCCTCAGACAGGTTCCCGTTAAGGAAAGCTGTTTTCACATCCATCTGCCAGATTTCGTAATCATGGTATGCTGCAATAGCGAGCAAAATTCTAATGGATTTTAACATGGCAACAGGCGAAAAGGTTTCGTCATAGTCAACTCCTTGTCTTTGCTTATAACCTTTTGCCACTAACCTAGCCTTGTAGGTAGTCACGTTACCGTCCATGTCGGTCTTTCTCTTAAAGACCCATTTACACCCTATGGGAACTATTCCCTCAGGTGGATCAACTAAGTTCCAAACTTGGTTGTCTTTCATGGATTCCATTTCAGAATTCATGGCTTCCAGCCATTTCTCTTTGTCATGCCTTAATAGCACTTCCTCATAAGTTCTAGGGTCCTCATCTTCCATGAGATACACGCCAGTATACCTTTCAGGTTCACGGCTTTCCCTGGTGGATCTTTGAGGTGCTAGTGTGTCCACGGTAGAGGATGGTGTCGCATCTGTATGTGGCAAGTCCTCTACTTCCACCAACTGACTGTTATCCGTAAGCGGTTCTCGAATTTCTTCAAGATCAATTTTACTCCCACTGACCCTATTCAGAATAAACTCTTTCTCCAGAAAGTGGCCAGTCCTGGCAACAAACACCTTTTGTTCCTCAGGATGGTAAAATTGGTATCCTCTAGTTTCTCTAGGATAACCCACAAATAGACATTTGTCAGATCTAGCTTCTAATTTGTCGGGCATCATCCTCTTCACGTAAGTCGGACAACCCCAAGGTTTAAGATAGGCTAGACTCGGTTTCCTCTTATGCCATACCTCGTATGGTGTGGATTCAACCGTCTTTGATGGAACTCGGTTCAGTGTATAGGATGCGGTTTCAAGAGCATACCCCAAAACGATTTTGGAAGAATCTGCGTAGCTCATCATGGATCGCACCATGTCTAACAAGGTGCGTTCCTCCTCTCGAACACGCCATTAATTTGTGGCGTCCCCGGAGGGGTCCATTCGAGTAGAATCCCATTCTCCTTCAAATAATCTTGAAACTCTCCATCTAGGTATTCTCCGCCTCGATCGGATCGAAGTGTTTTGATTTCTTTACCTAGTTGTTTCTCCACTTCACTTCTGAACTCCTTGAACTTTTCAAAGGCTTCAGATTTATACTTCATTAAGTATATATAACCATATCGAGAATGGTCATCAGTGAATGTGATAAAATAAGAGTATCCTCATTTTGCTTGAATTGACATTGGGCCACATACATCAGTATGTACGAGCTCAAGCAATTCATTGGATCTTATCCCTTTGCCATTAAAAGGTGACTTTGTCATCTTGCCAAGTAAACAAGCTTCGCATGTATTAAACGATTCGTAATCGAAGTGATCCAACATTCCATTTTTATGGAGTTTGGAAATGCGATTCTTATTTATATGGCCAAGTCTACAATGCCATAAGTAGGATTCATTCAAGTCATTTGTTTTGGCTTTCTTGTTATTTATATTAAGTACGTCAACATTCATATCTAATATGTAGAGACCATTGCTAAGTATGCTAGTACCATAACAGATTCCATCACATGAAAAAGAACAACATTTATTCTCAAACGTAAAAGAAAATCCATCAACATCTAATGCAGAAATAGAAATAATGCTCTTTGTAAGAGCGGAACAAAATAATAGTTATTGAGTTCTAGTACTAGCCCACTTGGGCAATGAAAGAAAATAAACTCCTACGGCAAATAGCAAACACTTGCTCCATTTCCAACGCGTGGAGGTCCACCTCTCTTTTCCTCAGATTTCTAGTTCTTCTTAGTGCCTGCATATTCGTACAAATATGAGAACTACAACCAGTATCTAATACCCAATGGTTAGACTTAGTAGAAGTATTGTTGATCTCAATCATAAATATACACTGAAGTCGAAGCATCGTAATGCTTCTTCTTGGTACTCAAGAAGCCCTTGCGCTTTCTCCTCCAATGTCCGGTCTCACCGCAATGGAAGCAAGCATCCTTGGATTTGTCTTTTGCTATCTTAGGCGTTGGCTTAGGTGCGACCTTCGCCTTCTTGGACTTTTTTTCTGGCTTTTGCCTTGCCCTTGCTTGAAGTGACCAAAGAACACTTTCTTTCCCTTCCCCACGCGTGCCTCAGCGAGTCTTCAACATGTTTAATAACTCCGCAAGGGAGCAATCTATCTTGTTCATGTCATAGTTCATCACGAATCGTGAGAATGAATCAGGTAGAGATTGCAGAATCAAGTCAATACTCAAATCTCGTTCCAACTTGTGGCCCAGCTTCCCAAGCCTCTCTATGTACCCGATCATTTTAAGCACGTGCGACCCAACAGTAGTCCCAGATGCCATCTTACAACTAAACAGGGCCTTCGAGACCTCGTACCTCTCAGTTCGAGACGAGAAGCATAAAGTTCCTTCAGGTGGACCATGATAGAGTAGGCGTCCATAGACTCATGCTTGGTTTCTGCAGTCCGGTGTCATAGAAGCAAGCATGATGCATGTAGCATCGATCTTGTCGAAAGCGATTGCTTGTTGTACTTCTCGACAACATCTGCAGCCGAACCCTCAGCGGGCTTTTCCGGTAGGGCCTCGTCCAAGACATAGCCAATCTTCTCGTGCCTCAAAACGATTTTGAGGTTTCTTTCCCAATCGAGAAAATTAGTTTCGTCAAACTTGTTTTCGATGATAAAACGAAGGTTCAATTTGTTTGACATTTTCTACAACAATAAATAAAGATAGAATAAGTAAAAGCTCATGTATAAAAACCCTAAATTTGCATTTAAAAATTTTATAAGGTTTTACTCCCACTAGCCAACTATTCCCTATTGGCTTTCAAGAATTTAATTAATTCTTTAGTGGCTGGGATCCCATCTAGTTATCTCGATCCCCGACGAGGGCCGATCAACCGAGATAATTTCGATAGGTAGGTACTCTTACCAGTCGCATCGCAAGCGACTCCCAGTGGCTGACTAGGCAACTCTTTGACGTTTCACATCTCTATGTGATAGTCCACCCCTTGTCTCTAAAATCAGACGGTCCTGACGAGGGCCAATCACCACAAGATTCTAGTCGAGTCGTAACCCAATATTCATGAGATCTCGTAACGATCATATCTCTATAATAACGATATACCCGTGGTAGGTCAACTCCCGACGAGGGCCGATCAGTTGGATCCGAACAAGGGCTCTTCACCGTCATTATAAAATTGGGAGACAATTTTTGGCTCGATTTTTGGCGTGGGAATATTTTAAATTAATTCACTTAATTAATTTGGTTTAATTGTGGTCTCATCTACTATGTGCATATTACTACGATATCATATAAAGTAAAACATACACAACATTCCGCGCATAAAATAACCGGTATGATCATGGACTTTTCCTAGGTGCGGTTTGAATACAAATCGATTTAAACCGCGGGTCACAAACTAAGGGTATCTGCAACCGCCAATAGGATCTTTATTGCTGTACGCCAATGGGTTCTTTATCTCTCCTTGGTTTTCAACTTCTTGCTCCATTCTTGTTACATAATAAATGATTACACCCGCCGCACACGGGGGGGAGCTAACGGGAATGAGATAATTGCAAAAAGTAAACTAGGTCACGTTCTTCATAACGGCCTAGGACAATTTTTCAAAAACCAACATAAAGAAAACATTCCCATCTATCCTATTGGTCGAGTCCATGATCAATCGGGGTCCATATAATCACATTATATCTACACATCTAATCCACACAATTTTATCTTATGAAAAAGATTAAATTCTAATTTTAACTACTCATGCGTCTTGATTTTATCACATCAAATAATTAAATAACTTTTAAATAATTATATGACTTAATCGAAAATTAAAATTAACATTTAATTTTAAATCGATTTTAATTTCAATTAAATTTGAACTATTCAAAATAAAATTAAAATCATAAAGTCTCCTATTTTTTTCTTTCCAAAACTAAGTTTAGCTTAGGCTCGCCACTTTCCAAAATCAAAATTTTGGAAGTGGCTTAGTAACAAGCCTTTTACAAATCAAATATTTGAAAAGGGCCTAGGCCTATTCCAAATCAAATATTTGGAAAGGCCAAATTATTTTAGTCTAGGCCTGGCCACTTTACAAAATCAAAATTTTGGAAGTGGCCTAGGCCTTTTACAAATCAAATATTTGAAAAGGGCCTAGGCCTATTCCAAATCAAATATTTGGAAAGGCCAAATAATTTTGGTTTAGGCCTGGCCACTTTCCAAAATCAAAATTTTGAAGTGGCTGAGCTCAAGCCTTTTACAAATCAAATATTTGAAAAGGGCCTAGGCCTATTCCAAATCAAAATTTGAAAAGGCCAACATGCCATATGGTTTCCCAATGGTCCAAACTATTTGAACCATTGGTTGGCCATATGACACAACTAAACAAACGAGATATATATGCACAATAAAATATCACAAAACGAATAGGGTTGATCTCCCCCATTGGAAGAAGAGAGCCGACGGACGGCAGCCCAAAGACCACCGCCGCCGCCGCCGAGGGATGGGGGCGCCGCCAGTCGGCCGACCCCCATAAACCCTATTTTTTATTTTGTTTTTTGTTTTTTTTTTGTTTTAACGTTTCGTGATTTAAATCTTGCATCTATCTATTAAATACTACGCAATTAATTTATGCTTATTGCTTAAGCTCAAGTCTGCCTCTCGATACCATTGTTAGAAATCACTAGTTTAACGCAAATAAATTTAAAATTTGATTTCATTTTCTAGATCATTCTTCGTTTAATGCAATAAACACGTTAAGCAGTTTGACGGCTATACCTTGATGATCTACTAGATCGTCGCTTTGACCGTCAACGGAGAGTAGTTCAATGCGCAAGCCGTCTACGCGTCCGGCCTCTATCGCTAATCCACACGAACCCCTTGCCGGAATCCTTCTTGGACTGCTATCAGAAAAACTCCGGCTGCTAGACCGGACATTTTCTCCCTCACAAACTCACTATGGAAGGCTCTCTATTTTACACAAGAATTATGAACTCTTGCAATTGTGATGTACAAAAGAGCTTGACACCCACTTCCTTTATATAGAGGAGGTGGCGCCCCATATGATGTGTGGAGGAGAAGAAAACCTTTTTCCAATAAAATAAGGAAAATCAACTAGATTGATTTATCTCTTTAATTATAATTTATTTTGCCAATATCCTATATTGATTATAATTATCTTATTACCATAAATCTATTTTTTCAAAATCAATTAATATCTTATATTAATATTATGGCAATCTTTATTAATTAAAGTGCACAATCCAAGTGTATCTTGCACACTTAAAAGTGGCGCCCCATTAGTCAACTAATTGACTTCCGGAATATTCTTTAATTAATATAATTTGTATATAATTAATATCTTGTAATTAATTTATTCATAATAAATAAATACCACCATATTAATTTACCACTATAACCTTTATAGTCTAGAGATAAACTTTCCTTATTTGGTTATCAACTATAACCGCATTTTAATCCGACTCGATGTTCATATGTGTGTGACCCGATAGGCTTCCGAATATGTTGGCCGTAGACACAAAGTGCAATTTACTAAAATGCCCTTCATACCTAACGATCACGGGATAGCGTCTAGCAACACACCGTGACCCCCAATTATCGGAAGAGTAAAAAAGCAATGACTACTACCTTTCATGTGGAGCAGTTACCGTGTAACTTACAATCCTATCGCTGTAATATTATCCATACGATCATATCTCGAGTGTCAATACATTGACGATCATATCTTATAATCTGGATATCATGCTCTCTCGGAATAACACATTTACTCCCACTTTGCAAAGATTCTCGAGAGCTAGACATTCCTTATAAGAAGGCCATTTTGGATATTCTATCCCAATCATAGGATACACGATTCCCGGACGACCAATCATGTATACTCCGCATGCTTCAATATCATACCCAATCACTACCGCATGATCGCCCCGTGGTTAGGAGAAATCTCAATAGTGTCAAAGCATTACAATCCACACCGTGATGCCATGAAGACTCGGTCAAAAGGATAATTACACAACCGCCACATAGTGTGACACTTAATGTAAGTGGGTCGACCTAACGTCGCGTTCTCTAATACACGTCCACGTACAGTCCAAGTGTCTCTACACTTCGATAGACGAGATCTATCCCTACCTTCTAAAAGATAGAAGACATCCAATACGTGCTAGCATGATTATACTATCAATGTCCCATTTGATAATACATAAGACTAGAGACATTTAAGTACCAACCTTGTTATAGTGATTAGAGATCTCATCAACCATAATCACTATCGTGGTTTCTCTATCACAGATTGATACTAGGGATGTTACTATATATACACAACAAATAATATGAAGATAAACAATATATAATAACAAAAGTGCATTTATTAATCATAATAAAGTTATTACATGAACTAAATAGACTGTAAACGACCCGATCCGGTCGGATCCGGTCCAACCCGATTGGGTTTAGGACACCTTTCCAACAAAATGCAGTGGAATTAAACTAAATATCCTTTAGTTATGTTGTTCTTTGTTAAAATATTGTGAAATAAGTTTTGGTGAAACTCAGTTTTGTGCTAAGTGTGAGTTCATTCAGTTTTGTATGCAAGAGAGAGATTGCTTGATGAAATAAAAGCTATAAAGTAAAATAACTGTAAGTAAAATGCGTATGGTAAATGCAAAAATAAAAACACAGTTTTTATAGTGGTTCCAGGTGGTGTAATCCTGTCAGTCCACTCTTCCCCTGTGATGTAGGAGGAAAAATTCCACTAGTATTCTTGAGGTTACAACGGTTACAAAAAGACCTAGTTGATTGTCCTTGACTAATGTTAGTAATACCATCCGCAACGGAAGCGATTTTTAGGATCTAGATCTATAAAATACACGTAATAAAATAACTAGATCTATATCTACAAGGGGGGTTGTAGATCATACCTCTTGGATCTCAAAATCCAAGTTGAAGAACCGCAAAAGAAAGAATGCAAGAAGATGTGAAGATCACCACGATCTTCCGTACGTGTGATCCAAGCAACTCCCGGTGGAAGGAAATTCTCGACTCGAACCCTTCCGATATGCTACCCGGAAAAAACCTCCAAGATTTTTCCCTTCTCCCCTTTGGCCGAAAATATTCTATCTTCCCTCTAAGAGATGATAGTCGAAATATGTGTGTTTGCAAGGCTTGGGAGAACTATCTTTATATAGGAGAGTAAAACTTAACCTCCAAGGATTTTATTTTGCAATTAAATAAATCCAATAAATAAAAGATAATTCCACAATATTCTAGAACAAATCTAGAAACCTATTTATCTTTATTTCTTACCATAAATATTTATCTAATAAATATTTTGTGCACTTGTCTTATTAATACACAAGAAAACAATTTCTTGTTCCTAAAATAAGGCTATGGCCGAAAATTGTATTGTGACCTAGTCACTTATGATTTTCGGCCAAACACACTAATTGGACCAAGATTTTGAAAAATGTATTTTTCACATATTTAATTATTTGGCCCAACTAATTTAATAGTTCACTAAACAATTAATTCACATATCGTTTTAATAAAGTCCAACAAGAACTAAATTAATATTATTAGGATTCGACGTCCGAGAATAGCTATGCTATATTTGGAGGCACGTCGGGGATCATGGACTAATAATCAGCGGCTCCGATAAATCAAATAAATAATTATCTTACGAAATGAATAATTATATTCGATAAATCAATCACGAGGAATATGCCACCATAATCCCGTGATCGCACTCCTCCGATTATGAGATTATATTTATCTCCTCACGAGAATAATAATAAGCGTCCATTGATACAATCATTACATATAGATTAATCCTCCATAGACTGTTCATTTTAAATCGGGAAGTTACCGTTAACCCTTTCGTAACCTCCTATCCTTATTTACCATTAACCCCTAGTGATCAATTAATTCATACAACTCACCGCTAGCTAATCAGTGTAATATGAACTCGTACGATAGATCAGTTTCTAGGATTAACAAAGAAGGGAACTGTCTATCTACTTCCATAAATGGAAGGAATGGATTCCGTATCTATGATAACACGGACTACTCACTCAATCCAAAGACAATGCCAAGATGGGGTAATTCGGATCACATACTCGGGTGTAATCCTTAACCGTCAAGTCAAACCTCATACTGATTCAAGTAGTTGACTGTGATCACCTCAGGATTAAGATATATCCATAAATATGATCATCGATTGATTCGATAAGACTTCTCGATCACGGAATTATATCGTGAACTCTAATCAAATCGGTCCAGCCCTATATGATATATCTATCATATATAAATGCCCCACTAGGTTCTCTTAACCGAAAGTCCGGATAAGACAATCACACCTATTGTGTTCTGGGCGCATTAATAGCACGTTAAAGGAGAGACCCGATACTCTCAATTAACTTCACTACGGGCTAATTGTATTTTAAGTACATCTTCACTAACTCAATCCTCCCGTGTATATCCCATACACTGAGTTAAGTGATTACATAAACGATATACTTTAGGGTTTTCTGTAGTGTAAATACTATTGTCACATCGGTGAATATGAGAATAATAAATATGAATAATAATATCATTTCATTTATTAAATAAAACAATTACAAAATTGTCTTTAGGGCATCACACCTAACAACCTCCTACTTGCACGAAAGCATGTGATTAATTGTTTTAGAGCACACCCTATTATTTAAAATACATCAAACTATCACTCCCACTTGCTCTAAAGCAAATAAGACATGTCTCTAATACCTATAGTCTCCAAGTGTCGACTAAAAGCTTCAACCTACAGCGTCTTGGTGAATGGATCAGCAGGATTATCGGCGGAGGCGATTTTCTTGACGGAAATGTCCCCTCTATCGAGAAAATCATTGATCACCCAGTATTTCCTGTCTATATGCTTCGACTTACTGTGCTTTCGAGGTTACCTTGAGTTGGCAAATGGCCCCATTGTTATCACAATAGAGAGTAATAGGATCTTCAGCATTCGGGACAACGCCTAATCCGCTGATGAACTTTCTTAACCAAACTGCTTCTTTAGCTGCCTCCGAGGCCGCTATGAACTCAGCTTCTATTGTTGAATCGGCCGTGTCTTTGATTGATTTTGGCTTCTCCATTCTCTTTGCACACCGCCACCAAGCGTAAACACTGAACCAGAGGTAGATTTAGAATCATCTCTGTCTGACTGAAAATCAGAATCGGTGTACCCTGCTAACTCCAAACTCCCACTCGAATAGACGAACATATAATTTATGGTTCTCTTCAAATATTTGATGAGGTTCTTTACTGCTGTCTAGTGCGGTTGCCCTGGATTTGACTGAAAACGGCTGACTAATCCAACGCCGTAACAAATGTCAGGTCTCGTACACCTCATGGCATACATAAGACTACCAACAGCCTAGGCATATGGCACTCTTCCCATAGCTTCAGCCTCTTTGGGGGTTTGAGGCCCCTGAGTCTTAGAGAGGTAAACGCCGTGACGGGTTGGTAGAAAACCCTTCTTTGCGTTCTCCATACTGAAGCGTGCCAGCACCTTATCTATATAAGTTGCTTGGGACAGAGCTAACATCCTGTTCTTGCGATCCCTTATAATTTGGATCCCTAGAACATAACTCGCTTCTCCCAAATCCTTCATTTGGAATTGCGTGGTCAACCAACTTTTCATGTCGGACATCATCCCCTTATCGTTGCCAATTAAGAGTATGTCATCAACGTACAACACTAGAAATACAACACTATCTTTGATAACCTTCTTGTACACACAAGATTCAGCAAAGTGTTGTTCGAATCATAAGACTTGATCGTGTGATCGAATCTATGATACCAGGAACGAAATGCTTGCTTCAACCCATAAATGGATCTGAGAAACTTGCACACCATGTGCTCTCGACCTTCTTCAATGAATCCCTCTGGTTGCTGCATATAGATTTCCTCGTCGAGAAAGCCGTTTAGAAACGCTTTGTCTTAACATCCATTTTCCGAGATCATAATCCGGACATGCGACAATCGAAATGAGGATGTGAATGGTTTTCATCATGGCCACAGTGAGAAGGTTTCTTCATAGTCTATACCCTCTTGTTTGTGTGTAACCTTTGGCTACCAAATGTGCTTTGAAGGTTTCGACCTTCCCATCTATTCCTCTCTTTCGCTTGTAGAGCCATTTAAATCCAATAGGCCTTTCACCCTGAGGAAGTTCTACAAGTTTCCAGACTGAGTTAGAGTACATAGACTCCATTTCTTGATTCATTGCGTCAATCCATTTATCCTTATCGTGATCCAATAGGGCCTTCTTATAGGTCGGAGGATCATCTTCCACCCCATTAGAGGCGACTACGTTTGCCTCTAAATCCATGCCGTACCGAGCCGGTGGCCGAACCACTCTCGCAGTACGTCTAGGTGGAACAGGAATGTCGGAAGTGACTGTTGTATTAGTAGCGTTGTTTATAGGAACATCAACAGCCACAATAGGCTGGCGTCATCGAGAATAATTCTCTAGTACAATTGTACTTGAGTGCTGTGGTCTTTCATATAATCGTCCTCCAAAAGCGTGGCGTTAGTCGAGACTAGCACTTTGTTATCTTTCGGATCGTAAAATAGACCACCACGTGTACCTTTTGGATAGCCTACAAATAAACATACTTTCGTACGCGATTGTAGCTTAGTAGTCTTGTCCATCAGCACATGTGTAGGACAACCTCATATGCGGAAGTGATGCATGCTTTCGCGATGTCCCAACCACATCTCAACGGGTGTCTTTTTCGATGACAGACTTGGGCGGATCTTGCATTCAAAATGTAGACCGCTTCTAAAGCATAACCTCAAAAGGATATAGGTAGTGAGCGTAGCTCATCATTGATCTAACCATGTTAATCAATGTCCTGTTTCTCCTCTCAAAGAACTCCGTTTCTTTGAGGTGTCCTAGGCGCTGAACGTTGGAAACAAATTCCTTTTTTAGCCAAGTAGTCAATGAACTCAGTATCTAAATACTCACCTCCACGATCCGAGCGAAGGCATTTCAATGACTTGCCTAGTTGCCTTTCGGCTTCTGCTTGGAACTCCTTGAACTTTCCAAAAGCCTCGGACTTCCTATGCAGTAGATAAACATAACCGAATCTCGAGTAGTCATCAATGAAAGTCACAATGTACTCGTATCCTCCCCTAGCTTGTACGTTCATCGGACCACAAAGGTCTGAATGCACTAAGTCTAGAGTTCCCGTGGCCCTATTACCCTTTGATGAGAAGGGCGGCTTAGTAATTTTTCCTCTCCAGGCAACGATCATGAGACAAGCGGTGTGTCAACATATGACTCACCTAAGGCATTAACCTTTTCTAGTCTTTTGAGTCTTTCCAAGGAAATATGGCCGAGCCTCAGATGCCACAAGTATGTTTTATCTTCTTTTACTTGAGAAACTTTCTGCCTTTTAGCAGATCTTTGATGAGCGATTTTAAACATTTCAATTATTAAGTAGGGAGCTTTATGTGGTCTTACAAAATATAAACCGTTTTCATTAAGTAGTTGAACACAATTCAAAGCCATTCTTCGAAATAACAAATTCACTATTCAAATTTGAAACATAAAATGATTGTTCAACTAAGGCTGAATGAGAAATTAAATTTCTCCTGAAATTTCGAATAAAATAAACATTCTCTAAATGTAAAATTCTATTATTAAAATGCAAGTCCACAGCTCCAACTGCTTTAGCCGAAATGAGCTCCCAGTGCCTACTCGCATCACTTGAGAACCCTCTTCTAGCTCCTCGTACGAACTAAGAATCTGCAATGAAGAACATACATGGTCAGTAGCTCCAGTATCAAGTATCCAAGTGGACACATCTTTAGCTACATTAAAAGATTCCAAGAATAGTAATTCTGAATTACCTTTCTTATCTTTCCCAGTAATAGCCTTGGCTTTGCCATCTTTTACATCACGATGATAGTCCGGACAATGGTGTTTCCAATGTCCTACCTCCTTACAGTAAAAGCATTTGCCCTTGGGCTTGGCCTCGTCAACTTTCTTGGCTTTCTTTTTCTTCATTGGCTTGGGCACAGGTGCAACATTACCCTTCTTCTTTGGTTTGGCCTTAGGCTTGTTTGAAGACTTAGCTTCGGCCACATTGGCTTCAGCTTTCTTATCCCCTACTTGGACCTTATCTTTCGATAGCAGGACATCGTAGATAGTAAGTTCATTAAGCATCTTTGTCATGGTCAACTCATGTTTGCCCATCAGATACTGAGTTTTGAACGGGATAAACTCAAGAGTCAACGATTCCAAAATCATCGACACTTGAGTGGCTTCATCGAACATTGATTCATGAATACCGGCGTCATTGAAGTAACTGATCATATTCAAAACATGACCATTCACTGCTTGACCTTTCTTCAATTTCGTGTTAACAGCCATCCTGATGGCATCGTGTCTTGCTTGGTTGCTAGGTGATCCAAACATCGAAGTAAGATTCAACATGATTTCTCCTGTAGTCTCAAACTCTTCAATCTGGCTCCTAATAACCTCCGACACTGCCGCCAGTATGATCCCACGAGCCCGGTTATCTGCCTCGATCCAGCGATTACGCTGTTCGATCTTAGCTTTTCCGGGTTTTTGGATCGCCACCATAGGGCATTCAGAAGTGAGTACATGTTGCACATTCTCATATGTGAGTACCACGTTTAAATTACTCTCCCATTTCTTAAAGTTGTTTCCCGATAATTTTTCAGACAGTAAAGCAGAAATTTGAGCAGACATTTTGCTGAAAATAAAATGACATATATTAATTCAAGTTTAACACTACTATATAAGTTTATTTTAGGAATTGTAAACTAAAATTAATTCTACTTTACCATTCCAAGGTTTTAACCTCGCATCTCAGTGCCGCCGTAGGGTAGGTCAAATAGATGATGGTTAAATCGAGAAAATCTCATGAATGAACAACTTGTGAGAATCAAACATCCCACAAGAATCGAACATCCCTTTATTCATTGACTACCTTCTTTTTTTAGCCAAGGTATTATCAAAAATACCGTTGATGAGTGTGACCTACTATATCGGATCTCTTAGGTACGCCCCGAGTTTGCCGTCGTAGGATAGGTCAGTGACCCGACGAGTACCCGGAAATCCTATCCTTTCGGAGACCAAGCCATGAATGTTGATAGGGGTGAACACCATCCGTAGGGGGATGAAATCAAAACGCCGCGAGGCGTCACCCTTCTCTCACTTACTTGTATCTATAGTAGAGGCCGTGGGATTGGCTGTCGCCTCCCCCGCTCCCACTCAATATTTTGGAAGTGGTGGTGGGTTAACTAACCACGTCTTTTTGATGTTAACATAAAAGCACATCAAATCAAGGATTCCGAATGGTGTCGGTAACGTAGGCAAGCCTACCCGTCCTATTCGTTGGAACATATGTGACAGTCGGATGAAGTCGGGTCAAGAGAGCCCCATTGAGATAAGAAGGAATCACCCCTCCGCTCGCCGGTGTGGCTTAGTCTTGCCAGACCCCCGTGCATACATCACACTAGGAGGGTTCAGTCGGTCTAGCAAAGCTCAGTTGACCACCCAACCTATAGGCGAACCGTTTTTATCCAAGATTTATTGTTCTTTTACCATCATTCAATCTCGTAGACACTACGAATTGAAAACGTGATCTCGTTTGGGCTTTAAGGCGGTTCACCGGGAACACACACCGAAAGGCTTAACGATTTCATAACCCGTCCTCGGATCTTTAATTAGTTACTAAATTAATTAATTACCACGTATTAATTACATTTCAACTAATTACACGAGTTTGTATACATGCCTATTTTAATTACCAAAATTAAAATTCTACATGTATGCGTGGAGTGGATTTATGATATGATACATGTCATGGCAATTCCGATTTTATATCTATTTTATGATCAAACACATAAAAAATAAATTGCGGAAATTTTAAACACCGAGATGGATTGTTGGTACCCCGTATCTAATCTATCCTAGGAAAAAATAAAGTAAATTACAATCTTGTTGTCTTCATATCTTCGATCTTCGAACCTTGAACCACGAACCGCGAACCCGAAAGGAGAAGGGGCCTTTATTTTATAAAATAAAATAAAACAAAAATTTATTTTTCCGAGTTTTTTTATTTTTATAATTAAAATCTGATGTATATTTTTTATTCCCAAATATATATATATATATATATATATATATATATATATATATATATATATATATATATATATATTTATTTATTTATTAAACAATGCTAATTTTTAAAAAAATTAGGGTTTGATTATAATCAAACCCTAGCCGCGTCCTATCAAAAAAATAACAAAAAAATTTCAGCCCCGACTCCTATTCATACCTCGAGTTCCGTCTTCATCTCGTGTTCTTCGTGTTCTTCGTTGTTTTTCCGGAATTACAAAAAAATAAAAAACTAGCCGAAAAAGAAGAAATAAAAAAAACAACAACTTTTACATCAATCCTATGCTCAATTGTTACTAAACAAAGGAGCTACAAAATAGATCTAACGAGTAAACAGTACCAACCCCAATCCATCTCTTCAACCAAGACATTCATAACATAAAAAAAATAAAACATAATTTTCGGCCCTTATAAAAAAATTGGGACAAAAAAAATCTACATGTTTACCACTCCTAGATCTAATATTTTATACGTATAAATATAGATCACCTTGGCTCCGATACCGCTGTTAGTAATACCATCCGCAACGGAAGCGATTTTTAGGATCTAGATCTATAAAATACACGTAATAAAATAACTAGATGTATATCTACAAGGGGGGTTGTAGATCATACCTCTTGGATCTCAAAATCCAAGTTGAAGAACCGCAAAAGAAAGAATGCAAGAAGATGTGAAACAGACACCACGATCTTCCGTCGTGTGATCCAAGCAACTCCCGTGGAAGGAAATTCTCGACTCGAACCCTTCCGATATGCTACCCGGAAAAAACCTCCAAGATTTTTCCCTTCTCCCCTTTGGCCGAAAATATTCTATCTTCCCTCTAAGAGATGACAGTCGAAATATGTGTGTTTCCAAAGCTTGGGAGAACTCTCTTTATATAGGAGAATAAAACTTAACCTCCAAGGATTTTATTTTGCAATTAAATAAATCCAATAAATAAAATATAATTCCATAATATTCTAGAACAAATCTAGAATAATATTTATCTTTATTTCTTACCATAAATATTTATCCAATAAATATTTTGTGCACATGTCTTATTAATACACAAGAAAACAATTACTTGTTCCTAAAATAAGGCTATGGCCGAAAATTGTATTGTAACCTAGTCACTTATGATTTTCGGCCAAACACACTAATTGGGCCAAAATTATGAAAAATGTCTTTTTCACATATTTAATTATTTAGCCCAACTAATTTAATAGTTCACTAAACAATTAATTCACATATCGTTTTAATAAAGTCCAACAAGAACTAAATTAATATTTTTATGATTCGACGTCCGAGAATAGCTATGCTATATTTGGAGGAACGTCGGGGACCATGGACTAATAATCAGCGGCTCCGATAAATCAAATAAATAATTATCTTACGAATGAATAATTATATTCGATAAATCAATCACGAGAATATGCCACCATAATCCCGTGACTGCACTCCTCCGATTATGAGATTATATTTATCTCCTCACGAGAATAATAATAAGCGTCCATTGATATAATCATTACATATAGATTAATCCTCCATAGACTGTTCATTCTAAATCGGGAAGTTACCGTTAACCGTTTTCAGAACCTCTTATCCTTATTTACCATTAACCCCCTAGTGATCAATTAATTCATGCAACTCACTGGTAGCTAATCAGTGTAATATGAAGTCGTACGATCGATCAGTTTCTAGGATTAACAAAATATGGGAACTGTCTATCTACTTCCATAAATGGAAGGAATGGATTCGTATCTGTGATAACACGACTACTACTCACTCAATCGATACAATGCCAAGATAGGGTAATTCGGATCACATACTCGGTGTAATCCTTAACCGTCAAGTCAAACCTCATCTTGATTCAAGCGGTTGGTTGTGATCACCTCGGATTAAGATATATCCATAAATATGATCATCGATTGATTCGATAAGACTTCTCGATCACGGAATTATATCGTGAACTCTAATCAAATCGGTCCAAACTATATGATATATCTATCATATATAAATGCCGCACTAGGTTCTCTTAACCGAAAGTCCGATAAGACAATCACACCTATTGTGTTCTCAGGCGCATTAATAGCACGTTAAAGGAGAGACCCGATACTCTCAATTAACTTCACTACGGGCTAATTGTATTTTAAGTACATCTTCACTAACTCAATCCTCCCGTGTATATCCCATACACTGAGTTAAGTGATTACATAAACGATATACTTTAGGGTTTTCTGTAGTGTAAATACTATTGTCACATCGGTGAATATGAGAATAATAAATATGAATAATAATATCATTTCATTTATTAAATAAAACAATTACAAAATTGTCTTTCGGGCATCACACCTAACAACTAATCCCTAGCTTCACAAACTAAACACTTGAAACAGGTAGAATTGCTGCTCTCCAACTACTTCACTGGTCGTTAATGGGTTGAATTGCCTCTTCCTAGATCCACCACACAAACAACTATCCTTGACACCTTAGACCGGATGTTTCTCAGTCCAAACATTTGATAAAATCAAAGTTGGGTTTGAATCAAGTAAGTGATTCAGACTTGGAATCTTCAGGTGTTGGTTATTGATTGATCATGGTTGCTTGAACACTTTGAAGATTTTCTTGATGTAACTTGTAAGCTCAAATGATAGCAATTACTTCACAAATTGTTGCAGAACGTAGGCTCAAAACGTATGCAACATGTGTTATGTGTGTTTGGATCTTGTATCTAAGTCCTCTATTTATAGGGTGAAATCCAACGGTCATGTTTTTGAATTCCTTAACGTTCAAATTGGATTCATTGCTATCATACTGTCAGATATGTCAGTGTACTTTCTGATATGTTAGGCTGTCAACCAATCAAAAAACTTAATCTTAAACGTTCTGATTTTCTTCATAGAACTAATTTAGCCGACTTTCTTTCAGTTAAAATTGAGTGTTGTGAGTTTTCAATTTTCAACTATTATATAGTTATTAGTGAGATCAGAGTACACCATATTTATCTCATATTAACTAAGTTTACATTGTCCTTAGGTAACTTAGACACCATCTATGTCTTGTATTAAAGGTCTATCAAGATCTATAAAGTCAGTTCAGGGCATCACAGACTTACCTGAATTCTAACCTTATAGTCTCGGCACTTATTCTTCATAAACTGAGTTTGAACCCTTCTTCAGTCTTCAAAATAGAGTCTGATCCCTCAGCATTTATAACTGCGTTTGTCCCATCAGCCTTGAGTCTTTAGTCTTGTAAATTATCAAGCGAGTCTGTTCCTCGTGAATCCTTTTTAGATATCAGTTCCAGTTCCTAGACTTTACTAAAACCTGTCCATTACAATGCTTGTCTGATATAACCTATACAATAATCCAATTCTAGTAAATCATATACATTCAGTTCTAGACATCGTTTAGCTTTTCACTAAAACAGCTAGTTTTAGCACTTCATCAATGGGGTTAAAACAAATATTCAAACAATAATAGATGAATCATCATCAAAACTCAATTTTATTTCTAACAATTTCCTCCCTTTTGATGATGCCAAAACCCTCCTTAAAGGAAAAGCTTAAAGATAAAAACAAAACAAAACTTGATTTTCATAAGGTCAAAATCTCAGTTGATTACATGATATAACTTTTTAGTTTCCACAACTAAACTGACTTTCAAATTTCAACTAACTCTAAGCATTTTACAAAGAGTCTATCTTTATCATAAAGTCTATAATCTTCTCCTTTGACTTGGTCTTCTTTTGCAAAAAATGAGTCATAATTTACTTGACTGAATTGTTTCCATCTTCTGCGTTGCAAAAGCTTAGGTAAATCATTGCTGTTTTTGTAAAAGATTTCAAACTCTTCAATGTCAATCTTCATCTGTTGACGTTTGTCCTTTACAACAAGTTTTTCTGAGATTATTTTTCCTTCTTGTATTAATTCATCTTCTGATCATGTATCTTGCCTCAAAATAATTGATAACGGTCATTTTGTGCCTGTTATTATATGATCTTTATCCCCTATTCTAGTTTAAAAGAGCTATAATAGAGTAATAATAAGTCGTAATACGCTTAATTTGCATATGCCGAGAGTTACGATTCGTTATTATGTATTTAGAGGTTTTATTATATTATTTGATGTTACAGACTGTATTTTATGCTATATTTGTAGTAACTCATTTGGGAGCGCAAGGATGGACTTCGGAGAAGCTTTAATGGATTGCAGACAAGTTCAGAAAGCCCAAGGCATAAAAGGAAGAAAGCCCAAGATGAAACAAGAAGGAAGCCCAAAAGAATAAAAGGCTCGGTCGACCAAGCCTATGCATTCGGTCGACCGAGCGGGCCTGAAGTCCAGCAGAAGTCCGGCACATTGTGTGAGGCGGTTAGGGTTTAGTGTTTTCCACATTTAAGTCGGTTTTCTATGTCGGCTGAGGCTCTATATAAACACCGAGTCCCTTGTAGTTTTAACACACCAATTCATTCATATATACATACGATCAAATAAGGATTCATTAGGCTTGCGAAGGTTGCTAGGGTTGCAAACATGTAAGCCCTAGTTTATTTTCTTCCCTTTCTTTTTAGTAATTAATTTCCCAATTATGCTTGATTGTTTGAGTCAATTATGCATAGTTAGATGATGTAGATCTAGGATATGACGTTAGGGAGGTGGCGATGCCTTGTCTATGAGGATCCCATACCCTACGTCCTCTTCCTAACATCTATGGATAAATCTATGTGTTTGATTTACGTGTATTTAGATTAGTTTATATGATTGCCTGACGAATCACTATTTAATCCGATTTGTATGAGAAACGCCGAGAGAAATATATTCAGGGATGTAATCTGGGAAGTTGAAGCATTCGGGTGACCGAGCGGTGTCACTCGGTCGACCGAGACCTTCCATTTGGTCGACCGAGAGTGCTTATTCGGTCGACCGAGCCCTGTTTCATCCGTTAATCAGTCACGTCTTTATGATTAGGTTAGCTTAATTGAATCTATTATCTTGGTAGGTATGGCTATGGCTACGTTACTCGCTTAATTTAATTAAAACATGTAAAAAGGAAATACCAGTATAAAACTCTTAGATAGGCTTATGAATTGATCTTCACGGACATTCAGCGTTATCTAGGTAGGTTTATATTAGGGAATTGCGCGCACCTTCTTTACACGTAGGTCGTAAACTAGCATGAGACTATAACTTGGTAATTGTTAGTTGGACGAGAGCTTGAGTGATCGTTTAGGAAGTACGCCTAACCATAGGAATGTTGCCTAGACGAGGTGTACGATTAATATCGGCATCCTTAGAGTAAATAGCGTCACGAGTTATATGAGATGGAGGCACTAAAAGGCGTAGTCACGTAATGTAGCACAGTGATCTAGCGACCTAACGGGTGCTAAGTCAAGTTTAAGAGGATGACTCCCGTAGCCAACATGAAGTAGATACGAACGGATTAATAGTTGATAAGTCTGGTTTGTTATATAAATTGTCTTGGTCCAAATGATTAAGGCTATAATTGGGTGGTTAATTACGTTATTTGTCTATGTGTTTGAGTCGTGTCAATTTACATTTTCTTGTCCTATGTTGGTCGTAGACCGCCTTCGTGTCCTTGACATGAATGACTCATTGTTTATATATGAAATGATCCACAATTGGTTCCCTGTGGGATCGACCTTGATTCACTATAGCTATACTACGATGGGCCTAGTCCTCTTGCTAGTATTGGTTTATGGTGGTCGAGTATTTTATTATAACCTGATCGACCCCGATCAATAATATCCTTAGTGACTCTTCATAGTTCTTGTACTTGTATATGAACTTGAGATGATGATAGTCAGCTACAAAATCATTCCATAGCCGTCTTGTTAAAGTGAGCCTTCCTTCTTCAGGTATCTTGTATTCCTTGATAAGCTCCCCATCTCTTAGTTTATTTGGTTCCTTCATGATAAGTATGCTTGGTTTTAATCTCAGTTTTTTTCTTTGAGTTTTTCAATTTTAGCCTCAAGTTTCTTTTTGTACATTCTTTCTTTTACTATTTCCCCCTTTGGGTATCATTAAGCTGTAATACTAACTCATAAGTGAGTTTCTATTGTTCTGTAATGCCAGTCTGAGAGGTATGTAGCTTCTTAAGCTGAGTTTTGAATCCAAAAAGTCTTTGATTGAGATGCATTCAGTTTGAGCTCGAATATTCCTATCTTCAGTTGTGGCAATCTCCAATTTCTGCTTACTATTTCTGAAGCTATGTCTATTGATACTTGAGAAATTTTGACCAAATGCTTATTTACTACCTCATCGGTTTTCTTTCTATAGTCAAAGTAAGTGGTCATAGTGTTAAATACTTCACCGTAATCGTTCTTGTGACTAAGTAGAATCTCCATCGATTTGGTGAATCTTGTTCAAGCCATCAGCTATCATGAACTCAATTGGATCATTAGCTACTTTGAAAGTAGTTTGTGTTAGAGGATCCAGAATCATCAGTGTTCTGTTGTCATTAGTCTTCACATGAATGTCAACTGTCTGTGACCCAGCTGGAAATTCTTTAGTTTGTTCAACTAACTTCCCTTTGTTTTCAGTTTTCTCCTTAGATTGTCTGTCTTGAACTGAAACATTTGTATTTTCAGTTTTCTAAGTTACTGCTCCTGACAACTTAACTATTTCTGTCTGCTTCATGTTGTCATCATCATCATCTTTGTCTTCATCATCATTTTTCTTAGGTTTCTTTGTAGGTTCTGATGATGAAACTTTCTTTTTTTATTTGCATTTGCTTGTAGAATTTTATAACACATGGTTAATAATTCATCTATGTGACATAATTCATACAAGCGTTGAACACAAACTGAAAAAGAAACAGCTGTTCTTCAGTTATCAACTCCTCCTTGAATGGTTCTTGACTGCTGATTGTGTTAAGTTTCATCTTCATGAAACGTACACACCTTTCAGGTTCTATGGAAAACTCATCTTCTGGTTGTTGAGTATCTGCATCAGTTTCCATTGGTTGAACATCAGCAATCTTATCAGTTTGCTCTGCCACTTTCTAAGTTTCACCAGTTTTCGGCTCTAGTTCCCCTTTAATTGATGCTTCCTTATTCACTTTGTTTTCAAGGGACTCTGAAAACAATCTATCTTCTAGCTTCTAAATCAGCTTTCGGTATAGTTCATTTTTGAGCTATCTATTCAGAAACTGTCTTCTTGTATTTCTTTGACAATACTTCAGGGTGCTTTGGGCATGTGTCACCTGCAATTTTCACATTTTTGCGCACTTCATCTTTCTTTCCATGCTTAATTACCTCCAAATAATGTTGAATGAGCAAACTGAATGACTTCTTTAAATGAAGTATTCTTTCATTTTTAGTACCTTCTTTCTTTGCTTTGCTGATTCTGCCAATTTCTTCCTCGTATTGCTTCTTCATCTGGTTGAAGACATAATCAGCCTATTCGAAATCGGGCTGTTCCCAGATGATGTTCATGAAGTTTGTCTTATCAATTGAAAAACTGTCTAAACCTTTGTATTGTTTAAATTATGCTTCTTGTCACCCATTTTCTCAATAGGGCAAACTATGGTGTTAGAGTCTTCATCGCTGAATATACTTGAGGAGGTGTCTCAATTGAGGAAATCTTCAATAGAGATGCTTCCTGATTCAAAGGTAGATTAGGCAAATCTATTGATATCTCAGTCGGCTTCTTGAAGTTGAGTAGTCTTCTAATAACCTCTGTGTTGATACCGAATTTCTCAACATACACTGTCATTGAGAGAAAGTGTTTTTCCATCTTCATATTCTCCCAAAATTGAATTATTGCCTCAAAATCAAATTCTTTTTCCAATTTGATGTTGAGTAAGTCTTCTAATCCTTGAATATTTTGAATTTTCTCACAAATTTGGCTTGAGAGAAGGGTTCCTTTGCATTTCTTCTCAAAATATTCAAGTGAAAATATTATCCTTTATCAATTAATCTTGTCTCTTTTGATGATAATTTCTGCGTCGCCGTCCACTTGAGGAATTTCTTGAGAATTCGCTTGAGGAGAGAGTAAATATGTCAAGTGTAAAATGGTTTATTCACTTTGGTGTAAACCCACGATCTTAAAAAGATCGTGTATGTACCGTTTGAACTTCTCTTCTGAAAAGTTTGTGTGTCCAATGCATGTACTATTTGTCCTTTTTCGAGTACACACGTAACAGCTTTTGACAGTTACGGCGGTAATTAAATGTGATGTAACTTTAGCTGTCTACATACATTTTACCAAATTGACAAACTTAGACCTTCAATAATGCAAAAACTGATGCTTAGTTGCTAGTCATTTTTTTCATCTTGTGTAAGTGTCAGTTCTTCAAACAAATTTCAGTTCTCTGAGATGTCAGTTTTAGTAAGATCGTTGATACCAATGACTGATATGTAAAGTGAGCTCACCAGCATGACAAAGATCAATCCCCTTGGTGGATCTTAGTTGTCTAACTGACCTTGATTATTCCCAATTTTGTTCTTAATTTTGAGAATCTCTCTTCAATCAATGGCTTGGTAAAAATATCTGCTAGTTGAACTTCAATTGGTATATAAAGTACCGTGACATCCTTAATTTCAACGTGATCTCTTGTGAAGTGATGTCTCACATCTATATTCTTTGTCCTTGAATGCAATACTGGATTTTCAGTTATAGCTATTGCACTTGTATTGTCACACATTATGGGAATTTCATTTTCTTCAATCCAATATTCTGTAAGTTGTTGTCTAAGCCTTAAAACTTGAGCACACCAACTTCCAACTCAATGTTTTTCTTAAGCTGTTGAAGTTGAGATAAAGTTTTGCTTCTTGCTAAACCAAGATACTAGTCTATTTCCAATAATTGACAAGTGCCTGAAGTGCTCTTTCTGTCTATTTTGCATCCTGCATAGTCAGAATCTGAATATGAAATCAATTTGAATTCTCCATCTTTTGAATACCATATTCCAACTCCAATGGTTTCTTTTAGATATTTCAAAAATCATTTAACAGCTGTGAGGTGACTTTCTTTAGGTCTTGATTGGAATCTAGCACAAACTCCAACTGCAAATGATATGTCAGTCTGCTTGCTGTTAGGTAAAGTAAGCTTCCAATCATTCTTCTATCGAGTGTCTGATCAACATCTTTGCTTTCTCTATCTTCATCTAGTAATTAAGCCAGCTATCGTCTGGCGGCGCCAATAAGCTGTGGACCCCACACTTAGCCGTTTCTTGTATCCTTGTCTTATTACCCTTGGGTTGTAGCTTGTCCTTCCTTGTATTCCGGCCTCTGGTCTATGGCGGTCCTAATAGCCTTATGGGCTTGCAGGGTGGCCCCCTAGCCTTTCATGGTTTCGCTTTGGGCTAACGGCTTTGGTGTGGGGCCGAGGACTCACGGGCCCAAAGTGGCATATGGGTTCGCAGGCTACAATGGCCGGCGGCCTCATCCGCTAGTTTGTTGGCCGGACAGACCCGAATAGAGATCCACGGGCTGGATTGCGGTTCAGGCATATCAATGGCCCCCCCTACTCCGTGCCTTAGGATTTTCTCAAAATGTTAGGCGGGGAGTAAGAGTTCTTTGCGGGTCGATTGCCTTAACGCATCGTCTTTTATGGCTTGTGTCATGAACTGACTTTGCCTAGGGTGGCCTTTGTGTCATGATTTGACTTAGCCTTTTGTGGCATCATATGGCGTACATTCTTAGCCGTTTGACGGTTTTGCATGGTGAATAGCCTTAGCCTTTTGGCGGCTTTCCGTGGCAAATAGCCTTAGCCTTTTGGCGGTTTTATATGGCTAGTATCCTTGGCCTTTGGTGGATTTGCATAGAGAATAGCCTTAGCCATTTGGCGGCCTTATGTGGCGGGTAGCCATAGTCTTTTGGCGGCCTTATGTGGCAGGTAGCCTTGGCTTTGGATAGTGCTATGAAGCGGACAATCCTATTTCCGGTGGATTGCATTTTGATCGCTTTGACGCCGTGTGGCGAGTTTCCTTTTTGCGGGGCCAACTCTATTATTAAATGTTGTGGCGGTTATACGTGCTTTATGGGGAGCCGATTTGATTTGATAAATGGTGGGGTGGTTTAGGTGATTGGTCGTGGCCTCTCTTTGGTTGAGGTTCCTTGGTAACTGCTCTGACATGATGGCAGCGATAACCACAACACAATGATGATGACGGTTTTTGAAATTTGAAATTAGGAATGACTACTCGAATATGAACTGCATGATCCTTCTGATCTCAGCCGTTAGACCATTCCACCTCTACCTATAAAAGGGAAGAAATCTCAACCCTTAAACACTCTGCCCACTTACTATTCTTCTAGCAAAATAATTTCTGGCACCATTCAAGATTCCGGTTGGTTCTCGAAGATTTCTCCAGTTTCCGGCCACTCTTCCAGAATCCGATCATCTTCTTCAACCAAAACTTCAGGTAATTGCTTCATTTCCCTTTATTTCCTTGATTTTTTCTTTTACTTTCTGCAATTTCATTCCGTCTCTTTGAATGTCTTTCATACATGCTTCATACTTTCAGAGTCGGTTTTGATATCGAAGACTGGATTTTGCCTAGTATTTCTTGGTATGTGTTCTTCGCCTTCTCTGATTGACATGCTTTTAGGATCGGATTTTACTTCAAAGTTGATACTTTTTGCTTGAATGAACTGGGGATTTAGTGCCTTTATTTTTCTGTATTTATCTTGCCGTCCTTTCTTCTCATGTTTGTTTTTGGTTTCCAGTCCTCTCATTCCTGAACTTGTTCCATTTCCATTGTTTGGGTTTTTGGGTTTTTTGGTAATATTTTGAGTCAAAAATGGAGGGGAAGGCATCAAGATGGATGGATCCACTTATCTTGGCCTGATGTCCATTGTCCCAGGTGACTAACACTCCACCTTTCCCTATTGTTTTTTAGGATGACAGATAGTGGGTGTATTTTCAGTGGTCAGTCCGATGACGACTGACGTGTCCCTACTGGGTGTTTAGTCTAACCAGCAGTGTACCGGGTCAACTGTTGCCTAGTTGGTGAGTCAAGGTCGTATCCCACAAGGAGTGTGTTGGTTAACCACCAATTAGGTTCATATTTTCGATCCAAGTCGCAATTTGTGTAAACGATAAGTAGCACGTAATATAGCCAAACTCAATTGAAAAATGGAACTATCCAAGACAATGCTTTGATCCAATGGAATTTCTTGACTATGATAGAGTTGGCTACCTACCTTCATTCCTAAGATGTTCAAGAGTGTGAACCGGTGTGTTCCTCAACTAGAAACCCTCTTCTTTCGAATGAATGAGATCACTCTATGCCTCCTCCTTGACTTAGGCACCCTAAGACTAATGATTCAACATGATATGCACTTGAACACAAACCGAAGCTACCCTTGGATAAGAAACCGAATTCCACTTAAGGTCGGTTTTACCTTCTGATTCTTCTACCCCTTTCCCACACTCAATATACCCTTTCGGTCTCTACCAAGTGTGTGTGTGCAAACTAGGGTTAATTACTTCCTAGATTACTAGCAACAATATCAAGTAGAAGAAGATTCGACACTACAAGAAACTCAAATGGAAAACTACCAACTCATTCACAATCAAAAGAATCTATTTTCACATAACATTATCTTGGCTAGCTATGAAACTAGCCACTCATAGTTATGAACTCCAATCAAGGTTAGAATTCATAACAATGAGAACAATTAAATCAAAGTAAGGACTAAGAATTATACCAATCGCAAGCTAACAACTTGAAATAGGAAAACTTGCATTTCAACCTTCAAAACTCCAATGAAGAGAGTGTATCCCAAAACCTACAACCTTTTCCAACTAGAATTCATCCAAGGAAGCAAAACAAGAATTCTTAATGTTTACCCTTGCAATATAAAAGCTAACGCTATGATAATTTTGGCAAGGAGAGCTTTGAAAATGGAAGTGCCTTCAAGTCTAGAGAAATAGTATGTTATTTTCCGCCTCTCCCAAAATGAAGTCAAGAATAAGCTTTAAAACTGGAAATCCGGTCTTATCGGCGTCCGTGTCTGTGCACTCGGCGTGCACTGATTTCTGGCAGGTAGCTGGGTGAGTTAGAATCATTTAATGCTGCTCAGACTCCCAACTGTCAAATTCCGGCGTCCACCGTTTGTGCACTCGGCGTGTGCCGACTGTCTAATCATGGCTTGACTCTTTAACTTCTTCAACAAGAAACCTCTATAAAGCTCGATGGTCTGTTCCAAGCTTTTTCAAAACTAATATCTAACCTGGGTATCTGCAAAACAAAGCCAAAAATGATACCCCGCATATCCGATAACAAAACTTGGCACAAAAGCCTAAAATATGAGGTTAGATAATTAAAACTTATTTACAACTTTTTATCTATTTCGTCACATAATTGCATGAATTTGATACAAAAGCGCCACTAAAAGCTTAAGAATTGGGATAAAAAGACATCATTCGGTTGACTTACATCAACCACTCCCCATTTAGCTTTTGGTCGTCCTCGAGCAAACAAGCGACAATACAACTCTTGCATACAAAATAATCTCTCACCAAGCAATTCATCATAAAATCGAATTCTTACAAAGTCATCTTGATATAGTCTAGATACAAAAGCAAGGACTCACTCTCCACTAATTAAGGCAATAGGAGTATAGGAATAGGTCAAGTAGTTGGCAAGAGGGCTTGTAATGTTAAGCTAGGGTGGTGGCTAACCGAAGGGTAATCAAGGAAAATCAAAGAGAATAAGGCAAGATAGCAAGAATCTACACCTTCATCTCCCCATCAACTAGTGTTCCGATTAGTTATACCCCGTATCAACATCACCAAAGGATTGTATACTTGAATTCTCAAAATTAGCCTTCATTGACTTGCCATTTATTTGATAGTATTTACGTTTCAATCTAGCTCCTTTTCAATTTGAAGTTTTGGGGTTTTGGGAACTAAATTGAACAATGTACATGAAATTTAAAGAGAAACTTGCTTTTTTTCTTTTTTTCTTTTTAAAAAAACTTTGATAACTTCGTAAGGTGGGGAAACACAAACTCGAGCCGACTAATATCATCCAACCACTACTCCGCACTATGACCACCCACACAATCCATAGGCACTTGCTATACTTGCGGGAAGCCAAGGGAATGTAGACCAAAATTGGGTTAATGGTCGGATTATCATGAGGTTAAATACGATGGCTAGTTTCGAGTGGGGTCTCACCACTCTACAAAGGTTGAGGTGGGGACAGAAAGGTAATTTATGTACAGGTAGGCCATTTGGCTATGGTCGAGTCAAAGTAATTCCAAAAATCGTCATCCCTATTCCGATTCCAATGCCTATTATTCGTCTCAAATGATTGACAAGCTTATGTTCTAGACTCTATCATGATGTTTGCTTGAAGGATTTCACAACAATTTGCAATCCAAGAAAACCAAAATTATGCGTGCATAGGGGTTCACACTAACCTTTAAGACTACACTTACATGTTCTCATGTATCACGCAAATCACATTTTCCATTTTGTTTGCACAATCAAATGACAACACCTTTTCATCTACACCAGGGGTATTATATGCTTGTAATACGCGAAAACGAACAAAGTCTAGGTGTTTCTTGAGTATTTTTGTGACATTTCCCTCTATCCGACTAACTACGGCTCCACTCCCCACTTATGAACTTGCAATGTCCTCAATGCGAAGTGAGTGCGAAGGAGTAGTTAGGAGGAGAGAGAGTAATCAAAATGAGCAATTACGAGACAAAAGATGATCATAGCCAAACTGTCGGCGTGGGCCGACCGGGCTCTCGTCGTATGCCGAAAAAGCAATCTTGATACAGAGATATTCGGCATTTTTCCAGCATATGCCGTGCTATTCAGTCAAGTGACGATTATGCTGAAAAGCAAGGGGCTTGGTGATCAAAGTGGTGTAGACCGGAAAATTGCGAATACGATGTAAAATTGGGGTAATTGCTTGCATGGGGAAAGTAATCAAGCAAGGCATCACATAAGAATAATGCCCAAAACAAAAGAACATGCAACACCATGGATCGGACAAGTAAAGTGCAAATCAAATCCAAACACATCACGGGGAATGAAAAGTTAGTGCTCACTGAGAGCATTATTACACATCAAGTCAAATGAAAAGAAAATACCTAACCAAACAGAGGCAACAGGCACTGGGAAAATCTTCAGACATCACTCCGTATCCGAAGTATCCTTGGGAGACTCATTCACCTCACTGGAGGAATCACCAACCGGATCTACAGGTTGCAGACCACCTATCGTGTTCGTGCTTGGGAACATCTCATCTAGCGGGTTGATGGGGACACGAGCACACAACTTGGTAATCAACCAAGGAAATGGAAGCATGATCTCATCATGAGCCCAAGGAGAAGCAGGAAATTCGACTGTAGAAGCATGAATGAGGCGACCCCTGTTAACATGAACATAATTCCTAATTGCATACAGCAGCATTATTTCCTCTTGGGTTATCTTAGAGACATCGGCAGAAGGGAATACACGGGAATTGATGAAATGTTTGATAGTGCGAATCTCTATCGAGAGATCAAAAACAGCCGGCTCATGCGGCATACTACCTCGCTGAGGGAAAAAGTAGGTCATGGTCTCAGAAGCTTTACGGCAAAAATTAACGGGGTCATAGAGGTTCCAGACAACCTCGTAGTGCATGGCCGGATTCTCATTGAATTAACCAAGATTGAAAACATTGTTAATCATCTGAGGGTCAAATAGAATGCTTACCCCATGAATCTTCAAATGGATGGTTGGCTTCTTGTGAATGAGAGTAGCTGTGAGCATGAAGTAGAACTCTCGAACGTGGGTGACATTGGCACGGCCACGAGGCGGTTCAGAAAAACGCTGCCAAAGGTGGTATCCTATGTGCAACTCCATAGCGGGTTAGAGCTTACAATGATTGATCCCCTTATCAAGGAGGGGAGAAGCATGGCCAAAGTAATCAGCATGGCAGAGAACCGCGGTGGCGGAAACGGTGGCACACCGAGGAGGGTTATCTTCATCATAACAGGGTGGTGATTGGGAAGGAGAAGATGGAGAAGACATGATGGGGATAGAAAGGGTGATGGAAAGAAGAAAAGTGGATGATAGAGAATAGGGTGGGATATGAATGTGGGGGGTAGGGTTTTGATAGAGTTATGATGGAAAAATGCTCATAAAAGGCTGAAGATACCGCCCTAGGAAAGTTTCAGCGTATGCCGGATTTGTAGGGTTGGCGTGTCCTGGTCAAAAAGCAGTTTGTGCCCTAGATTCCTGAACCAATTCTGAATGGTGCAGAAAAGCGTGATATGCTAGGTCATATCAGAAAAATCGGCGTACGCCGACCTACTTGATTCGGAAAATCGGCATGCACCGAATGTCTCTGCATTCCTTCAATAAGTGTAATTCTATGCATCTCATTTATCTAAAATCACCAAACACTAAGCAATGAGCTAGGCACAAGTATGGTAATCAAAGATATCAAACAACTCTCAAAACGAACAACTAATCATTCCCACAAGACAATATCATACAAAAGCACATTATAAGTTCATACAACTAGTTCCACAAAATAATAAGAGAAATAGTCTTAATTCCAAATTAGGTAACCAAATAACAAAGATAGAAATTGTTTTGACAAATCCTTACAAATCACTCAAGAGTCAGCAAATGGATCAAAAGAATCATCACCATCATCTTCAATGCCCTTATTCATCATAGTAGAAAAGGAATTCGGACTCAACCCCAAATTTGCAGCACCACCAAGATTAGTTTCCACGTATTCAAAGAGCAGAAGTCAAAGGGTCCAGACCGCTGTGTGCACCACCAACAGATGTAACCATAGTGCTGTCCAAACTCATGCTAGAAAATCCTTCACTCAACGGTCCTGTACCAAACGGTGCATGGAAAGGCTCAGATCGTACTGGCTCAGAGCTTGTACCTGTAGCATTAAAATCAAACGCACCACCAAAAGGGTTTGTAGGAGGGGTAGACCAAGAGTGTGGGGTATGGATAGGTACAGCTGGGACTCAAGGAGGTAGGGTATAAGGTAACTCCTGACACGAGGGAAAGTTCTCTGGACGAAGCCTAGGGTTTAGGCACATAACGAAAAGCAAAGCGTGTTGGCTACGAAGGCCGGACCGACTATCATTTGCCCACAAAAGGTTTCTTTCTGCTAGCTGAGTCTGATTGGCACTCATAGTTACTTGACCACCTCGAAGGATTGCTATCTCAGAATCTAAGTGGTGGAGCATACTCATCACAGATGAATCACACATGGGTGTGGAAGAGTCGGTGGGAAATGGCTCCAGTGGGCTCACTTTCAGGCTCAGGGGTGTCCTTAATGTTTGGACCAATCTTAATGTGACAAGGAGGCATCAACACATCACCGGGAAACTCAAGTACATGCTGATCAGTACATAAGGTGGAAATGAGATGAGGAAATGGAGCAAGTCTAGTCTTATTCTGCTGATGAGCCAAGTTGAAAATCTTCTTAAAGAAGATCTCACCGATGTTAACAAATACGTTATTAAAAATGGCATGGGTAAGACAGGCATTGGCAGCATTGAAAGCATGAACATGGCTAGAGGGTTGAACATTAAGGGTTAAGAAATGTTTCATGACTTTCACATTCTTAGAAGCATTACCAAAATTAAAACGACCTTGTACCCAAGAACCAGAGGGACAAAGGAAACGTCTTGCTTTTTCGGCTTTCTTAAAAGTCTTAGTACCGGGTTCAAGTCCCCAATCTTGCTCGAACGAAGGTGTATCGGGTGATGGAGGCAAACCGAAGAAAGAGTTAATGGCTTCTGGTGAAAATGGGATATCGGAACCTCTAACAGTTACAAATCCGACGTGAGGATGTTCCTCATCAACTACGATGGTTGAAAGCAGAGTGTTTACGGTGATTTTTACGATTTATATTACATTATTTCGTAACAATATCCTTGGTATTTTATTAATTTTTATAGAAAATTAAGTGTTTAATGGATTTATCGAAAGAATGAAGTTGGAAAGTATTAGAGTGCAAAGTCGGGTTATTTACGTGATTTTATTAGCAATTATCTATTTATATATGTGATGTTACACTTTGCACGTTTTATTATGTTGTAGTGCGATTTGCATATCGTGGAACGAGTCAACGAGCTAAAGGATTTCGAACAACATTTTATTTGAAGACTTATCTAGAAGGACAAAATTGGAATTATTATATTTTTATTAGGGTTTAGTTTTTATTTTTAAAGAAAAGGAAATAGGATAATTATGACCCTAGCTCGAAGAAGGTTATAAAAGAACGCAGTCATTGGAACAGAGAAGACACGAAAAAGCATCTGGAGAACAGAGGCGACAAGAAAAAGCAAAAAAAAAAGTGTAGTGCTCGGTCGACCGAACCCTGACACTCGGTCGACCGAGTGTTTTTTTTTTTTTTATTTTGCTCACGATGGATGGACGATGGTCGAGGTGAGCGACTGGAACAAGCTTTGTGAAGCCGTCTCGGCGCGTTTTGATTTCAACTCTTGGATGGTTTGTGTGTTTAATTAAAGATTGTATCTTTATTATGTTTTTATTGATGTCATGCAATTTCATTGATGAATGTATTGCTGTTTGATGTTTAATATTTGATGAGAATCGTTGTTAAACTAAGATCACCATAGTAAAGATTGGATTTTTAATCTAATTAACGATAGTTGTTAGGTTGAATGTCTAGGTTACGAGATTGATGAATTTCACACCTTGATAATTAAAGCGTTAATCATTAGGATCGATGGACGAAAAAAATTGATAGGTGAATTTTTCTAAGATATTAGAAATTCATACTTATGATAGGTGAGCCACAATTCTTATTAAATCATCACTAGATAACCTTAGAGAAGAAATTGAGGGTTGCGGGATCGGTGGGTCATTGCTTGTTCGTTGTTAAATTTTTTGAAAAAAAATCATTTGTTATCACCATAGCAATTTTATAATTTTTATTTAGTTTATAGAATAGAATTATTTTCGTTATTCGGTTCGCAACTATCTTCATTTTTTAGATTTTTAATCTTTTGTCCAGTTTAACTTTATTGTTTTCATTACTAGTTCATTTTGTTTTGTTATTTTAGTTGTAGTCTTTAAATTATTTAGGATAGGGCGTTTTACTTCTCGTGACAACTTTAGGAAAATTAATCAAACTAGACAAAGACGATTCCTGTGAGTTCGACTCGGTTTTAATCATTATACTACGATCCACACTTGGGGTAAACCGGATTTATTTTATTACTTGTTATATTTAGTTAAGCATAAAATCCGAGACAAGTTTTTAGCGCCGTTGCCGGGAATCGATGCGGTTGTCTGTTTTATTAATTTTCCGCTTCTGTTTTGATTTTTAGTGGCCGGTGCTCTCGGTTTCTCTGTTTACATAAAAAAAAAAAAAAAAATTTAGTTCGATCGACCGAACCACGACACTCGATCGACAGAGTGTTATAAAATATATATATATATATATATATATATATATATATATATATATATATATATATATATATATATATATATATTGTTATTCTCTGCTTACATTACATATTCTAGTCTCTTTTTTACTGCTTTATTTACGTTTTTTTATTTTTATTTTTTTTTATTTTACTTTAGATTTTAGTGTATCCTTTGTAAGAAATTCGTGCGGACATCTTGTTTTTGGTTTTGGTTTATGCAAACTCGGAGTCAGAAAGGTCCACCGCTGTACACCCTCGACCTCGGCGAACCATAGTCGGACCAAGCAGCGAAGAGTCCGTCTGCGGTTCCTCCGGCAAGTAAACATCATCGATCTAGATTTGAACGAAATCTAGCAGAGGAGATTCAAGAAATCGTCATTATGGCTGCAGACGATAGATGTACGTTGGTTGACTACGCCATGCCTGGTGAAGTCAAGGTCAACCCGGCAATTGTTTTACCCGTCATTAATGCACCAAATTTTGAACTCAAAACCCGGTCTTATCCAAATGATGCAACACGCATCAATCTTTCATGGTTTCCAATCTGAGAATCCTCACACTCATGTACACACATTTTGGAAATATATGGTAGAACTCGCATACAAGGGGTAAATGAGGATGCAATAAAATTGAAGCTATTTCCGTTTTCCTTGAAAGGGAAGGCGAAAGAGTGGTACAACTCTCTACCTGCCGAGTCAATTACCACCTGGGCCGAACTCGAGAAAGAGTTCTTGAGTCAATATTTCCCACCATCCAAAACAGCCCAGTGCCTAAGTGAAATTTTCACTTTCTATCAAAAGGAAAATGAGTCTTTCTTCGACTGTTGGAAGAGGTTCAAAGCTCTCCTTCGAAGATGCCCCCATCATGGTTTGGACTTGCAGATGCAAGTCAACACGTTTTTTAGTGGATTGACCGAACTCACTAAGGGTATGGTCAATAGTTCTTCTGGAGGGGCATTCTTGAGGAAAACACCTGTAGAGGGGTGGGCATTATTTGAGGATATTGCCAAATACAACTATGCCCCCTCGTCTCATGCTATCCAGGCACCTCCTCCTCCTCCTCCTAGGATCGAGGAGGTAAATATGCAAAATCAGTTGCCATCTTTGCAACAGAGTGGGTGGTCTGCTCTTTCAATGTCTCCAAATCCAACGAATCGAATCTATCATTCCCGCGAGAACTCAAGTTCTATTTTGCGAAATTGTTGTCAAATCGCCATATGATTGGCGGTGCCAATTTATTTCCCTTCAACCTATCAAGTCAATCTTGTCGAGAGTTAGGGACGAGACAATCGATCACATGCCAGGCATGTGATAATGTGGGGCACACTACTTGTTTCGTCCTATGGTTGGGCGAGCGCCAAATCAATGCGTTCGATGGCGGCAAAATCGAGATTCAACAATCGGTTCTCACCAAAGCAATTTTCAAAATCAATGTTTCAATCAAAACCCGAATTTCAATCAGAACCATAATATGAATTTTTTCAATCAAAATCAGAGGTTCAACCAGAACTGGCCGAACAATCCAAATCCGATGTTTCAAAGTCGGTCTAGCCAATCTTTCCCACAAAACTTCCAAAACTCCCAAGGCCCCTCTCAATCTAGTGATCTTGAAAGCAAATTGGACTCCAATCAGAAGGAGCAGAATAATAATTTCCAATTCCTTCTTAGCACAATTAAGAATCTTGAGAGGCAGCTCGGGCAAGTAGCTGACCAAAAAGCTTCTAGACCCTCAGGGCAGTTACCTTGCTTTACTGAGAAGAACCCCAAGGGTGGTCAAGTGGTTCAGACCGAGTTAAATCAAAGCCAATGCACTGATCTAGTTCCCACAGTTCCTTATGGTAGAGAAGAGGCCAGTACTATGAATTTGAGATCCGGCACTCAGCTTAGTGGTCCCCCGAACCAGGGAAACCACTAACCCCTCCTGCCAATGATGAGGCAGGAGGGGAAGTCGAGCGCCCATGTTTCCCTGTCCTGGATGAGAGTACTCAGGTGGCTGATCCCCTGAGAAATAAAGAGTTTGATAATACTCAGGTGGCTGATCCCCTGAGAAATAAAGAATTTAGTGAGAGCCAGGTGGCTGATCCCCTGACTGGTAAGAAAGGTGAAAAGGTGGTGAGGTGGAAAGATTTGGAAGATAAAGCTGTTAGTTCATCCTCAAAGAAAGTGTTTTCTGAGAGTGATTTAAAGAAACTTCCGTTTCCACCTAGAAAAAGCAACATCTCCTTGCATGAAGACAAAAAGTATGAAAAAGTGCTTAATCTTCTTAAAAATACTCAGGTAAATCTTCCATTATCTGATGTTTTGGTTGAGATGCCTAAGTATACAAAGTTCATCAAGGATGTTGTTTCCTCCAAAAAGAAGCTCGAAGACATGGATCAGTTGATTGGTGAGAATTGCTCTATGATTAGTTATGATGAGTTGCCAATCAAGAGGGGTGACCCTGGGAAATTTGTGCTCACATTGTTGATGGGAGGCTTAGTCTTTCCAAATTCTTTATGTGACCTAGGTGCATCCATTAGTCTGATGCCATTGTCTGTTTGTAAACAGCTTGGACTAGATGGTCTTTTAGAACCCACAACCATGAATCTTCAATTCGCTGATAGATCTTCCAAGAAAGCTGCTGGGATATTAAAGGATGTTTTAGTTCAAATTGATAGATTCACTTTCCCAGTTGACTGGTATGTCCTGGACATTGGGAAGGATGAGAACATCCCTTTAATACTCGGCAGACCTTTTCTTTCTACAGCCGGAGCCCTCATTGATTGTGATGGTGGCAAAGTGACTATACGAGTTGGTGATCAGGAGGTGAGCTACAATGTCTCTAAAGCTATTCAGAGACCCTCTGATTATCCAACCGGCTTCTCCATTGAAGACATGTCAGATGACTTTAACGACTACATGGAAAAGCAAGTCATGGCTATTGAGACTGAATATGAGCGATTAGTAGAGAATATGAATAATCATGTTTGGGTGAGTCTAGAACAACTAGGAGCTGAATTTGATGAAGGTTCGTTGAAAGGAGAAGCTTTGGCAGTAGGACCACTGAGTAAACTCAGTGATGTTGAGTTGAAAAGTGGGGAGCTTAAATCTAGTTTAGAAGAACCACCTGCAGATTTGGTACTGAAGCCATTGCCTAAGCATCTGAAATACGTGTTCTTGAGAGAAGATGACAAGCTTCCATTAATTATCTCTGCCAAGTTATCCCTGTTAGAAGAGATGAAGTTGTTGAATGTGTTAAGAAAGAATGAGAAAGCCTTTGGATGGCAAGTGGAAGACATCAGAGGGATATCTCCTGACATATGCTTGCACAAGATAAAGACTGAAGAGGGTGCTAAGTGTGTTAGTCAGCCCCAGAGGAGGCTCAACCCTCACATGCAAGAAGTAGTTAAGAAAGAGATTATCAAGCTTTTGGACATGTGTATTATTTTTGTGATTGCTGACAGTGAATGGGTGTCCCCTACTCAAGTAGTTCCTAAGAAAGGAGGAATTACTATCGAGAAGAATGAAAAGGGTGAAGAAATAGCATTGAGGCTAGTGACGGGTTATAGAGTGCAGATTGACTACGAAAAACTCAATGAAGTCACGAAAAATATCATTTCCCTCCCTTTCATTGACCGGATGCTTGAGCGTCTGGCGGGACATGCATTCTCTTGTTTTCTTGATGGTTATTCGGGATATTTCCGATACCCATAGACCCGATCGACCAAGAAAAGATAACTTTTACTCCGCTTCTTATGGTACATTCGCTTATACAGCGAATGCCATTCGATCTCTACAATGCCCTGACTACATTCCAAAGATGTATGCTGGCAATCTTTGATGGGCTTGTCGAGAAATGTATGGAGATATTCATGGACGATTTCTCAGTCTTTGGTAAATCCTTCGATCACTTTCTTGCTAACCTTGATCAAGTATTATCCCGCTGTGTGGAAAAGAACTTAGTCCTAAACTGGGAAAAAATCCACTTTATGGTAGACGAAGGAATAGTTCTTGGCCACAAGATATTAGAAAGAGGAATAGAAGTAGATAGGGCAAAAGTTGAAGCTATAGAGAAGATGAATTTCCCTAAAAATGTGCGTGAAGTAAGAGGTTTCCTTGGACATGTTGGTTTTTATAGGAGGTTCATTAAGGATTTTTCCAAGATAGCTAAGCCCCTTTCTACTTTACTTAGAGAAGATTCGCTTTCAATTTTGATGACAGTTGCAAGCATGCGTTTGATGAGCTTAAGAGTCAACTGATTTCCGCCCCGATCCTTATCTCTCCTGACTGGAACCTACCCTTTGAACTCATGTGTGATGCATCCAACTATGTTGTTGGTCCAGTCTTAGGTCAGCGTATTAAGGGTAAATTCCAGCCCATCTCTTACGCCAGTCACACACTGAACCCCACACAAGTAAACTACACGACCACTGAAAAGGAATTATTGGCTGTAGTCTTTGCAATGGACAAATTTCGTAGTTACTTGTTGGGCGCCGCAGTCACTGTTTGGACTGATCATGCTGCTCTGCGCTATCTCATGACGAAGAAATATGCTAAACCGTGCCTACTACGTTGGATACTGATCCTGCAAGAATTTGATGTTCAAATTAAGGATAAAAAGGGCAGTGAAAACGTAGTAGCTGATCATGTTTCGAGAATGCATAATGAAGTAGAGAAAGAGCCTGAAGACATAGACCTTTACTTTCCTCTCGAAAATGTTATGCATATAGACGAGTGCACTCTAGATGTTCCGTGGTACTCCTCTATCGTCAACTACCTGCATTCCCAGTACTTAAATCCAGAATTTTCTTATCAGGAGAAGAAGAAATTTTTCTCTGATTTGAAAACCTTTGTGTGGGATGAACCTTACCTCTTTAAAATCTGTAAAGATTGATTGTTGAGAAGGTGTGTTCCCGAATCAGAGCAACCAGATATCATTGAACAATTGCCACGAGTGGGCCTCTCTCTGTGGCCACTTTGGTCCACTGAAAAGCATTGCTAAAATCTTTCATCCGGTTTTATTGGCCCATGATCTTCAAGGATTGAAGCTTTTTGCAAGGCTTGTGATAGGTGCCAACGAACCGGGGCTTTAACTAGGCGTTTCGACATGCCATTGAAGCCCATTTTAGAATGTGAAGTCTTTGATGTATGGGGTATTGATTTTATGGGCCCGTTTCCATCTTCCTGTGGAAACAAATACATCCTAGTCTGCGTTGACTATGTATCAAAATGGGCGGAGGCTCAAGCCACTTCTCGCAATGACCACAAAAGCGGTCATGAGCTTTACAAGAAAAATATTTTCGTGAGATTTGGATGTCCCCGCGCCTTAATCAGTGATGAGGGAACGCACTTCTGCAACCGGCCATTAGAAAAAGTCCTTGAGAAATATGGTGTCCGGCACAAAATTTGCATACCATATCATCCTATGACTAGTGGCGGATTGAGAGAAGTAATCAAAGTTTGAAGATGATCTGGAAAAGTTGTGAATAGTCATAGAAAGATTTGAGTCTCAAATGGATGATGTACTATGGGCGTACCGTACTGCCTATAAAACCCCCATAGGTACATCTCCCTATCAGATGGTGTATGGAAAACCGTGCCACTTGCCAGTCGAATTAGAGCATAAAGCATATTGGGCCATTAAGTTCTTGAACTTTGATGCCCAGTCATGTGGTGAACATCGACTAATGCAGTTGCATGAATTGGATGAGTTTAGACTCCAGGCCTACGAGAGTGCCAGGATTAGCCAGACGAGAATGAAACTCCTTCATGATGCTAAAATCAAGCGAGAATTTCAAGTTGGGGAGCAAGTCTTACTTTATAATTCCAGTTACATCTGTTTCTGGGAAGTTGAGACGCGTTGGTCCGGCCCCTTTGAAATTCTTCAAATTATTCCCGGAGGTGTTTTAGAGCTGAGAGGTCATGGTGACCAGCCATTTAGAGTAAATGGTCAAAGGATCAAGCACTATATTGGTCAAACTAAAGAAAAACCTTTGATTATTCATTTCCTCGACATCCTCGGGTGTGGTATGACTGAAGTCAATGAGCTTGAAGAATTCTCGCCCGACTTGTTTTCCGAGGATGACGGCAGTGGCTTGGTCGAGCAAGTTATGGCCGGGAGTTGGGACATGGAAGAGTATGAAAGGGAGGCCATGTTAAAGAAGAAATCAAGAAGAAAAGGTCGACAATGGGGAAGATTAAGAGCGTTTGGAAAGCGATGAAGGAACCTAACCCCATGTGTTAGATCTTTGTTTTTGTGGCCACACGAATTATCGAGCTTACACGAAGTAGTGGCCGGAAGGAAGGTTAAATGGCCCGACCGGGCTGAATAAGAAGATTGTCGAGCCAACGACATAAACCAACAAATAAGCACTAGAGGCATCCTAGATATCTATATATATATATATATATTAGTCATTTTCAATTACTCTTTTGTCCTTGGTTAATGTGTTTTAGTTTTAAGTCTAATAAGAGTGTTGTATGAATCGCTTGATTCGGCTTTGTTTTGAAATGGATTACGGAGTTCCCCGCATGAGATCCCATTCATTCATAGAATCCGCCATATAACTCTAGATGATGGACCTGGAGGAACGCTTATCATTGACGTTGATTACCATATCATCACGCGCGTCAGGACCATTACTTATGTTGTCATTGTACCCCACACTGTGGGTGGTGGAGAGTTTAGTACTGAGGACCTTCAACGTGCGTTAGGATGGCCGTATACGATTCTAAATGACCCAATGCTTACTGATTTGTTGCTGGTACTCCGTGATGAACATTTTAAAGGAGTAGATGTTGCGGGAAAAGATTGGAACTTGCAAGATGAATATGACATCCCTCCTGCGATCGATATGCTTCGTCGCCTAATCCGGATTTTAGATTGGGGCGACATCTATGAAGATTAGCTTGGGCTAGTGTTTTGTGTTTCTATTTTCTTCGTGTATCCCAGTATTCTTTGCATTATTATTATATTTGCATATCATTTTGTAGCATTATGTTTATGTGTCTGTTGTCATTTTGTTGCATCTAGCCCTGCTACTTTATAGTATCCTCTATCGTTACTTTTGCACGACGTATTATATTCCCCTGTGTTCCCCGAGATATTTCCGTGTTTCTCAAGTAGTGCAGGTACATTTTTAGCTGTTTTGTCAAGCTAGTATTGAAGTCGTTGCTGGAAAAGGACTACATATGACATCTCGAACGTTGGCCTTTTCATGCTTGTGCCTGACCAACGGGTCAACTTTCTATACCAAATCAGCTAAGTACTTTATTTCTTCTTGAATTCTGTACAACATGATGACATGTTGTTGTGTAAGTGTGGGGGAGGGGTTGTATGTACCTACAACTGTGCTTAATCTATTACCATGCTTAGAAAGAGCTGAAAACTTGAAAATTTTAAATTTTTTGTTTTTGTTCGAGCAAGTTCATATTTTGTTTGGCTTACTCTTGTTGTGGTTTCCAACCGTGGCATATTATAGTCATTGATGCTTTATACTGTATGTTAAGTAGGTCAGATGTCTCACCCGACATACATTCACGAAGCATGTTAAATGACGAGCTATAAATTATAAAGCTGTACCCATTTAGATTAGTAACATTTGATCATCTTATAAGTATTCTGTGCTTAGTGCTAATGTACGTGTCATGGGAATTATAATAGTTTGTATTTAGAATCAGAGTATGACATACTGTGAATGTCCTAGGTTTGAATGTGATAAGTGAAACGTAACTACTGTGCTTGGGAAGTTGTTAAAATAATGAAAAAATTGGGTGTGTCGGAAGCTGGTCGATGATTGGAGTGAGGTAGGGCGTACCACGAATGTCCTATACCACTATGATGACCAAAAGCTCACGACAGTCAGAAGAAGCTGCCTTATGATTTGAGTAAGGTAGGGCATATCCCGAATGTCCTATTCTACTATGACGGGCAATAGCTCATTCTGATGTGCGTTTATATGTGAAAGTTAATTGAATCAACTTACATAAGGAAAGTTGTATGAATAAGTGGAAGACTTAGTTATTGCCTATCTTATCCCCAGTATAAACCGACAGGCATGTTGTAGGGAATATCCTCTGAGTATGTCAGAAAGATCCTAAACAAATTCTATCATCCTTTTCAGGACATGTTACGTTTTGTAGGGCACATGTTATAAGTATCATCCTCTTTTTCTAGTTTAGATGGGTATTTTCTAGTTGCTTGGAAAGTTTCAAGTTTGGACTTAGTGGAAATTTTATATGGCTCTGCACACACACCGGGGTGAACCTCTAACTTATTAAGTACGATGTATACTTGCTGAAGATGTCTATATTTATTCTTTTTGGTTGGAACTTTGTGGTACTAAGTAAATCTAAGCCTTGGTCTTGTTTTGTCTTGCTCGGGACGAGCAAAAGCTAAGTGTGGGGGAGTTGTTTACGGTGATTTTTACGATTTATATTACATTATTTCGTAACAATATCCTTGGTATTTTATTAATTTTTATAGAAAATTAAGTGTTTAATGGATTTATCGAAAGAATGAAGTTGGAAAGTATTAGAATGCAAAGTCGGGTTATTTACGTGATTTTATTAGCAATTATCTATTTATATATGTGATGTTACACTTTGCACATTTTTATTATGTTGTAGGTACGATGAGCATATCGTGGAACGAGTCAACGAGCTGAAGGATTTCGAACAACATTTTATTTGAAGACTTATCTAGAAGGACAAAATTGGAATTATTATATTTTTATTAGGGTTTAGTTTTTATTTTTAAAGAAAAGGAAATAGGATAATTATTACCCTAGCTCGAAGAAGGTTATAAAAGAACGCAGTCATTGGAACAGAGAAGACACGAAAAAGCATCGGGAGAACAGAGGCGACAAGAAAAAGCAAAAACAAAAGTGTAGGGCTCGGTCGACCGAACCCTGACACTCGGTCGACCGAGTGTTTTTTTTTATTTTTTTTAATTTTATTTTGCTCCGGTGGACGATGGTCAGAGGCTGAGCAGCCTGGAACAAGCTTTGTGAAGCCGTCTCAGCAGCGTTTTGATTTCAACTCTTGGATTGTTTGTGAGTTTAATTAAAGATTGTATCTTTATTATGTTTTTATTGATGTCATGCAATTTCATTAATGAATGTATTGTTGTTTGATGCTTAAACTAAGATCACCATAGTAAAGATTGGATTTTTAATCTAATTAACGATAGTTGTTAGGTTGAATGTCTAGGTTACGAGATTGATGAATTTCACACCTTGATAATTAAAGCGTTAATCTTTAGGATCGATGGACGAAAAAGATTGATAGGTGAATTTTTCTAAGATATTAGAAATTCATACTTATGATAAGTGAGCCACAATTCTTATTAAATCATCACTAGACAACCTTAGAGAAGAAATTGAGGGTTGCGGGATCGGTGGATCATTGCTTGTTCGTTGTTAAATTTATTGAAAAAAAATCATTTGTTATCACCATAGCAATTTTAAAATTTTTATTTAGTTTATAGAATAGAATTATTTTCGTTATTCGGTTCGCAACTATCTTCGCTGGCTGTAGATTTTTAATATTCTGTCCAGTTTAACTTTATTGTTTTCATTACTAGTTCATTTTGTTTTGTTATTTTAGTTGTAGTCTTTAAATTGTTTAGGATAGGACGTTTTTACTTCTCGTGACAACTTTAGGAAAATTAATCAAACTAGACAAAGACGATTCCCTGTGAGTTCGACTCCGGTTTTAATCATTATACTACGATCCCTGCACTTGGGGTAAACCGGATTTATTTTATTACTTGTTATATTTCGTTTAGCATAAAATCCGAGACACAGAGCATAAAATTCATCAACCAAAGTAGAATTAAAATGCTCAGTAAGCTCAATTGCTAAGTTTTCCCAGTGGTTTCTCGTAATGGTATCCTTAATCTCTTGACTAACGGCATTAAAATCAATAGCTCTACCATGAATGAATGATCATGAAAATAGGCTCGAAAGGCTTTAGTGGCAAGGTCAGGTGCAAAATTGGAAAATTTGCAAGCTTTCTCAACTTTGGTTAGGACGCGATTAGGTAGGACAATGATTCCGGTGGATAAGGGTGTAGGTGACTTAGCACGACCGGCCTTACGCTTTTTCCTAGCCTTTGGTTGACTCTTAGGTTTACCCATGGCTTAAGGTGGATGGTGGTGTCAAGACAACATATTTTAGTCATATAAACCAACTTTGAACTCAAGAATTGCTTGAAAGAGAATTTAAAATTGAAATCGAAAGAATAATCTTGATAGAAGCATCAAAGTTCTTAGCTTAGTTGTCTTAAACCGCCGGAAAAGATGGAGATGACCGGAAATTGGGTTGTACACCTTAGAGAAATGTCATGCCCTTAGAGTTCTCCAATTGCACTAATGGAAGAAGTGCTTGGTGTGGTGGTGAGAAGAATGAAATAAGGAGAAGGAATGGGTGAAAGAGGGAGTTATGGAGTTGAAAGGGTGTTAGTGGGTGAAAGTTATGGTTTTCGGGTGTGAAAACCGATGGGTAGGAGTTAATGGGAGCGAGGGAAAAGATGAAAACCGTATTAAAATTCAAACTGCCATAGTCAGCGTACGCCGACAGGGGTCTCGCTGACAGGGGTCTCGGCGTCTGCCATAGTTCTAAACGCCGGAACTCTCTGGCCTCCTATAAGTTGACTCTTCCTGTTAAATTCTAAATCGATCTAATCAAAAATCTCCCTAAAGGACGTTATTGGTTCAAAAGTTAGCAATTGCGGGTTGCCTCCCGGTAGCGCTTTTGTTTAATGTCGTTTGCTCGACGGGATTATATGGTCGGAATGATGGAAATTACACCGGTTATCATGTACGGATACTAATAACAATTACCCACGTACACATATTGCAATTAAGCACAAAATCCAACCAAAAGATAATGCTTAAGAAGTAAAAAGAAATATAGTACCCAAAAGTGCTAAATTTATAGTCTATACCTAGACTTTGCACTACTTCAGTCTTGAATAGGGTCAAAGAGGTACAAGACCTCCTCGTTGTTTGGAATGCCTTCCCCTTCCACAAAAAGCTTCACTCTATGCCCGCTTGCCAAGAACGACGTCTCACCATCTGTCAACTCTACAGATGCATGCGCCTTCACAACTGTGTAGGGTCCTCGCCACCTAGACTGTAACTTTCCTGGAAAAAGCTTCAAACGTGAATTGTACAAGAGTAATCTATCACCCACATGGAACTCATGACGGAAGATTTTCTTATCATTAAAGGTCTTCGTGGGTTCCTTATAGATGTGAGAGTTCTCGTAAGAATCTACACGGAATTCTTCCATGGCGGTGAGTTGGAGTAACCTAGGTTCTCCCACACTTTTGAGATCAAAATTTAGGAATTTAATAGCCCAGTATGCTCGATGTTCCAACTCAACGGGTAGGTGACATGACTTTCCAAAGACTAGCCTATATGGGGAGCAACCAATTGGTGTTTTATACGATGTGTGATATGCCCACAATGTATCATCCAACCTTACTGACCATGTCTTGGTGTTGGTATCAACCGTCTTTTCAATAATCCTCTTTACCTCTCAGTTTGATACCTTCACCTGACCGCTAGTCTGTGGGTGGTAAGGTGATCCAATCTTATGCTTCACGCCATACTTCTCCATAAGCTTAGTAAATGGTCGATTACAAAAGTGAGAACCTCGATCACTAATGATTGCCTGAGGAGTACCAAATCTCGTGAAGATGTTCTTTTTAAGGAACTTCATCACCACTTTGGCATCATTGGTGGGGAGGGCTTGGACTTTAACCCATTTTGAAACATAATCGACCATCACTAAAATGAATTGATTACCAAAGTAATTGGGAAATGGCCCCATGAAATCTATACCCCAAACATCAAATAGTTCACATTCCAAGATAGGTTTCAAAGGCATTTCATGTCTTTTGGAGACATTTCCCACTTCTGGCATGATTCACATGACTTAGAAAAATGGTGTGCATCTTTATAAATGGATGGCCAGTAGAAGCCGCATTGCAAAACTTTGTACGCCATTTTCCACCCTCCATGGTGTCCACCAACTTCCTTTCCATGGAAAAAGGATAATATACTGGAAATTTCACTATTGGGGACACATCTTCTTATTATGCCATCGGCACATCTCCGGAATAGATCCGTTTCTCCCAATACGGCTAAATTAATCGAGGATAAGATAGAGGATAGCCTTAAACAAATTAATGAGGACTTGATATCTTGAATTCAAGCCATGTTTGTGGGAGGAAACGAGCCTCAACCTGAACAAATCATACGTGGTGGAGTACAAAACCGTGGGGGTAGAGGGAATAGAGGAGGTAGGGGTGACATACGGAGGAGAGTAGTAGTTCCTAGGGTCGATGTAGAGGAGGATGAAGCCGATGATGTAGCAGATGATTTGGGTGGTGATGATCCGCCTACTAGTCTTGACAATAACATGACACAGGTTAAGATGAAACTGCCATTGTTTAATGGCACTAGTGATGCGTATGCTTATCTGGAATGTGATGCAAAGTTAGAACAGATTTTCACGTGTAATAATTATTCGGAGGAGAAGTAGTGCAACCTTGCACAGCTTGAGTTTACGGGATATGCTATGACATGGTGGAAACAGTTGAATCTTTTGAGGCATAAACATAGAGACTGTGTTATACGCTCTTGGACAGCCATGAAACGAGAAATGAAGAATAGATTTGTACCCCTTACATATTTTCATGTTCAATATCGTAAGTTACACACAATTACTCAAGGGGAGCGGTCTGTGGATGACTTATATCAAGAGTTAGTGAGTGTTCTTGCTAAATCTCAGCTTGAGGAGGAGGAAGATGTTACTATGCAGCGTTTATTGAGTGGATTAAGAGTAGAAATTTCTAATCCGGTGGAATTGAAGGGTTGTGATACGTTGGATCAGATGTTGCATACGGTTTTAACCATTTAGAAGCATCTTAAATGACAAAAAGCAACCTATTCTAGGCCTTCGGGAGGTAATACATCTACTTTTCGTTATTTTCCACCTAGAGGAGACGCTCAAACAGCCCCAAGGCAGCCTTCTTTACCCTCCAATGATGCTTTTAAAGCTAAGGGGAGTGATAAAGGCAAACTTGTTGCTACCCCGCCCCAAACCGGATCATGAAATTCAATGTTTTAAATGTCACGGGGTTGGACATATTACTACACAATGCCCTACTAAACGTAGGATTCTAGTGGTAGGACAATCTGTGGGGTATAATACTTATGAATCAGCCTTGGAAGAGAAGTGTGAGAATGATTGTGAGGACGAGGTTGCCTATCCTCAATCCCCTTTGAAAGACGGCAATCTTTTGATGATAAAACGAGCCCTAAGTAGTACCTTGAAGGTGGAGGACGACTTACAACGTGAGAACATCTTCCATAAACGTTGCTTGATGAATGGGAAGTTATGCTCGATGATTATTGAGCCGGGGAGTTGTACGAATGTGGTTAGTATGGATGTGATCAGCAAATTATCTCTTGCAACCACACCCCACCCGAGGCCATATAAGCTACAATGGCTCAACGAGGTTGGTGAGATTCGCTTTACGAAACAGGCCTTAATTGCGTTTAATATTGGTAAATTGGATGATCAAGTTCTTTGTGGTGAGCCTATGCAAGTAAGTCATATTCTGCTTGGTCGACCATGGCAATTTGATAGGAGGGTCATGTATGATGGCTACTTGAACACGTACATGTTACGACACTCGGGGGTAGAAAATTACACTTCTTTCGTTGTCACCCATGGAGGCTCACAACGATCAATTTAAACTCTCTAAAGCTCGTGAGGAAAGTGATAAAAAAAGAGGGAGCCAAAAAGTTGAAAATGAAAAATGAAAAAGTTGTGACCGGAGAGAAAAAAAAAATAGAGTGTGCGCCATCGAGAGGAGGGTAAAATAAAAGTCGAAAATGAAAACGTAAGGGAGGGAGCATTAGTAGCACTCAAGGGGAAAAATAAAGTAGAAAAGTCGATCGTGAGGGTGGGTGCCATAGGTTGCGAGGGGAACAATAAAGTCGAAAAGAAAATGAGCGAGCTAGTGATAGGTAATTTCTACGCTAAGGCTAGAGTGGTTATCAATGTCATTGAAGATGGAGCTACTCCTTTTCTCATTATTTTCAATGAAGCCGAAGCATACCCACCCTACCCTTCCCATTGTTTAATGCTTATATCTGATCTCGCTGATTCTCTTCCTATTGCAGTTGTGTGTTTATTACAGAAATTTGCAGATCTCTTTCCGGAGGAGGAGCCTAGCGGACTGCCTCCCCTACGAGGTGTGGAGCACCAAATTGACCTCATCCTTGGGTCCACCTTACCCAATCGGCCAGCCTATAGAGTATATTCCGAGGAGACCCAAGAAATACAACGACAGGTCAATGAGTTGCTGGACAAAAGGAAGATACAAGAATCAATGAGTCTTTGTGCGGTGCCGGTGATCGTGGTTCCATAGAAAGACGGAGAATGGTGGATTTGCACCGACTGTAGGGCCATCAACCAAATCACTGTAAGATATCTCTATCCAATTCCCCGCTTAGATAACATGTTAGATGATTTGTGTGGTGCTAAATATTTCACTAAAATTGATCTTAAGAGTGGGTATCACCAAGTAAGGATGCGAGAAGGTGATGAATGGAAAACTGCATTTAAAACAAAATTTGGGTTATACGAATGGCTTGTCATGCCTTTCGGTCTCACGAACGCACCTAGTACATTCATGCGATTATTGAATGAAGTCTTACGAGACTTTATTAACATGTTTGTGGTCGTTTACTTTGACGACATCCTAATTTACAGTCGTGATTTCGAATCACACCTTAGTCATTTGAGGGCTGTTTTCGACACACTTCGGGACGCTAAACTCTATGCTAACCTTAAAAAAATGTACTTTTTGCATGGATAGAGTTGTGTTTCTTGGCTTTGTTGGCAGTAAACAGGGTGTTGAAATTGATCGTGAGAAGATTAAGGCAACGAACCAACCAATGTTGCGGAGGTTCGTAGTTTCCATGGCCTTGCGGGATTTTATAGGCATTTTCACTACAAGAGAAATGACTTTCTGTGACAAAATAAAATGTGATGCGTGAAAATTCGTCACATATTTACAGGTTACGTGAGGATTTTTTTAAAGTCGTCACAAATATGCAAATTATGAGATTTCGACATCCTATCGTCACATAAATTAATTTGTTTGTCACAAAATTTTTAGCGGGAAGTTTTTTTGGCGCATTTGGAATTGTCATTGGTGAGGAATGTAACCATATGTCACAATTTTACTTAGGTGACAAGGGTTAAATTAATTGTGAGAATATTTTTTTGTCACATTATCTAAAGATAAATAATAATTAGCGCTAAATGTTATGAACCTTAAAGTAAAGCGCTAAATTCTTCTTGGGAAAAAAACACAAGGCAAAAGATTTTCCCCAAAAATTTCTCTTCTAATCCTATTTTTCGATTCAAAACAAAAAACAAATTCACATCAGCGCTTAGTGTTCCAAAATTTCCCACCTTTATCCTCCTAATTTTGGTTATGAAATTTAATCTTGAATTCAAACCTCTAAATTATCTTAATTGAGAAAAATCAACGCTTAGGGTTCCAAATTTCCCACTATTTTTCATTCTATCCTCCTAATTTTGGCTATGAAATTTAATCTGAAATTCAAACCTCTAAATTATCTTATCTTTTTCTCAAATTTGAAAAAAATTCCTCGCTTGAAATACTCGTCTGCTACCTCCACAAAGAAGAAAAACAAAACATCGCCTGCAATTAGATGAGTGGGAAATGAAGGTGAGGATCAATGTTTACATTTAGTTAGTCAAAAGACGGATCGATCAATAAGATTATTCGTAAAGTAACTCCTTTTATGCTATTGATTTTTCTTAAATAATTTGTGTTAGATTCTTTGTTTGTTTGAGTGAATTGATTTGTTCAATTAAAGTTCCTTGTAAAATAGGATGATTTTCAATCATGCTTTTGCGTTTCGTGTGGAAATTTTCTCGATCCTCAATCAATCCTTTGCTTTATTGACAAATTAAGTTCGATTTTATTATTTTATTTTTAATCCAACGCTTTGTTCTTAGGCTTGGAGTTTTGTTTTGCTTTTTCTGTTCGTTTGGTTAGTAACCTGGTAACCTTGCTTACAGTGCCAAGTGGTTCTCATTAAAGTAAATTTCTTGTAAGACACTACAATTCCTTAATTAGTATGAAATAGGTCTAGATAATTGATTAGTATACGACTGTAAGTACATTCACTTAGTTGAATCGCCAATTTCCTTTCATTCTTTTGTAGATCTTTATTTGTTTGTCATCATCTATATGGCCATGATCATCTTCTTGTCTTCGGTGATCTTTAGACCTAAACTTTAGAAATTGACAGAAGTAACGTGCTCGTGAAAAGGACATTTTCATGGCGCTTAACTTTGTGCAACTTTACACAAATACCTAGCTATGAATAACAAAGGAATACATTAAATATCATTCCGGTTTGTTATGTGTCGTTATACATATTTTTGGCTTTTTTTGTTGCTTTTACCAATGGTTAGTTCAGTTTATATGGTTATAATTCTATCTTCATATGGATACCAACAATATCTTGTGATTGTAAATTACTAGTGATTCCTTTTCATAAGTATAGCAAATCAAGTATGTGGGCATTGAAATCCATGATTTCTGAAGCGCTGAAAATAATCGTATCTTCACTTTTATTTTTTTGAGTGGAGGTTTTGGTGAAGTAAACAAACGTATTTCACAATTAAGATAGTTCCCATAAAAATTTAAATACTCAAAAATCATTAAATCTCCAGAATCATGAAAATGATAAAAGCTTGATGATGCTTATGAACTATGAAGATGCATGTAGATTTTGTTATTCGCAAGTCATTTTTTTCATATAACAAATTAGCATATGAACTTTTTATCATAAAACAAATTGGCGATCGAATGTGAGCATATATTATCTGCATTTTATTGTTTATGTTTTTAAGTGGGTTGGGGAGTGGTAGTGGACGGTGGAAGTCAAAGAAAAGACCAGTCAAGCAGTCTTCCATCTTTCTTCATGCATTTCCCAGGTGTCTCATATGATTCTAATCAATTTGTTATCATTTAAATAGTTGTATATGCTTGTTTGTTTTAGTGTTGATCTTTTCTATGTTTGTAGTACATTGTTTGGCTCATTCAAACACTAATGGATAGACAATGGATTTTAAATCGGGATCGTCGTAGTAAGGAATATTTAGCAGGGGTCCAATCATTCATTGATTTTGCTCGTCGCCATGTGAATGAAAGAAATGAGGTATTATGTCCTTGTAGGGTTTGTCATAACAAATCCTTTCATTCTATTAACATCGTGCATGTTCACCTATTACAATCTGGGATGGATATGACTTATAATAAATGGATATACCATGGAGAGCACATGGATCAGAGTCGAGAAAAGACTTTTGCATCTCCTAACATTGAACAAGGTAATGCCTCAAATGCGAACATGTTTGACTTGATCGATGATGCATTTTCTAGAATAGAAAATGATGATCAAGAAACGATGATTGATAATGACATTAGAAGATATTGATGAGATTAGGGGTGGTAATCCAAGTAATGTTGATAGGGTCGATGCTGATAACTATGAGAAGATGTTACGTGAAGCTCAAATAGAACTGTACCCAGGATGCACAGAATATACAAGGTTGACATACATTGTGGAGTTGATTCACCACAAAGTTGATAATCACATGACTAACAAGGCAATTGATAAAAGAAGAGATTGTCTCCTAAACCTAATAATGTTCCTGAAACATACAATGAGTGCAATAAAATTCTAAGAAGTCTAGGCTTGGATATGAGAAGATTGATGCTTGCTATTATGACTGTGTATTGTTTTATAAAGAGCATGAAGGAAAAGATAGATGTCCGGTGTGTAATGAACCAAGATACAAGGATAGTGATCGTGAAATGAAAAAAAAGATCCCTAGAAAAGTTTTGAGATATTTTCGATTGACGCCAAGGCTCCAAAGGTTGTTCATGTCAAGACATACGTCAGAAGATATGAGATGGCATAGTGAAAAACGTGTTGACGAAGAAGGAATGATGAGGCATCCAGCTGATTCTCCAGCTTGGAAAGAGTTTGATAAAATGTACCCTACATTTTCTTCAGACCCTCGAAATGTTAGACTTGGTCTTGCAACTGATGGGTTCAATCCCTTTGGGAACATGAGCACATCCTACAGCATGTGGCCCGTCATATTGTTCATATATAACTTGCCTCCTTGGAAATGCATGAAAAAACCTTACTCGATAATGTCTTTATTGATTCCTGGATCAAAAGCACCTGGAAAGGAGCTTGATGTCTATTTGCGCCCATTGATTGATGAGCTGAATGAATTATGGGAAAATGGTGTTCTGACCTATGATAAGATGAGTGAAATATCTTTTGTCATGCGTGCAGCTGTGATATGGACGATAAATGATTTTCCAGCTTATGGAAATTTATCAGGTTGGAGCACTCATGGTAAATTAGCATGCCCCGTATGTAATAAGGATGCCTCATACACCAAGCTAAGAAGTAAGTATTGCTATATTGGACACCGTCGCATTTTACCTTTGAATCAATCTTGGCGCAAGAATACTAAAGACTTTAATGGTTGTCGAGAGACAAGACGTCCCCCGAGAGAATTCTTCGGAGATGACTTACTTAGACAGTGTGATTACCTTGTACCAACAAGACACAGGAAGCATCCTGGTAATAATGATAGAAAAAGAAAGAGATGTTGAAGAATTCAATTGGAGAAATAAGAGTAGTTTGTTACTGTTTAAATTATTGGTCTAAGTTGAAAATTAGGTATAATCTAGATGTTATGCATATTGAGAAGAATATATTTGTGAAGATCATCAATACGTTTATTAAATACAACAAAGTCGAAAGATACACTCAAGGCAAGGATGGATTTACAAGACACGAAAATTAGAAAAATTTGCACTTGAGGCCGAATGGTACTAAATTGGATAAACCTCAAAATTTGAGTATGTCCTCCGTCCGTCGGACCGTGGTCCTTTCTTGCGATGGCTGAAATCATTAAATTTCCGGATGGTTATGCATCCAATATTTCTCAAAATGTGATTGAAGATGAAGGAAAAATTATGCGTTTGAAGAGCCATGATTGTCATGTATTGTTTCAACGTGTTCTTCCTATAGGAATTCGAAAATATTTGAAGAGGCCGGTATGTACTCCACTTGTAGAGCTGTCAAACTTCTTCCAGCAATTATGTGCAAAGACATTGAACGTGTCAGATCTTGATAAGTTAGAAGAAAACATTGTACTCATATTATGTAAACTTGAAAAAATATTCCCACCAGCATTCTTTGATGTCATGGTCCACTTAGCCGTGCATTTACCACGTGAGGCAAAATTAGCTGGTCCAGTTGGATATAGGTGGATGTATCCTATGGAAAGGTAATGCATTTAATTGTTTTTATTGCACCCAAGTACTACTGTTTTGACAATTTTTTTTATTAGGTTGTTAGGAACGTACAAAAAATATGTACGAAACAAAGCTCGTCCAGAAGGCTCTATTGCAAAAGCATACATAGCATATGAGTCCTTAACGTTTTGCTCAATGTATTTATCTGGGGTTGAGACCGAATTCACTCGACCTGAAAGAAATAATGACATGGGTGATCCTATGGCGAATCTTTCCGTATTCGCCCAGAAAGCATGTCCGTTTGGAGGACATGTGATGCTGGAATGGTCAACAGACGAGTTGAATGTTGCTTTTTGGTACATTTTAGATAATTGCGACGAAATTGAATCATTTCGAAAGTATGTTGTTTGCCAAATATTTTCCATTTTCATGTTTATGATTTCAAAGTTTAAAATATTAATTGTACTTATTTCTCTTGTAGTGAGCATCTTGATATACTGCAAAGGGATAGCCTTGACAATGTCGATCAAAGACACAGGCTTTATTTCCGTAATGGTTTAGGCATCACATAACAACTTTGTTTTACCAAGAACCCAAAATGGTCGGTGAGGAGATTTTTGCGCTAGCCCAAGGCCCGATCGACGTGTAGTCGAAAGACAATGGGTGTGTTGTTAATGGTATTCGTTATTTGGTGAAAAATACTGATCGGTACCGTAAAACACAAAATAGTGGGGTAATGACCTTAGGATCACACGATGGTGTATCGTGTAACTTTTATGGAAGTTTAGTTAATGTCATTAAACTACAATTCACAAGAGGATTTAAAGCAATTATCTTCAACTGTGAGTGGTACAATACAAGTTCCAAGGGTAAGAAAGTGATTCAAGATTATCATCTTACGTCCATAAATCTGAATTCTAGATGGTACGAAAGTGACCCGTATGTGCTAGCTACTCAAGCACATCAAGTATTTTATATCAATGACTTAAAGCTGGGAAATCCTTGGTATGTTGTGCAAAAATGTCTACATAGGCATGTGTGGGATGTTCCTGAAAAATTTGATAGTGATGATAATGATGAAAAAGTTGATGGTGATGATAATGATAATGAAAGCGACAACGACAATGACGAACATGTGAACGCAGATAAGATCAGTTGAGGATGATGGTGATCAAGTTGATATTTCCTATGCAGAGATGATGTTGATGCTTGAATCTTTCGATGCTATCTTTGAACAAGTGGAAGAGATTTTAGAGGGCGATGATGATTCCGATGTCGCATCAACACATGAAGATCCATTGTCATGCAATAAAGATGATGTTGAGATTGATACTTACAGTGATGATGACTGATAGTTAGGTGAAATATTAATTGTTTAGTCTTTCATACTCAATTCAAAATCACAATTTCATGCATTGTTTTATTGATTCTCTTCTAGTAATATGACAATCTACCGGTGCAAGTTTATTTGACCTATTCTAGTGTTGTTTTCAATTAGTCTCTTAGGGTATTTCACATGGTATTGTTGGGTTTTGTGTATATTTGATCTCGATAAGAATGAAAATAATTTAAAAGTTTTAAGCAATATAGGAGATAATTGCTCAAGTTCTATAAAAAGAAGGTAAAATTGTGGCTCAAGTCTTATATATTTAATTTTATGGTATATGTTCATGCGTTTGCTTTCTTTTTCAGAGAAAAATGGATGATCACATGCATCGTGAGAACGGACGCCATAAGCCACCTCAAGGACAGGTATATGGCATTGTTAGAGTTCAATTTCTTACTTTTTGAATTGATTTCTTTTAAAAAGTTTCAGCTTAACAGCACCAAAAAAACTAAAGTATTTATTTGAGATACTTGCTCAAGTTCTATAGAAATAGGGTAGCTGACTATTTATTTTTCTTTTCTAATTTCTGTTGTTTGGGAGAAGTTACTTACATGGCTGTGTATCACCTTTTTTGGGTATCATTTGCGCTTTGATTACAGTGTACTTGGTTACTCCTTGTTGTTGTTACAATCTACATTTTGATAGAAATAAACAGAAGCAAGAAAATTTGTGTTACTAACACTTTTTCATGAGGACAAATGTATTGTCTATGTATTTACATCTTTATGTAGATGGGCACTTTTGTACAACGAGGTAAGAAGGTAAAGAAGAAGGTTGCTCATCAAGCTCAATCTCATAATGCTACTCTTCTACGAAAACCACCACAATCGCCGACACCACCATCACCATCAAGGAATACATCAAAGCATAGGGGGAAAATGATAAGGTCTCGTACACCTCCATCATCTCCAGTCCAACCATCATCTCCGCTGCAACCACAATCATCTTCACCACTACTGCAACCACAATCACCACAAGCACAAGACAAAGAACCTACCGATTCAGGTACTCAACTAGTCATGCTGATTAGTCGTTATATTCTCATTTCATTTATATTTCTTTTATGAAAGTAAAAATAACGAGTGTTGTTTCGGTGTTGTAGAGGCTTACGACTTTTCAGGAAAGAAAAGGAAGCGTGGAAAATCACGTGGAAAAGGCGTTCATGATATGATTGAAGCTAATGATGGGAAGAAGGTACCGGTTGTGTTTGACGTGCGGCTTGAAGTCCCTAAAAATGTAAAAGTTTCAGCCAATCTTAGTTCTGAGATAGGCAGTATTGTTAGAATTCATGCACCTGTAAGATACATGGGTTGGAGAAATGTCCCACAAGTGGATAAAAAGCTTATGCATGAAAAGCTATTGGTGAGTTCAATTATTTTAAAATATTAATGAATTACTATTTAACTTTTATGATGAGTGTATTATCTGCTAAATAATTTTTTTTAATCCCATTCAAATTGGGTTGTCAACGGAATAAATAATTGATCTTAAGAATGATGTTGAACATTTACTAATATTTTTACTTTTGTTCAAATTAAGGTATTGTTTGAGATTGATTTGACCAATCCCAAAATTAAGGAATATGTGGATCAGAAGATAGCCAAGTCATATTCTGTATTCAAGTGGAGGTTATTTCGTCACTACAAGTAATATGAAACTCCCCAAGAAGGTCGAGCTAATCCTCCCTATTTTGATTTATGGAATAGGAGACCAGATAGTCACTGGCATTGGTCGGGTGATAAGGTCTACACTGCTAAAGACTTCTTGGTAAGACTTGCAACCCTTTTGTTTATCTACATTTATACCATGTATATTTTAGTAAATTGAAGTAGAATCTTTTATCACCCCCGACATTGTTTGAATTGCAATTTCTGTATTGAATTGGAAAGTTAGTATAACATTAATAGAAGAAGAAGAATGCTCATTTTTAATACATTTTTCGAATTCATTAATTACTTAGTAGTATGTCTTTAATATAATGAAACTAAATAGTGACAATTTATCTTCATGCAGGATCTCTCCAAAAAAAAAATACAGAGAACAGAAAGAAGCAAAAGTTTCATCACAAAGGGGGTGCAAGACCATTTATACAACATGCTAAGCAGGCTACCAAGGTAAAGAAATATGAAGAAATGAATTATTTTCCGGATTGACATTTAGATCTCAACTTTACATTTATGTGTTTAGGATGGAGCACAGTTTTCTATGATTGATAATTGGAAGAACCTCTACAAAGATAAAAATAATGAGTGGGTCCATGATATTGCTCGAGAGAAATATGTAAGTCCCTCACAAAAATTGTTTTCTTATGCACATACCGACTTGCTTGTTGTTTTGTTAATGATAATAAATTTAAACAATAACAGGGAGATTCCTTCTACAAGTTTGTTCTACTTCCATTATATATGTTTCTTGTTCTTTACTGCTTTTCTGTCTCATAATCTTTGGAATGATCACCAATGTAAGGTGATGATATGACATTGTTATGTGTTGTTTGTGAAAGAGATCAGCATGCTCTTGGAAAAAATGCCGATTCCCGAAAGAAAGCCTATTATGTTTCCTTGGATGGAATCAACAGTTTCGTGTCCTGCATTTTATTGATTGCATTGGAATTCGCTCATCAAGCTGCTTAATCAATTACACATCCTTGTCCATTTTAACGTTAATTTTTTAAATGCAACTTTATTTATTTTTTTGCACTAGCAGTAGCTTTCTTTTCCCATCCACCTTTGTGTTTATATTGTCTTTGTTTGATCGTAAATATTTCATCTTTGGGTAATTTGATTTTGAAGCAAAGAGCTCTAGACATAGGGAACTAAAGTAGGTATGGACATGTTTAGCAAAATACATCCACATACAGGGCCAACAAAATTTATCATGTAGTACAACTCAAATAAATGGAGAATAGTCGTTCTAGCTTTTCTTATGTTCAATAATTGTGGCATATTAGTCAATTAAGTTTGATTGGACTAATTCTTTTCCATCATTGGTAAAGATCCACAATACACTCGAGGTTATGCATTTTTAGGCTTCAGGAGTTACGTGTTCCATTCATTTAATTGTCTTTTGAACAACTTGTTGTACTACTTGCGAGGATGAGATGCAACAAATGCGAGAACAACGTAAAGAAAAATTGATCGCTGAAGCAGCTGAGGGTACCCCACATGATTCTGTATGTGTGCCATTGGATGTTGAGCTATAAATCATGAGTAATACACTTGGTAGGAAGGGATGATTTATTTCTGGTGTAGGTTCTTTTCCACGCATGGAAACTAGAAAATCATTTGCTACATCTTCTTTGGTGTCGAAGTCCGAGTTGGTTGGAATCCATGATCAATTAAAGTTACTGACAGCCAACTTTGAGATTATGCAGAAGGAAAATGAACAACTAAAGGCATTGGTAAAATCCTTTCAACCTCTCAAGGAAGCAGTGATTCTGGTGAGCCTAACAATTGTCAGGATAATGATGATCTATTTACAGATGATGAGTATTATGATGAGTTAGGTGACTATGATCGTATTTATGACTGAATTTCATTTATGTCTTTCTCTTAGGGTTGTCAAAACTTCGTAATTTTTTTTTATTTTTTATTGAACATGTGATACTCTTTTATGTTTGTATTTCAGAACTTATGCACGGTTAATAAACATCTTTATTATCGAGCTATTATTACCATTGTATTCAATAGTTGATGCAAATTTCGTCATAATAACTATATACATGACATCAAATTTATCATGTAGAATATGAATACGTGACGAGGTGCAGCTTGTAATAACTATTATAGGTGACGTAGTTCTATTGCATAAATCCATATTAAATGAAGAAAACTTTATCACATATCATTTGAACAAGTGACGAATCTGGAGTTAAGAAATAAGAACATTGGGTGATGAACTTTTGGTTACCTTACAACACATTGAGTGATGAAGTTCTCATCACATAATATAAATACGTGATGAATTGATGGTCACATATGACATATGGTTCTTTATTTTCCTTTAGTTTTGGTGGCAACTTAGTCATCACATAAACTCATAATATGTGAGAAAGATGTGGCGTCACTTACTTAAATAAGTGACGACTTTGACGTCACTAATGTATATGAAATGACAAGTGTAAAATGTAATAAATGACGAAGGGTTCGTCACATGAGCAACAAAAAAGTGATGAATGAGAAATGTGTCACCAAATACTTTATGTGACTTAGGATAAGTGACGACCCTAGTGACGCCAAACTTTCGTCACATATAACTAAACGTGACAGAAATTGCTACATAAGTGACAAATGTTGGTCGTCACAAAAGACCTATTTTCTTGTAGTGTTTGTTAAGGATTTCAGTACTGTCGCTGCACCATTAAACGAGTTGGTTAAGAGAATATCCCTTGGCATTGGGGACCTAAACAAAGGGAAGCCTTCGAAACCCCTAACCTGCGTTTAATTTCTGCACCTATACTTGCCTTACCCGACTTTAATAAAACTTTTGAGATTGAATGTGATGCTTCAGGTGTGGGTATTGGTGGTGTTTTGATTCAAGAGGGCAGACCTGTTGCTTATTTTAGCAAAAATTAAAAGGTGCTCATTTGAATCATGCAACTTATGATAAGGAGATGTATGCTCTAGTTCGATCACTCCAAACATGGCAGCACTATTTACGCCCTAGAGAGTTTATTATCCACACCGATAACGAGTCACTTAAGTATTTAAAGGGGAAAAGGAAGTTAATTAAGAGGTTCGTTGGATTGAGTTTATCGAATCTTTTCCTTATCTTATTAAATATAAAAGTGTAAAGATAACATTGTAGTTGATGCTTTGTCTCGTCGATACACTCTCATACTACTATATGCGATCTAAATTCCTTTGATTTGAATTTATTAAGGAATTGTATCGTTAGATTCTAATTGTTGAACCTTATGCGAACACCAAACAACCCATGAGAAATTTTATAGGCATGAGGGATTTGTTTTGTGAGGCTTTTTATGCATTCCCAATTGTTATATCGTGAATTATCAAAAGCGTGAAGCACATGGTGAGGACTTATGGGTCATTTTGGCATAACTAAAACGTTAGACATGCTTAAATCACACTTATATTGGCCTAAAATGAAATCTGATGTTATACGTGTTTGTGATGCTTGTCTTACTTGCAAGTCTGCTAAGTCCAAATCAGCCCCCCATGGTTTGTATACCCCACTTCCGATTCCAACGTGTCCTTGGACTGGTTTATCAATGGATTTTGTGCAGGCTTACCACGTTCTAAGAGTCGTAAAGATTCTGTGTTTGTGGTGGTAGATCGTTTTTCAAAGATGGCTCATTTTATTGCATGTAATAAAACGAATGATGCATCCCATATTGCTGATTTATTTTTCAAGGAGATTGTTCGTTTGCATGGTGTGCCTAGAACTATATTCAATGACCGTGATGCCAAGTTTATCAGTCATTTCTAGCGTGTTTTGTGGAATCATTTGGGAACTTCCTTGTTCTATTCTACTGTGTATCACCCCCAAACTGATGGTCAAACTGAGGTCGTTAATCATGTGTTGGGTCAATTGCTTCGTACTGTTGTCCAGAAAAATATAAAAAGTTCAGAAAGTTGTTTGCCTTTTACTCGTTAACAGGTGCAAACATTCTTTTACTCGTTATACTCCGTTCGAGTTCGTGTATGGGTTCAACCTCGACACGCCATTTTCTTTGGATCCTTTACCTGAAGGTATGCAAACAAGCTTGGATGGTGAACAGAAGGCAGCCGTTGTCAAAGAATTACATGCAGATGCACGTCAAAATGTGGAAAATGCAACAGTGAGGTACGTCAAGCACACCAACAAAGGCCGCAAGAAGGTTATTTTTGCTCCGGGAGATTGGGTTTTGTTACATTATCGCAAAGACCCGTTCCCTAAGCAACGCAAGTCCAAGTTACATCCTCATGGCGACGGATCATTTGATGTGCTGGAATGTGTCAACAACAATTCCTACAAGATTGCTATTCTAGAAGATTGGAACATCTCAAATACCATCAATGTTGCTGAGTTGATGCCTTTCGACAACCCCTACGATCTGAGGGCAGATCATTTCCACCCGGGAGGGAATGATGTGATCCATGATGACATTCCTGACCCGTTAGCTCCTATGATGCCCGTGGACCCGATTGTGATCAGGGATGGTCCTATGACTAGGCTCCAAAGGAACAAACTAAGGGAAGCACTTAATGCCTTAGTATTGGAGCAATTCGAGCATGATCAACCCGAGAAGACTGAAGAAACATATAAGGAATCAAAATTCACACCGTTGGTACTCTGTGAGTACAAAAAAAGTATGAATTTTTTTTGGTAATTTTCTTGGAAGTAACGATGTGATATCGACAAGAACGTTAAATAAGGCACGTCAGCGCAAACGGCATACGAAAAAGACACCTGAATGACGTTGTACAAGGAATCAAAAATCACACCATTAAGTACTTTGTGGGTACGAAAAAAGTACAAAAATGTTTTAAATTTAGTTTGAAATAACGATGTGATATTGACCAGAATGAAAAATAAGGTACGGCAGCGCAAAAAACATGCGAAACGGACACAACAATTGCCTTCTACAAGGAAATAAAAAATCACACCGTTAAGTACTCTGTGGGTAAGAAAAAAGTGTGAAAAAGGTAGTAATTTTCTTCAACGTAGCGATGTGATATCGACCAAAACGTTAATAAGGAACGGCGGCCCAAACGGCATGCAAAACGGACACCCGAATGGCCTTGTACAAGGAATCAAAAATCACAGCGTTAAGTAATCGGTGGGTACAAAAAAAGTACGAAAAAAGTTTGTAATTTTCTTTGAAGTACTGATGTGATATCGACCAGAACGATAAATAAGGCACGGCGGCGCAAACGGCAAGCAAAACGGACACCATAATGGCCTTGTACAAGGAATCAACAATCACACAGTTAAGTACTCTGTGGGTACAAAAAAAGTATGAAAAAAGGGTTTGTACTTTTCTTTGAAGTAACGATGTGAGGTCGACCAGATTGTTAAATAAGGCACGTCGGCGCAAACGGCAAGGGAAACGGACCCCAGAATGTCCATGTACATGGAATCAAAAATAACACCATTATGTACTCTGTGGATACAAAAAAAAGTTTTTAATTTTTTTAATGTCATGATGTGATATCGACCATAACGAATAAAGAAGGCACGGCGGCGCAAAAAACATGCAATACGGACACACAAATTCCCTTGTTCAAGGAATCAAAAATCACACCGTTAAGTACTATATAGGTATAGGAAAAATACAAAATGAAAGGTTTCAATTTTCTTCGAAGTAATGATGTGATATCGGCCAGAACGTTAAATAAGGCACGCTGGTGCAAATGGCATGTAAAACGGAACTGAATGGCCTTGTACAAGGAATCAAAAATCACACCGTTAAGTACTCTGTGAGCACAAAAAAAAGTATGAAAAAATAGTTCGTAATTTTCTTTGAAGTAATGATGTGATATCGATCAGAATGTTAAATAAGGCACGTCAGCGCAAACGGAATGCGAAACGGACACTAGAATGGCCTTGTCCAAGGAATCAAAAATACACCGTTAAGTACTCTGTGGGTATGAAAAAAGTATAAAAAAAAGTTTTTAATTGTGTTTGAAATAACAATGTTGTATCGACCAGAATGATAAGTAAGGTACGGCGGTGCAAAAAACATGGGAAACGGACACAAGAATTGCCTAGTACAATGAATCAAAAATCACACCTTTAAGTACACGGTGGGTAAGAAAAAATTATGAAAAAAGAACTACTAGAAATTAGACTTTTAATGAGGAGAATTCTCCTAATTAATTGTCTATTTCTCCTCATTAAAGAATTTTAATGAGGAGAAATCGATCCTCATTGCCGCCTCCGCCGCTAAAGATACATAATGAGGAGGATTGGAACTCCTCATTAATTTATTCATACATTTAATGAGGATATATTCTCCTCATAAAAATTAGTTTTACTGACTACTAACCTCCTCATTATTAGGTCATTTACTCCTCATTAAATAATGATCCTGCGACAACATAACTCCTCATTATAGGGTAATTTGATCCTCATCAAATCATGAATTACTGACAACATATCCTCTCATTATAGAAAATTTTACCCTCATTATAAGAACACAAATGTTCACAAAACAAGAAAACGGCCGGCGGGATATGGCCACCCAACAAGCAAGCAAAAAAGGCCGGCAGATCACATCACCAGAGGACAAAAGAACTTTATCCATTATTCCAAAAGCATGTAAAATTACATCAAGTAAGAACAAACTAAAACCATATCCTCCTCACTTGAGGAATCAATCCTAAACATTTCAAGATGGAATGTTTACCATAATGCATAACAAAAACAACAATAGAATCATCATAAGTGCCCCACACTTCAGCATTTTTGAATCAAACTCATATACACACTTTACCTATCCATCCTTTGACTCATTGCAGGTGTAATAGAAATATACTTATGCTCCAGAAGGGAAGGAAGGGCACTTTCAACATAATCAAACTGGCCTTTCCTTTTGCTGCAATCAACTCGAAATGGTTCTTCAGATGCTATTTCTGCAGGCAAGTCTTTAACGACATTGATAAAGCCATTCATTTGATGGATGAAGTAATCCACATCAAATACATCTGCAAACTCACTGAAAAATAGGAATTTGAAACATTATTATGACAAAAATAGACAAAATAACATGAAACAGTATATGCTACAGAAGCTACATCTGCAAGCTATAATGTCTCCTGCTGATCAGACAACAGCTTTTATGTTGAATTATTGGGAAATGCTTACTTAACCAAAAACACATGTTTTTTGGCAGCAATGTGAAACCATTTTACTTGAACTTCTCTGTGAAATTTAGTTTAAAGTGGCTTATGCTTTAATGGACATCAAATTTCCTAGCAGTACTAAACTAACCTAAATAAGCTGTATGTAATTTTTATTCAAAAATCTGTTAGGTCGAATCCAACAACCATAACTGTCAAATAAAGCTTCTGAATATGACAAAAGAAAATGTTTTGGTGCATTTAAACACAAACCTTCCGGTTAATTGAGTCTCTCAAACAAGACAGCCAAAGTGCAGTGGAGGATGGCTATGTTAGGGTGATAACCGGCATAAGATCTTGTCACAAAACATGAATATACATCAAGTAAGAAGTTTTACAATACTAGGATGTTCCTATATGGAATGCACCATATTATCCGAGTACGGTATTCGAGTGAGGAAGTCTGCATCCAAGAGCTAAGATGCAGTATTAAACATGCAAGGATTCCTATCACATTTCTTGTATGCATCGACAGTTGGATGAGGGTCGCTACACCACCCAAAGAATTCAGTGGCAACACAATTGAAGTGAGTATGAGTTCTTAAGTTCTATATTAAATATTAATAGTACATATCCTAGACAAGACATGTGTCTTAGGATTTGAACAAAGTACATTGGAAATGTTACAAATAAAATATAAAGTTAGAAGAAGTGTGTTTCTGCCTAAAAGAGAAAATGAGCAGACTAGAAAGCCAAGATGTTAGAAAATACACAACATAGGTTTGGTATATGGGAAAGAATAGAACGAAATGAAGTCAGAATTATCATAGATTTCACCTTTATGGACAAAGTAGTAAGTCTTATTTATAAAAGAAAAAGGACAAAAAGAACAAAAAGAACGGATATGGAAAGTAAAACAATAAATGTAATGTTCTCAATAATAACCTTTAAGTTTGCTTTAATGGGAAATCGAAATCAATGAAATGGAAAAAGAAAAGGCAGCACAGTACTTTCCCAATATTGCCCCTTACCTTGATTCATTCCAATATGCAGCTACCTCAAACTTAGGCAAAACTAGAGTTGCATGGAGTAGTCGAGCTATTCCAACACCATCACAAAACTGCATGTCATTAACCAAAACCAACAATATTTTTGTAAAATATCATTACCAAAAGTACCAACAACTACGAAATGGAAAAGAAACGTCACAGGTGACAGAAAAGAAGGATGTGGAAGTACTAACATCCCTCCTCATCTGATTGAGTCCACCATAGCAGTCCACACGGATGTAACCATTGCTGTGATCTGGAAGAGCTGCAGCATTTCAACACAAAAAAACCAAATGCAGCTCAATCAAACTCATCCCAATATGATGACAAATTCTTCAGTATAGAAACGCTGGAAAATTATGTCTTGGACTAGAAAAAGTTGGAAAAAAATTTAACAAAGAGATGTCGGTGAAGAAGCATAATAAGATGGCACAATACAACAGCAGTACCTGAGCCAAAGCAGCAGCAATGAAATCATTCACTCGATTTTGGACATTGTAATCGAACAAATCGATGTCATCCTTTTACACATGAAAGAAGAATATCATCACCAACAGCCCCATAGAAGTGTATGTATATCATCCCCTTAATAGAAGTGTATATGTATATAATATCCTTAATAGAAGTGTATGTATTATACATACAAAACGAGCAGATCATTAATGTGCTGAGATCTGTGCCGAGCGGATCATCAAAAGAGCTTATTCCTATAGACAAGCAAATATTCTAACCAATGGTATTACGATTCAATACCAAGGATTTCCACACATGCAGATAGATCAAATTATCAAGATCAAGAACCCATAAATCAACAGGGGCATACAACAAGGCAGATTAGGTCACAAAAGTAACTCAAACAAGACACTCAGAGACTGAATCTCAACAAGGGGACTCAGTGACTAAGTGTCACATGGTAACATGGAGTAGAAGAAAACACACTGTAAGAGATAAAATCAGATTGATAATCTAGTAAGGAATGAATCGTGTGATTACGAAATACAGGGGTTAGTTTTGAGACACTAAGAAAAGATCGGGGACCAAAAGCCGCAAAAAAAGAGTTCAGAAAATGTACCTCTTTCTTTCCAACTTGAACATAGAAGTAATTCAACAAAGATTGTTCAGCCTCTTTAACTTGGCAATAAACCACTGTTTTAGGGATAGTGATTGAGTCTAAGTGTATCTGACACCATGTTGATATACGAAGAGACATTCGATCCTATCCGTAAAAAATGGCCCTCGCCGTATCGGTCCACATTCGAACCAGCAGAAGAAGCATTACTATTATTATTATCTTTACCACCACCTGGTGCATTGTTTCCTACTTTTTCAACTTCTGTAGGTAGTTTCCTGATGAAATTTACAGTCAGCTATGTGGACTCCATGTCCACTAATCTGATCACTGTCTTCTTGTTTTCATCTCGAAACCGTTCGAGTGACTCATTTGATGCTGCAGCTATTGTGGATTGTAGACTCAGAAACAGCTTCAACTCATGTTCAACGATAAATAAAACCGTAAGCTTAGATACGGTAGGTGGTCGGGTTCGATTCCTCCAAGGAGGTCGAATGCTAGACTTTCTTGATGGGACCAACATTAAAGAGTACTAGGTCAGATCGAACCCCCAAGTAGAAGCCAAATCTGGGCATGCAGAGATCGACTCCAGATGTAGTCGGGCCTAGGGTTGTAAGTGAACCAAGCTGCTCGTACTCGACTCACATAACCGATGTATGTGCTCTTAGAAAAAAAGATAAGGTGGACATTCTCCAATGGACCTCCTAACAAGTTCCTTCAAAACAAAGTGAACCTAAAAAAGAAAAGCCGTTTATCGATTAATTTACAATACAACAAACACTATCTGAAAATAAACCAACTCCTTTGTGGATCGAAAAAACCAAAAATCACTTATAGCATCCACAAAAGCTTCAGCAGGGCCTCTAAAATAATTCAACGAACTCTCGATCAAACGCCGATAACCTTGTTCAGGGGCGATCAAATGGGGTTGATAACCATATGCACCAAATCAGGGGACTCAAACAACTAGAGTTTAGCCTATATCCTCACAAGGCAAACTCAAAAGCTTCAGTAAGAACGGATTATCCATTCCATTCAATAAAGCCACAAATACTTCTCATTCCATTCAACAAGCAATTGCATCAACAGTTGATCAGGGAGACAACGTTCGTAGTGTTGGAAAGGTGTCCTAAACCCAATCGGGTTGGACCGGTTCCGATCGGGTCGGGTCATTTACAGTCTATTTAGTTCATGTAATAACTTTATTATGATTAATAGAAGCACTTATGTTATTATATATTGTTTATCTTCATATTATTTGTTGTACATATATAGTAACGTCCCTAGTATCAAACTGTGATAGAGAAACCATGATAGTGATTTTGGTTGATAAGATCTGTAATCACTATAACAAGTTTGGTACCTAAATGTCTCTAGTCCTATGTACTATCAAATGAGACATTGATAGTATAACCAGACTAGCACGTATTGGATGTCTTCTATCTTATAGAAGGTAGGGATAGATCTCGTCTATCAAAGTATATAGACACTTGGATTGTACGTGGACGTGTATTAGAGAATGCGTACGTTAGACTGACCAACTTACATTAAGTGTCACACTATGTGGCGGTTGTGTAATTATCCTTTAGACCGGAGTCCTCATGGCATCACAGTGTGGATTGTCATGCTCTGACACTATTAAGATTTCCCCTAGCCACGGGGCGATCATGCGGTAGTAATTGGGTATGATATTGAAGCATGCAGAGTATACATGATTTGTCATCCGGGAATCGCGTATCCTATGATTGGGATCGAATATCCGAAATGGCCTTCTTATATTAATCAAAGAATATTCCGGAAGCCAATTAATTGGCATTTGGGGCGCCACTCCATAGGGTATAAGATACACTTGGATTGTGCACTTTAATTAATAAGATTACCATAATATTAATATAAGATATTAATTGATTTTGGAAAAATAGATTTATGGTAATAAGATAATTATAATCAATATAAGATATTGGCAAAATTAATTACAATAAAAGAGATAAATCAATATAATTGATTTTCCTTATTTTATTGGGAAAATGTTTTCTTCTCCTCTACACCATATGGGGCGCCACTTCTCACTATAAATAAGAGGTGGGTGTCAAGCTCTTTTGTACATCACAATTGCAAGAGCTCATAGTTCTTGTGTAAAAAAGAGAGCATCCTATAGTGAGTTTGTGAGGGAGGAAAAGGCCTGTCTAGCAACCGGAGTTTTCTAATAGCAATCCAATGAGGATTCCGGCGAGGAGTTCGTGTGGATTAGCGATAGAGGCCGGACGCGTGGACGGCTTGCGCACTGTACTACTCTCCATTGATGGTCAAAGCAACGATCTTATAGATCATCAAGGTATAACTGTCAAACTACTTAACGTGTTTATTGCATTAAATGAAGAACGATCTAGTTAAAGGAAATCAAATTTTAAATTCCGCTGCGTTAAACTAGTGATTTCCTTACAGTGGTATCAGAGACAGACTTCGAGCTTAAACAATAAGCATAATTTAATTGCGTAGTAATTAATCGATAGATGCAAGATCTGTAATCGCGAAACCATAAAAACAAAAAAAATAGGGTTCGATTGGGGGGGCTCGTCCGACTGGCGGCGGCCCCCCTCCTCATCGGCGGCGGCGGCGGCTTTAGAGCTGCCGTCGTCTGCTATCCTCTTCCAACGGGAAGATCGACCATTTTCATTTTGTGATATTTATTGTGCATAGATATCTCGTTTGTTTCGTTGTGTCATATGGCCAACCAATTGTTCAAATAGTTTGGGCCATTGGGAAACCATATGGCATATTGGCCTTTCCAAATTTTGATATGGAATAGGCCTAGGCCCTTTTCAAATATTTGATTTGTAAAATGCCTAGGCCTAGGCCTTTTCCAAAATTTTGATTTTGGAAAGTGGTCTGGCCTAAACCAAAATTATTTGGCCTTTCCAAATATTTGATTTGGAATAGGCCTAGGCCCTTTTCAAATATTTGATTTGTAAAAGGCCTAGGCCTAGGCCACTTCCAAAATTTTGATTTTGAAAAGTGGCCAGGCCCAAACCAAAATTTAGTTTTGGAAGATGTCTTTTGGTTTAGGAAACCAAAGGAATCCTTTTTTATTAAGAATAAAAGGGAAGTAAACAAATTGGAGACTTTATAATTTTATTTTTATTTTGAATAGTTCAAAATTAATAAAATTGAAATTGAAATCGATTTAAAATTAAATGTTAATTTTATTTTTGATTAAGTCATATAATTAATTAAAAGTTATTTAATTATTTGACATGATTAAATGAAGACGCATAAGTAGTTAAAAATTAAAATTTGATCTATTCATAAGATATAATTGCATGACATAGATGTGTAGATATAATGTGATTATATGGACCCCGATTGATCATGGACTCGGCCAATAGGATAGATGGGAATGTTTGCTTTATGTTGGTTTTTTTTTATTATAAAAAAATTGTCCTAGGCCGTTATGAAGAACGTGACCTAGTTTACTTTTTGCATTTATCCCATTCCCGTTAGCTCCCCCCGTGTGCGGCGGGTGTATTATTTATTAGATAGATTATCATGTAACAAGAATGGAGCAAGAAGATGAAAACCAAAGAGAGACAAAGAACCCATTGGCGTACTACAATTAAGATCCTATTGGCGGTTGCAGACACCCTTAGTTTGTGACCCGCGGTTTCGTCAATTTGTATTCGAAACCGCACCTAGGAAAAGTCCATGATCATACCGGTTATTTTGTGCACGGAATGTTGTGTATGTTTTACTTTATATGATATCGTAGTAATATGCACATAGTAGATGAGACCATAATTAAACAAAATTAATTAAGTGAATTAATTTAAAATTATTCCCACGCCAAAAAACGAGCCAAAATTGTCTCCCAATATTTTAATGACGGTGAAGAGCCCTTGTTCGGATCCAACTGATCGGCCCACGTCGGGAGTTGACCTACCTCGGGTATATCGTCATTATCGAGATATGATCGTTATGAGATCTCATGAATATTTGGGTTACGACTCGACTAAGAATCTTGCGGTGATTGGCCCATGCCGGGACCGTCTGATTTTAGAGACAAGGGGTGGCTATCACATAGAGATGTGAACTGTCAAAGAGTTGACTAGTCAACCAATGGAAATCGAATAAGATTCGATCGGTAATTAGTACCCACCTTCAAAATTGACCCGGTCGATCGGCCCACGTCGGGGATCGAGTCAACTAGATAGGATTCCATCCACTAAAGAATTAATTAAATTCTTGAAAGCCAATTGGGAATAGTTGGCTACTGGGAGTAAAACCTTATAAAATTTTAAGTGCAAATTTAGGGTTTTTATACATGAACTTTGCTTATTCTATCTTTATTTATCGTTGTAGAAAAATGTCAAACAAATTGAACCTTCGTTTTATCATCGACAATAAGCTTGATGAAACTAATTTTCTCAATTGGGAAATAAACCTCAAAATCGTTTGAGGCACGAGAAGATTGGCTATGTCTTGGACGAGGCCCTACCGGAAAAGCCCGCTGAGGGTTCGGCTACGGATGCTGTCGAGAAGTATAACAAGCACTGTTCTGACAGTATTGATGCTACATGTATCATGCTTGCTTCTATGACACCTGAACTGCAGAAACAACATGAGTTTATCGATGCCTACACGATCATGGTCCACCTAAAGGAACTTTATGCTTCTCAGTCTCGAACTGAGAGGTATGAGGTCTCGTAGGCCCTGTTTAGTTGTAAGATGGCATCTGGGACTGCTGTGGGGTCACACGTGCTTAAGATGATCGGGTACATAGAGAGGCTTGGGAAGCTGGGCCATAAATTGGAACGAGAATTGAGTATTGACATGATTCTACAATCTCTACCCGATTTATTCTCACAGTTTGTGATGAACTATCATATGAACAAGATAGATTGATCCCTTGCGGAGTTATTGAACATGCTAAAAACTGCTGAGGCACTGTAGGGAAGGGAAAGCAAGTGTTGATGGTTACTTCTAGAAAGGGCAAGGCAAAAGCCCAGAAAAAGTCCCAGAAGGCGAAGGTTGCATCTAAGCCAACGCCTAAGATAGCAAAAGACAAATCCAAGGATGCTTGCTACCATTGCGGTGAGACCGGACATTGGAGGAGAAACTGAAAGGGCTTCTTGAGTACCAAGAAGAAGCATTCTGATGCTTCGACTTCAGGTATATTTATAATTGAGATCAATATTGCTTCTTCTAAGTCTAACCACTGGGTATTAGATACTGGTTGTGGTTCTCATATTTGTATGAATATGCAGGCAATAAGAAGAACTAGAGAGCTAAAGAAATGAGAGGTGGACCTACGCGTTAGAAATGGAGCAATTGTTGCTGCACTAGCCGTATGAGTTTATTTTCTTTCATTGCCCAGTAGGCTAGTACTTGAACTTAATAACTGTTATTTTGTTCCTGCTCTTACGAAGAGCATTATTTCTATTTCCGCATTAGATGTTGATGGATTTTCATTTACGTTTGAGAATAAATGTTGTTCTTTTTCACGTGATGGAATTTTTTAAGGCACTGGCATACTTAGCAACGGTCTCTACATATTAGATATGAATGTTGTCGTACTTAATATAAATAACAAGAAAGCCAAGACAAATGACTTGAATGAATCCTACTTATAGAATTGTAGACTTGGCCATATAAATAAGAATCGCATTTCCAAACTCCATAAAGATGGAATGTTGGATCAATTCGATTATGAATCGTTTGATACATGCGAAGCTTGTTTACTTGGCAAGATGACAAAGTCACCTTTTAGTGGCAAAGGGATAAGATCCAATGAATTGCTCGAACTCATACATATTGATGTGTGTGGCCTAATGTCAATTCAAGCCAAAGGAGGATACTCTTATTTTATCACTTTCACAGATGACCATTCTCGTTATGGTTATATATACTTAATGAAGTATAAGTCTGAAGCCTTCCAAAAGTTCAAGGAATTCAGAAGTGAAGTGGAGAAACAACTAGGTAGAGAAATCAAAACACTTCGATCCGATCAAGGTGGAGAATACCTAGATGGAGAGTTTCAAGACTATTTGAGGGAGAATGGGATTCTACCTGAATGGACCCCTCCAGGTAAGCCTCGGATGAATGGCATGTCTGAGAGGAGGAACCGTACCTTGTTAGACATGGTACGATCCATGATGAGCTACGCAGTTCTCCCAAAATCATTTTGGGGGTATGCTCCAGAAACCGCATCCTATACATTGAACCGAGTTCCATCAAAGTCGGTTGATTCTACACCATATGAGGTATGGGCCAAGAAGAAACCGAATCTGGCATATCTTAAACCTTGGGGTTGTCCGACTTATGTGAAGTGGATGATTCCTGACAAATTAGAGGCCAGATCCGACAAATGTCTGTTTGTGCGATATCCTAGAGAAACTAGAGGATACCAATTTTACCATCCTGTGGAACAAAAGGTGTTTTTTGCCAGGACTGGCCACTTTCTGAAGAAAGAGTTTATTCTGGATAGGGTCAGTAGGAGTAAAATTGATCTTGAAGAAATTCGAGAACCACTGTTGATGGAAGTAGAGGACTTGCCACAAACAGATGTGATGCCAGCCTCTACCGTAGACACACTAGCACCTCGAAGATCCACCAGAGAACGCCGTGAACCTGAAAGGTACACCGGCGTGTATCTCATGGAAGATGAGGACCCTAGAACTTATGAGAAAGTGCTATTAAGGCATGACAAAGAGAAATGGCTGGAAGCCATGAATTCTGAAATGGAATCCATGAAAGACAACCAAGTTTGGAACTTAGTTGATCCACCTGAGGGAATAGTTCTTATAGGGTGTAAATGGGTCTTTAAGAGAAAGACCGACATGGACGGTAACGTGACTACCTACAAGGCTAGGCTAGTGGCAAAAGGTTATAAGCAAAGACAAGGAGTTGACCATGACGAAACCTTTTCGCCTGTAGCCATGTTAAAATCCATTAGAATTTTGCTTGCTATTGCAGCATACCATGATTACGAAATCTGGCAGATGGATGTGAAAACAGCTTTCCTTAACGGGAACTTGTCTGAGGAGGTGTATATGACACAGCCAGAGGGTTTCACAACCAATGATGCCAGGATGGTATGTAAACTGCAAAGATCCATTTATGGATTAAAGCAAGCTTCTCGGAGTTGGAATCTTCGCTTTGATGAGAAAATCAAACAGTTTGATTTCATCAAGAACGAAGATGAGCCATGTGTTTACAAGAAGGTTAGTGGGAGTGCCATTGTGTTCTTATTACTTTATGTAGACGACATATTGCTCGTAGGGAATGATGTGCCTAGGTTACAATCGGTCAAAGCTTGGTTATCCAAGAACTTGTCAATGAAGAACTTGGGTGATGCAGCCTATATTCTAGGAATAAAGATCTTTAGAGATATATCTAAAAGGTTGCTTGGTCTGTCGCAATCCACCTATATAGTCAAGATGCTGAAGAGATTCAGCATGGAGTAGTCCAAGAAAGGATTGCTGCCCATGTCACATGGGGCTACCTGTCGAAGGGAATGAGTCCTAAGACAGAGGAGGAAAGGGCACAAACGAGTAATATCCCTTATGCTTCGGCAATCGGGTCTATCATGTATGCCATGTTGTGCACTAGACCAGATGTCTTGTACCCTCTTAGTATGACTAGTAGGTACCAGTCCAATCCTGGTGATGGTCACTGGATTGCTGTCAAGAATATCCTCAAGTACATGAGACGTACTAGGGATATGTTCATGGTTTTCAGGAACGATGATTTAGTTTTATGAGGTTACACAGATGCCAGTTTCCAAACTGACAAGCATGACTTTAAGTCACAGTCTGGATTTATTTTCACGCTTAACGGCGGAGCAGTGAGCTAGAAGAGTTCCAAGCAGGAGACTACTGTAGACTCTACAATGGAAGCCGAATACATAGCAGCCTCGGAGGCGGCAAATGAAGCAGTTTGGATGAAGAAGTTCATTACTGAACTTGGTGTGGTTCCCTCCATTGAAGGTCTAGTGCCTCTGTACTGTGATAATAATGGAGTTATATCTCAATCAAAGGAACCAAGGTCTTATCAGAAGACCAAACATGTGTTACGGCACTATCACTTGATTAGAGAGATAGTAGATAGATGAGATGTGAAGATAGAGAAAGTCCACACGGATGATAACATGGTTGATCTGTTAACCAAGGCATTGTCTCAAGCAAAGCATGAGAAACATGTTCACTTGCACGGGCTTAGGCATATGGGAGATTGGCTTTAGGCCAAGTGGGAGATTGTTGGAAAGGTGTCCAAAACAAAATTGGGTTGGACCGGATCCGACCGGGTCGGGTCATTTACAGTCTATTTAGTTCATGTAATAACTTAATTATGATTAATAAAAGCACTTATGTTATTATATATTGTTTATCTTCATATTATTTGTTGTACATATATAGTAACATCCCTAGTATCAAACTGTGATAGAGAAACCATAATAGTGATTTTGGTTGATGAGATCTCTAATCACTATAACAAGTTTGATACCTAAATGTCTCTAGTCCTATGTACTATCAAATGGGACATTGATAGTATAACCAGACTAGCATGTATTAGATGTCTTCTATCTTATAGAAGGTAGGGATAGATCTCATCTATCGAAGTGTAGAGACACTTGGACTGTACGTGGACGTGTATTAGAGAATGCATACGTTAGACTGACCTACATACATTAAGTGTCACACTATGTGGCGGTTGTGTAATTATCATTTATACCAGAGTCTTCATGGCATCACGGTGTGGATTTTCATGCTTTGACACTATTGAGATTTCCCCAAGCCACGGGGTGATCATACGGTAGAAATTGGGTATGATATTGAAGCATACGGAGTATACATGATTGGTCATCCGGGAATCGCGTATCCTATGATTGGGATCGAATATCAGAAATGGCCTTTTTATAAGGAATGTCTAGCTCTCAAGAATCTTTGCAAAGTGGGAGTAAATGTGTTATCTCGAGAGAGGTTGGTATCCAGATTATAAGATACGATCGTTAATGTATTGACACTCGAGATACGATCGTATGGATATTATTACAGCGATAGGATTGTAAGTTACACAGTAACTACTTCACATGAAAGGTAGTAGTCATTTCTTTTGACTCTTCCGATGATTGGGGGTCACGGTGTGTTGCTAGACGCTATCCCTTGATCGTTAGGCATGAAGGGCATTTTAGTAAATTGCTCTTTATGTCTACGGCCAACATATTCGGAAGCCTATCGGGTCACACACATATGAACATCGAGTCAGATTAAAATACGGTTATAGTTGATAACCAAATAAGGAAAGTTTATCTCTTGACTATAAAGGTTATAGTGGTAAATTAATATGGTGGTATTAATTTATTATGAATAAATAAAATACAAGATATTAATTATATAAAATATATTAATTAAAGAATATTCCGGAAGCCAATTAATTGTCATTTGGGGCGCCACTTCCTAGGGTATAAGATACACTTGGATTGTGCGCTTTAATTAATAAGATTACCATAATATTAATATAAGATATTAATTGATTTTGGAAAAATAGATTTATGGTAATAAGATAATTATATTCAATATAAGATATTGGCAAAATTAATTACAATAAAAGAGATAAATCAATCTAATTGATTTTCCTTATTTTATTGGGAAAAGGTTTTCTTCTCCTCCACACCATATGGGGCGCCACTTCTCACTATAAATAAGAGGTGGGTCAAGCTCTTTTGTACATCACAATTGCAAGAGCTCATAGTTCTTGTGTAAAATAGATAGCATCCTATAGTGAGTTTGTGAGGGAGGAAAAAGGCCGGTCTAGCAACCGGAGTTTTCCAATAGAAATCCAAGGAGGATTCCGGTGAGGAGTTCGTGTGGATTAGCGATAGAGGCCGGATGCGTGGGTGGCTTGCGCACTGTACTACCCTCCGTTGACGGTCAAAGCGACGATCTTATAGATCATCAAGGTATAACCGTCAAACTACTTAACGTGTTTATTGCATTAAACGAAGAACGATCTAGTTAAAGGAAATCATATTTTAAATTCCGCTGCGTTAAACTAGTGATTTCCTAACACGTAGACCACGTTGAACACCAGCTGGATCAAAGAACATTGCTTTGTATGTATAAATACAAGATCAGTCCAATGCATCTATATGTAAGGTTATACCGTTCAAACATTATGAGTTAGAATAAACCATTTCAAGAAAACAAGTTAATACACATTTTATTCAAGAAAAGTTATAAATAAACGAAACTTCAGTTCTTGTTTCGTTTTAATTGAAAGAATTGAAAAATACAAAAAAAAATGATTTTCTAACAAATACTCACCCATAATCGAAATAATCGATTGAAGCTTTTCTTGCAGGATCTATTTTTGATTTCGAAGCTTTTCTTGCACAATCAAAGCACGAGAGTTAGGTAAGAATCTGTGTGGTCTTGCCGCCCAGGACCCCTGGTGGATTGAAATGACAATAGATGGTAGACGGAGGGTGGAGGCGGGAGTGAGAAGAGGGTGGAGGGATTGAGGGGGGATGCTGATTTGGTGTAACGCGCCGCTCCCGGATACCGAGCCCTTATCCGGAAGAGAAACGTTCGGCGCGTATAGCATTAAATAAATCTAATATTATACGCAAGCCTCTACGTCGTCGTATCAAATAAAAGCAAACGGAAGCTAAAAAGACTCGGGTAAAAACGTAAAAGCTACTATGAATAGAAATTTACCATACTAAAGATGGAAATGTAACTTTATTACATTAAAAGGAAAATACAAAATCCAAAATAAACATACGACAAGTCTCGAAAGACAAAAAGCCTACTCCAAAGGTACTAAAAAGTCTATTAAATGAATAACAGAATAAGTAAAAGAAAAATCTTCAACGAGACGTCGTCATCGAAATCCTCCTCGTAAACATGCTCAACCTGTTCATCTTCTCACCCCACGATGCATACAAAAGAAAATGCAAAGGAGGTAAGTACATAGTACTTAGTAAAAGTGAGAAGCTATGACAACAATTAAGATTGATAAAGAAAAGATATTTAATCGTTTAGTTATCCTTGTGTGACCGACTCAATCTGGGGTGCATTTCATGTTCATCAACATGAACTGACTAAACGTTTCTACTTAGCTTATCTATGTTACAACCGCACTCAAGGGCACTACGCGCATCCACCTCAAAGAGAGTCCCTCCGCACTTAGGGTCATTATGACCTCACGGAGTTCTTCCACCTCGGGAACACTCTTTTGCAACATATTAGTGGATCACACCAATATCCACGAAGTCTAGAAAAGGTAGACTCTGATAGCCTGCGCGTCTCAGCGGAGTCCCTCCGTACTTAGGGTCTTTTGACCTACAGAGTTCCTCCACCTTCGGAGGTAGCACATGCATCGCAATTTAGCCTGGTGCCTAGCCAAGAGGGACAAGTTGTTTAATCTTTTACTAGTCAAGTACGTTGATTACTAGGATGATTAGCTAGCCACCTAAGTGTTTTCAAATAATCTCCCTCACACATACTACTCTCTTCCTAGACCACTGGACACGGACAAGTCCTAGCAATTACACAGACATTGATGAATGCTAACTCATCAAAGCACAAGCCTATCATGCTCTTCCGACGGATCCGAACTTCAACTCCTTTAAGAGTACATTCGGTGTTTTAAATGAACGAATCGAAGCTCAATTCAGGCTTGTTCAAGTTTATACAATGTTAACATATCACGTTTAAAAGTTTAGAAATGATAAAACGTGACTTATAAGGTGAACAACAACCAAACGCCCGTTTAAAGACATGGGCGCCCGTCGGAACCTCACGGGCGCCCGTCCAAAATCGGACGCCCGTCCATTTTTCCCCATGACGCTCGTCCACCCTAAGACGACTACAACCTGAATGTAAAATAACACCTCGTGACGCCCGTCCGTGAGAAACCAGACGCCCGTCTGAAATGTAGCTGCGCGCACGCCCGTCCCGTCCACGTAAGTAGACGCCCGTCCGACCAGGGTTTCGGCTAGAACCCTAAAATTTCCAACATGATTTCCACAACATTTCTAAACCAAACATCAGCAAAATTAACACAGTGAAGCACGAAAAAACCTCATCTAAATGTACCATATCATCCATAGTCATTAACCAAAGCAAAACTCATCTTTCTAACACCAAAACTTCTTAAGAAAAGATCTAATCCTTACAACTAAGAATTGAAATCATAGGAAGAGCCTCTTACCTTATTTGCTTGCGAAACCGACAGCAAAACACCAAGCAACTGCAACAACTGTTGATCCTCAACCCCAAAACCTATGTGATCAACAAGAAACCCTAAAATCCTATTTCTTTGCAGAAAAACGAAACTGAAAAGCCTGTAAAACTGAAGATTACCTGGGTTTACTGCTGTGAAACTATTTTTAGATTATTCTACGCTTCAAGACGATCGTTTCAACTACTCATGGCTGTGAAACAGAGCTACGGATCACAAGATATGAAATTTTCAAGAATCGAACTCTACGAATACCGAAAACTAGGGCTAAACTGAAAACTTACGAAATTGAGAGATGTTATTTTCCAAAGTTGCGTCTCCTCGCGCTGATCACTTTTCTCTCCTGCGGCGTCTTGATCAGATGAACGGATTGATCACACGGTTCTTCCTATTGTTTCGCTTTCTTCTGCGTTGCTTTCTTCCTTCAGCGCCGTTCTCCCCTCTTCTTTTTCAGAAATATGCGTGTGACAATTGTGGGGTATTAATTGGGATTATTTCTTTTTATAGCCATTTAATTAAACCCATTAATTAAATAACTAAATCCTTTTAATTAAATCCTGTTTAATTAAATAAATAGGATAAATAATAATTAGGTCGTAGTAAATACACCCAATGACTATTTTACCCTTTTACGAAAAGTCGGGATGTTACATTTGGGATTTAGGCAAGACGGCTGATTTAGGGTAGACGAGAATGATGTTTGGGAAATTGGGATGCTTAATTTGTAAAAAGAATGGAAAATATACTACTTTATTTTTTTACACAGGAAAAACAATAATAATAATAGTACTTATGAAAGGAAAAAATGATATTTTATGAGATAATGAGGAGATTTTTTTAATTATATACATAATGAGGAGATTTGTCCTCAATAATGAGGAGAAAATACAAGATGGTCATCAAATTCATCACTCCTCATTATTAATATCATTTAATGACCAAATTTGAGCTCCTCGTTAGAACACATATTAATTGTAGTGAAGCTCATAATTTTCTTCAAAGTAACGATGTGATATCGACCAGAATGTTAAATAAGGCACGGCGGTGCACACGGCATGTGAAACGGAGACCTGAATATCCATGTACAAAGAATCAAAAATCACACTGTTAAGTATTATATAGATATAAGAAAAGTACAAAATAAAAGGTTGTAATTTTCTTTGAAGTAACGATGTGGTATCGACCAGAACGTTAAATAAGGCACGTCGGCGCAAATGGCATACGAAACGGACACCCGAATGGCCTTGTACAAGGAATCAAAAATCACACTGTTAAGTACTCTATAGGTAAAAAAATATGAAAAAAGTTTGTAATTTTCTTTGAAGTAACTATGTGATATCGAGCAGAACGTTAAATAAGACATGTCGGCGCAAACGGCATGCGAAACGGACACCCGAATGGCATTGTACAAGAAATCAAAAATCACACCTTTAAGTACTTTGTGGGTATGAAAAATGTATGAAAAATAAGGTTGTGATTTTCATCAAAGTAACTATATGATATCGGCAAGAACGTTAAATAAGGCACGTCTGCACAAACGGCAAGGGAAACAGACACCAGAATGGTCTTGTACAAGGATTCAAAAATCACACCATTAAGTAATCGGTGGGTACAAAAAAAGTATGAAAAAAAGTGTGTAATTTTCTTTGTAGTACGGATGTGATATCGACCAGAACGATGAATAAGGCACGGTTGTGCAAACGGCAAGCAAAACGGACACCAGAATAGCCTTGTACAAGGAATCAAAAATCACACTGTTAAGTACCTTGTGGGTACAAAAAAACGTACGAAAAAAAAGGTTTGTAATTTTTTTGAAGTAATGATGTGATATCGAATAGATTGTTAAATAAGGCACGTCGGCGTAAACGGGATGCGAAATGGATACCAGAATGGCCTTGTACAAGGAATCAAAATCACACCATTAAGTACTCTGTGGGTACAAGAAAAAGTTTTCAATTTTGATTAAAAAAACGATGTGATATAGACCAGAACAATAAATAAGGCACGGCGGCGCAAAAAACATGGAAAACGGACACACAAATTCCCTTGTAAAAGGAATCAAAAATCACACCATTAAGTACTCTGTATAGGTATGGAAAAAGTACAAAATAAAAGGTTGTAATTTTCTTCGAAGGAACGATGTGATATCGACCAGAACATTAAATATGGCACGGCAACGCAAACGGCATGCAAAACGGACACCTGAATGACCTTGTACTAGGAATCAAAAATCACAACGTTAAGTACTGTGTGGGTATGAAAAAAGTACAAAATATAAGGTTGTGATTTTCTCCAAAGTAACTATGTGATATCGATCAGGACGTTAAATAAGGCATGGCGGCGCAAATGGCATGCGAAATAGACACCCGAATGGCCTTGTACAAGGAATCAAAATTCACACCGTTAGTACTTTGTGGGTATTAAAAAATTATGAAAAAAGGTTGTAATTTTCTTCAAAGTAACGATGTGATATCGACCAGAACGTTAAATAAGGCACGGCGGCGCAAACGGCGTGCGAAACGGACACCCGAATTGCCTTGTACAATGAATCAAAAATCACACCGTTAAGTCATCGGTGGGTACAAAAAAAGTTCGAAAAAAAGCTTTTAATTTTCGTTGAAGTACTGATGTGATATCGACCAGAACGATTAAGGCACGGCGGCACAAATGGCAAGCAATACGGACACCAGAATGGCCTTGTACAAGGCATAAAAAATCACACCATTAAGTACTCCGTGAGTACAAAAAAAGTACCAAAAAAGGTTTTACTTTTGTTTAAAGTAACGATTTGATATCTACCAGAACAATAAATAAGGCACGTCGGCGCAAAAAACATTAAGAACGGAGACAAATTCCCTTGTACAAGGAATCAAAAATCACACCGTTAAGAACTTTAGTGGTATGGAAAAAGTACGAAGTAAAATGTTGTATTTTTCTTCGAAGTTACGATGTGACATCGACCAGAAAGTTAAATAAGACACGTCGGTGCAAACGACATGCAAAACGGACACCCGAATGACCTTGTACAAGGAATCAAAAATCACACCGTTAAGTACTTTGTGGGTATTAAAAAAGTACAAAAAATAAGGTTATGATTTTCTTCGAAGTAAGGATGTGATATCGACTTGAACGTTAAATAAGGCACGGCGGCATAAACGGCATACGAAACAGACACCCGAATAGCCTTCTACAAAGAATCAAAATTCACACCGTTAAATACTCTGTGGGTACAAAAAAAAAGTATGAAAACAAGTTTATAATTTTCTTTGAAGTAACGATGTGATATCGACCAGAACGTTAAATAAGGCACGGCCGCGCAAACGGCATGCGAAACGGACACCCGAATGGCCTTGTACAAGGAATAAAAAATCACACCGTTAAGTACTCTATAGGTAAAAAAATATGAAAAAAAGTTTGTAATTTTCTTCGAAGTAACAATGTGATATCGACTAGAACGTTAAATAAGGCACGTCGGCGCAAACGGCATACGAAACGGACACCCGAATGGCCTTGTACAAGGAATCAAAAATCACACCTTTAAGTAATTTGTGGAAATGAAAAAAGTACGAAAAATAAGGTTGTGATTTTCATCGAAGTAACAATATGATATCGGCCAGAACGTTGAATAAGGCACGGCGGTGCAAACGGCAAGCAAAACGGACACCAGAATGGCCTTGTACAAGGAATCAAAAATCACACCATGAAGTAATTGGTGGGTACAAAAAAAGTTACGAATTATTATTTTTTTTTATTTTCTTTGTTGTATAGATGTGTTATCGACCATAATGATAAATAAGGCACGACGGCGCAAACGGCAAGCAAAACGGACATCATAATGGCCTTGCACAAAGAATCAAAAATCACACCTTGAAGTACTTTGTGGGTATGAAAAAAGAACGAAAAATAACGTTGTGATTTCATCGAAGTAACGATATGATATCGGCCAGAACGTTAAATAAGGCACGGCGGTGCAAACGGCAAGAGAAACAGACACCAGAATGGCATTGTACAAGGAATCAAAAATCACACCATTTAGTAATCAGTGGGTACAAAAAAAGTACGAAAAAAAAGTTTGTAATTTTCATTGTAGTACTAATGTGTTATCGACCAGAACGATAAATAAGGCACAACGGCGCAAGCGGCAAGAAAAACGGACACCAGAATGGCTTTGTACAAGGAATGAAAAATCACATTGTTAAGTACCCAGCGGGTACAAAAAAAAGTGCGAAAAAAAGGTTTGTAATTTTTTTTTGAAGTAACGATGTGATTCGACCAGATTGTTAAATAAGACACGTCGGCGCAAACGGCATGCAAAACGGATACCAGAATGGCCTTGTACATGGAATCAAAAATCACAGCATTAAGTACTCTGTGGGTACAAAAAAAAGTACAAAAAAAAGTTTTTAATTGTGTTTAAATTAACGATGTGATATCGACCAGAACAATAAATAAGGCACGGCGGCGCAAAAAACATGCAAAACGGACACAAAAATTACCCTCTAAAAGGAATCAAAAATCACACTGTTAAGTACTGTATATAGGCATAGAAAAAGTACAAAATAAAAGGTTGTAATTTTCTTCGAAGGAACGATGTGATATCGACCAGAACATTAAATATGGCACGGCGGCGCAAATGGCATGCAAAACGGACACCTGAATGGCCTTGTACAAGAAATCAAAAATCACACCGTTAAGTACTGTGTGGGTATGAAAAAAGTACAAAAAATAAGGTTGTGATTTTCTCCGAAGTAACGATGTGATATCGATCAGGACGTTAAATAAGGCACGGCGGCTCCATCGGCATGCGAAATAGACACCCGAATGGCCTTGTACAAGGAATCAAAATTAACACCGTTAGTATTCGGTGGTTACGAAAAAAAGTATGAAAAAAAGTTTTTAATTTTCTTTGAAGTAACGATGCGATATCGACCATAACGTTAAATAAGGCATGTCGGCGCAAACGGGAAGTGAAACGGACACCAAAATCGCCTTGTACAAGGAATCACAAATCACACCATTAAGTACTTCGTGAGTACAAAAAAGGTTTTACTTTTGTTTAAAGTAACGATGTGATATCTACCAAAACAAAAAATAAGGCGCGTAGGCGCAAAAAACATTCAGAACGGACACACAAATTCCCTTGTACATGGAATCAAAAATCACACCATTAAGTACTTTATCGGTATGGAAAAAGTAGAAAATAAAAGGTTGTAATTTTCTTCGAAGTAACGATGTGACATCGACCAAAACGTTAGATAAGGCACGGCGGCGCAAAATGCATGGAAAACGGACAACCGAATGGCCTTGTACAAGTAATCAAAAATCACACCGTTAAGTACTTTGTGGGTATTAAAAAAGTACGAAAAAAAAGGTTATGATTTTCTTCGAAGTAACGATGTGATATCGACCAGAACGTTAAATAAGGCACGGCGGCATAAACGGAATGCGAAACGGACACCCGAATGGCCTTGTACAAAGAATCAAAATTGACACCGTTAAATACTCTGTGGGTACAAAAAAATTATGAAACAACGTTAATCATTTTCTTTGAAGTAACGATGTGATATCGACCAGAACGTAGGCACGGCGGCGCAAACGGCATACGAAACGGACACCCGAAGGCCTTGTACAAGGAATAAAAAATCATGCCTTTAAGTACTCTATAGGTAAAAAAAATATGAAAAAAACTTGGTAATTTTCTTCGAAATAACAACGTGATATCGACCAGAACGTTAAAGAAGGCAGGTCGGCGCAAAAGCCATGCGAAATGGACACCCGAATGGCCTTGTACAAGAAATCAAAAATCACACCATTAAGTACTTTATGGGTATGAAAAAAGTACGAAAAATAAGGTTGTGATTTTAATCGTAGTAATGATATGATATCGGTTAGAACGTTAAATAAGGCACGGCGGCGCAAACGGCAAGCAAAACGGACACCAGAATAGCCTTGTACAAGGAATCAAAAATCACACCATTAAGTAATCGGTGGGTACAAAAAAAGTACAAAAAAAAGTTTGTAATATTCTTTGTAGTACTAATGTGTTATCGACCAGAATGATAAATAAAGGATGGAGACGTAAACGGCAAGAAAAATGGATAACAGAATGGCCTTGTACAAGGAATCAAAAATCACACCTTTAAGTACTTTGTGGGTATGAAAAAAAGTACGAAAAATAAGGTTGTGATTTTCATCGAAGTAAAGATATGATATCGGCCAGAACGTTAAATAAGGCACGGTGGCGCAAACGGTAGGCGAAACGGACACTAGAATGGCCTTGTACAAGGAATCAAAAATCACACCATTAAGTAATCGGTGGGTACGAAAAAATTACGAAAAAAAGTTTGTAATTTTCATTGTAGTATTGTTGTGTTATCGACCAGAACGATAAATAAGGCACGGCGGCGCAAACGGCAAGCAAACGGACACCAGAATCGCTATGTACAAGGAATCAATTATCATACCTTTAAGTACTTTGTGGGTATGAAAAAAGTACAAAAAATAAGGTTGTGATTTTCATCGAAGTAACGATATGATATCGGCCAGAACGTTAAATAAGGCACGACGGTGCAAACGGAAAGCGAAACAGACTCCAGAATGGCCTTGTATAAGGAATCAAAAATCACACCTTTAAGTAATGGGTGGGTACAAAAAAAGTACGAAAACAAGTTTGTAATTTTCTTTGTAGTACTGATGTGTTATCGACCAAAACGATAAATAAGGCACGGCGGCGCAAACGGCAAGCAAAACGGACACCAGAATGGCTTTGTAGAAGGAATCACAAATCACACCGTTAAGTAACCTGTCGGTACAAAAAAAAGTAGGAAAAAAAGGTTTGTAATTTTTTTGAAGTAACGGTGTGATATCGACCAGATTGTTAAATAAGGCACGTCGGTGCAAACGGCATGCGAAACGGATACCAAAATGGCCTTGTACAAGGATTCCAAAATCGCACCATTAAGTAATCGGTGGGTACAAAAAAAGTACGAAAAAAAAGATTGTAATTTTCTTTGTAGTACTGATGTGTTATCGACCATAACGATAAATAAGGCACGGCGGCACAAACGGCAAGCAAAATGGACACCAGAATGGCCTTGTACAAAGAATCAAAAATCACACCTTTAAGTACTTTGTGGGTATGAAAAAAGTACGAAAAATAAGGTTGTGATTTTCATCGAAGTAACAATATGATATTGGCCAGAACGTTAAATAAGGCACGGCGGTGCAAACGGCAAGCGAAACGGACACCAGAATGGCCTTGTACAAGGAATCAAAAATCACACCATTAAGTAATCGGTGGGTAGAAAAAAAGTACGAAAAAAAAGTTTGTAATTTTCTTTGTAGTACTGATGTGTTATCGACCAGAACGATAAATAAGGCACGGCGGCGCAAAACGGCAAGCAAAAAGGACAACAGAATGGCTTTTTACAAAGAATCAAAAATCACATCTTTAAGTACCCAATGGGTACAAAAAAAGTTCGAAAAAAATGTTTGTAATTTTTTTTGAAGTAACGATGTGATATCGACCAGATTGTTAAATAAGGCACGGCGGTGCAAACGGCATGCAAAACGGATACCAGAATGGCCTTGTACAAGGAATCAAAAATCACACCATTAAGTACTCTGTGGGTACAAAAAAAAGTACAAAAAATGTTTTTAATTGTGTTTAAAATAACGATTTGATATCGACCAGAACAATAAATAAGGCACGGCAGCACAAAAAACATGCAAAACGGACACACAAATTACCTTGTAAAAGGAATAAAAAATCACTCTATTAAGTACTATACATAGGTATAGAAAAAGTACAAAATGAAAGGTTGTAATTTTCTTCGAAGGAACGATGTGATATCAACCAGAACATTAAATATGGCTCGGCGGTGCAAACGGCATGCAAAACGGACACTTGAATGGCCTTGTACAAGGAATCTAAAATTACACCGTTAAGTACTGTGTGGGTATGAAAAAAGTACAAAAAATAAGGTTGTGATTTTCTCTGAAGTAACGATGTGATATCGATCAGGACGTTAAATAAGGCACGGCGGCGCAAATGTCATGCGAAATAGACACCCGAATGGCCTTATACAAGGAATCAAAATTCACACCGTTAGTATTTTCTGTGGGTACAAAAAAAAGTATGAAAAACAAGTTTGTAATTTTCTTTGAAGTAACGATGTGATATCGACCATGACGTTAAATAAAGCACATCGGCGCAAACGGCAAGCGAAACGGACACCACATTGGCCTTGTACAAGGAATCCTAAATCACACCATTAAGTACTTCGTGCGTACAAAAAAGGTTTGACATTTGTTTAAAGTAACGATGTGAATCTACCAGAACAATAAATATGGCATGTCGGCGCAAAAAACATTCACAACGGACACACAAATTCCCTTGTACATGGAATCAAAAATCACACCGTTAAGTACTTTTTCGGTATGGAAAAAGTACAAAATAAAAGGTTGTAATTTGCTTTGAAGTAACAATGTGACATCAACCAAAACGTTAGATAAGGCACGGCGGCGCAATGGGCATGCAAAATGGACACCCGAATGGCCTTGTACAAGGAATCAAAAAACACACTGTTAACTACTTTGTGGGTATTAAAAAAGTATGAAAAATAAGGTTATGATTTCCTTCAAAGTAACGATGTGACATCGACCAGATGTTAAATAAGGCACGGCGGCATAAACGCTATGCGAAACGGACACCCGAATGACCTTGTACAAAGAATCAAAATTCACACCATTAAATACTCTGTGGGTACAAAAAAAGCATGAAACAAAAATAATCATTTTCTTTGAAGTAACGATGTGATATCGTCCAGAACGTTAAATAAGGCACGGCGGCGCAAACGGCATGCGAAACGGACACCTGAATGGCTTTGTACAAGGAATCAACAATCACACCGTTAAGTACTCTATAGGTAAAAAATCTGAAAAAATTTGTAATTTTTTCGAAGTAATAATGTGATATTGACCAGAACGTTAAAGAAGAAACGTCGGCGCAAACGGCATGCGAAACGGACACCCGAATGGCCTTGTACAAGAAATCAAAATTCACACCTTTAAGTACTTTGTGGGTATGAAAAAAGTACAAAAAATAAGGTTGTGATTTTCATCGTAGTAACGATATGATATCGGCCAGAACGTTAAATAAGGCACGGTGGCGCAAACGGCAAGCGAAACAGACACCAGAATGGCCTTGTACAAGAAATCCAAAATCACACCATTAAGTAATCGGTAGGTACCAAAAAAGTATGAAAAAAAAGTTTGTAATTTTCTTTGTAGTACTGATATGTTATCGACCAGATCGATAAATAAGGCATGGCGACGCAAACGGCAAGCAAAACGGATAACATAATGGCCTTGTACAAGGAATCAAAAATCACACATTTAAGTGCTTGGTGGGTATGAAAAAGGTATGAAAAATAAGGTTGTGATTTTCATCGAAGTAACGATATGATATCGGCAAGAATATTAAATAAGGCATGGCGGCACAAACGGCAGGCGAAACGGACACCATAATGGCCTTGTACAAGGAATCAAAAATCACACCATTAAGTAATCGGTGGGTACAAAAAAAGTACGAAAAAAAGTTTGTAATTTTCTTTGTAGTACTGATGTGTTATCGACCAGAACGATAAATAAGGCACGGCGGCGCAAACGGCAAGCAAAACAGACACCAGAACGACTTTGTACAAGGAATCAAAAATCATACCTTTAGATCCTGTTTGGTTTCGGGCTAGGTTGGATCCATTTGGATCTAACTCAATATTTTATTCACTCAACTATCTTATTTACCATTATTTTATTAATTCTATTATTTTATTATAATTTCTCCCATCAATCATTTCACCATCAACAAATAAAATAATATTAATCAATTCTCTTTATTCACCCACTACACTATTTAACCATTAATTTATCAATATAATATTTCATTCAAATTTCTCTCACCAATCACTTTTTCATCTACACAAATTTCAATACAACATTTCAACTTTATAATCATTATATCTCTATTTTATTTTATTTTCTCTCTCCTGAATCCATTCAACCTCAATCCAACCCCAAACTAAACAGGGCCTTAAGTACTTTGTGGGTATGAAAAAAGTAAGAAAAATAAGGTTGTGATTTTCATCAAAGTAACGATATGATATAGGCCAGAACGTTAACTAAGGCACGACGGTGCCAACGGAAAGCAAAATGGAAACCAGAATGGCCTTGTACAAGGAATCAAAAATCACACCTTTAAGTAATCGGTGGGAACAAAAAAAGAATGAAAAAAAGCTTGTAATATTCTTTGTAGTACTGATGTGTTATCGACAAGAACGATAAATAAGGCACGGTGGCGCAAACGGCAAGCAAAACGAACACTAGAATGGCTTTGTACAAGGAATCAAAAAATGACACCGTTAAGTACCCTGTGGGTACAAAAAAAAAGTACGAAAAAAAGGTTTGTAATTCTTTGAAGTAACGATGTGATATCGACCAGATTGTTAATTAAGGCACGTCGGCACAAACGGCATGCGAAACGGATACCAGAATGGCCTTGTACAAGGAATAAAAAATCACACCATTAAGTAATCGGTGGGTACAAAAAAAAGTACAAAAAAAGTTTTAAATTGTGTTTAAAATAACGATGTGATATCGACCAAAACAATAAATAAGGCACATCGGCGCAAAAAACATGCAAAACGGACACACAAATTCCCTTGTAAAAGGAATCAAAAATCACACCGTTAAGTACTATATATAGGTATGGAAAAAGTACAAAATAAAAGGTTGTAATTTTCTTCGAAGGAACGATGTGATATCGACCAGAACATTAAATGTGGCACGGCGGTGCAAACGGCATGCAAAACGGACACCTGAATGGCCTTGTACAAGGAATCAAAAATCACACCGTTAAGTACTGTGTGGGTATGAAAAAATTACAAAAAATAAGGTTGTGATTTTCTCCGAAGTAACAATGTGATATCGATCAGGACGTTAAATAAGGCACGGTGGTGCAAACGGCATACGAAATACACACCCGAATGGCCTTGTACAGGGAATCAAAATTCACACCGTTAGTACTCTGTCGGTACAAAAAAAGTATGGAAAGAAGTTTGTAATTTTCTTTGAAGTAACGATGTGATATCGACCAGAACGTTAAATAAGGCACGTCAGCGCAAACGGCATGCGAAACGGACACCATAATGGCGTTGTACAAGGAATCAAAAATCACAATGTTAAGTACTCTGTGGGTACAAAAAAAGTTTTAAATTTTGTTTGAAATAACAATCTGATATCGACCAGAACGATAATAAGTTGCGGCGGAAAAAACATGTAAAACGGACACAAGAGTTGTCTTGTACAAGGAATCTAAAATCAATCCGTTAAGTACTTTGTGGGTATGAAAAAAGTATGAAAAAGGTTGTAATTTTCTTCGTAGTAACGATGTGATACGACCAGAACGTTAAAGAAGGCACGGCGGCGCAAACGGCATGCGAAACGGACACCCGAATTGCCTTGTACAACGAATCAAAAATCACACTGTTAAGTCATCGGTAGGTACAAAAAAGTTCGAAAAAAAGTTTTTAATTTTTTTTTGAAGTATTGATGTGATATCGACCAGAACGATAAATAAGGCTTGGCGGCGCAAATGGCATGCAAAACGGACACCAGAATGGCGTTGTACAAGGAATCAAAAATCACACCGTTAAGTACTCTATTGGTACAAAAAAGTACCCAAAAAAAAGGATTTGTAATTTTCTTTGAAGTAACGATGTGATATCGACATGATTGTTAAATAAGGCACGTCAGCGGAAACGGCATGCGAAACGGACACAAGAATGTCCTTGTACAAGGAATCAAAAATCACACCATTAAGTTCTCTATGGGTACAAAAAAAAGTACAAAAAAGTGTTTTTAATTTTGTTTAAAGTAACGATATGATATCGACCAGAACAATAAATAAGGCACGTCGGCGCAAAAAACAAACAAAACGGACACACAAATTCCCTTGTATAAGGAATCAAAAATCACACCGTTAAGTACTATATATGTATGGAAAAAGTACAAGATAAAATGTTGTAATTTTCTTCGAAGTAAAGCTGTGATATCGACCAGAACGTTAAATAAGGCACGGCGGTGCAAACGGCATGCAAAACGGACACCTGAATGGCCTTGTACAAGGAATCTAAAATCACACCGTTAAGCACTATGTGGGTATAAAAAAGTACAAAAAACGTTTTTAATTTTGTTTTGAAATAACGATGTGATATCGACCAGAATGATAAATAAGCTACGGCGGCGCAAAAAACATGCGAAATGGACACAAGAATTTTCTTGTACAAGGAATCAAAAATCACACCGTTAAGTATAGATATATGTCTACTACATTGTCATTGGCATTTACAACTAAATGTGTCTTTGTTCCAACCTTGGCGTAAGTTCTATACAGAGGATAGGCTGGTTCGCTAAAAGAGAATGCTTTATATGATCATATCCAAATCATGTTGTACATGAGCGGGCTCCGTAAGATCCGTTATAATAGAAATAACAGAAATATTATTTTTATTCTGTGGTAAGAAAAAAGTATGAAAAAAGGTCATAATTTTCTTTGAAGTAATGATGTGATATCGACCAGAACGTTAAATAGGGCACGGCGGCGCAAACGGCATGTGAAACGTACACCCGAATGGCCTTGTACAAGGAATCAAAAATCACACCGATAAGTACTCTATAGGTACAAAAAAAAGTGTTTGTAATTTCCGTTGAATTAACGATGTGATATCGACCAGATTGTTAAATAAGGCACGTCAGCGCAAACGGCATGCGAAACGGACACCAGAATGGCCTTGTACAAGACATAAAAAATCACACCTTTAAGTACTCTGTGGGTACAAAAAGAAGTACAAAAAAAAGTTTTTAATTTTGTTTAAAGTAACGATGTGATATCGACCAAAACAATAAATAAGCCACGGCGGTGCAAAAAACAAGCAAAACGGACACACAAATTCCCTTGTACAATGAATAAAAAATCACACCGTTAAGTACTATATAGGTATGGAAAAGTACAAAATAAAAGGTTGTAATTTTTTTTTAAGTAACGCTGTGATATCGACCAAAATGTTGAATAAGGCACGGCGGCGCAAACGGCATGCAAAACGGACACCTGAATGGCCTAAGGAATCAAAAATCACACCGTTAGCACTTTGTGGGTACAAAAAAAGTACAAAAAACGTTTTTAATTTTGTTTGAAATAACAATGTGATATCGACCAGAATGATAAATAAGCTACGGCGGCACAAAAAAACATGCGAAACGGACACAAGAATTGCCTTGTACAAGGAATCAAAAATCACACCGTTAAGTACTCTGTGGGTATGGAAAAAGTATGAAAAAAGGTTGTAATTTTCTTCGAAGTAACGATGTAATATCGACCAGATCGTTAAATAAGGTACGGCGGCGCAAACAGCATGCGAAACGGACTCCGGTACACCATTAAGTAATCGGTGGTTACAAAAAAAAGTACGAAAGAAAAGTTTGTAATATGCTGTGAAGTACTGATGTGGTATCAACCAAAGCGATAAATAAGGCACTGCGGCAAAAAAGCTAGCAAAACGGACACCAGAATGGCCTTGTATAAGGAATCAAAACTCACACCCTTATGTACTCTTTGGGTACAAAAAAAGTACGACAAAAAAGGTTGTAATTTTCTTAGAAGTAACGATGTGATATCGACCGGAACGTTAAATAAGGCACGTCAAAATGGACACCCAAATGGCCTTGTACAAGGAATAAAAATCACACCATTAAGTACTCTTTGGGTACAAAAACAGTTCATAAAAAAGTTTTTAAATTTATTTAAAGTAACGCTCTAATATCGACCAGAAAAATAAATAAGGCACGGTGGCGCAAAAAACAAGCAAAACGGACACACAAATTCCCTTGTACAAGGAATCAAAAATCACACCGTTAAGTACTCTATAGGTATGGAAAAAGTACAAAGTAAAAGGTTTTAATTTTTTTCGAAGTAACGATGTGATGTCGACCAGAACGTTAAATAAAGCTCTTCGGCGTAAACGGAATGCGAAACAGACACCAGATGGCCTTGTACAATGAAGAAAAAATCACACCATTAAGTAATCTGTGGGTGCAAAGAAAAATGATGTGATTTTCTTCGAAGTAACGATGTGATATCGACCAGAACGTTAAATAAGGCACGGCGGTGCAAACGGCATGCGAAACGGACACCCGAATGGCCTTGTACAATGAATCAAAATTCACACCGTTAAGTACTCTGTGGGTACAAAAAAAGTTTGTAATTTTCTTTGAAGTAACCATGTTATACCGACCAGAGCAATAAATAAGGCACATCGGCGCAAAAGCTAGCAAAACCGACACTAGAATGGCTTTGTATAAGGAATCAAAACTCACACTTTAAGTACTCTTTGGGTACAAAAACAGTTCAAAAAAAGGTTCTTAATTTTATTTAATGTAATGCTGTGATATCGACCAGAACAATAAATAAGGCACGGCGGCGCAAAATACAAGCAAAACGGACACACAAATTCCCGTATCAAAAATCACACCGTTAAGTACTCTATACGTATGGAAAAAGTACAAAGAAAAAGGTTTTAATTTTTTTCGAAGTAACGATGTGATATCGACCCGAACGTTAAATAAAGCTCGGCGGCACAAACGTTATGCGAAACAGACACCAGAATGGCCTTGTACAATGAAGCGAAAATCATATTCTTAAGTACTCCGTGGGTACAAAAAAAACAAAAAAAATGGTTTGTAATTATCTTTAAAGTAAGGATGTGAATCATGTGATATCGACCAAAACGATAAATATGGCATGGCGGGGCAAACGGCAAGCAAAACGGACTCTAGAATTCCCTTGTACAAGTAATGAAAAATCACACTGTTAAGTACTCTGTGGGTACCAAAAAAGTACGAAAAAAAGGTTTGTAATTTTCTTTGAAGTAACGATGTGATATAGACCAGAAAGTTAAATAAGACACGTCGGTGCAAACGGCATGCAAAACGGACACCCGAATGCCTTGTACAAGGAATCAAAAATCACACGGTTAAGTAATCCATGGGTATGAAAAAATTATGAAAAATAAGGTTGTGATTTTCTTCGATGTAACGATGTGATATCGACCAGAACGTTGAATAAGGCACGGTGGCACAAATGGCATGCGAAACGGACAACCGGATGGCCTTGTACAAGTAATCAAAAATCACACCGTTAAGTATTCTGTGGGTAAAAAAATATGAAAAAAGGTTTTTAAATAATGATGTGATATCGACCAGAGTAATCTTTTTTCGTACTTTTTTTTGTAACCACAGAGTACTTCACAGTGTGATTTTCGATTACTTGTACAAGGGCATTCTAGTGTCCGTGTTGCTTGCCGTTTGCGCCGCCGTGCCTTATTTATCGTTTTGGTCGTTATCACATCATTACTTCAAATATAATTACAAACCTTTTTTTTCGTAATTTTTTTGTGCCCATATAGTACTTAACGGTGTGATTTTGATACCTTGTGCAAGGCCATTCGGGTGTCCGTTTTGCTAGCCGTTTGCGCCGCCATGCCTTATTTATCGTTCTGCTCGATATCACATCAGTAATTCAAAAAAAATTACAAACTTTTTTTTCGTATTTTTTTGTACCCACCGATTACTGAACGGTGTGATTTTTGATTCCTGTACAAGGCCATTCGGGTGTCCGTTTCGCATGTCGTTTGCGCCGCCGTGCCTTATTTAATGTTCTGGTCGATATCACATCGTTACTTCGAAGAAAATTACGCCCTTTTTTGTAATGCCCATAGAGTACTTAACGGTTTGATTTTTGATTCGTTGTACAAGGCAATTCTTGTGTCCGTTTCTCATGTTTTTAGCGCTGTTGTCCTTATTTATCGTTTTGGTTGATATCACATCGTTATTTCAAACAAAATTAACAACTTTGTTTTTTTACTTTTTTCGTACCCACAGAGTACTTAACGGTGTATTTTTTTATTCCTTGTACAAGGCCATTCTAGTGTCCATTTCGCATGCCGTTTGCGCCGCTGTGCCTTATTTAACGTTCTGATCGATATCACATCGTTACTTCAAAGAAAATCACAACCTTATTTTGCGTACTTTTTTTTTGTATCCATAGAGTACTTAACGGTGTGATTTTTGATTCCTTGTACAAGCCAATTCAGGTGTCCGTTTTGCATGCCGTTTGTGCCACCGTGCCTTATTTAAAGTTATGGCTGATATCACATCCTTACTTCATAGAAAATTACAACCTTTTATTTCGTGCTTTTCCCATATCTATATAGTACTTAACGGTGTGATTATTGATTCATTGCATAAGAGACTTGTTGTGTCCGTTTTGCATGTTTTTTGCGCCGCCGTGCCCTATTTATTGTTCTGGTCGATATCGCATCGTTACTTTAAAAAAATTAAATACTTTTTTTGGTACTTTTTTTGTACTCACAGAGTACATAATTGCATGATTTTTAATTCCTTGTACTTGGACATTCTGGTGTTTGTCTCAAATGCCTTTTGCGCCGACGTGCCTTATTTAACAATCCGGTCGATATAACATTGTTACTTCAAAGAAAAGTACAAACCCTTTTTTCGTACTTTTTTTTGTACCCACAGAGTACTTAACAGTGTGATTTTTGATTCCTTGTACAAGGCCATTCGATTGTCCGTTTTGCTTGCCCTTTGCGCCGACGTGCCTTATTTAACGTTCTGGTCGATATTAAATTGTTACTTCGAAGAAAATAACAAACTTTTCTTCATATTTTTTTTTACCCAAAGAGTACTTAACGGTGTGATTTTTGATTCCTTGTACAAGGCCATTCGGGTGTCCGTTTCGCATGCCGTTTGCTCCTCCGTGCCTTATTTAACGTTCTGGTCAATATCACATCATTACTTCGAAGAAATTCACAACCTTATTTTTCGTACTTTTTTCATACCCATAGAGTACTTAACGGTGTGATTTTTGATTCTTTGTACAAGGCCATTCTGGTGTCTGTTTTGCATGCCGTTTGCGCCGACGTGTCTTATTTAACCTTCTGGTCGATATCACATCTTTACTTCCAAGAAAATTACAAACATATTTTTTCATACGTTTTCATACCCATAGAGTACTTAACGGTGTGATTTTTGATTCATTGTACAAGGCCATTCAGGTGTCCGTTTTGCATGCCGTTTGCGCCGATGTGTCTTATTTAACTTTCTGGTCGATATCACATCGTTATTTAAAAGAAAATTACGAACCTTTTTTCTTACTTTTTTTGTACCCACAGAGTTCATAACAGTGTGATTTTTTATTCCATGTACAAGGGCATTCTAGTGTCCGTTTTGCTTGCCGTTTGCGCCGTCGTGCCTTATTTGTCATTTTAGTCGATATCATGTCATTACTTCAAAGATAACTACAAACCTTTTTTTTCGTAATTTTTTTTGTACCCATAGAGTACTTAACAGTGTGATTCATGATACCTTGTAAATGGTCATTCTGGTCTCTGTTTTGCTTCCCGTTTGCTCCACTGTGACTTATTTATCGTTCTGGTCGATATCACATCAATACTTCAAAGAAAATTACAACCTTTTTTCATACTTTTTTTGTACCCACCGATTACTTAACGGTGTGATTTTCTATTCCTTTTACAAGGACATTCGGGTATCCGTTTCGCATGCCGTTTGGGCCGCCATGCCTTATTTAACGTTCTGGTCGATATCACATCGTTACTTCGAATAAAATCACAACCTTATTTTTCATACTTTTTTCATACCCATAGAGTACTTAACGGTGTGATTTTTGATTCCATGCACAAGGCCATTCATGTGTCCATTTTGCATGCCGTTTGCGCCGACGTGTCTTATTTAACTTTCTGGTCGATATCACATCGTTACTTCAAAGAAAATTACATACCTTTTTTCCGTACTTTTTTATACCCACAGAGTACTTAACAGTGTCATTTTCGATTACTTGTACAAGGACATTCTAGTGTCCGTGTTGCTTGCCGTTTGCACCGCCGTGCCTTATTTATCGTTTTGGTCGATATAACATCATTACTTCAAATATAATTACAAACCTTTTTTCGTACTTTTTTTGTGCCCACATAATACTTAACGGTGTGAGTTTTGATACCTTGTACAAGGCCATTCGGGTGTCCGTTTTGCTTGCCGTTTCCGCCGCCGTGCCTTAATTATCGTTCTGGTCGATATAACATCAGTAATTCAAAGAAAATTACAAACTTTTTTTTCTTACTTTTTTTGTACCCACCGTTTACTTAACGGTGTGATTTTTGATTCCGTGTACAAGGCCATTCGGTTGTCCGTTTCGCATGCCGTTTGCGCCGCCGTGCCTTATTTAATGTTCTGGTCGATATCACATCGTTACTTCGAAGAAAATTACTCTTTTGTTTGTAAATTTTTTTCTTACCCATAGAGTACTTAACGGTTAGATTTTTGATTCCTTGTACAATGCAATTATTGTGTCCGTTTCTCATGTTTTTAGCGCCGTTGTACCTTATTTATCGTTCTGGTTGATATCACATCGTTATTTCAAACAAAATTAACCACTTTTTTTTATAACTTTTTTCATACCCACAGAGTACTTAACGATGTATTATTTATTCCTTGTACAAGGCTATTCTAGTGTCCGTTTCGCATGCCATTTGCGCCGCCGTGCCTTATTTAACGTTCTGATCGATATCACATCGTTACTTCGAAGAAAATCACAACCTTATTTTTCGTACTTTTTTCGTACCCATAGAGTACTTAACGGTGTGATTTTTGATTCCTTGTATAAAGCCATTCAGGTGTCCGTTTTGCATGCCGTTTGCGCCGCCGTGCCTTATTTAACGTTCTGGACGATATCACATCGTTACTTCAAAGAAAATTACCACCTTTTATTTTGTACTTTTCCTATATCTATATAGTACTTAACGGTGTGATTTTTGATTCATTGTACAAGGGACTTGTTGTGTCCATTTTGCATGTTTTTTGCGGCGCCGTGCCTTGTTTATTGATCTGGTCGATATCGCATCGTTACATAAAAAATTAAAACTTTTATTTTTACTTTTTTGTACCCACAGAGTACATAATGGCGTGATTTTTAATTCCTTGTACATTGACATTCGGTGTCTGCATCTCGCATGGCGCGTTTATACCGACGTGTGCCTTATTTAACAATCCGGTCAATATAACATTGTTACTTCAAAGAAAAGTACAAACCCTTTTTTCGTACTTAACAGTGTGATTTTGGATTCCTTGTACAAGTCCATTCGGTTGTCCGTTTTGCTTGACGTTTGCGCCGTCGTGCCTTATTTGTCGTTTTTGTCTATATCACATCATTAGTTCAAAGACAATTACAAAAAAAAAAATTTCGTTATTTTTTTTGTACCCAAAGAGTAGTTAACGGTGTGATATTTGATACCTTGTAAAAGGTCATTCTGGTCTCCGATTTGCTTGCCGTTTGCGCCCGTGCCTTATTTATCGTTCTGGTCGATATCACATCAGTACTTCAAAGAAAATTACATCCTTTTTTTTCGTACTTTTTTTTGTACCCACCGATTACGTAGCGGTGTGATTTTCTATTCCTTATACGAGGACATTCGGGTGTCCGTTTCGCATGCCGTTTTCGCCGCCGTGCCTTATTTAACGTTCTGGTCGATATAACATCGTTACTTTGAAGAAAATCACAACCTTATTTTTCATACTTTTTTCATACCCAAAGAGTACATAACGGTATGATTTTTTATTCCTTGTACAAAGCCATTCGGGACTCCATTTTGCATGCCGATTGCGCCGACGTGTCTTATTTAAATTTCTGGTCGATATCACATCGTTACTTCCAATAAAATTACAAACCTTTTTTTCATACTTTTTTCGTACCCACGGAGTACATTACGGTGTGATTTTTGATTCCTTGTACAAGGCCATTCGGGTGTTTGTTTTGCATGCCATTTGCGCCGACGTGTCTTATTTAACTTTCTGGTCGATATCACATAGTTACTTCAAAGAAAATTGCAAACCTTTTTTTTCGTGCTTTTTTTGTACCCACGGAGTACTTAACAGTGTGATTTTTGATTACTTGTACAAGGGCATTCTAGTGTCCGTTTTGCTTGCCGTTTGCGCCGCCGTGCCTTATTTATCGTTTTGGTCGATATCACATCATTACTTCAAAGATAATTACAAACCTTTTTTGTACCCACGGAGTACTTAACGGTGTGATTTTTGATACCTTGTACAAGGTCATTCTGGTCTGTGTTTTGCTTGCCATGCCTTATTTATCGTTCTGGTCGATATCAATTCAGTACATCAAATAAAATTACAAACTTTTTTTTCATACTATTTTTGTACCCACCGATTACTTAACGGTGTACTTTTTGATTCTTTGTACAAGGTTATTCGGGTGTCCGTTTCGCATGCCATTTGCGCTACCGTGCCTTTTTCTGCTCGATATCAGATCATTACTTCGAAAAAAATTTCAACATTATTTTTCGTACTTTTGTCATACCCACATAGTACTTAACGGTGTGATTTTTTATTCTTTGTACATGGCCATTCGGGGGTCCGTTTTGCATGTTGTTTGCGCCGCCGTGTCTTATTTAACTTTTTGGTCGATATCACATCGTTACTTCAAAGAAAATTACAAACCTTTTTTTCCGTACTTTTTTCATACTCATAGAGTACATAACGGTGTAATTTTTGATTCCTTGTACAAGGCCATTCGGGTGTCCGTTCTGCATGCTGTTTGCGCCGATGTGTCTTATTTAACTTTCTGGTCGATATCACATCGTTACTTCAAGGAAAATTACAAACCTTTTTTCATACTTTTTTTTGTACCCACAGAGTACTTAAACAGTGTGATTTTTGATTACTTGTGCAAGGGCATTCTAGTGTCCGTTTTGCTTGCCATTTGCGCCGCCGTGCCTTATTATCGTTTTGGTCGATATCACATCATTATTTCAAAAATAGTTACAAACTTTTTTCGTACTTTTTTTTGTACCCACAGAGTACATAACGGTGTGATTTTTGATACTTTGTACAAGGCCATTTTGGTCTCCGTTTTTCTTGCCGTTTGTGCCGCCGTGCCTTATTTATTGTTCTGGTCGATATCACATCAGAAACTCAAAGAAAATTACAAACTTTTTTCGGTAATTTTTTTGTACTCACTGATTACTTAACGGTGTGATTATTGATTCTTTGTACAAGGCCATTCGGGTATCCGTTTTGCATGCCGTTAGTGCCACCGTGCCTTATTTAACAATCTGGTCGATATCTCATCGTTACTTCAACGAAAATTACAAACCTTTTTTTCGTACTTTTTTTGTACCCAGAGAGTACTTAACGGTGTTATTTTTGATTCCTTCTACAAGGCCATTATGATGTCCATTTTTCTTGCCGTTTGTGCCGCCATGCCTTATTTATCGTTCTAGTCGATATCACATCGGTACTTCAATGAAAATTACAATCATTTTTTCATACTTTTTTTGTACCAACAGATTTCTTAATGGTGTGATGTTTGATTCCTTGTACCAGGCGATTCTGGTGTCCGTTTCGCTTGCCGTTTGCGCCGCCGTGCCTGATTTAACGTTCTCGTTGATATCACATTATTACTCCGAAAAAAATCACAACCTTATTTTTCATACTTTTTTCATACCCACAAAGTACTTAATAGTGTGATTTTTGATTCCTTATACAATGCCATTCCGGTGTCCGTTTCGCTTGCTGTTTGCGCAGACGTGCCTTATTTACGGTTCTGGTTGATATCACATTGTTACGTCGAATAAAATTACTAACTTTTTTTCAAATTTTTTTACCCACAGAGTAGTTAACGGTGTGATTTTTGATTCCTTGTACAAGGCCATTCGGGTGTCCGTTTCGAATGCCGTTTGCGCCGCCATGCCTTATTTAACGTCTGGTCGATATCACATTATTACTTCGAAAAAAATCACAACCTTATTTTTCATAATTTTGTCATACCCACAAAGTACTTAATAGTGTGATTTTTTTATTCCTTATACAAGGCCATTCGGGTGTCCGTTTCGCATGCCGTTTGCGCAGAGGTGCCTTATTTACGGTTCTGGTTGATATCACATTGTTACTTCGAATAAAATTACAAACTTTTTTTCATATTTTTTTACCCTCAGAGTAGTTAACGGTGTGATTTTTGATTCCTTGTACAAGGCCATTCGGGTGTCCGTTTCGAATGCCATTTGCGCCACCGTGCCTTATTTAACGTTCTGGTCGATATCACATCGTTACGTTGAAGAAAATCACAATCTTATTTGTCGTACATTTTTCACACAAAAAGATTACTTAACGGTGTGATTTTTGATTCCTTGTACAAGGCCACTCGGGTGTCCGTTTTGCAAGCCATTTGCACCGATGTGTCTTATTTAACTTTTTGGTCGATATCACATCGTTAATTCAAAGAAAACTACAATCCTTTTTCATACTTTTTTTTGTACCCACTAAGTACTTAACGCTGTGATTTTTGATTACTTGTACAAGGGCATTCGGGTGTCCATTTTACATGCCGTTTGCGCTGACGTGTCTTATTTAATTTTCTGGTCGATATAACATCGTTACTTCAAAGAAAATTACAAACCTTTTTTTCGTACTTTTTTTTGTACCCACAGAGTACTTAACGGTGTGATTTTTGATTACTTGTACAGTGGCATTCTAGTGTCCGTTTTTGATTCCGTTTGCACCGCCGTGCCATATTTATCGTTTTGGTCGAAATCACATCATTATTTAAAAGATAATTACAAAGCTTTTTTCGTACTTTTTTTTGTACCCACAGAATACTTAACGGTGTGATTTTTTATACCTTGTACAAGGCCATTATGGTCTCTGTTTTGCTTGCCGTTTGTGCCGCCGTGCCTTATTTATCGTTTTGGTCCATATCACATCAGTACTTCAAAGAAAATTACAAACTTTATTTCCGTACTTTTTTTGTACCCACCGATTACTTAACGGTGTGATTTTTGATTCCTAGTACAAGGCCTTTCGGGTGTCCGTTTCGCATGCCGTTTGCACCACCTTGTCTTATTTAACATTCTGATCAATATCACATCGTTACTTCGAAGAAAATTACGAATTTTTTTCATACTTTTTTCTCACCCACAAAGTATTTAACGGTGTGATTTTTGATTCCTTGTATAAGGCAATTCTTGTGTCCGTTTCTCATGTTTTTTGTGCCGCTGTACCTTATTTATCGTTCTGGTCGATTTCACATCATTATGTCAAACAAAATTAAAAACAAATTTATACTCTTTTCGTACCCACAGAGTACTTAACGGTGTATTTTTTTATTCCTCGTATAAAGCCTTTCTAGTTTCCGTTTTGATTCCTTGTACAAGGCCATTCAAATGTCCGTTTTGGCGGCCGTTTGCGCCGTCGTGCCATATTTAATGTTATGGTTGATATCACATCGTTACTTCGAAGAAAATTACCACCTTTTATTTTGTACTTTTTCCATACCTATATAGTACATAATGGTTTGATTTTTCATCCTTTTACAAGGAAATTCGTGTGTCCGTTTTGCATGTTTTTTGCGCCGCCGTGCCTTATTTATTGTTCTGGTCGATTTCACATCGTTACTTTAAACACAATTAACAACTTTTTTTTGTAATTTTTTTTTGTACCCACTGATTATTTAATGGTGTGATATTTGATTCCTTGTACAATTCGATTTTGTTGTCCGTTTCTCTTGCCGTTTGCGCCACCGTGCCTTATTTAATGTTCTGGTGGATATCACATCATCACTTCGAAGAAAATCACAACCTTATTTTTCATACTTTTTTCATACCCACAAAGTACTTAATAGTGTGATTTTTGTTTCCTTATACAAGGCCATTCGGGTGTTCGTTTTGCATTCCGTTTGCTCCGACGTGCCTTATTTAACGTTTTGGTTGATATCATATTGTTACTTCGAAGAAAATTACAAACTTTTTTTCATATTTTTTTACCCACAAATTACTTAACGGTGTGATTTTTGATTCATTATACAAGGCCATTCGGGTGTCCGTTTCGCATGACGTTTGCACCGCCGTGCCTTATTTATCGTTTTGGTCGATATCACATCGTTACGTCGAAGAAAATCACAACCTTATTTTTCGTACATTTTTCATACCTATGATTACTTAACGGTGTGATTTTTGATTCCGTGTACAAGGCCATTCGGGTGTCCGTTTTGCATGCCGTTTGCACCGACGTGTCTTATTTAACTTTCTGGTCGATATCACATCGTCACTTCAAAGAAAATTACAAACCTTTTTTCATACATTTTTCATACCCATAGAGTACATAATGGGGTGATGTTTGATTACTTGTACAAGGGCATTCTAGTGTCCGTTTTGCTTGCCGTTTGCACCGCCGTTCCTTATTTATCGTTTTGGTCGATATCACATCATTACTTCAAAGATAATTACAAACCTTTTTTTGTACCCACAGAGTACTTAACGGTGTGATTTTTGATACCTTGTACAAGGTCATTCTGGTCTCCGTTTTGCTTGCCGCGCCTTATTTATCGTTCTGGTCGAAATCTTATCAGTACATCAAATAAAATTACAACCATTTTTTTTGTACTATTTTTGTACCCACCGGTTACTTAACGGTGTGATTTTTGATTCTCTGTACAAGGCCATTCGGGTGTCCGTTTTGCATGCCGTTTGCGCCGCCGTGCCTTATTTAACGTTCTGGACGATATCACATCGTTACTTCAAAGAAAATTACCACCTTTTATTTTTTACTTTTCCTATATCTATATAGTACTTAACGGTGTGATTTTTGATTCATTGTACGAGGGACTTGTTGTGTCCGTTTTGCATGTTTTTTGCGGCGCCGTGCCTTGTTTATTGATCTGGTCGATATCGTATCGTTACATAAAAAAATTTAAAACTTTTATTTTTACTTTTTTTGTACCCACAGAGTACATAATGGCGTGATTTTTAATTCCTTGTACATTGACATTCTGGTTTCCGTCTCGCATGGCGTTTGCGCTGTCGTGCCTTATTTAACAATCCGGTCAATATAACATTGTTACTTCAAAGAAAAGTACAAACCCTTTTTTCGTACTTAACAGTGTGATTTTGGATTCCTTGTACAAGGCCATTCGGTTGTCCGTTTTGCTTGACGTTTGCGCCGTCGTGTCTTATTTATCGTTTTTGTCTATATCACATCATTAGTTCAAAGACAATTACAAACAATTTTTTTTGTTATTTTTTTGTACCCAAAGAGTAGTTAACGGTGTGATTTTTGATACCTTGTAAAAGGTCATTCTGGTCTCCGTTTTGCTTGCCGTTTGCGCCCGTGCCTTATTTATCGTTCTGGTCGATATCACATCAATACTTCAAAGAAAATTACATCCTTTTTTTCATACTTTTTTTGTACCCACCGATTACGTAGCGGTGTGATTTTCTATTCCTTGTACGAGGACATTCGGGTGTCCGTTTCGCATGCCGTTTGCGCCGCCGTGCCTTATTTAACGTTCTGGCCGATATAACATCGTTACTTTGAAGAAAATCACAACCTTATTTTTCATACTTTTTTCATACCCAAAGAGTACATAACGGTATGATTTTTGATTCCTTGTACAAAGCCATTCGGGACTCCGTTTTGAATGCCGATTGCGCCGACGTGTCTTATTTAAATTTCTGGTCGATATCACATCGTTACTTCCAATAAAATTACAAACCTTTTTTTTCATACTTTTTTCGTACCCACGGAGTACATTACGGTGTGATTTTTGATTCCTTGTACAAGGCCATTCGGGTGTTTGTTTTGCATGCCATTTTCGCCGACGTGTCTTATTTAACTTTCTGGTCGATATCACATAGTTACTTCAAAGAAAATTGCAAACCTTTTTTTTGTGCTTTTTTTGTACCCACGGAGTATTTAACAGTGTGATTTTTGATAACTTGTACAAGGGCATTCTAATGTCCGTTTTGCTTGCCGTTTGCGCCTCCCTGCCTTATTTATCGTTTTGGTCGATATCACATCATTACTTCAATGATAATTACAAACCTTTTTTTGTACCCACGGAGTACTTAACGGTGTGATTTTTGATACCTTGTACAAGGTCATTCTTGTCTCTGTTTTGCATGTCATGCCTTATTTATCGTTCTGGTCGATATCACATCAGTACATCAAATAAAATTACAACCTTTTTTTTCATACTATTTTTGTACCCACCGATTACTTAACGGTGTGCTTTTTGATTCTTTATACGAGGTCATTCGGGTGTCCGTTTCGCATGCCATTTGCGCTGCCGTGCCTTTTTCTGCTCGATATCAGATTGTTACTTTGAAAAAAATTACGACATTATTTTTCGTACTTTTTTCATACCCACATAGTACTTAACGGTGTGATTTTTTATTCCTTGTACATGGCCATTCGGGGGTCCGTTTTGCATGTTGTTTGCGCCGCCGTGTCTTATTTAACTTTTTGGTCGATATCACATCGTTACTTCAAAGAAAATTACAAACCTTTTTTTCATACTTTTTTCATACTCATAGAGTACATAACGGTGTGATTTTTGATTCCTTGTACAAGGCCATTCGGGTGTCCGTTCTGCATGCTGTTTGCGCCGATGTGTCTTATTTAACTTTCTGGTCGATATCACATCGTTACTTCAAAGAAAATTACAAACCTTTTTTCGTACTTTTTTTGTACCCACAGAGTACTTAACAGTGTGATTTTTGATTACTTGTGCAAGGGCATTCTAGTGTCCGTTTTGCTTGCCGTTTGCGCCGCCGTGCCTTATTATCGTTTTGGTCGATATCACATCATTATTTCAAAAATAGTTACAAACTTTTTTCGTACTTTTTTTTTGTACCCACAGAGTACATAACGGTGTGATTTTTGATACTTTGTACAAGGCCATTTTGGTCTCCGTTTTTCTTGCCGTTTGCGCCGCCGTGCCTTATTTATTGTTCTGGTCGATATCACATCAGAAACCCAAAGAAAATTACAAAATTTTTTCGGTAATTTTTTTGTACTCACTGATTACTTAACGGTGTGATTATTGATTCCTTGTACAAGGCCATTCGGGTATCCGTTTTGCATGCCGTTAGTGCCGCCGTGCCTTATTTAACAATCTGGTCGATATCTCATCGTTACTTCAAAGAAAATTACAAACCTTTTTTTTCGTACTTTTTTTTGTACCCACAGAGTACTTAACGGTGTTATTTTTTATTCCTTCTACAAGGCCATTATGATGTCCATTTTTCTTGCCATTTGTGCCGCCATGCCTTATTTATCGTTCTGGTCGATATCACATCGGTACTTCAACGAAAATTACAATCTTTTTTTCGTACTTTTTTTGTACCACAGATTTCTTAATGGTGTGATGTTTGATTCCTTGTACAAGGCGATTCTGGTGTCCGTTTCGCTTGCCGTTTGCGCCGCCGTGCCTGATTTAACGTTCTCGTTGATATCACATTATTACTCCGAAAAAAAATCACAACCTTATTTTTCATACTTTTTTCATACCCACAAAGTACTTAATAGTGTGATTTTTGATTCCTTATACAAGGCCATTCGGGTGTCCGTTTCGCATGCCGTTTGCGCAGACGTGCCTTATTTATGGTTCTGGTTGATATCACATTGTTACTCCGAATAAAATTACTAACTTTTTTTCAAAAATTTTTACCCACGGAGTGGTTAACGGTGTGATTTTTGATTCCTTGTACAAGGCCATTCGGGTGTCCGTTTCGAATGCCGTTTGCGCCGCCATGCCTTATTTAACGTCTGGTCGATATCACATTATTACTTTGAAAAAAATCACAACCTTATTTTTTATAATTTTTTCATACCCACAAAGTACTTAATAGTGTGATTTTTTATTCCTTATACAAGGCCATTCGGGTGTCCGTTTCGCATGCCGTTTGCGCAGACGTGCCTTATTTACGGTTCTGGTTGATATCACATTGTTACTTTGAATAAAATTACAAACATTTTTTCATATTTTTTTACCTTAGAGTAGTTAACGGTGTGATTTTTTATTCCTGGTACAAGGCCATTCCGGTGTCCGTTTCGAATGCCATTTGCACCACCGTGCCTTATTTAACGTTCTGGTTGATATCACATCGTTACGTCGAAGAAAATCACAATCTTATTTGTCGTACATTTTTCACACCGAGAGATTACTTAACGGTGTGATTTTTGATTCCTTGTACAAGGCCACTCGGGTGTCCGTTTTGCATGCCATTTGCACCGACGTGTCTTATTTAACTTTCTGGTCGATATCACATCGTTACTTCAAAGAAAACTACAATCATTTTTCGTACTTTTTTTTGTACCCACTGAGTACTTAACACTGTGATTTTTGATTACTTGTACAAGGGCATTCAGGTGTCCATTTTGCATGCCGTTTGCGCTGACGTGTCTTATTTAATTTTCTGGTCGATATAACATCGTTACTTCAAAGAAAATTACAAACCTTTTTTCGTACATTTTTTTGTACCCACAGAGTACTTAACGGTGTGATTTTTGATTACCTTTACAGGGGCATACTAGTGTCCGTTTTTGTTTCCGTTTGCGCCGCCGTGCCATATTTATCATTTTGGTCGAAATCACATCATTATTTAAAAGATAATTACAAACCTTTTTTCGTACTTTTTTTTGTACCCACAGAATACATAACGGTGTGATTTTTTATACCTTGTACAAGGCCATTATGGTATCTGTTTTGCTTGCCGTTTGCGCCGCCGTGCCTTATTTATCGTTTTGGTCCATATCACGTCAGTACTTCAAAGAAAATTACAAACTTTATTTCCGTACTTTTTTTGTACCCACCGATTACTTAACGGTGTGATTTTTGATTCCTTGTACAAGGCCATTCAGGTGTCCGTTTTGCATGCCGTTTGCGCCGCCTTGTCTTATTTAACATTCTGATCAATATCACATCGTTTCTTCGAAGAAAATTACGACTTTTTTTCATACTTTTTTCTGACCCAAAGAGTATTTAACGGTGTGATTTTTGATTCCTTGTACAAGGCAATTCTTGTGTCCGTTTCTCATGTTTTTTGTGCCGTTGTACCTTATTTATCGTTCTGGTCGATATCACATCATTATGTCAATCAAAATAAAAAACATTTTTATACTCTTTTCGTACCCACAGAGTACTTAACGGTGTATTTTTTATTCCTCGTATAAAGCCTTTCTAGTGTCCGTTTTGATTCCTTGTACAAGGCCATTCAAATGTCCGTTTTGGCGGCCGTTTGCGCCGTCGTGCCATATTTAATGTTATGGTTGATATCACATCGTTACTTCGAAGAAAATTACCACCTTTTATTTTGTACTTTTTCCATACTTATATAGTACTTAATGGTTTGATTTTTCATCCTTTTACAAGGAAATTCGTGTGTCCGTTTTGCATGTTTTTTGCGCCGCCGTGCCTTATTTATTGTTCTGGTCTATTTCACATCGTTACTTTAAACACAATTAACAACTTTGTTTTGTAATTTTTTTTGTACCCATTGATTATTTAATGGGTTGATATTTGATTCCTTGTACAATTCGATTTTGTTGTCCGTTTCTCTTGCCGTTTGCGCCACCGTGCCTTATTTAATGTTCTGGTGGATATCACATCATCACTTCGAAGAAAATCACAACCTTATTTTTCATACTTTTTTCATACCCACATAGTACTTAATAGTGTGATTTTTGTTTCCTTATACAAGGCCATTCGGGTGTTCGTTGTGCATCGTTTTGCATTCTGTTTGCTCCGACGTGCCTTATTTAATGTTTTGGTTGATTTCACATTGTTACTTCGAAGAAAATTACAAAAAAAATTTCATATTTTTTTACCCACAAATTACTTAACGGTGTGATTTTTGATTCATTATACAAGGCCATTCGGGTGTCCGTTTCGCATGACGTTTGCACCGCCGTGCCTTATTTATCGTTTTGGTCGATATCACATCGTTACGTCGAAGAAAATCACAACCTTATTTTTCGTATAGTTTTCATACCCATGATTACTTAACGGTGTGATTTTTGATTCCGTGTACAAGGCCATTCGGGTGTCCGTTTTGCATGCCGTTTGCACTGACGTGTCTTATTTAACTTTCTGGTCGATATCACATCGTCACTTCGAAGAAAATTACAAACCTTTTTTCATACTTTTTTCATACCCATAGAGTACATAATGGTGTGATGTTTGATTACTTGTACAAGGGCATTCTAGTGTCCGTTTTGCTTGCCGTTTGCGCCGCCGTGCCTTATTTATCGTTTTGGTCGATATCACACCATTACGTCAAAGATAATTACAAACCTTTTTTTTGTACCCACAGAGTACTTAACGGTGTGATTTTTGATACCTTGTACAAGGTCATTCTGGTCTCCGTTTTGCTTGCCGTGCCTTATTTATCGTTCTGGTCGAAATCTCATCAGTACATCAAATAAAATTACAACCATTTTTTTTGTACTATTTTTGTACCCACCGATTACTTAACGGTGTGATTTTTGATTCTTTGTACAAGGCCATTCGGGTGTCCGTTTCGCATGCCATTTGCGCTGTTGTGCCTTATTTAACATTCAGCTCGATATCAGATCGTTACTTCGAAAAAACTACGACATTATTTTTCGTACTTTTTTCATACTTACATAGTACTTAACGGTGTGATTTTTGATTCCTTGTACATGGCCATTCGGGTGTCCGTTTTGCATGCTGTTTGCGCCGACGTGTCTTATTTAACTTTCTGGTCGATATCACATCGTTACTTCAAAGAAAATTACAAACCTTTTTTCATACTTTTTTCATACCCATAGAGTACATAACAATGTGATTTTTGATTCCTTGTATAAGGCCATTCGGGTGTCCGTTTTGCATGCTGTTTGCGCTGATGTGTATTATTTAACTTTCTGGTCGATATCACATCGTTACTTCAAGGAAAATTACAAACCTTTTTTCGTACATTTTTTTGTAGCCATAGAGTACTTAACAGTGTGATTTTTGATTACTTGTGCAAGGGCATTCTAGTGTCCGTTTTGCTTGCCGTTTGCGCCGCCGTGCCTTATTATCGTTTTGGTCGATATCACATCATTATTTCAAAGATAGTTACAAACTTTTTTCGTACTTTTTTTTGTACCCACAATGTACTTAACGGTGTGATTTTTGATACTTTGTACAAGGCCATTCTGGTCTGTTTTGCTTGCCGTTTGCGCCGTCGTGCCTTATTTATCGTTCTGGTCGATATCACATCAGAAATTCAAAGAAAATTACAAACTTTTTTTCCGTACTTTTTTTGTACCCACTGATTACTTAACGGTATGATTTTTGATTCCTTGTACAAGGCCATTCGGGTGTCCGTTTTGCATGGCGTTTGTGCCACCATGCCTTATTTAACAATCTGGTCGATATCACATCGTTATTTCAAAGGAAATTACAAACCTTCTTTTTCGTACTTTTTTTTGTACCCACACAGTACTTAACGGTGTTATTTTTGATTCCTTGTACCAGGCCATTGTGATGTCCGTTTTGCTTGCCGTTTGCGCCGCCATGCCTTATTTATCGTTTTGGTCGATATCACATTAGTACTTCAATGAAAATAACTATCTTTTTTTTCGTACTTTTTTTTTGTACCAACCGATTTCTTAATGGTATGATGTTTGATTCCTTGTACAAGGCGATTCTGGTGTCCATTTTGCTTGCCGTTTGCGCCGCCGTGCCTTATTTAACGTTCTGGTCGATATCACATTACTACTTCAAAAAAAATCACAACCTTATTTTTCATACTTTTTTCATACCCACAAAGTACTTAATAGTGTGATTTTTTATTCCTTATACAAGGCCATTCGGGTGTCCGTTTCGCATGCCATTTGCATAGACGTGCCTTATTTACGGTTCGGGTTGATATCACATTGTTACTTCGAATTAAATTAAAAAAAAATTTCATATCGTTTTACCCACAGAGTAGTTAACGGTGTGATTTTTGATTCCTTGTACTAGGCCATTCGGGTGTCTGTTTCGCATGCCGTTTGCGCCGCCGTGCCTTATTTAACGTTCTGGTCGATATCACATCGTTACGTCGAAGAAAATCACAACCTTATTTTTCGTACATTTTTCATACCCATAGATTACTTAACGGTGTGATTTTTGTTCCATGTACAAGGCCATTCGGGTGTCCGTTTTGCATACCGTTTGCACCGACGTGTCTTATTTAACTTTATGGTAGATATCACATCGTTACTTCAAAGAAAACTACAATCCTTTTTTCATACTTTTTTTGTACCCACTGAGTACTTAACGGTGTGGTTTTTGATTACTTGTACTAGGGCATTCGGGTGTCCATTTTGCATGCCGTTTGCGCTGACGTGTCTTATTTAATTTTCTAGTCGATATAACGTCGTTACTTCAAAGAAAATTACAATCCTTCTTTTTCATACTTTTTTTATACCCACAGAGTACTTAATTGTGTGATTTTTGATTACTTGTACAAGGGGATTCTAGTGTCCGTTTTTGTTGCCGTTTGCGCCGCCATGCCATATTTATCGTTTTCGTCGAAATCACATCATTACTTATAAGATAATTACAAACTTTTTTTCCTACTTTTTTTTGTACCCACAGAATACTTAAGGGTGTGATTTTTATACCTTGTACAAGGCCATTCTGGTCTCTGTTTTGCTTTCCGTTTGTGCCGCAGTGCCTTATTTATCGTTTTGGTCGATATCACATCAGTACTTCAAAGAAAATTACAAACTTTATTTCCATACTTTTTTGTACCCACCGATTACTTAACGGTGTGATTTTTGATTCCTTGTACAAGGCCATTCGGGTGTCCGTTTCGCATGCCGTTTGCGCCGCCTTGTCTTATTTAACATTCTGGTCGATATCACATCGTTACTTTGAAGAAAATTACGACCTTTTTTGTACTTTTTTCTTACCCACAAAGTAATTAATGGTGTGAATTTTGATTCCTTGTACAAGGCAATTTTTGTGTCTGTTTCTCATGTTTTTTGCGCCGCTGTACCTTATTTATCGTTCTGGTCGATATCACATCATTATGTCAAACAAAATTAAAAACTTTTTATACTTTTTTCGTACCCACAGAGTACTTACGGTGTATTTTTGATTCCTTGTATAAATCCATTCTAGTGTCCGTTTTGATTCCTTGTACAAGGCCATTCAGGTGTCCGTTTTGTTGGCCGTTTGCGCCGCCGTGCCATATTTAATGTTCTGGTCGATATCACATCGTTACTTCGAAGAAAATTACAACATTTTATTTTGTACTTTTTCCATACCTATATAGTACTTAATGGTGTGATTTTTCATTCTTTTTACAAGGGAATTTGTGTGCCCGTTTTGCATGTTTTTTGCGCCGCCGTGCCTTATTTATTGTTCTGATCGATTTCACATCGTTACTTTAAACACAATTAAAAACTTTTTTTGTAATTTTTTTTTGTACCTATAGAGTACTTAATGGTGTGATTTTTGATTCCTTGTACAAGGCCATTCTGGTATCCGTTTCGCATGCCGTTTGCGCCGACGTGCCTTATTTAACAATCTGGTCGATATCACATCGTTACTTCATACAAAATTACAAACTTTTTTTTTCATTGTTTTTTTTGTACCCATATAGTACTTCGGTGTGGTTTTTGATTCCTTGTACAAGGCAATTCTGATGTCCATTTTGCTTTCCATTTGTGCCGCCGTGCCTTATTTATCGTTCTGGTCAATATCACATCTGTAGTTCAAAGAAAATTGCAAACTTTTTTGCATAATTTTTTCGTACCCACCAATTACTTAATGGTGTGATTTTTTATTCCTTGTACAAGGCGATTCTGGTGTCCGTTTCGCTTGCCGTTTGCTCCGCCGTGCCTTATTTAACGTTCTGGTCGATATCACATCATTACTTCGAAGAAAGTCACAACCTTATTTTTCATACTTTTTTCATACCCACAAAGTACTTAATAGTGTGATTTTTGATTCTTTATATAAGGCCATTCGGGTGTCCATTTCGCATGCCGTTTGCGCCGATGTGCCTTATTTCACGTTCTGGTTGATATCACATTGTTACTTAGACGAAAATTACAAACTTTTTTTTCATACTTTTTTTTACCCATAGAGTACTTAACGGTGTGATTTTTGATTCCTTGTACAATGCGATTTGGGTGTCCGTTTCACATGCCGTTTGCGCCGCCGTGCCTTATTTAACGTTCTGGTCGGTATCACATCGTTACGTCGAAGAAAATCACAACCTTATTTTTTGTACTTTTTTCATACCTATAGATTACTTATCGGTGTGATTTTTTATTCCTTGTACAAGGCCATTCGGGTGTCCGTTTTGCATGCCGTTTGCGCCGACGTGTCTTATTTAACTTTCTAGTCGATATCACATCGTTACTTCAAAGAGAATTACAAAACTTTTTTCATACTTTTTTAATACCCATAGAGTAGATAACGGTGTGATTTTTCATTCCTTGTACAAGGCCATTCGGGTGTCCGTATTGCATGCAGTTTGAGCCGACATGTCTTATTTAACTTTCTGGTCGATATCACATCGTTACTTCAAACAAAATTACAAATTTTTTTTTTCGTACTTTTTTTTTGTACCCATAGAGTACATAAGTGTGTGATTTGTGATTCCTTGTACAAGGCCATTCGGGTGTCCGTTTTGCATTCCGTTTGTGCCGACGTGTCTTATTTAACTTTCTGGTCGATATCACATCCTTACTACAAAGAAAATTACAAACCTTTTTTTTTGTACCCACAGAGTACTTAACGGTGTGATTTTTTATACCTTGTACAAAGGCATTCTAGTGTCCGTTTTGATTTCCGTTTGCACCGCCGTGCCTTATTTATTGTTCTGGTCGATATCACATCAGTACTTTAAAACAAAAATTAAAATCTTTTATTTCATACTTTTTTTGTACCCACCAATTACTCAATGGTGTGATTTTGATTCCTTGTACAAGGCCATTCGGGTGTCCGTTTCGCATGCCGTTTGCGCCGCCGTGCCATATTTAACAATCTGGTCGATATCACATTGTTACTTCAAAGAAAATTACAAACCTTTTTTTCGTACTTTTTTTATACCCAGAGTACTTAACGATGTGATTTTTGATTCCTTGTACAAGGACATTGTGATGTCCGTTTTGCTTGCCATTTGCGCCAAAGTACCTTATTTATCGTTCTGGTCGATATCATATCAGTACTTCAATGAAATTTACAAACGTTTTTTTCGTATTTTTTTGTACCCACCGATTATTTAATGGTGTGATATTTGATTCCTTGTACAATGCGATTCTGTTGTCCGTTTCTCTTGCCGTTTGCGCCACCGTGCCTTATTTAATGTTCTGGTGGTATCACATCATTACTTCGAAGAAAATCACAACCTTATTTTTCATACTTTTTTCATACCCACAAAGTACTTAATAGTGTGATTTTTGTTTCCTTCGGGTGTCCGTTTCGCATTCCGTTTGCTCCGACGTGCCTTATTTAACGTTTTGGTTGATATCACATTGTTACTTCGAAGAAAATTACAAACTTTTTTTCATATTTTTTTACCCACAGATTACTTAACGGTGTGATTTTTGATTCATTATATAAGGCCATTCGGGTGTCCGTTTCACATGACGTTTGCTCCGCCATGACTTATTTATCGTTTTGGTCGATATCACATCGTTACATCGAAGAAAATCACAACCTTATTTTTCATACATTTTTCATACCCATAGATTACTTAACGGTGTGATTTTTGATTCCTTCTACAAGGCCATTCGGGTGTCCGTTTTGCATGCCGTTTGCACCGACGTGTCTTATTTCACTTTCTGGTCGATATCACATCGTCACTTCGAAGAAAATTACAAACCTTTTTTCGTACTTTTTTCATACCCATAGAGTACATAACGGTGTGATTTTTGATTCCTTGTAAAACCATTCTGAAAAGAGTCTTGTCAATGGTACCTTTGGTATAACCATTGTCCACCAAGAATTGAGATAGGGTCTCATACCATGCTCTTGGTGCTTGTTTCAAGCCATAAAGTGCTTTATTGAGTCTGTACACTTTATCTTCTTGATCTTTAACTTCAAAACCAGGAGGTTGCTAAACATAAACTTCCTCCTCCAGAATGCCATTCAGAAATGCACTCTTGACATCCATCTGGTATACTTTGAAGTTTTTGTAGGCAGCATATGCCAAGATTAACCTTATAGCTTCCAATCTTGCAACAGGGGCATATGTCTCATCAAAATCTATTCCTTCTGCTTAAGAATAGCCTTTTGCTACTAGTCTGGCCTTATTCCTCACAATGGTACCAGATTCATCCAATTTGTTTCTGTAAACCCATTTTGTACCAATTATGTTTGCATGATTAGGCCTTTCCACTAGTGTCCAAACTTGATTTCTTTCAAATTCATTCAATTCTTCTTGCATAGCAATTATCCAATCTGGATCTGATATTACTTCTTCAACAACTTTAGGTTCCATTTGAGATAGAAAACAAGTAAACATAGCTTCTAATTGTCTTCTAGTCCTCACACCTTGCTGTATATTGCCAATAACTTGCTCAGCAGGGTGATCCCTTAACCATTGTAGATTTTGGTTTGATTGAAACTCAGGAACATCATCTTCAGTAGGGTCTGCTGTAGCTTCAACAAGGGGTTCAGCAGATCCTTGAACTGCCTCAGTTGTTGCATCAGTAGTGTTACCAGCAGGGTGTTTAGCAGGGGCAGAGTCAGAAAACTTTAAATCATTTATCCTTTCCAAAACATCAACACATTCTGGATCAGTGACTTGTTGATTCTCAGTAGGTTCTAGAGCTTCATCTTCCATTCCAGTGAACTTAGGTTCATCAAATACAACATGTATTGTTTCTTCATGTTTCAGTGTCCTTTTATTTAGTACCCTGAATGCCTTGCTGATAGAAGAATATCCCAAGAAAAATCCTTCATCTGATTTTGGTTGGAATGTCTTCAATTGCTCCTTATGATTTAATATAAAACATTTGCTTCCAAATGGGTGGAAATAGGATATATTAGGTTTCCTTCCATTCCAAATCTCATAAGGTGTCTTCAGCAGCTTTTTATTCACTGAGGTCCTTTTTTGTGTATAGCATGCTGTATTAACTGCTTCAGCCCAATATCTTTTAGGTAACAATGCTTCACAAATCATAGTTCTTCCTGCTTCTTTAAAAGTCCTGTTTCTTCTTTCAGCAACCCCATTTTGCTGAGGTGTACCAGCAGCAGCTAGTTGATGTAGCACACCATTTTGCTCACAATATTCTCTTATAACTTTATTGAGAAATTCAGTACCCTTGTCTGATCTGATCTTTACTACTCTCAAACTTTTCTCATTTTGCAGCCTCTTCAAAAGTTCAGGCATCCTTTGAAGTGTTTCACTTTTCTTGTTCATGAATACTACCCAAGTGTATCTTGAATAATCATCCACAACTACTAGAGTGTACTTATTTCCTATCACACTTGTTGGTGTTACTGGTCCAAATAGATCCATGTGCATCAATTCCAAGACTCTTTTTGATGATTTCTTAGTCTTTGACTTGAAGCTTGATTTTGTTTGTTTACCTTGCTGACAAGCATCACATGTAGCATCCTTTTTGAATGTGATCTCAGGTAAACCAATCACCAGTTTCTTCTTCACCAACTGATTCATATAATCAAAGTTTAGATGATTCAACTTCTTATGCCATAACCAATTAAGTTCTAACTTGGTATGCACAATCAGGCATGTTTCTGGAACACCAGTAGACCAATCCACAACATACATGTTTTGTTGTCTTCTTCCAGCCAACACAACTTGATCACCTCTTTCACTAATGACAATACATGTGCCTTTGTCAAAGGTGACCTTGTAACCCATGTCACAAAACTTTCTAGTGCTCAGTTGGTTGTAGTCCAGTCCTTTCACAAATGCAACATTCCTGATAGTTAATCTATTTCTCACAAGTGTGCCATATCCTCTTTTGTATCCTAGTGTGTTTTTGTTGCCAAAATTCACTCTTGGACCATCCTTTGCCACAAAATTTGACAAACAGTGCTTATTCATTGTCATATGTCTGGAACATCCACTGTCAAAGTACCAGACACCCTACAAAACAAAGTTAATGCATTTTAGGTACCCAAAACTGTTTGGGTCCATAGTGGTCAGTGGTAAGCATGACCCTTGGCAAATTTCCATAAGGTCTTCTCTGAAAAGTGTCATGCTTTTGTTCATACATGTATTCTACACATCTATAAGGTCTAACATTTGGTTGTGTAGGACTCACATACGCTTTCTGGCCTTTTGGTATGTAATGCTTTTTAGAGTGATTTCTATTGTTAGAAGCACTAGCATAACCATAGGTTTGCTGCCTGTTAGGAGCAGCCCTGTAATATGGAGTCTGCTGAGGTCCCGGCTGAGGTCTTGTATAAGTTCTCTGTTGAGTCCTCTACTGAGTCCATTGCTGAGGTTTTACCCTAGCAGTATGGTTTATCTATTGTTTCTAGTAGTAGGTACAAGAATATTCCAGTCATCATCAGCAGGGAACAATCTACTTTTCCCCCTGAGATAAGTATCCTTAGAATGATTGACATTTTTAGATTTAGGATTCTTATCCTTAGAAAATTTCTGATTTTTCCCTTTATGTGGTCCAGTAGACTTGGTAGCAGGTCTGCTATCAGTAGGTCTAGAAGCTCATCTCCAGTGGATCTGTTCCCCGGAGTACCCTCAAAAATAAGGACCCTTTCCTCTACCTAGCCATTTCATTTCGGGTACAGCAGTCCTACTCTTAGATTTATTCTTTTTGTTAGGTGATGTTGACCTTTTTGACTTCTGATTTTGCTTCTTTGAAGTCTTCTCAGTAGGCTTCACTGCCTCAGCAACCTTTTTGGGAGTTGGATCTTGTGCAGGCACAAACTTAGAGGGGGGTGAATAAACTTAACACTTAAAACTTTTGGAGTTAACAAACTCAGCAAGTTCGATGCTTTCTTGTTGCTTTCGATGGTCTGTGACACTCGATGAGTCTCTTGATTTCGCGATTTTACTGAATTTGTTGCATCGGAATATATTCAAGTTAAGCCTTATTACTTGTTGTTAAAATATGATACCAAGTATTAGATACTCAGTAGTGTAAGTGTGTGATTCAGTTGCTAGTTTCAGTAGATTGATGTGTTAAATATACTAAATGTAGAATGTAAATGCAGAAAGTAAGTAGGCAGATTTTATAGTGGTTCCAGGTGGTGTAATCATGTCAGTCCACTCTTCTCCTGTGATGTTGGAGGTAATTCACTAGAGATCTTTGAGGTTGCAGTTACAAAAATTCCTAAGATGTTTGTCCTTCACCAATAACTATGGCTTCACAAACTTAACAATAGGAACAGGTAGGATTGCTACTCCAAAGTCTTCCACTGGTCCTTGAAGGGTCGGATTGCCTCTTCACCAGCTCCACCACAAACAACAGTCCTTGACACCCAAAGATGCTTCACTGTCTTCAGCAGGTTTCTTGTAAAAGAATGTTTGAATCAAGTAAGTGTTTCAGCTTTCTGCAGCTTGATCAGGATGAAATGATCAGCAGCTTGAAGTTTTCAAGTGTGTAAACTTGATGTAGCCTGATAATAGATTACACTTGAAGAATATACTAGATCAGTAGCTTTTTAGTTCAGAAGGGTCAGCAGGGTGATTTTCTTGATAATAAACTTGATAGCTTCATGCAAATTATCTTGTTCTGTTTTTCAATTTTCATCATCTGTTTATGTATCAGGGGTCTTCTATTTATAGGTGAGAATCCTTGTGACTTATGTTTGAAATTCAAACATAGCCATTTCAGATTTGTCCCTTTCCTAACTTGCATTCTCGTCCTCAGACATAGTATCTTGACATCAATCGTCGATTACTTTTGACAGATTTTCGATTTATCTACCCTTTTGACTTGTATCCATTGGATAAAGCTCTGAATCTTTCCAACGTCCCTTTAATCTTAGCCATTGATTTGTTGACAAAAATCAAGAGTTGTTATCTGTCCTTTTCCTTGTAATCTTCCAATGTAACCTTTGATTAATTTGAGATACATATCCAGTAGGTTCTTGTGTATATAAGTCTTCTGAAATACATATCAGTCAGCTGATCCAAAGTTACTGTGTTTATAAAACACTTCAGCTGACTTCTCTTATATCTAACTTTTTATTATAAAGTTAGATTACACCATTTTGATCATAACCAAGTTCCAATCACCATTTAACTTATGGAACTTAGACCTTGTACACAAGGTATATGCAATCAGTTTAGGTCATCACAGACTTTCCTAAATTCTGATTCCATATCCTTGACTTTAAATAATTAGTTTGATCCTTTAGCCTTCAATAACTGAGTTTGAACCCTCAGCCTTCAGCCTTCAACAAGTTTCTAAACTAGTCTACTGACTCAGTAACCTTACTGACCTAGACAGGTCTGCTGATGAAAGTCAGCTGACCAATTACAATGATTGTTTAATCAAACCTATACAAGGATCAAACTCTAAAAGCCTATACATTAATCTGGACATCTTTTTGCCTTTGCTCTATAACAGCTAGTCTGGCACTCATCACTAAACATAAAATAAGTCCAACAATTTCCCTATTTTTGGTGATGATGCCAATACCCTCCTTACAGCAAAGCAAAAAGAGTAAAAACAAAAACAAAACAAACTCAGTCATTTCTCATTATAATCATGTTTGTTCAAAAGTTATTACAATCTAGACTCAACAATAATAAAAAGCAGGTGTAAGTATGCTGATCTAGTTCCTCCTTTCTCTTTATTGTCTTTTTTCTCTTGCTGCTCTTGATATTCCCTTATGTCTCTGACCATTTATCTCATCCGTTGATTTTCAATAAGGGAAAAATCAATATGGGGAGTTACTTCCTTCCACCATTTCCATGCCTCAGGTAGAGTAAGATTAATTTGATGTACTCTGAAACCTAAAAGCATGTATAAATGCTTGAATTATTCCAATGATTCTCTTGCTGATGTAGTAGGTAGACTTCTTCCACCACTTCCACCTCTACCACCTCTGTGTGAAGATCTTAAGGCTTTGACTCTGGCTTCCCAGAATTTTAGTCCCAAAAAGGAATTTAGCCCTTCATGAAAGCCCTTGTCATGGTAAGGTCTCCTCTTGTTGTGATATAGCTTCTTGTATTCTTTGAAGAGGTCATCATTCAGCTGAAGTATGCCAGGTGCAGGTTCTCTGAATGCATTGGTGTCAGCCTCCCATTTCTTTTGTGCAAAAATCCTTGCAGCCTCTTTTGCTACTACTGTCTGGCTCTCTTCCCCCTTATTGACATCATCAACAAAAAGGGACAGCAGGCCATGAATACTCTCATGTGTGATCACTAAGTTGTTCAGTTGACCTTCCATAATTTTTCTTCTTGTGTCAACTGCTGTGATCCTTCCTTCCATTGTCTGCTCCAGTAGATTGTTCCTCTCAGTAATCTTAGGATCCAATACAATAGGATGATGTGCTCCAGCAGGTTCAGCCATAGTAGGCTTGGGTGCCTCAGCAAGGTTGTCAAGCTTTTTGTGAATGGAGGCAAACTGTTCTTTCAAGAACTGATCCTTCAGTGTATTTCCTTGTTTTATGCCTCTCACATCTTTGGTAAGGTCAGCAAGAGCAAATTGAGTAGATGTAATATTGGAATCAATTGTTTCAGTAGCCTCCCTCTATTTTCCACCAGATTCATCAAATCTTCAAAACTTTGCTCTTGTCTGTCAAGTTGAGTTCTTAACTGTGTAATGTCATGTCTGACTGCCATCAACTCATTCAAAACATGTGCTAGTACTGTACCATCCACTCCTCCAGCCATATGTCCAGCAGCATCCTCAGTAGGCTCTTCTACATTGTATTGTGCCCTCTGTCTGCTGACAACCATGGCCCAACTCATATCCCGTCCAGCAGGGTCAGGACCTTCCTCAACTAAATTTCCCAAAATTCCCTCCAGAATTGGATCTTGGGCAGGTTCCTCAAAAATTGGTACAAATGCCTGTTGTGGTTCAGCAGCAATAGGTTCTTCCTCAGGCATTTGAAACTCTTCATCACTGAAGTCATAGTCCAGCAGCTGTTCATCTTCATCAATAGAAATCTGCGGACTATCCTTTCCTTCAGTAGCCTTTACTCCAGTAGGCTCAACTATAGCAGCCTGTTCTTCAACAAATGCAAGTTCCAACCTTTGTCCAAGTGCTGTTTGATCCTCAGCAACATGTACCTCCAGTTCCGACCTTTGTTCAGGTGCTGTTTGTTCCTCAGCAGCCTGAACCTCCTCAAAAGGTAGCGGTGATCCTTCAAAACCCATCACCATGTCCAATTTCTGTCCAATCACTGTTTGTTCCTCAATGAGTAGGACCCTCTCTTCCACAAAAATGAAAGGAAAAATAGCCATATTTTCCTCCAGAAATCCTCTAGCATCAGTAATTTTCTGTAGAGTATCAACAGTTTTAGATAAGGTATCCTGAGTATCAATCCACTCCTGATACTGAGCTGAATCTTCAGAACTGATATCAGGCTCACTATTTTCAATAACCTTTTCCTCATCCATCTTTTCAGTCTGCTGATCAGTAGGTTATGCATCAGATTCCACAACCATAAATGTATCTGATTTACCAACCAGCCTGTTAGCAACAGAATTTATACCATCATTGATTAGAGCCTCCTAGTCATTTATAGTAAGATCTTCATCCATTTGTTCAGTTTGTTGGCCCTCAGTAGACTTGCCAGCACCAGTAGACTGTTCTTCTCTAGGTTCATTTAACAATGCAGTTCCACTGGCTCTCCTTGATGTGGGAGATGATCATCATCAGAATCAGACGATGATGAATCAGCACTATCTGGTTCATCTCTAGGATCCTTAAACATAATACTTCTTTCTCCCTTTTCTCTGTCAATGATTTCCATCAACCTCATTTCCAGCAAAGAGGTATTGACCAGATCAATTAGGTTTTCCACTTCTAACTTTTCAAAAGCCCATTCTTCAAAGTCTATCATTGGCTCAGCAGCTGATTTTTGTTTCTTATAATAACCAAACTTCCATTGAAAGTAATCAGCCACCAGCTTAAGTTTAGGATCAACATATCCTTCTTTTCTTTTCTTCTCCTTCCTTTCAAATGGCATTGAAGGCTTTCTTGCAGCAGGTTGTTCAATTTGTTGTCCTCCAAAGGACTCAACAAGCAGGTTCAAAGTTTCCTCAACAGATGCATCTAGGTCAGTAAGCTCTTCAGGTTGTAAATTTGTACCTACCACCTCCATCTGTTCCACACTAGGTTCCCCCTGACTTACATGCTCATCAGCAGGGGTAGCAACAGATTGCTCTTCCCCCTGAACTATTGCAGAAATGGCAGGGTCTTGTACCGTTGTATCAGTTTCCACAACAGGTGCAGATTCAGTAGTCTACTGTGGCTCTTCTATAAGTTGCTCAACAACAATTTCTGCAGCTTCAGTAGGCTCAGCAGCCTTTAGAGGTGGGGATTCAATAACTTCTACAGCAGGCTCAAGTACAGCAGTCTGTTGTGGTTCTTCAATGTGTTGCTCAACAACAACACCAGCATTAGTAGTAGGCTCAACAGCCACTTCTTCTACTTCCCTTTGAGCCTCTAGAATCCTCAGTTGTTTGCCTTTTCCATGTTTCTTTTTCTTTGAAATTTCCTTCATTCTCTTGGAAAGTTGTTCAGATTCAACTTCAATCTCAGCAGCTTTCCTCTTTCTACTATCTTCCTTCATTTGCTCTTTCAAAATTTCAAAGATCGACTTCTTTTCTTAAAACTTCAGAGTGGTCAACTTCAACTTCAACTGGACCCTCAATAGATTCAACAGTCTCTACTGATTGCTTCCTGGTTTTCCTAGGCTTAAGCATCTCAGTGATATTTCTAGTATCAGCAGCCTTTCTCTTTTCAGCAACTTTCTTAGGTGCAGCAGACTTAACCACTTGCTTAACCTTCTCACCATCATCATTATCATCTCCATCATTTTCACTCTCTGTTGCTTCATCACTACATCTTCATCATCATCTAACCCAGGAATGGGATAGCTGATCTCCTTTTTATATCTGGACTTGTTGAGCTTCTCAGGTGAAACATCAGGTATCTGAATATGATTCAGCAAGGTCTGAATCAGTAGACCTAGGGGCTTGGTTTTGGACTTCCTTATACCATCTCTATCTTCAGTAAACACTTTCTTCATATAATGTATAAAGAATCCAGCCCAATCAAGCTTCATACTTCTGTAGATGATAATCAGTAGGTCTATCTTAGGTCCAGAAAGTGTATCTAGACTCCCACTAAATCCCAGAATGGTCTTGGAAATTAACTTGCTAAGTAGATTGTATTAATATCCAATGTGCCTCACATTAATGCTTAGAGATGATGGTATGTTCTCATTTGTCTTTATTGCATCAACAAACTTCATTCTTGGCAGGTTCATCATTTCTGGATTGGTAGGAGCGCCATTTCCAGGTCCAAAATGAAATACTTCTCTCAGTAGATATAAAGTGGTTTCAATTCCTCTGCCATTAACCGTTGTAGTAAAGGCTTCTCTACCTTCGTGTGTGACCATGTTCTTCCAGATTTCCAAAACGTTGATGTATGAAATTCTTTCCAATCTTCTATTAATAACATTTTCCAAACCAGCAACCCTTCTGATTCTTCTTCCAATGTGATGGCTAATTCAGTGGTATGACAGTCAGTAACGTACCCTCTCACACTTTGACTTGATCCAATATGAACATCACTTTTATCCGCCATTAGAAATGAAAAAGATGAAGACGAAAGGTTTTTAATCTGTGTTCACACAGTGTATTTTCAGAGAAATAACGATCTGAAAGTTGTAAGTAAAGACTCTATGTATATGTCTGTATATATAGAGAGAGGTGGTTGAAACTTGTCAAATAAAGCATTGTACGTGCACTGTAGCATTAACCACGATTAAATTTGGAATTAATGAGATCTTGCCACGTGTCCCATGACTGATCCATAAAGAGTTGTAACCGTTCGATCGTGTAACTGCGGTTATAAAGATAAGATAAATATCCCGGTCTTTTGCTTTTTCACTTTTGTTGAAGTTTGACTGTGTAACGTATGCTTCAGTAGCTTTTGCCATCAGTAGACTTGGCTCAAGACTCTTGACAAAGATGCCTCAAAGAAATTTCTCTTGTGAGTTACTCTGCTGATCTTCAATTCCTCTTGTTTTGTCCAACTGATAATACAAGATAAAGTTTAATACCAATGACTGATCTGTCAAGTGAGCTCACCCAACAAGACAAAGACCAATCCCCTTGGCAACTTCAATTGCTCAATTGTCCAAACAAAAATAAGTACATTTGCTCAATTGTCCAAACAAAAATAAATACACGGAATTGTTGATACTAATGACTAATCTGCTAAGTGAGCTCACCCAAGATAGCAAAGACTAATCCCATTGATGAATTCCAGTACACTGCTGATCATTAAAGTATATCAGTCAACTTTTATGATTCCAAGTTCAGTCCTTAACTTAGAAAATCTTTCACCCAATGGTTTTGTGAAAATGTCAACAAGTTGATCTTCAATAGGGATGTAAAGAACCACCACATCTTTCTTTTCAACGTGATCTCTTATAAAATGATGTCTCACATCAGTGTGCTTGGTTCTTGAGTGCAAAACATGATTTTCTGTGATTGCAATTGCACTTGTGTTGTCACACATTATGGAAATTTCTCTTTCTTCAATTCCATAATCCCTTAATTGTTGTCCAAAAAGATCCATGTGCATCAGTTCCAAGACTCTTTTTGTTGATTGCTTAGTCTTTGACTTGAAGCTTGATTTTGTTTGTTTACCTTGCTGACAAGCATCACATATGGCATCCTTTTTGAATGTTATCTCAGGTAAACAAATCACCAGTTTCTTCTTCACCAACTGATTGATATCATCAAAGTTTAGATGATTCAACTTCTTATTCCATAACCAATTAAGTTCTGACTTGGTATGCACAATCAGGCATGTTTCGAAACAATGATGAGACCAATCCACAACATACATGTTTTGTTGTCTTCTTCCAGCCAACACAACTTGATCACCTCTTTCACTAATGACAATACATGTGCCTTTGTCAAAGGTGACCTTGTAACCCATATCACAAAACTGTCCAGTGCTCAGTAGGTTGTAGTCCAGTCCTTCCACAAATGCAACATTCCTGATAGTTAATCCATTTCTCACAAGTGTGCCATATCCTCTTGTATCCTGGTGAGTTTTTGTTGCCAAAATTCACTCTTGGACCATCCGTTGCCACAAAATTTGACAAGCAGTGCTTATTCTTTGTCATATGTCTGGAACATCAACTGTCAAAGTACCAGACACCCTACAAAACAAAGTTAATGCATTTTAGGTACCCAAAACTATTTGGGTCCATAGTGGTCAGTGGTAAGCATGACCCTTGGCAAATTTCCATAAGGTCTTCTCTGAAAAGTGTCATACTTTTGTTCATACATGTATTCTACACATCCATAAGGTCTAACATTTGGTTGTGTAGGACTCACATATGCTTTATGGCCTTTTGGTATGTAATGCTTTTTAGAGTGATTTCTATTTTTAGAAGCACTAGCATAACCATAGGTTTGCTGTCTATTAGGAGCAGCCCTGTAATATGAAGTCTGTTGAGGTCCCTACTGAGGTCTTGTATAAGTCCTCTGTTGAGTCCCCTGCTGAGTCCATTGCTGAGGTTTTACCCTAGCAGTATGGTCATATCTTTTGTTTCTAGCAGTAGGTACAGGAATATTCTAGTCATCATCAGCAGTGAACAATCTACTTTTCCCCCTGAGATAAGTATCCTTAGAATGGTTGACATTATTAGGTTTAGGATTCTTATACTTGGAATATTTCTGATTTTTCCTTTTATGTGGTCCAGCAGACTTGGTAGCAAGTCTGCTATTAACAGGTCTAGAAGGTACAGCAGTCCTACTCTTAGATTTATTCTTTTTGTTAGGTGCTGTTGACATTTTTGACTTCTGATTTTGCTTCCTTGAAGTCTTCTCAGTAGGCTTCACTGCCTCAGCAACCTTTTTGGGAGTTGGATCTTGTGCAGGCACAAACTTAGGACCAATTCTAGTACTAGGTTCAGTACCTTTACTGGATCCACTCTTATTGGATTGTTGAGTTCCAAATCCAAGGCCTGTTCTATCACCAGAAGGCTTTCCAGATTTGAATGCAGTGGAGGAACAAGATTGTTCTGCAGATTCAGCAGCTACTGAATGTACAGCAGGCTTATGTTGATTCTGTCCAATTTCTTTTTCCTTTCCCTTGAGAATTCTTAATTCAGCTTTTAACCTTTCAACTTCTGCTTGAAGAGCTTCTTTTTCAGCCTTCACAATTTCATAACCAGATTGTATTATCCTCAGTTGATTAAGGATGTCATCCAAAGTTTCTTCATTGTTAGAATTTTTAGGATTTGAACCACAAGTTGATTCACAATCACTTTCAGCAGGAGTGTTTATAGACACAGAATTGTATACCTCCTCTGTTTCAACCATATTTGCCATTAAAGCATAATCATCCATATCAGCAACAATTGCAGTATCATTAGATTCATTGCCTTTATCTGATTCAACTTCATATCCTGATTCATCTTCAGCAACCATAGCTTTCTTGCCAGATCTTCATTGTTGACTTTGGCTCTTCAGTAGGTCTGGACAATCATGTCTGAAATGTCCAGGCTTCTTGCAGTTGAAGCAAAGATAATCAGGTTCCTTCTTCTGTTTTAGTTCAGGACAGTCAGGCTTGAAATGTCCTGGTTTCTTGGATTGAAAGCACAAATAATCATTGTCTTTCTTGGATTCTTCCTTCTTCTTTTTACTAAATTTCTTTGTGAAATTCCTTGGAGAACCCCTTCCATTTTTCATCATTCTGATTTTCTTGCTCAGTAGGGCAATTTTCTCTTGCATCTCATTCAGTAGATCTTCTTGAGCTCCTGATGTTTCTTCTTGATGTGTAGCAGCCAATGCAGTGGTCTTTGGTTCTTCTTTTTCAGTCTCAGGAACAAGTTTCTTACTGAATTCATAAGCTTTGAGATCTGAAAACAATTTGAAGGTGTCCTCTTCATGTAGACTTCTCATTTCTTCCATTGCACTCACCTTCATTTCCCAAACTTCTTTTGCAGGTAATGCTTCTAATATTTTTGAATTGATTTCTTCTTTTGAGTACTTTACACTCAATAGGGTGAGTTCATCCATGATTGCATTGAATCTTGACTCCATTTGTTCAATGGTTTCATTTGGTTTCATTTTGAAATCTTGAAACTTCTTTTTGGCCACACTGATCTTGTTTTTTTTGATTGCATCAGTGCCTTCACAGATTAATTGAAACTTATCCCAAAGTTCTTTTGCAGTCTTGCAATCTTTCTCTTTCATGTACATATTGCTATCCAAGGTTCTGTATATCATATCAATAGCAATATTGTTGAGGTTTGCTCTTTTTCTATCTTCAGCATTCCATTCTCTTTTTGGTTTTGGAATATACTGTGTCTCATTTCCCACTATTACTGACTTGGTGATCTCCAGTGGTCCATCTGTCAGCACATCCATCATCTCATCATGTGTTGCAGATAGAAAAGCCTGCATACGACGTTTATACTCATCAAAACAATCTAAAGAACACATCAACATTGTTCTAGCATACTTGTTGTTATCCATGATGCAAAGTTTTGAAAATCAGAAACTTGAAAAAGTTTTCAAACTATTTTCACAAGCACAACAAGTAGGATTACTTCAGAATAGAAGCACTGCTCTGATACCAATTGTTGGTCCCTTGAAAGTCTTTGGTTAAGTTTAGAGGGGGGAGGGGTGAATAAACTTAACACTTAAAACATTTGGAGTTAACAAACTCAAAGAAGTTCGATGAGTCTGTTGATTTGCTCATTAGTCTATTTGATCGCTTAGTAGTCTCTTGACACTCGGCTTGTCTGGCTTGATCGTTAATTTTACTGAATTTGTTGCAGCGGAATATATTCAAGTTAAGCCTTATTAATTGTTGTTAAAATATGATACCAAGTATTAGATACTCAGTAGTGTAAGTGTGTGATTCAGTTGCTAGTTTCACTAGATTGATGTGTTAAATATACTAAATGCAGAACGTAAATGCAGAAAGTAAGTAGGCAGATTTTATAGTGGTTCCTGGTGGTGTAATCCTGTCAGTCCACTCTTCTCCTATGATGTTGGAGGTAATTCACTAGAGATCTTTGAGGTTGCAGTTACAAAAATCCCTAAGATGTTTGTCCTTCACCAATAACTATGGCTTCACAAACTGAACACTAGGAACAGGTAGGATTGATGCTCCAAAGTCTTCCGCTGGTCCTTGAAGGGTAGGATTTCCTCTTCACCAGCTCCACCACAAACAACAGTCCTTGACACCCAAAGATGCTTCACTGTATTCAGCAGGTTTCTTGTAAAAGAAAGTTTGAATCAAGTAAGTGATTCAACTTTCGACAGCTTGATCAGGATGAAATGATCAGCAGCTTGAAGTCTTCAAGTGTGTAAACTTGATGTAGCCTGATAACTGATTATGCTTGAAGAATATATTGGATCAGTAGCTTTTTAGTTCAGAAGGGTCAGCAGGGTGATTTTCTTGATAATAAACTTGATAGCTTCAGGCAAATTATCTTGTTGTGTTTTTCAATTTTCATCATCTGTTTCTGTATCAGAGGTCTTCTATTTATAGGTGAGAATATTTGTGACTTATGTTTGAAATTCAAACATAGCCGTTTCAGATTTGTCCATTTCATGACTTGCATTCTGTCCTTGTACATAGTACTGACACTGTCAGTTACTTTTTGATAGTTTTCAGACTGTCTACCCTTTAACTTGTATCCATTGGATAAAGCTCTGAATCTTTCCAACGTCTCTTTAATCTTAGCCATTGATTTGTTGACAAAATCAAGAGTTGTTATCTGTCTTTTTCCTTGTAATCTTCCAATGTAACCTTTGATTAATTCGAGATATATATCCGGCAGGTTCCTGTGTATATAAGTCTGCGGAAATACATATCAGTCAGCTGATCCAAAGTTGTTGTGTTTATAAAACACTGCAGATGGCTTCTCTTATATCTAACTTTTTTATTATGAAGTTAGATTACACCATTTTGATCATAACCACGTTCCGATCACCACTTAACTTATGGAACTTAGACCTTGTACACAAGGTGTATGCAATCAGTTTAGGTCATCACATACATCCCTAAATTCTGATTCCATATCCTTGACTTTAAATACTAAGTTTGATCCCTTAGCCTTCAATAACTGAGTTTTAACCCTCAGCCTTCAGTCTTCAGCAGGTTTCTAAACTAGTCTACTGACTCAGTAACCTTACTGACCTAGACAGGTCTGCTGATGAAAGTCAGCTGACCAATTACAAAGCTTGTTTGATCAAACCTATACAAGGATCAAACTCTAATAAGCCTATACATTTAATCTAGACATCTTTTTGCCTTTGCTCTATAACAGCTAGTCTGGCACTGTTGGAAATAAAATTTATGTTTTGATGATAATTCATCTTACTTATTATAATGTTGTATTAACCCCATTTGATGAAGTGCTGAAGCCAGCTGTTATAGTAAAAAGCTAAAAGATGTCTAGAACTGAATGTATAAGTTTTATTAGAGTCTGATTTTTGTATAGGTTACATCAGACAAGCACTGTAATTATTAGTGTGTCGTAAAACTGAAAACTGGGAATCAATTAGAAAATTGGAATTCATCAAGACAAACAAACTGACTCAGATACACCTACTGAAGAAGGTAAGTTCACTGAGAGTCTGAGACTCGCTTGGCTTATCTAGAAGATGGAAGAAGCCGAGGACACAGACTCGCTTATTGAAGAATGAAGAATCGAGGATCAAACTCGGTTATGAAGATTAAAAGTCGAGATCAGTAAAGTTGGACTTCGCAAGATTGTGGTAACTGAATGACTTTATAGATCTTGTATGAAGACCTAAGAATCATAAGGTCAATGAATTCTTAGATGATAAATGTATCATGGTGTACTGATTAAGTCAATTGTAATCGATGAAAACCTGAGTAATCTTGATATTTGAAGAAGAATAAAATCTCGATTAATGCTCCAAGTCGATTAGAAATCGACAAGTAAAAAGCGACAAGGAAACTTCGCTTTTATAGGTCACCATCCAACAAATCGAAAGTACAATCGAACGTTGTGAAGAAAGAAATTTCATTGGATGAGTCACTGACACAACAGGAGCGGTCAGAAAATATAACCGTTGCAAGATATACAATTCAAATTAATAAAAGCCAGATGAACGTTGGAGTTCACAATATAAATAGAAGACTTTGCACCTACAACAAAAATATAGAGAACAAGAGCATATACAAGATTTAACAAGCAATTTGTGCACTCTATTTAAATTGTTATCATCACTGAACTACAACAAGATCACATTTAGTATTTCTTCAAGTGTTCAAAGCTACAAAGAATTTATCAAGGATTCAACACTTTGAAGAACCACAAACAAGAATCAATCTATTGATTCTCAGCCCAACTTTGATTCTATTTCAAAGGTTTAGACTGTGAAGCAAACCAGGAAGGTTTTGTCAAGGACAAGCATTGTGACAGACGAAATGGTAGACTGTGTGTTTGTGGTGGTAGGCGGTGAAGAGGCAATCCTACCCTCTAAGGACCAAAGTGGTTCAAGCACTTGGAGAGCGACAATTCCACCTGCTCTACAATTGTTTAGATAGTGAAGCTAAGGATTAGCCAAGGACTATTGTTTAGGACTTTTTGTAACAGTTTATCTCAAAAAGTTCTAGTGGAATTTTCCTCCGCACCACAGGGGAAGAGAGGACGTACAGGATTACACCACCTGGAACCTCTATAACATCCGACTCATTTACATTACGCATTTACTTATTTATTTAGCATTTACTTACAACATTGTGATATTTGATTGCTATACATCTCACAATCTGGCCGACATTCACTGAATTCACAACACTCTGCTTTCATAATGTAATAACAAGATCACTTTAAAGGCAAAATTATATCCGTTGCCAGTTGACTCAGTTTCAGCTTAAGTCAGTTTGATTTAATCTCAGCTTAGTCAGCTCAACTCCGCACAAGTTTTTATCTGAACAATAATTTGTTTTAAACTCGCTTTTTTGGTGACAAGTTTATTCACCCCCCCTCTAAACTTGTGTCGGCCTTTCCAAGGACCAACAATTGGTATCGGAGTCTGTGTTTCTTTAACCGAGATATCATTTGCTCGTTATCCTCTAGTTGTTCTTATTTGAAAGCTAAGTTTTAAATCATCCATCCGGTTTTCACTCACTCACAATGGATAACAATCAATATGCAAGACAAATGCTTATGTGCAACATGGATGAGATTGACGAATACAAACGTCGTATGTAGGCATTCCTAGCGACTACTCATGATGAAATGATGGATGTACTCACCGATGGACCAATCCGGATCACCTACATGCAAACCGAAGGTGACGAGACAAGTTCGAGTTCCAAAACCCAAATCTGAATGGACTAGTGATGATCGCAAGCGGAACAATCTCAACAATGTTGCCATGGACTTTATCCTCAGAACTCTTGACAGCAACATGTACTTGAAGGTGAAAGAATGCACAACGGCCAAAGAAATGTGGGACAAACTTCAGTTAGTTTGCGAAGGAACAGATTCAATCAAGGAAAATAAAATTTCTGTTGCAAAGCAAAAGTTTGAGAATTTCAAGATGAAATCTGGAGAAACCATTGATCAAATGGAGACAAGATTCAGTGCTATTATGGATGAACTAGATCTACTCAAGATTGAATACTCAAAGAAAGTCATCAACACCAGGATATTGAAGGCATTGCCAATGTGCTGGAAAATGAAGGTCACTGCCATGGAAGAATCTAGGAGACTTGATGTAGAAGATTCATTCAAGATCTTTTCAGATCTGAAAGCTTATGAATTCAGTGAAGATTTCACAACCACAGCTGCAATAATCAAAGCTCTGGAAGAACCAAAGACCACAAAGACTTGCAAAGATCATCAAAAGAGATTCAAGAAAACTCATCCAACAATATTCATGAATTGGATGAAATGGAAGAACAAATGGCTCTAATGATGAACAGAATTCGAAGAATGAAGAGTGGACACCCAGTCACTCAAAAGTTCATCAAAAAGACTCCTGAAAAGAGGAAAGATGATGAATACCTTTGTTTCAACTGCAAGAAACCAGGACACTATAAAGCCGAATGTCCAGAACTGATCAAGAAGACACCACCAAGGAGAGTTGGTAGAAGAGCACTTCTTGCTGGAGATGAATCAGATTATGGCCGGCATCTTGAAAGATTGTCGATGACACGACTTTATTGGCACACATGGAAGATCCAAATGAGGTATGTGAATCAAACTCTAAATACTCCTCAGTCGATTTCCATGATAAATGCATGTTCTTCGATTTGCGGACTCCAATCCAAAAGATCTAGAATTAGAAGAAACTCTTGATGACTTGATGAATCACCGGTAACCATACAAGTGGTTATGAATCAATCAAAGCCGAGAAGAAAGTCTAATTCTTGAAGTTGAAAGATTGAAGTCTGAACTAAAAATGTTGAAACCGACTAAAATCGATAAAGGAAAGATTCGACATCGATCCATCGCATCGGCGGCAAGAATCGAATCGTTTGCTCAATTGAGTTCAATTACTGGATTCAAATCTGGAAAACCATATGGAGACGAATCGGGTTAGGATTTGATACACAAAGAATCTTTGAAGAATGGAACTAGCAAAACCGTTGGACTAAATACCGTAATCGGTATCAAGTTTGTAGTTGAGCAAGTTCCACCGGTGAAAAAATTGTCAACCAAGTAAAAGCCGATATCACACAGATAAATCGGTTTTCTAAGAAGACAACCGGATCTACCCACAAGACTAAATCAAATGGTAGATCACCAGTATTCAATGGAAACCAACACGGCAAATCAATTGCCGGATCCACAAAAACCAATGAAGTCGGGAACCGTAAAAATTACAATCAAAACAAATCCAAGAATGTCAATCATTCAAAGATTCACACATTTAGGGGAAAGGAAGGTTATATCCTCCGATGATGATTGAATTTTACTAAATTTGTTAATAAAGCGATAATGACAATCATTCCGGACAGAAGCTTATCACAAGTTTCAATCCAAAACTCAACAAAGAACTAATCACGCTTCTCGGCGATAAGTCACGCAGACAAAGGTCAATACAGACTCAAGATGTATGAAGGAATGATGGTTATTACACCAGCTTTTAATAACAAAAATCAACATGGAAACAAATTACAATCGGAAGATTCGAGAAATCATATAAATAAGACACGGTCCAAGCATAGATACTATGGGAGTGTGGCTTACATATATGAAAACAAGTGCAACAATATCCAAGAATTCCAAAAGGATATATTCTAGAGTTGTACTGACAACTGACCCTCATGGACCCAAACTGAGTTGGGTACCTAAAAATTTCTAATTTTCATTGCAGGATATATGGTACTTTGACAGTGGTTGCTCTAGACACATGACAAAGAGCAAAGACTGTCTCAGTAATTTCATTGAAAAGAATGGACCAAAAGTTAATTTTGGAAGCAAAGATAAACCAGGTTACACCAGAGGGTTTGGCACCTTAATCAGAAATGGACTTACAATCAAGAATGTATCTTATGTAGAGGGACTACACTACAACCTACTCAGCACAAGTCAATTTTGTGATATGGGATACAAAGTTACCTTTGATAAAGAATTATGTGTTGTCATCAGCGAATCAGCTTATCAAGTTGTCCTAGCCGGAAGAAGAAAGGAAAACATGTATGTGGTAGATTGGACAATAGCCGTCGCTGAAACTTGTTTGCTTGTTCATACCAAATCAGAGATCAGTTGGCTATGGCACAAGAAACTGAGTCATCTCAACTTTGATGACATCAACACACTTGTTAAGAAACAGCTAGTCATTGGACTACCAGAGATATCATATAAGAAGGACAGCTTATGTGATGCGTGTCAACAGGGAAAACAAACAAAGGCAAGTTTCAAGACTAAGTCTCAGCATTCAACAACCAGACATCTAGAATTGCTACATATGGACTTATTTGGACCTATTACACCAATTAGTATCAGTGGAAAGAAGTATACATTGGTGGTAGTAGATGATTTTTCAAGATATACTTGGGTAATCTTTCTAACCAAGAAAAGTGAAACCAAGCAAAAACTCACAGAACTTCTTAAAAGACTTCAGAATCAGAAAGGAGTTTCAGTTGTGAAGATAAGATCTGATAAAGGAACTGAATTCCTCAACAGTGTGATTATAGAATATTGTGAAGAAAATGGTGTTTTACACCAACTTGCTGCCACAGGAACACCACAACAAAATGGTGTAGCTGAAAGAAGAAACAGAACACTCAAAGAAGCTGGAAGGACTATGATTTGTGAAGCTAAACTACCTGAAAGATATTGGCCAGAAGCAGTAAACACGGCTTGCTATACTCAGAATAGAGCTCTCATGAACAAGAGACATGAAAAGACTCCTTATGAAATTTGGAATGGAAGAAAACCAAATGTTTCATACTTTCATGCATTTGGAAGCAAATGTTTCATACACAATAATGGAAAAGATCAACTTCATGTTTTTCAACCCAAAGCTGATGAAGGAATTTTCCTAGGATATTCAAGTGTCAGCAAAGCATTCAGAGTATTGAATAAAAGGACACTCAAGCATGAAGAATCAATACATGTGGTATTTGATGAACCAAATTTTCCTGGTGAAACAATCAAGACCGACTGAGAACTAGTTCCTCGAGTCTCGATTACCAATCATACGAACTGTTTTACTGAAGTTGGAAGACTACAAATTTCGTAATGTTCGAGATCAAGATCGACCTCGCTTCCAACTACTCAACAATTTGAACAACCTCAATCGATTCGGTTGAACAAATTCAAGAACCAATTTTGAAGAATCATTGAACAAAATACAAATCAGCCAATACAAACTCACACACATAAATGGATGAAAGATCATCCTGAAGAACAAGTTATTGGTGATACTCAAGCTGGAGTTCGAACAAGACATCAACTAGATGCGATGATAGCATGTTTTTTATCTCAATCAGAACATAAAGAACTTGAAGAAGCCTTAAAAGATCCAGATTGGATATTAGCTATGCAAGAAGCACTACAAAAAAATGAAGATATAATGACAAGAAAATGGTGAGAGGATGAGATTCCGGTCACCAAACGTAAAAATTTTGTATTTTTAGTGAGAGGTTGAATTTTGTATCATTAAAAGATAAACCCTTAGTGACCAATTTTCATTTGGTCATCATTGTTAGAATTTAAAAAACAAAACAGATAAAAATATTTTCCTAAAAATATGATTCGAATTTTTTTCCTATTGGATACAACAAAAGTACATTATTAAATTAAAGGAAATAGAAAACAGTGAAGTACCCTAAAAAAAAACAGTGAAGGTTTCTTCCTTCGTAAAAGAGATAAGGAAAACAGTGAAAGAATTCACTTAATCCGATTCTATCTCAAAAGAAAAAAAAACTTCAACTGATAATCGCAAAATCCAAAGATGGCGGAAATAATTTTTTGGGCGGAATCCAATTCGCGGTAAATAATTTTTTGGGCGAAATCCCATTCGCGGTAAATTTTGTGTAGCGATCGTTTCTTTTATGATCAAGGAGATCATCAAATAACAAAAATCTTTCAACCCTATCAGGTCGGCAATTTTTTTTTATTTTTTTCTCTCCTTACAATGAATTCAGATTCTGCAAACCTAATTTACCAAATCGTTTTATTTCTCCCTTAATTTTCTTTGTTGTTTTTTGTTTGTTTGGGTTGAATAGGTGAACAATTCGTGGTGAATTCGGCACACGACATCGATTTTATTTGGGTTGATATCGGTTTAATCAGGTACATATATAAAAATTGTTGTTGCTTTTACTTTTTGGTTGTTGTTGTTGTTGTTGTTTTGATAAAACGACATAATCAGTGGTTTTTTTAAGTATCACATATGGCTTAAAACTTAGATGAAACAGTGGATAGGAGCCATAAGCCACCCAGAACATAGTCGTTTACATCGAGTGATTAGATACTACTACCGCAGCTTCGTTTTGTGTATTACAATAATGTCTATGAACTCTTATCCGCCATTGATTCTGCTGTTTGCGTTATATTGTTATGATTCGATTTTCGAAAGCTTTTGAGCATTGTGTGATTCGAAGGGTTTTTTCTTGTTTGATTTTCATAGAAAAGTTTGTGTGTATTGTGTGCTACGTTTCTGCTCTATCAGATTTCACATTTCTTCTAAACAGACGTATAGATTTCTGCGCATTCTGCTTGTGATACTATAACAAACCTTTCTCTTTTTTTCTTTCATTTTTGCCCTTTAATAGTTATTTTATTCTATATTTCTTGAGTATAACTGTAATTAACAATGCCTTTTAGAATGAATCTAATATGTTTTGTTCAAGACATACGTATTTGAAAGAGAGATCTCTCTCTCCATACTCGTTGTTCTTGTAATCAAAATAACCATGAGTGATTATGAATCTGTCGGATAATTTATTTCTGGTCAAGAGTTCAAAATATACAAGAAGGGTAGGATTCTTTTAATATGTACCTAGACTGTGATATTCCTCCCGATAGCATTAGCCAATAAATTCCTGAAGCTTTGAGTAACCTTCTCTGCCATATGACAAGTTATGTTTTTTGAATTCTGCCTGCTGTATCTTTTAAACAGCACAACTTAAGTTTCTCAACTCTCACTTCGTCAGCTTAAGTTATGTTTGCTTGTCCAATATGTTTTGTTCAAGACCTATGTGCTGAGTATGTGTGATGGTTGGTAGATTAAACTTTTGGTTTAAAGTCTGTCAGGTCTTTGCCTTAAACCTGCTTGTGTGAAAGATTGGTCTATGAAGTTGTTAATCTTTATGAAAATCCTGCGGTGCAAATAAGATATATAATAATATGCAGGTTTTAGATAATTGTAGAAGAAAAAGATGCAAATAAGTTTGTTTTTACTGAATTTTCATTGGGGGCTTTTCTGTCATTGTTGTATTTTTGCATCAATTATGGTATGGTGCAACTTATAATTGTTTGTTTGTAGTTTGTATGTGTTAGGTACTAGGTAGTTACAGATTGTAACGCTTTCTGGTTGATGATGATTAATTTGTGGTACTCATTATATACATGCAACTAATTTCAATTATAAATGAAAGCAAAACTCATTATTTGACTGATATTTTTACTTTTTGTGGAAATTGTTATATTTGTATCTATTGATATGGAGTCATTGAGTACACTGGGATAACAAATGTGAATACATTTTCCTCTTAATTTAGAATTTTATACTTTTTATACTCTTTATTAAGCATTGTTTGAATGAGTAACCCGGAGTCCACGGATCCTTTTGCAGTGCACTTTACGGTCTATAATGTGAGAGATATGCACATGTATATTTATATCTTTTACTATCACCGTAACGTACACCGCAGAAGATCCATGTTCCTTCATGAGTTATTCTTAAAGCTGCATATGTTTAAGAATTATCTGTAATAGCTAGGCTTAGTTAGCAGCTTAGACTATTAGTCATTCACTTACAGCTTAGGCATTATACTGCAATGAAATAGAAGGCTGCAGACAATCTCCATCAGGGTGTTATCTATTTAAACAACGTCTTATTTTCCTATTTATAACTCCCAGAATGTAGAGAAATCAACACACAAACTCCATTGGTGGGGTTAGAGAAAGAAAAACACGAAGCAGATTCATTCGTCATAAGATGCTTCATAGATTCTATGCAAAGAACCACTACCATATCCACTGTCCACATTCTCTACATCTCATGTCAATACACATGTGGGACGCAGTAAATGTATTTTTCTCATACTTGGATGCTCATAATTTTATACTAGTTATCTATGAATCTAATATTTTTTTTCCATATGTTTCTCAGTAATGCTAAATGCATTTTCGTATATTTGTAGGATGTCTTTTATAATGATAACCTAGAATCATACCGTTATCATATGTTGGAGCATATGCGTACATTATGGATGGCTTGGATGTCAAAATTGAATACAGATTACGTAACACCTTGCAAAACTAAAACTGAAGCATTAAAGAATGTGCCATCAGACATGGATACGAATGATTGGGAATGGCTGGTTTCTAACAAATTTTTAATCGAAAAGTTCCGGTATATATATGTTAACTTCAATCTAATAATTATTGATGATCATGTATATTCTATATTATAGCAGTTTTTATGAAGGTTAACGATGTATTTTTGATTTCTGATTTATATAGAAAACAAGTGATATGAATGCAAACAATCGAAAAAAAGGATTGATGCCTCATCGAACTGGAAGCAAGCCACATAGACAAATCATATATGAAATGGTAGTTGTTTTTATTTTTGTCTTTGTTTTTGTTTTTGGATCTTATGCCTAAATGACCCATTCTATGTTATGCACTTTCTATAATATTTAGGGAGGTGAACAAAACAATCCACCTGATGTTGCTAAAATCTTTCAAGTGACTAGGCAGAAAAATGGAATGTTTGTTGAGCCAGAATCACAACAAAAATATGTATGTTATACAAACTTTTTACCTAATTTGTTATGAAATTTTTCCTTACTCACATTGTGTGTGTATATTTTGTAGGATGAAATTGTGAAGACCGTTCAATCCAATGCATCTCTTTCACATATTGAGGTCGTTGAAAAGTGCTTTGGACCACAACGTCATAGCCATGTCTTTGGTTATGATGGAGGAATGAAAAGAAAACATTTCAATGATACTAAAGATACTTATATAAAAGAACTTGAGGCTAAACTCCATGATAAGGAAGAAGAAAATATATATCTTAAGAGACGTATGGATACGTTTGAAAGCAGATTGACGCAAATTGAGAATGGCACTCAACAGATGTCAAATGGACCACCAACGCCTCACCATGACCTTGAATAGGTATTATGTTTTCTCTTTCTTTATTTTTATTTTTTAAGTCCATATTCATGCCATCGATTTCTTCATTTTACTATTTCTAGCGGTGTATAAAAAAAACTTAATGCCATGATTGGTGAGGAATGGTTCAAATGATCTAACTTCACATTTCTCTAGTTCAATATGATCTGAATGCAAAGATATATGAGTGCACATGCAAAGACATAAGAGATAATGCAGAGTTTTTTTTATTTCTTTCTTCTTGTTATGAATTCGGACTCATGAAAGCATTGAAAGAAGATAGGATTGTTTTTATTCGGTCTTGTGCCTGTGAGAAGCTTTTTGTTCTTGTTTCAGCAACTGCTACATCGTCTGTAGTGTGCCTCTGATATTGCTGGCATTGATATAATGCTGAACAAAGTGCACTCATATATCTTTGCATTCATCTTCTCATGCTGCTCATTTGCCAAGTTGCTGATATGATGCTTTGTTATGTACACTTATTTGTTGCTGCATTGGTCTTAAGGTCTGTCACTGAGTTTGAGTTCCTGTTATGTTCAGTTTGTGTGTAGGTCTTGGGTCTGATCTAGAATTATGGTTTGATGTGTGCTGAATGTTCTTGGGTCAGTACATGACATGTACAGACTTGTCAAGTACATGTCCGAACATTTCCAGGTCATGTATAACCTGTTGATTCGAATCTGGATCTTGTATTGGCATATGCTACATGATAGTGTGCATCTTATGCAATGCTTGATCTAAGGTTCATCCATGCAATATGACATGATTATCTTGAGTTAAAATGTTATTACATATAATGACTTCCTTATGATTATGTCTTTATGATGTGGATTACAAAGGTGCAAATGATGTATATTTCCTTATGACTGTATGTTGCCATCAGCCTTGATTGTATGTTCTTTTTGCTCTCGCAATTATTAATTTTTGTTTAGTTTTTATTTTTTCCTAAAATGTCATCTTACACGTTTGATAACAATTTTGTAGGGGATGTTGAATTCATTGCACAACATGCTGAAAATTTCATGCACAACTATCCAAATTACAAGATTGAAGATCTTGATAAGGTTGATTGTTGCATAAGCATGAAGAAACTGCTTCAATCTAGTTCACCTTGTAGTTTCAAGTTCGTTAAATGGGATGATGTTGTGTTTTGGTGTTTGAGTAGTGTAGGTGTTTTAAAATAACTTTGTCATTTAATATTACGTTTTTTTTCGCTTGTTATTTTGAGGTTGAACTCGTCTTGCTTAGATGTTTAGTGTTTGAACACATCATGTTAATGTTATTTCAATAAAATCTATTATTGCATTTAATGTTTGTGTATTAATATTTGTTGTTTTTAAATAGATGTAATTCAATAATGGTATTTAAGACTAATGCTAAAGCATTCTATTGCTATTAATAATACTGACGATAAGTTATCATCATATTAAATTCACTTTTAATGAAGGTATAATTAATAATGACAAGGAACATATTGGCGGTAAAAAGACTTATGGTGACAGGAATATTGATATTCTAGTGATGGGGTATATTGTTAGTATTCATATTTTTTAATGAGGGGAGATCGAAGCAATAATGATGAAAATTATCTTCATTAATATGAACTGTTAATGAGAGTATAATATCGTCATTAATTATACAACAACAATAATGACATGACATTATACAGTCATTATTTACTTTTAGCTAGGAAGACAGTAGTGACGGGCCGTGACGGGAAATTTCCCGTCGTTAAATGTCTTCAATGACAGGATATTAGCTTTTAATGACCTATTTTCCCGTCATTAAAAACCGATTTTCTTGTAGTGAAGAACTAAATGAATTTGAGAGAAATCAAGTATGGGAACTGGTAGATAAACCAGTTCATGTAAATATCATTGGAACCAAATGGGTTTTCAGAAATAAACTTGATGAAGATGGAAATGTCATTAGAAATAAAGCCAGACTAGTAGCCAAAGGATACTCTCAAGCGAAGGCATAGATTTTGATGAAACTTACGCACGATCCGCAAGACTAGAAGCAATCGACTTTTCTTGCTTATGCGGCTCATAAGAAATTCAAAGTTTATCAGATGGATGTCAAAAGTGCGTTTCTAAATGGAATTCTTGAAGAAGAAGTGTATGTTCAACAACCACCGGGATTTGAAATCAAGGATCAAACTAATAAAGTTTTCAGACTAAGGAAAGCTCTTTATGGACTTAAACAAGCACCAAGAGCTTGGTACGAAACCCTGTCTCAATTTTTGGTAGATAATGGATTTATCAAAGGAACAATCGACAAAACATTGTTCAGGATGAAGAATGGAGAAGATACTCTACTTGTTCAGGTTTATGTTGATGATATCATCTTTGGATCAGAAAATGAACAGAAATTTGCAAGTTTGATGAAAAGCAAATTTCACATGAGTATGATGGGGGAATTAAATTATTTCCTAGGTTTGCAAGTTAAGCAACTAGCTGATGGAATCTTCATTCATCAAACAAAATATACAAGAGAACTTATCAAAAAGTTTGGTATGGAGAAATCTTTGGAATTTCTACACCAATGGGGACTAACATCAGATTAGATGAAGATAAAGAAGGTAAAGATGTTGATCAAACACTCTACGAAGGATGATTTGGAGCTTACTCTATCTTACGGCAAGTAGGCGGACATATCCTTTCTTTGTCGGTGTTTGTGCAAGATTTCATCAAGACCAAAGGAAAGCCATCTCACAGCTTGTAAAAGGACCTTGAAATATCTAAAAGATACAGATGGAGTTGGTATTTGGTATTCAAAGAAAGAAGAATTCAAGCCGATTTCTTACTCGATTCAGATTATCTTTGGATGCAAAGTGGATGAAAAAAGCACATCGAGCACATGTCGGTTATTAGGAAATAGACTTGTGTCATGGTTTAGCAAGAAGCAAAACTCAATTTCAACTTCAACAAAGGTTTAATATATAGCAAAATTGGAAGTTGTTGTGCTCAAGTTTTATGGATCAGATGAAGAATTAAGAGACTATGGGATAGAAGAAGGAACAATTCCCATAATGTGTGATAACACAAGTGCAATTGCAATTCTTGATAATCCATTTTACATTCAAGAACAAAGCACATTGATGTACGCCACCACTTTATAAGAGATCATGCAGAGAAGAAGGATATAACAGATTCTTTATGTACTCATCAAGATCGGTTTGCGAACATCTTCACTAAGCCACTGGACAAGAGAGATTTGCAAAACTAAGAACTGAGTTGGGAATAATCAAAGTCAGTTAAGCCAGAGATTCGTCAAGGGGATTAATCTTTGTTATGCTGGGTGCGCTCACTTAACAGACTAGTCATTGACATCAACAATCTCAAACTGACAAATTGGAAGATTTTGGCAAAACTGAAAATTTTGACAAGAACTGAATTATATTTGAAACTGACCTCAGCATCAGTTTTCATATTTGGTCAAAAGTTGATAAGATAGAATCAACAAGGGTTATATCGCATTAAATTGCCACGATTCTTTTGTCGAGAACTTCGTGTACACACCCACGATTGTCGAAAGCAGTACATGTATCGGTTATCAAAACCATCATGGAATTTGAAAAGTTGTACCATTCAACCGCCAGAATATCCCACCTATTTATTCAATTTCTTTTCACAATTTTTCAAACCTACCCTTACAAATCAAATTTCTCTGTGTTCACACTCAAACATGGACACCGCAATTGATTCGAAAGATAGTCGTTTAATCACAGAGCTGGATGAACTAACACTCGACATGTATGAAGCTATGTGTCAAAACACTCTGTTAGCCAGTTGTATACGAGATAAAATCGAAAAGCAACCAGGGTTGAACAACCTTCTCGAAGTTCGCTTCAAAGCAAGACGAGATGTGGAAGGAATTTTGTAGTTTTGGCAAAATATGCGATTGGTCAGGGACTCCTTAACTACTACAAGTTCGTGGAGATCGAATTGTACTCAATGAAAGAGTCATGAGATCACTCTTTGGGTTATAAATACAGCACTTCAATGCGAAATTAGGAACCCTACCATTGAATAAAGCCTTTCTCGAGATGATAACTTCGTCTACAGAACCAATCGTACCTGGAGTTCATGTCGACAAAATCAAGCCAGAATTTGGACACCTCAGCAGATGGCTCAGCAAACACGTCATTGGAAAATCCAAAGGGATTAGTATACTTTCGGAAGAAAATATTTTATTAATGAACATAATCTGGGAGAACATTGAATTCAATTGGGCAGGTTATGTTTTCAATCAATTCAAAAAGCAACATATTGCTGAATTAGAAAGTATGGCAAAAGCTCAAGCGGAAGGACAAGTAACTGATGGCAGATTTCGACTAAAGAAAACTCTTAGTGGAATCATTCAGTTTTATTTGGAAAGAATCAAGGAAGGAAAGGAAGCAAGGGAAACAGTGACATCAAAGGAAATCACGAAGCAACTTTCCAAGAGGAAGGAAAACGGTCAATCGTGTGTCTCGCAGAAAGCGAATACGAGAGGACCAAGCGAAAATCAAGATCCACGAAAGAAAGATCGGTTGTAAGATGCTTGTACCTGAAATCTCAAGTGAGATAGCACCTTCTTGAGGGGAACAACAATTGACAATCAAGATCTCAAGAGGATGTCATTGCTAACCTCACTTCTCAAACACAAAAGCAGTCAGTTCAACAATTGGCACCAGTCTTCGAAGCTGACAAAATCATAAAGCTGATGAAAATGAAACTTCAACCAGAAGACTCTCATGATGCAAATTTACAGATTGAAGAAAAATCACTCTTGGAGAAATTGGAAGTAAGAGATCTTTACTCTCTGTTTCCTATTAAGGAATTTATGGACAATTGTTTCAAAAGATTTATTGAATTAGCAAAAAGAACAGAATCAGGGACATCGTCTAAAGACAGTTCACAGAAAAAGGATGATGACGATCATGATAGGCCAAGAAAAGAAGCTGATGATACTACAGCTTTGCAAGAAATCACTCAATCACAACATCCAAGAAACAAAATCGCACCACGGCAACAAGCATTGTCTGCATTGAAAACCGGACAAATGTCAATCGACAAGCGGTGATGAAATCGACAATCGATGGTTATAGATACTCGTGACAAGGATCAAGTGGAAGCTACATATGATCCCTCCGATTTTCTATCTAAGGAAGAATTGGCCAAAGTTCATGACAACTTGAAAATAGTACTCGATCTAAGAGATACACAGAATGGTCTCTTATCAAACATCTCTGAATAACTTGATTATAGAACTAGAACTGATGTTTCTGTTCATGCAAGACTAGAGATGATTCACAAAGCAAGTTCAAGTTCTCCTCGGAAATTGTTTTACTCAAACAACACCTTGAAGATTCAACCATTGTAGATAGAAAACTCATGCTCAAGCTCATTGGCATATTAATCAAAGATATCTACGGATTAGAAACTCAACTCAAGGAAGTACTTGACTCTCAATGACAAATTTGAGAAGATCAAAAGGCAACCCATGCCCTAGTAGATCAGTTATATGATGCCAAAAAGGGGGAAGCTGAAGAAGAAAAGCTGAAATTACTCAAAGAAATGAAGAAACTTGAAGAAGAACTACAAAGATACAGATCAGATCCTAAGTTTTTGAAGAAAGAGTTAATCAAGATCAACTCATTGCAAAATACAATCAACCCGGAGATAGAAGAGTTACTCTTACAAAGGATCATGGGCGTAGTTTGTCAAAGACTACAATCCTATCAAAGCCAAGTACAAGGATAGAACATTCGAAGAATCCTTGAACTACTTTTTGTCTGATATTCACTCAAAGCAAAAGATTGCACAACATAAGAAGAATCGAAGGATTGAAGACAAACTAAAGATCAAAGATAAAGTTGAACAAATGAAAGCCGACATAACAAAATTTGAAAAATACTATCTGGAAGACTCAAGCTTATCCAAGCTAATTCAATGGAGAAGATGGAAAGAAAGTAGTCAAGTTGACTACAACAAGACCTTTTCAAAGGAAGACTCCAAACTTGAAGAAGATTTTCGCCTCAGTATGACAAGACAAAAGATATGATCTAGTTATGCAAAAAGCTAAGAAGAAGCTCAGTCTTTAATCATAGACATTTGAACAAAATGCTTGAATCCAGCTTTTGCTCATCCCATCGAAAACCGTTTCAGCTTCTGATTTTTATTATTGTATTGATCTTTAAGCTTTTCTTTTAGGAGAGTTTTGGCATCATCAAAAAGGGGGAAATTGTTGGAAATAAAATTTATGTTTTGATGATAATTCATCTTACTTATTATAATGTTGTATTAACCCCATTTGATGAAGTCTTTGAGCCAATTTATTTATAGTAAAAAGCTAAAAGATGTCTAGAATGAAAGTATAAGTTTTATTAGAGTCGATTTTTGTATAGGTTACATCGGACAAGCAATCGTAATTATTAGTGTGTCGTAAAAGCGAAATCGGGAATCAATTAGAAAACCGGAATTCATCAAGACAAACAAATCGACTCGAGATACACCTACTGAAGAAGAAGTAAGTTCACGAGAGTTCTGATTCGGTTGGCTTATCTAGAAGATGGAAGAACCGAGGACACAGACTCGCTTATTGAAGAATGAAGAACCGAGGATCAAACTCGATTATGAAGATTAAAAGTCGAGGCTCAGAAAGTTGGACTTCAGGCAAGATTGTGGTAACCTGAACTGACATTATAGATCTTGTATGAAGACCTAAGAATCATAAGGTCAATGAATTCTTAGATGATAAATGTATCAAGGTGTACTCTGATTAAGTCAATTGTAATCAGATGAAAACTGGAGTACTAATATTTGAAGAAGAATAAAATCTCAGGTAATGCTCCAAGTCAGTTAGGAAACTGACAAGGAAACTCAGTTTTATAGGTCAGCCATCCAACAAACTGAAAGTACAATCGAACGTTGTAAAGAAAGAAATTTCATTGGATGAGTCACTGACACAGCAGGAGCGGTCAGAAAATATAACCGTTGCAAGATATACAATTCAAATAAAAGCCAGATGAACGTTGGAGTTCACAATATAAATAGAAGACTTTGCACCTACAACAAAAATATAGAGAACAAGAGCATATACAAGATTTAACAAGCAATTTGTGCACTCTATTTAAATTGTTATCATCACTGAACTACAACAAGATCACATTTAGTATTTCTTCAAGTGTTCAAAGCTACAAAGAATTTATCAAGGATTCAACACTTTGAAGAACCACAAACAAGAATCAATCTATTGATTCTCAGCCCAACTTTGATTCTATTTCAAAGGTTTAGACTCGTGAAGCAAACCAGAAGGTTTTGTCAAGGACAGGCCAGACAGACGATCGGGTAGACTGTGTTTGTGGTGGTAGTGGTGAAGAGGCAATCCTACCCTCTAAGGACCAAGTGGTTCAAGCACTTGGAGAGCAACAATTCTACCTGCTCTACAATTGTTTAGATAGTGAAGCTAAGGATTAGCCAAGGACTATTGTTTAGGACTTTTTGTAACGAGCTTTATCTCAAGAAGTTCTAGTGGAATTTTCCTCCGCACCACGAGGGAAGAGAGGGCGTCAGTGATTACACCACCTGGAACCTCTATAACATCCGACTCATTTACTTTACGCATTTACTTATTTATTTAGCATTTTACTTACAACATTGTGATATTTGATTGCTATACATCTCACAAATCTGGCCCGACATTCACGAGAATTCACAACACTCGCTTTTCATAATGAGAATAACAAGATCACTTTAAAGGCTAAAATTATATCCGCTGCCAGTTGACTCAGTTTCAGCTTAAGTCAGTTTGATTTAATCTCAGCTTAGTCAGCTCAACTCCGCACAAGTTTTTATCTGAACCATAATTTGTTTTAAACTCAGTTTTTGGTGACAAGTTTATTCACCCCCCCCCCTCTAAACTTGTGTCAGCCTTTCCAAGGGACCAACAGGCACTCATCACTAAAACTTAAAATAAGTCCAACAGTTTTGCATGCCATTTGCACCGATGTGTCTTATTTAACTTTCTGGTCGATATCATATCATTACTTCAACAAAAATTACAATCCTTTTTTTCGTACTTTTTTTGTACCTACTGAGTACTTAATGGTGTGATTGTTGATTCCTTGTACAAGGCCATTCGTGTGTCCGTTTTGCATGCCGTTTGCACCGACATGTCTTATTTAACTTTCTGGTCAAAATCACATCGTTACTTACAAAAGAAGCTGTTCTCAATGCCGTTTTGGCATAAAAGGATGAAGATGATGAAGACTGGGAAGGTTTAGAAGAGGAAGACCCTCTTGATGAAATTCACAAGATCAGGGTCAGCAGAACGGAGGTTCATCTAGGGAAAATTCCCAGGATCAGGAGCTGGAGGAGGAAGATGACCCTATTGATGGGTCGTGGCAACAAACACCTTCTCACCAAGGTGTAGAGGAAATAGGAATGACAATTGATCCTCCTCTTCATATCTGAGAAAGAAGCTGGTTGTACCTCAGATGATTGAGTCAGCACGCACCGAGCTAGATGCCATTGTCGGGAGGAGATCTGGACTCCTGGCCCTCGAATCCTTTTTTTCTGAACAGATTGACAACTACCCCGACCGACAAGGTTCAAGATCCCAAAGTTGGAAAACTACGACGAAAACAAGGACCCTCAGGACCATTTGTTGGGAATAAAATTTAGTTTTGATGATGATTCATTGTATTCAAGAATATGTCTATTAACACCCCATTGATGAAGTGCTGAAACTAACTGTTATAGTGGAAAGCTAAAAGATGTCTAGAACTGAATGTATAGGTTTTACTAGAGTCTGATAATTGTATAGGTTATATCATACAAGCACTGTAATAGATAGAAGTGTCGTAGAACTAAAACTTGAAATCATCTAAGAAACTGGAAAACACTTAGATAACTGGAACTGAACTGAAGACTGAAGATATACACCATGAACTGATGTTCACTCAGAACTGAATAAGGTAAGTTCGTTGAGGGACACAGACTCGGTTGGCTTATCTAAAACTGAAGGCTGAGGGAACAAACTCAGTATTTGAAGCACTGAGGGACACAAACTCAGTTAAGGAAGATTGAAGGACTGAGGGATCAAACTCAGTTAAGAAGATCTTAAGCCGAGACTATAAGGTTAGAATTCAGGTAAGTCTGTGATGGCCTGAACTGACTTTATGGATCTTGAAAGAAGACCTAAGTATCATAAGGACAATGATATCTTAAAAGATCGTTATAAGGAATGGTGTAATCTGATTCAGTCACATAAAATCAAACAAAAAGATTACTGAAGTTTTTGAAGAAGAGTAAAAACTCAGTTAATGCTCTAAGTCGCTTAGTAAGCGAAAATCGACATACTCATGATATAAAATCGATCGGGATACACGCTTTTATAAGTCAGTCATCCAACAAACTGAAAGCACATTCGAACGTTGTAAAGGAAGCAACCCTATTGGATGAAATACTGACAAGTTAGAACGGTCACTAAATATAGCCGTTACAAGATAGACGTTGATACAATTCAAATTCAAGCAAGATGAATGTTGGACCTCACACTATAAATAGAGGACATTGTACCAAGGATCAAACACCAAGAATTAACAAGATTACAAGCATTTTTCTACAAAAGTTTCGTTCATTCGATTTGTTATTTGCACTCAACAAGATCTTATCTAGTATTCTTCAAGTGTTCAAGCTACATCGATCTTATCCAGATTTCTACACTTTGAAGAACCACAAGCAAGAAACAATTTATTGATTCTCAACCCAACTTTGATTCTTAATCAAAGGCTTATACTGTGAAGCAACCCGGTCAAGGAGTTGCCAAGGACAGTTGTGACATTTGCAGTCGGGTAGACTTGTTTGTGGTGGTAGCTGGTGAAGAGGCAATACAACCCTCTAAGGAATAGTGGTTCAATCAGTTGAAGAGCAGCCATACAACTTGTTCTTTTTTTGTTTAGATAGTGACACTAGGGATTAGTCAAGGACTATCATATAGGAGTTTTTGTAACAGCGTATCTCAAGGAGTTCTAGTGGAATTTTACTCCTACATCACAGAGGAAGAGTGGACTGATAGGATTACACCACCTGGACCCACTATAATTCTTGCTCTACTTACTTCACGGATTTACATTTTTTTATTTACTTTACAGTATTTATATTTGTTTCAAGATGAAGTCAGGCAAAAATATTGATCAGATGGAAACATAATTCAGCGCTATCATGGATAAATTGGCTATACTCAAGATTGAGTACCCCAAGAAAGAGATCAACACTAGAATCTTGAAGGCTTTACCAATGTACTAGAAGATGAAGGTCACAGCAATGGAAGAATCAAGATGACTTGACATAGAAGATTCATTCAGTACCTTCTCAGATCTCAAAGCTTAGGAATTCAGTGAAGATTTCACCATGACAACAGCTCTAATCAAAGCCATGGAGGAACCCAAAACAACAGCTCTTGAAGCAGCAGCCTCAAATGATAACCAAGAAGCCTCATCTAGCAATCTTCAGCAATTGGATGAGATGGAGGAGCAGACGGCTCCAATGATGAACAAAATTCAAAGAATGAAGAGTGGACACCCAGTCACTCAGAAGTTCACCAAGATGACTCCTGAAAAGAAGAAAGACGATGAATATCTTTGCTTCAACTGTAAGAAGGCTGGACACTACAAAGCTTAATGTCTAGAGCTGACTGGTAAGAAGACTCAGCAACGAAGAACTGGTAGAAGAGCACTCTTAGCCGGGATGAGTCATATTATGAAGCTGGCACTGAAAGATTATCATATGACATAGCTTTAATGGCTCATATGGAGAATCCAAATAAGGTATGTGAATCTAACTCTAAATATTCCTCAGCTCAGATTTTCATACAGAATGCATGTTCTTCGACTGCTGACTCCAATCCCAAAAATATGGAATTAGAAGAAACACTTGACGAATTGATGAATCAGCTAGTAACTATTCAAGCTGGTTATGAATCAATTTAAAGCTGAGAAAGAAGTTCTAATTCTTGAAGTTGAAAGATTGAAGTCTGAAATAAATATGATGAAGCTGACTAGAACTGATAAAGGAAAGAATCGATGTCGACCATCGTGCATCGTTAGCAAAGAATCGAATCTTTTGCTCAATCAAGTTCATCTACTGGATTCAAATCAGGAAAGCCATATGGAGAGAGAACTGGCTTAGGATTTGATACACATCAATCTTCTAAGGAAGGAACTAGCAAAGCAGCTGAATCTAGTATCAAAACTGGTATTAAGTTTGTAGCTGAGCAACTTCCACAGACTGAGAAAATTGCTGAACCAGTAAAGTCAGCTTCACATAAGACAACTCAGTTCTCTAAGAAGACAACTGTACCTACCAACAAAGGTAAATTAAATGGTAGATCAGCTGTACCTCAAGGAAACCGAAATGATAGATCAACTGCCAGATCGACAAAAACTGATCAAGTCAAGAACCAGAAAAAATTTAATTAGAGTAAATCTGAAAATGTCAAACATTCAAAGATTCACATATCCGTGGGGAAAGGCATACTATACCCCACTGCTGATGATTGGAATTTTACTGAATCTACTATTAAAACTGATAAGAACAATCATTCCAGACCGAAAACTTATCACAAGTTTCAGTCCAAGACTCGGCAGAGAGCTTATCATAGTTCTCAGCAAAAGTCCCAGTACAAAGGTCAGTCCAGACCTCAGCACAAAAGGAATGATGGTTATTATGCAACTTTTAATAATATAAAACATTTTGGAAATCAGTCTAAACCAGAAGACCTGAGAAATCATATAAATGAGGCACAATCCAAGAAAATATATTATGGAAGTGTGGCTTATATATATGAAAACAGTGCAACAATTTCCAGAGAAGACCTTATGGAAATATACCCAGAGTTGTACTGACAAATGACCACTATGGACGCAAACAGTGTTGGGTACCTAAAGCATTTTAAATTGTTTTGAAGGATATTTGGTACTTTGACAGTTGATGCTCTAGGCAAATGACAAAGAGCAAGGACTGTCTCACTGATTGTGTAGCTAAAGATGGACCAAGAGTCAATTTTTGTAGTAAAGACAAACCTGGTTACACAAAAGGTTATGGAAACTTAATTAGAAATGGACTCATAATCAAGAATGTATCTTACATGGAAGGATTACACTAAAATCCTGTGATATGGGATACAAAGTCACCTTTGATAAGGAGTATTGCATTGTCGCCAAATAAACAAACTTTCCAAGTAGTTCTTCTTTGGAAGAAGAGAAGAGAATATGTACGTTGTAGATTGGTCTGTGATTTGAAAACTTTTGATCGTGCATACCAAGTCAGAACTCAGTTGGCTGTGGCACAAGAAATTGAGTCACCTAAACTTTGATGATATCAACCTGTTAGTCAAAAAGAATTTGGTGATTGGACTACCAGAGATGACATACAAGAAAAACCGCCTGTGTGATGCATATCAACAAGGAAAACAAACAAAAGCAAGTTTCAAGACTAAAACTCAACATTCAACAAACAGAGTTTTAGAACTGGTACATATGGACTTGTTTGAACCAGTTACATCAATCAGTGTTAGTGGAAAGAAATACACTTTGGTGGTAGTTGATGATTTTTCTAGATACACTTGGGTTATTTTCATGACCAAGAAAAGTGAGACCAAGCAACACCTCACCGAACTTCTCAAGAGACTCCAAAATCAGAAGAGTGTTACAGTAATCAAGATCAGATCAGACAAAGGAACAGAATTTCTCAACAACATAATCATTGAATATTGTGGAGAAAATTGTGTTCTACACCAGCTTGAAGCTACAACAACACCTCAACAGAATGGAGTAGCTAAAAGGAGAAATAGAACACTCAAAGAAGCTAGAAGAACAATAATCTGTGAATCTAAGTTGCCAGAAAGATATTGGGTAGAAGCCGTAAATACAGCTTGTTATACTCAGAATCGAGCTCTCATGAACAAGAGACATGAAAAGACACCTTATGAGATTTGGAATGGAATAAAACCAAATGTCTCATATTTTCATGCCTTTGGAAGCAAATGTTTTGTTCACAATAATGGCAAAGACCAGCTCAAAGTTTTTCAACCCAAAGCTGATGAATGAATATTTATGGGCTACTCAAGTGTCAGTAAAGCTTTTAGAGTGTTAAACAAGTGAACACTCAAGCATTAAGAATCGATACATGTGGTTTTTGATGAACCAAAGTTTACTGGAGACACAATTGAAGACAAGGATGAACCAGGTTTGTCACCTCGATCGACAAGACTCGAAACCGGCCATTGATATTGGAAGATTGAATGTCTCAGATTCTTCAGATCAAGATCAACCTCGCTTACGATGGCCAAGACGAACCAAAGAATCGAACAAAGAACAACAAGAAATCGATCCAGTTGAAAATGATCTAGCTCAAGAAGAACCAGCTCAACAGAATGAAGACCCATTGATGCAACCCCCGATACATCAATGGATGAGAAATCACCCTGAAGAACAAGTGATAGGTGATTTTCAAGCTGGAGTTCATACAAGACACCTACTAGATGCTATGATAGCATGTTTTTTTGTCTCAGTCTGAACCCAAAGAGATTGAAGAAGCCTTAAACGATCCAGATTGGATTTTGGCCATGCAAGAAGAGTTCAACAAATTTGAGAGAAATCAAGTTTGGGATTTAGTTGACAAGCCAGATCATGTCAACATAATCGGAACTAAATGGGTTTTCAGAAACAAGCTTGATGAAGATGGGAATATTATCAGACACAAAGCCAGACTTGTATCAAAAGGTTACTCACAAGCTGAAGGGATAGACTTTGATGAAACTTATGCCCCAGTTGCAAGGTTGGAGGCAATCAGACTATTTCTTGCTTTGGCAGCTCACAAGAAATTCAAAGTGTACCAGATGGATGTTAAAAGTGTATTTTTGAATGGGATACTTGAAGAAGAAGTCTATGTTCAGCAACCACGAAGATTTGAAATTAAAGATCAAGCTGATAAAGTATTTAAACTGAGAAAAGCTCTTTATGGACTCAAACAAGCACCAAGAGCTTGGTATGAAACTCTATCTCAATTTCTGGTGGATAATGGTTTTACAAAAGGAACTATTGATAAAACCTTATTCAGAATGAAAGTTGAAGAAATTAAGTACTCTCCTAGTTCAAATCTACGTGGATGACATTATTTTTGGATCAGAAAATGAGCAACTCTGTGAGAAATTTGCAAGTTTAATGAAGAGCAAATTTCAGATGAGTATGATGGGAGAACTAAGTTACTTTCTCGGTTTACAAGTAAGACAGATGGACAGTGGAATTTTCATTCACCAAACCAAGTATACAAGGGAATTGATCAAGAAGTTTGGAATGGAAAAATCAGCTGGCATTGCAACACCAATTGGAACCAACATCAGATTAGATGAAGATAAAGATGGAAAGGATGTGGATCAAACTCTCTACAGAAGAATGGTTGGAATTCTGCTCTATCTTGTAGCCAGCAGACCAGATATATCCTTTGCTGTTGGTGTATGTGCTAGATTTCAAACTAGACCTAAAGAAAGCCATCTTACTATCGTCAAAAGAACCTTGAAGTATTTTAAAGATACAGAAGGAGTAGGGATATGGTATTCAAAAGAAGGAGAATTCAAACTGATATCTTACTCAAACTCAAACTATGTAGTGTTGAGTATTTTTGTGGTATGGTTAATTATGTTGATTAATTTTCAAAAGTAATGTTTCCTTTGATTAAACCTTTTATATATAGTATTCCATATAACATTTTATATAAGCCCTTTATAAGTGTTATAAACTGTATTTTATACATGATGATATCTATATATGTGTGATTTTGGTTTACTAATTATATATCACATAACCTACCCGTGAAGTCATAGACTTACATCCATCGGCACCTTTGTTGGGTTTTGCAGAAAATGTGTTGATCAATTAATTTTAGTTATTTGATAATTGATATATGTTATAAAATTAATTATATATATTATTTTAGCAGGTCTTAATATTATCCAGTCCATCAAGTATTTGATCTGCCGGCCTTTTTGCATCTCGGCCAGACTCTTGCAAGCCTGTTTTTGTTCTCAATATCCAGCCCAAGTTTCCTTATTCACATAAAAAAAAATTCTATCAGACTTGCTCTTTCAGTCTGTACGCCTCCGTCTCTTTTTTTTTTCCACTGTTAACGGGATTCAAACACTGGTTTCACACCAAATTATAGTCTAGCTCATCACTAGATCGATGAAGATTGTGCGTACGCCTCCTTCTTTTACTATCCGTTTCTCTCTGCAAACAAATCGTTGCCTCAAGTCCTAAATTGCATTCATTGCAATAACTATTGCCGGTTCCGTTTCTTTGAAATCGAATCCCCGATTTTCTGTTCTTCCATTCTTACCTCGTGCCAAATTCGATTATGGTAAGAACACAGAAGCTGCCTTGGTCATTTTCGAGCAACCATTGCATAATACCATTTATGGAAGGTTCGATTGTGTAAGGATGCAATCTTTACACGTTTTGGTGTTGTTCAAATCACTGCAACGTATGGATTTACATGAAGGCATGATTCAGAGCATTCAAGCACCGGATTTCAAGGGATTGTATTCAGAATTCTTAAAGGTGATATCTTTCTTGTTAATTTCGTCGTTATATCATTTATTCTCTGATTAGAACTGGAAATCTGCTTTGATTTTTCTTGCCTATTGTGTCTATTGAAGGTCAAGTGTGAAAGGCTCGATCTTTCACTAATTAGAGGCTGATTCGAGCCGTTGCAGCTCTGATTCTGAACGTATCACCCTCAACGTTTTGAAAAGGTGTAATCCTTTCCTCTTTAAATATCGTATTTTGTCATTTATTGGCTGATATTGGACATTTACTGTGCTGATTGATTTTTGGGTATATTGTTTTGACAGCCTTGCTCTGAGGCGTGGTCAACTCAATGAATCTGCCACTGATTATGGCTCAGTTCATAATTCGGTTTTGGTAGATTTCACACGTGCAAAACCAAAGCACTAAGGATTGCAACCGTTGGAACATTAAATGCTGAACTTGCCCGGATTTCAGTCCCGACTCAAATTGAGTGTTGCCATTTCAATGCACTGGTGGTTCTCTTTCCTTGGTTCGGACATCCCCGGTTTGGTGAATCCCTACCCAAACCGCTATGGTAAATGGCTTGACCCTCTCGAATTCCTGGTGCTAGGTTAAATGACTGAGGGTTAGCACCCTAGGAAGTCATGGTCAAGTCAAAGCTGAGGGTAGTGACCCAATAATGGCTAAATAACTCTGTTAAACCAATGTTGGTAGGCATCGTAGCCTTCATTGGTTTGACTATGAGTTAACCCTTGGTTCAGTGAATGGTAAGTTGTTATATTCAACATTGAACCAAGGTTTGGGTGTCTCACACTGAGCTATTAGAACTTAGTTAAAAAGGAAATCGGTCGTTTAAATCGGTAAGTGATTGCGTAATTAACCAATAATTTTGGTTCAAATAGTCGGTATCACTCTCTCTTATTGGCCTAACGGCCCTCCCTTAGAGAGTGTACATAAGACATTGACCCATAGACAAGCTTCGGTTAATTATGGCTGGAAAATCACTAATTAAGTGCCTCGGATTCTCGGGATTTCCTTTTTGATTGTGTTCACACAAATCTTTGAGGTTCAAATTATACCTCAAGGGCTATAAATAGCCAGTCACACTAACACAAGATTGCATCAGTTGAATACATAGCAATCCGACATTTTCATTCTTTCAAAAAGTTGTGTTTTGTGTGAGTCTGAGAGTGTGGGCAAGTGAGTTGAGTATCTTGAGAGATACTTCAACTTGTGGACTCTGATTCGAGCAGCTATTGAAGGAAGAGAAGTTCCAATCAATAGCTAAGGTGGTTCAGATCGTTGAATGTGAAATTCTGAGGTTCTTCTTGTGCGAAGACTCGAAATTGCCCTTTTTTGTTGTTAATTTTCTGCCCTTATTTTACTTGTTTTGCATCTGTGTCTGGTGTCTCAATTGACTATACTTGCATAGTATCTGTAATTGAGTCTGTCTGATGTTGTACATTGAATCTGAAAGAATCGGTTTCAAGATCAGGAATTGTACTAGAAAGCTTGAACTGGCAAACGGCCCTGAGAGGATTCTGGCCTATTGTTCATATTTCTACACAATCTGATCATGTGTAATTCTGTATTTCAGATAGAGTGTTTTGTTGTGTTTTGTTCTTATTCAGTGGTGAAATCTGCACCTCAGTTTCTGAAGGCTGAAAAACCTTTGAATTGGTTGTGTTACCAAGTTCACTGCCTTGAGCATAAGGCTGAAAAGGTTGTGGCTTCAGTTCTAGTGTGTAGCTTTGCTCACTGAAGCTAGAACCTTGTGTTTATCCATATACTTGTTACTATTATCAAAATTTTAGTCTCACTCAATTCACTAAGTTAATCCCTGTAATTCTGCTACTGTCTGTGCTTGGCTTGAGTATTTGATCAACTTGATATCTGCTGTATTTTTGTTGCCCTGCACATTTATATTTTGCACATAACTCTTGGCTGAATTTCTTACTAATCTTGTTTAAATCTTGCCGGCTGCACATTTTACATTGAGTGTGCTGTTTTGCTGAATTTTCATTTGTTGCATATGGTCCTGTGATCCAAAGTGTTTGAGCTGTTTTGGTGATCTTACTGCTGTATCAGTCTTGGACTATTTGCTGAAGTTCTAAACATTTTGCAATACGACTCTGACTGCTTTTGTAATATAGTAGGAATTAGGACCCTTGGCTGAACCCCTTGTATTCAGCTTGAATTCTGTTCTGATAACCTTACCTGTTTGGGTGTGTTTATCAGCTTTACATTCGGGTGACAGTTCAGTCTTTCTTTTAAAAGTTATTAGTGCTAGAATTTGTACTTAAGCCTGAAGTTGTGTATCAGTCATAAATTATATTAAACCCTGCTGTATTTTGAACCTTTCTGTATTTACATATTAGTAACCTGAACTTGAACTTTGCATTCTGAACACTTTTTTTGTCACCCCTTTAATTTTCAGTTTGCTTTCTCAATAAATCAGATTGTTACTTGAGTTGCTTTAATCACTAAAAGTGCTTTATCTGTGATGTACTCTTTGAATCGGCTCTTTTGTGACGCTTATAAAACGTCACTATAAATTAAAATACAACCTGCATATTTTGGTTAATCGATCTGTTGTATGAGCATACTTGATATTGTGAACTGTGCCTACAAATTGATTATACCATTAGTCCTAAATTAGATTGCTGCATCCTTTTTTTTGTGTTAAAAGAAACTTGCTTTGTGCAACATCTTTTGATCTTATTGTATCTGTTTGATAAAATAAATCTTTTGAAGTCTGATTATTTGGTATCTTGTTTTGATCATTTTATTCAACTTGCTTTATACTATATTGTTTTGATAACAATAAGGTAATCACCTTGATCACATAGGTTTTATTTACATAAGCGAATAGTAGAATAAGTAAGCTTCCGCGATTATATTACTAGTCCTTGTGTAAGTTTGAAAAAGAGTTTAAAAATCACCCAAACTCTATTCAACCCCCCTTCTAGGGTGTGTTTACGCCATTATCGATCCAACATGCAGGATGCAAAGTGGATAGAAAAAGTACTTTAGGCACATGTCAGTTATTGGGAAATAGACTTGTGTCATGGTTCAGCAAGAAACAAAACTCAATTTCGACATCAACAGTTGAAGCTGAGTATATAGCAGCAGCAATTAAGAGATTATGGGATAGAAGACCATAATGTGTGATAATACAAGTGCAATTGCTATCACTAACAATCCAGTTTTGCACTCAAAGACGAAACACATTGATGTGAGACATCACTTCATAAGAGATCGTATGTAAAAGAAGGATGTTACAGTTCTCTATGTCTCGACTGAAGATCAGTTGGCTGACATTTTTACCAAACCTTTTGACAAATAGAGATTTTCCAAGATGAGAACTGAATTGGGTATAATCAAAGTCATCTAAGTCAGTTTAAGCTTAGAGATTCATCAAGGAGATTGATCTTTGTAATGCTGGGTGCGCTCACTTAACAGATCAGTTATTGACATCAACAATCTCAAACCGACTAACTGAAACTGAAGAATTGACAGAACTGAATTTATTCTATAAACTGACTTTAAACATCAGTTTACCTAGTCAAAAAGAGTCAAATGGTTGAAAGGATAAAACCGACAGAGGTTATATCGAATTTAATTAGCGCCGTTTATGTCAGACCTTGTTGCTTGTACACCTTACTATTGTCATAACAGTACATGCATCGGTTACACCAACCATCATGGAATTTGAATAGTCAATACAAAATCTTCAGAAAATCCACAAACCGTCAGTACACCCCCCATCTATATTCTCTATATATCCAACCCCTTGCACATCCTTCCTCTCACAAAAGAAAAATTCAAACTTTGTCTCTCACAAAAATCCAAAATTCTATTTTTTTTCAAAATTACTTCATTTAGAAAATTTCGTAATGGTAGCCTCCAAGAAATCACAAGAAGAAAGGCTCATTACTAAATTAGATACTCTATCTTTTGAACAATATGAAGAACTCTGCAAAAATACTCTGTTAGCAAGCCTCATTTGCGAGAAGATTAAGCTTCAACAATGATTAAGAGGCATCCGGGAAGTAGAGTTCAACGATGATCATGATTTTGAAGGGATTTTGCAGTTCTGGGAAAACATGAGATTAGTAAGGCAATCCCTGATTACAAAAGTTCGAGGTGAAAGTGTTAGGTGTAGTGCCCGAAAGACAATTTGTGTAATTGTTTTTAATAATGGATGACAGAATTTATCTCACCTTATTACTTGATTTGTGCTTGTAAATTAATACACTGCTGCAAACCCTAAATATATCAGTATGTAACCGCTTAACTCAGTGTATGGCATGCACATGAGGATTGAGTTAATGGTGATATACTTAAACTGTTAGTCCATGGTGAACTTAATCAGAGTTTAGGGTCTCTTGATTAAAACACCAATAATGCGCCCAGAACACCTTAGGGTGTGATAGTCTTATCCGGACTTTCGGTAGAGGGTACCTACGTGGGGCATTTATATAGGACTGGACCGATTTAATATGTATTTCTCGGTATAATTCCGTAATCGAGGAATCTTATTAAATCATTAGATGATCATATATGGATCAACCTTAATCCTGAGGTGATCAAAGGGTGCTGCTTGTATCGGGGTAGTGTTTGATGTGTTAGTTACAGTTCACTTAAATATGTGTTCCAAGACACTTCTCATTGGCACTATCTCCTCGATGAGTGAGTAGTTACGATTTTCACAGACATGTAATTCATTCCTCCTGCGGAAGTAGAGACACAGATCTTATTGTTTGTTAGCCCTAAGAAAGTGATCGATCCCGGGAGTTCATACTAGACTAATTGATCACTAGTCAAACATGTGAACTAATTGATCATTAGGGGTTAATGGTAAATAAGGATAAGATATTCTGTGTCGGGTTTATGGAGATATCCCACTCAGAGTGGACAGTCTATGGAGGGTTAATCCGTGTGTAGTGATTATATCAGTGGACGCTTATTTACTCATAGGGTTGAGTGTAAGTATATATATCTATAATTGGTAGAGTTCAGTTTTGGGTTTATGGTGGCGTAATCCCGGAATTAATAATTTAATATATATATTATGTTCGATGAATAATATATTTAATTATTGGAGCTACTGGTTATAGGTCAATGGTCCCCAATGTGACTTCTATAATTCGGGCTTATATTCTTGTTTATTTGGGCCTCAGTAATAATTAATTGGCTGGGCCAATTAATTGATATGCATGGATATTATTTAGTTGACCTAAATAATATAATACACATAAAAGACATTTTATGTGGGCTAAAAAACCCTAGGAGGTGGCGCCATTTTTGGTCCCTTTTTAGCACAAGAATTGATTTTCTTGTGTTATGGAAAATAAAAGATATTCTTGTTATGTGATTGGTTGTATGCTTGTTATTTGATTTCCTATTGGTCAATAACATGTCACAATTATTCATTAAGGAAAATATCTTTTTATTTAATTTAATTATTTATTTATTTAATTAATTAAAACATGGAGACCAATGATTTACTCTCCTATAAAAAGAGAGTTATTCCAAGTGTAAAACAACACTTGAAAATTTCGGCCATCATCACGAAAATATAGAGAAAAAAATAGTTTTTTTTGTCTTGGGTTTTAGAAGAAGAAAAACTACAAGTTTTTCTTGGTGTTGCATATCAAGGAGGTTCTCATATCAAGAACGGTGTCCACCAACCACCGTCTGGAAAACACATTGGAAGATCAAGGCTTCTCGTCCGAAGATCAAAGCTTCTCTTCCTACTATTGGTATGGTTTTTCTTAACTCCCTTGTAGTAATTAAATCCTTTGTTTATGTGTTATAATATATGAATCGTGATCCATCCGCTGCGCATAGATCTAATTTGTTTAGATCTAAGATCCTACTTCCTACATGTGGTATCAGAGCGAGGTTCCACGATTTATGTAGTTATAATCATAAATAAATGATTTAAAAGGAGTGGAATTGCATGTAGATAAATTTGAACTTTTTATATGCATAGATAATGATTGGTTGTTGTGGTTGAAGAGATGGATTGGGGTTGACACGGGTTACCCGTTAGATCTATTGTAAACTCATATAAACGAAGAAAATTCGTTCATATGAGTATAGGAAATTATGTAATTTATTCCTTGATGCAATTTTAATTTCCTAGAAGTAGATCTGTTTTGTTTCTGTTTGGTATTTCCGTTCTCCCTGTTGATTGAGCCATTGAAACGACAATCCCTCCGGTCAGAATTAATATTAAAAGATGAAGAACAATCCCTCCAAATTTGGGGTTGATCGGAGTCTGTCTCAATATCCGTTCGTTGCAATAAAGAGGCTGCTGTACCAGAAAAACGCAGGATTCACAGAAACCCTTGCTGTGACTTCCTCGAATTTTTGGAAGAGTTTGGACCATTGAAACGCAAATCCGATCGGTCATACTAATAAAAATGCAGTTATTGACATGTCATAAAAATTTCAGGTCAATCGGGTTAATCTCGACTCCCGATCGGCCTCGGGAAGTCACTGATGCGCTGCTGTGAAAGACAGATTCAGCAGCAAGTTAGGCGGCTCACTGGAGACAATTGACAAGTCAAAACTCCGATCCAACCGTCCATATTAAAGCCCGAGGAGTGAAGAAAAGATATGAAAATTTTCGTCACGATCCGAGTTCGTTTGGTTTACCGATCATCGAAGAATTTGAACAGCTACAGATTATGTTAGAAAGTAGTAAACCCTAGTTATGGTTTGGTTATTTATTTTCTAATAGGTTACATACGGGGGTGCCAACGGTCCATCTCGGTGTTTATTTTCTGCACTAGAATACATGTTTAGATTGTATGTGTAGAACCGGAAAATTGCCATGACATGCATCATATCATGAATTACACTCCATATGCATACATGTAGAAATTAATTCGAGGAATTAGTTAGGCATGTATACAACACGCAACTAGTTTTAATTAATTGTATGATATTAATTAGAAACTAATTAGGGTAAAAACCGAGGAACACGAGTTTTGTCAATCGTCGAGGTTGGGTGATGGATTCTCGGTGAATTCCACCTTACCTAGACGAGATTACGTTTTTGCTCCGTAGTGTCTACGTGAAAGTTTGATGTTTAAGGATTGGATAATCACGGGCAAGCATGGTTCGAAAATGGTCAAACCATGGTTGGGGGTCAACTGAGCCACGGCTCGATCGACTTAGCCCTCCACGTGTGGCGTTTGCACGGGGGTCCGGCAAGGCTGAGCCATCCGACGAGCCACTACGGCTCAACGGAGCTCCCCTAGGCTTGACCCGTCCGACGGCCACATATGTTCCAACGAATAGGTCGGGTGGGCTAGCCCACATAACCGACACCATTCGGGCCCATGATTTATTGTTCCTTAAAGATACATCAAGTCCAAAAACGAAATCAGTAAACCCACCAATTTTTTTCAAAATATTGAGTAGGAGCGGGAGAGGCGACAACCGACCCCACAGCCTCTACTGTTGACTCAAGCACCGTGAGAGAATGGTGACGCCTCGTGCCGGCTTTGATTTTGCCCCCCCTAAGGAAGGCCGTCACCGCTATCAAAATTCAAGGCTTGGTCTCCGAAAGGATAGGATTTTGGGTACTCGCCGAGTCACCGACCGACCACTAAGGCGAAGACACTCAGGGGTCTACCTAAAAATCCAAACAAGAGGGTCACACTCATAAAGGGTATTTCGGTAATACCTTGCTGAAAAAAGAAAGGTGATTGACGATCACAAATGAGATGTTCGATTCTCAATTTGATCTTCAATATTAATCGAAACCTCTTTGACCTACCCTAAGGCAGCACTGAGGTAAGAGATTAAGTACTTGGAACGGTAGGATAGACTATAAGTACTTAGTTTATAGTTCCTAAAATCAATTAGTAGTGTATAATTTGGATTTATTTTCTGTCAATTTTATTTCAACTATTTAAATATCTCTCTATGGTACTAGACTGCTAATGTATGTTTTAAATTGACTAGTAACGACTTCGTTAAAAGTGGTAAGTAACTAGAACGTTGTGCTTATTAATCTTACATGCAATTAATTTTTTGGAAGAGTCGATACATGTCAAAATCGAGAAATTTCTACTGGTGCGGGTACTATCCGAGAACAATGATATTTCTCTTGAGCCTTCATGACTTGAGTGACGTAAACAAGTATGTCACTGCTGTCACTCGTGTTGAACGAGAGACAACCATAGTGAGTTTGAAATATGATTGGGATGATAAAATTCTTCTAGTGAATTTTTAAATTTGTGTAGTGACTACACGAGAAATTTTCTAATAGAAAAATTGGAGAATCATAAATTAAAGTGTTGCTAGTTAGACGTTATTTGGAACCGATAAACTAGTGGGAGCTTTAATCTTATGTTTTTCTGATTTATTAGAAAATTAGTCCCACTGGGTGACGCTTTCATTAGACATCCCACAGTTCACGAGTAGTGTCTACTCAAACGAACTGCTAGTTCAAGACTATTTCCTTTTAAGGAAAGTCAAGAATGGGAAAGAGAGACTAAACCGAAATATTGTGATCACCTCAGGATTAAGGTTGATTCATATAGGACTGGACCGATTTAATATGTATTTCTCGGTATAATTCCGTAATCGAGGAATCTTATTAAATCATTAGATGATCATATATGGATCAACCTTAATCTGATGTGATCACAGGGTGCTGCTTGTCTCGGGGTAGTGTTTGATGTGTTAGTTACGGTTCACCTAAATATGTGTTCCAAGACACTTCTCATTGGCATTATCTCATGATGAGTGAGTAGTTCTGATTTTCACAGACATGGAATGCATTCCTTCCTGCGGGAAGTAGAGAGACAGTCCCCTTATTTGTTAGCCTTAAGAAAGTGATCGATCCCGGGAGTTCGTATTAGACTAATTGATCACTAGTCGGACATGTGAACTAATTGATCATTAGGGGGTTAATGGTAAATAAGGATAAGATATTATGTGTCGGGTTTACGGAGATATCCCACTCAGAGTGGACAGTCTATGGAGGGTTAATATGTGTGTAGTGATTATATCAGTGGACGCTTATTTACTCATAGGGTTGAGTGTAAGTATATATATCTATAATTGGTAGAGTTCAGTTTCGGGTTTATGGTGACGTAATCCCGGAATTAATAATTTAATCTATATATTCTGTTCGATGAAAAATATATTTAATTATTGGAGCTACTCATTTATGCATACTAGTCCCCAATGCGCTTTCTATAATTCGGGCTTATATTCTTGTTTATTGGGCCTCGAGAATAATTAATTGGCTGGGCCAATTAATTGATATGCATGGATATTATTTAGTTGGGCTAAATAATATAATACACATAAAAAACATTTTATGTGGGCTAAAAAACCCTAGGAGGTGGCGCCATTTTTGGTCCCTTTTTAGCACAACAATTGATTTTCTTGTGTTATGGAAAATAAAAGATATTCTTGTTATGTGATTGGTTGTATGACTTGTTATTTGATTTCCTATTGGTCAATAACATGTCACAATTATTTATTAAGGAAAATATCTTTTTATTTAATTTAATTAATTAAAACTTGGAGACCAAGAATTTACTCTCCTATAAAAAGAGAGTTATTCCAAGTGTAAAAAAACATTTGAAATTTCGGCCATCATCACCAAAATATTGAAGAAAAAAATTAGTTTTATTGTCTTGGGTTTTAGAAGAAGAAAAACTACAAGTTTTTCTTGGTGTTGCATATCAAGGAGGTTCTCATATCAAAAAGGGTGGCCACCAACCACCGTCTGGAAAGCACATTGGAAGATCAAGGCTTCTCGTCCTAAGATCAAAGCTTCTCTTCCTACTATTGGTATGGTTTTTCTTAACCCCCTTGTAGTAATTAAATCCTTTGTTTATGTGTTATAATATATGAATCGTGATCCATCCGCTGCGCATAGATCTAATTTTTTTAGATCTAAGATCCTACTCCTACAGAAAGGATTATTCTCAATGAAGCAGTCATCAAAATGCTAGTTGATTTCAAAGAACCACTTGTGAAATCGATAGATTTGAGTTGTTTACTACTCAAAAGAGATGTCTTTCTCAAACAAATTTCTTTAACTAAGGAACCAGCAGCTATTGATTCTCATGTCAACAACCTCAAACCAGAGTTTGGACTTCTCAGCAAATGGCTCTGCATGCATGTTATTGGTAGATACAAAGGCATTGCCACATTATCTTAAGACAGTATTTATCTGATGAACATAATCTGTGATGAACTTGAGTTCAATTGGGCAAGTTGCGTTCAATCAGTTAAAACAGCAACACTTAGCTAAATTAGAAAGTGTTCGAAAAGCTCAACCTGAAGGAAGAGCATCTGTTGACAGACTTCGACTGAAAAAGACAATCAGTGGCGTTATTCAACATTATTTGGAAAGACTCAAGGAAGGGAATGCTGTAGAACGAACTGGTGGATCTATAATAAGAATGGATACATCCACAGGGGATGTAACTCTAGTCCATTCTAGGAAAGAAACCTGCAAGACATTCCAACCTGAAGCCAAGAAGAAAACTGTGTCTCAACAAATAGCTGAACACAAAGGAATCAAATGAAAAGCTGACTCGGAGATAGTTAAGTCAATTGGAAAATGTTTGTTCCCAGGCACCTCAAGTCATTCAGCACCAACTGAGGGGGAAACACAACTAACCACTGAAGTCATAAGAAAAGACTATATAGCAACTGAAATTGTTTCTCAGTTACAACAGACAATCCCAGAGAAACAAGTTTCCGTTATGGATGCTGAAAAGGAGCAACAGCAATTTCAGCAACAACCAGCTCAACAATCAGTTCATATTTTTGAGCTGAAAGAATCATCAGGCTGATGAAGATGAAGCCAAGACCGAAGACTGTCGTGAAGCTACTCTATCAAGTGAAGAAAAGTTATTGTTGGAGAAACTTGAAGTTAAGGATCTATATGCTCTATTTCCATTGAATGAGTTTCTCACAAATTGTTTCAGATGATTTACTGAGATAGCTCAACGAAGAAAATCAGCCACATCATCAACACTGGATAATCAAAAGAAGAAGGATGATGACAAAGACGATGAATCGAAGAAAGGAGCTGATAAGATTACAGTTTTGCAAACAAAAACTCAACCTCAAGCTACGAAAACTGTTGATCAACAAGAAAAATTGCCAGTTGGAAACTAAACAACTGACAATCAGTAAGCTGTTAGAATGGTTGAAGATAAGCAGTTAATGGTAATCAAGGATGATACTCAGGCGGAAATCCAACAAGATGAAGAAACAGATCCTTCTGAAATTATGACAAAAGATGAATTGAGCAAAATACATGAAAATCTGAAGATCATTCTCAACAAAATGAAGAATACATTGGCCTTTTGTCAAGTATTTCTGGATATTTGGAATATCGGAAGAAGACAGACATCTCAGTCGACACAAAGTTAAGTATTATTCAGAAATCAAGTTCTAGCTCAGCCGTAGAAATTCTCCGTCTCAAAGAAACTCTTGAACTGACAAGCCCAGTAGACAGAGAAACGCATGCTGAAGCAGAATGGCATTTAAATCAGCGTATCTTTGGTTTAGAAACTCAGCTGAATGAAGTACTCACTTCTCAAAAGATTATCTCAGTAGACCAAATAGCAAACCATCAGTTGGTAAATCAGTTATATGATGCCAAAGAGGGGGAAGCTGAAGAAGAAAAGCTGAGACTTCTGATTTTATCAAACAAATCAATGGTTAAGATTAAATGGACGTTGGAAAGAAATAGAGGATTATCCAATGGATACAAGTCAAAAGGTGGATGATCAGAAAGCTGTCAAAAGCATTCTAACAATGTCGATTATGAACATTGACAGAAAGCAAGTCAAATGGGACAAATCTGAAACGGCTATGTTTGAATTTCAAACATAAGTCACAAGGATTCTCACCTATAAATAGAGGACTCCTAATTCAGATACAAGTGATGATTTTTAAGAGAAAAACAAAGTATAATCTTGAGCTTCAGATTCTTATCAAGAATTCACCCTGCTGACCCTACTGAGCATAAAGCTACTAATCCAAAAAACTTCTTCAAGTGTAATCTGCTTTCAAGCTACATCAAGTTTACACACTTGAAGACCTCAAGCTGCTGATCATATCATCCTGATCAAGCTGCTGAAAGCTGAATCACTTACATGATTCAAAATTTCTTTTACAAGAAATCTACTGAAGACAGTGAAGCATCTTTTGGGTGTCAAAGACTGTTGTTTGTGGTGGAGCTGGTGAAGAGGCAATCCTACCCTTCAAGGACCAGTGAAAGACTTTGGAGCAGAAATCCTACATGTTCCAAGTGTTCAGTTTGTGAAGCCATAGTTATTGGTGAAGGACAAGCAACTTAGGGATTTTTGTAACTGCTACCTCAAGAATCTCTAGTGAATTACCTCCAACATCACAGGAGAAGAGTGGACTGACAGGATTACACCACCTGGAACCACTATAAAATTTGCCTACTTACTTTCTGCATTTATATTCTGCACTTAGTATATTTAGCACATCAATCTACTGAATCTAGCAACTGAATCACAAACATACACTACTGAGTATATAATACTTGGTATCATATTTTAACAACAAGTAATAAGGCTTAATTTGAATATATTCCGCTGCAAAAAATTCAGTAAAGTCAATAGTCAATGAGACTCACGAGTGTCAAGAGACTCTCGAACTATCGCCAGTCACTTGAGTTGCCGAATTTGTTAACTCCAAAAGTTTTAAGTGTTAAGTTTATTCACCCTCTCTAAACTTAACCAAAGCTTGTTCAAGGACCAACAATTGGTATCGGAGCGTTAAGCCGCTCAAGTAATCCTACTTGTTGTGCTTGTGAAAATACTTTGAAAACTTTTTCAAGTTTCGATTTTCAAAGCTTTGCATCATGGATAACAACCAAGATGCTAGAACAATGTTGATGTGTTCTTTAGATCGCTTTTGATGAGTAGAAACGTCGTATGCGTGCTTTTATTTAGCTGCAACACATGATGAGATGATGGATGTGCTGACAGATGGACCACTTGAGATTACCAAGTCAGTAACAGTGGGAGATGAGACACAGTACATTCCAAAGCCAAAAAGAGAATGGACTGCTGAAGATAGAAAAAGAGCAAACCTCAACAATATTGCTATTGATATCATATACAGAACCTTGGATAGCAATACGTACATGAAGGTGAAAGATTGCAAGACTTCAAAAGAACTTTGGGATAAGTTACAGTTAATCTGTGAAGGCACTGATGCAATCAAGAAGAACAAGATCAATGTGGTAAAGAAGAAGTTTCAGGAGTTCAAAATGAAACCAAATGAAACTATTGAACAAATGAAGTCAAGATTCAATGCAATCATGGATGAACTCACCCTACTGAGCGTGAAGTACTCACAGGAAGAAATCAATTCAAAAATCTTGGAAGAATTACCTGCAAAAGAAGTTTGGGAAATAAAGGTGACTGCCATAGAAGAAATGAGGAGTTCGCATGAAGAAGACACCTTCAAATTATTTTTAGACCTCAAGGCATATGAATTCAGTAAGAAACTTGTACGACTGAAAAAGAAGAACCAAAGACCACTGCATTGGCTGCTACACATCAAGAAGAAACATCCGCAGCTCAAGATGATCTACTGGAAGAGATGAAAGAGCAAATTGCCCTACTGAGCAAGAAAATCAGAATGATGAAAACATGAAAGGGTTCTCCAAGGAATTTCACAATGAAATTCAGTGAAAAGAAGAAGGAAGAATCCAAGAAAGATAATGATTATTTGTGCTATCATTGCAAGAAACCAGGACACTTCAAACCTGACTGTCCTGAATTAAAATAGAAAAAGGAACCTGATTATCTTTGCTTCAACTGCAAGAAACCTGGACATTTTAGACATGATTGTCCAGACATACTGAAGAGCAAGAGCCAACAAAGAAGATCTGGCAAGAAAGCTATGGTTGTTGAAGATGAATCAGGATATGAAGTAGAATCAGAAAAAGGAAATGAATCTGATGATACTGCACTTGTTGCTGATATGGATGATTATGCTTTAATGGCAAATATGGATGAAACAGAGGAGGTATACAATTCTTTATCTATTAACACTCCTGCTGGAAGTGATTATGAATCAACTTGTGGTTCAAATCCTAAAAATTCTGACAATGAAGAAACCTTGGATGCCATCCTTAATCAACTGAGGATAATACAATCTGGTTATGAGATTGTGAAGGCTGAAAAAGAAGCTCTTCAATCAGAAGTTGAAAGATTAAAATCTGAATTAAGAGTTCTCAAGGGTAAGGAAAAAGAAATTGAACAGAATCAACATAAGTCTGTCGTACATTCAGTAGCTGCTGAATCTGCTGAACAAACTTGTTCCTCCACTGAATTCAAATCTGGAAAACCTTATGGTGATAGAATAGGCCTTGGATTTGGAACTCAACGATCTAATAACAGTGGATCCAGTAAGGTCACTGAACCTAGTACCAAAATTGGTCGTAAGTTTGTGCCTGCACAAGATCCAACTCCCAAAAAGGTTGCTGAGGCAGTAAAGCCTACTGAGAAAGCTTCAAGGAAGCAAATTCAGAAGTCAAGAAGGTCAACAGCATCTAACAAAAAGAATAAATCTAATAATAGGACTGATGTACCTTCTAGACCTGCTAATAGCAGACCTGCTACCAAGTCTGCTGGACCACAAAAGAATAAAAATCAGAAATATTCCAAGGATAAGAATCCTAAACCTAAAAATGTCAATCATTCTAGGGATACTTATCTCAGGGGGAAATGTAGATTGTTCCCTACTGTTGATGATTGGAATAGTCTTGCCCCCATTGCTAGAAACAACAGATATAACCACACTGCTAGGGTAAAACCTAAGCAATGGAATTAGCAGATGACTTATACAAGATCTCAGCAGACTCCATACTACAGGGCTGTTCCTAACAGACAGCAAACTAATGGTTATGCTAGTGCTTCTAACAAAATAAATCACTTTAAACAACATTATATTCCAAAAGGCCAGAAAGCATATATGAATCCTACACAACCAATTGTTAGACCTTATGGATGTGTAGCATACATGTATGAACAAAAGTATGATACCTTTCAAAGAAGACCTTATGGAAATTTGCCAAGGGTCATGCTTGCCACTGACCACTATGGACCCAAACAGTTTTGGGTACCTAAAATGAATTAACTTTGTTTTGTAAGGTGTCTAGTACTTGGACAATGGATGTTCCAGACATATGACAAAGAATAAGCACTGTCTGTCAAACATTGTGGCAAAGGATGGTCCAAGAGTGAATTTTGGCAACAAGAATACACCAGGATACACAAGAGGATATGACACACTTGTGAGAAATGGATTAACAATCAGGAATGTTGCATTTGTGGAAGGACTAGACTACAACCTACTGAGCACTGGACAATTTTGTGACCTGGGCTACAAGGTCACTTTTGACAAAAACAACTGTATTGTCATTAGTGAAAGAGGTGATCATGTTGTGTTGGCTAGAAGAAGGCAACAAAACATGTATGTTGTGGATTGGTCTACTGCTATTCCAGAAACCTGCCTGATTGTGCATACCAAGTCAGAACTTAATTGGCTATGGCATAAGAAGTTGAGTCATCTAAATTTTGATGATATCAATCGGTTGGTGAAGAAGAAACTGGTGATTGGTTTACCTGAGATCACATTCAAGAAGGATGCTATATGTGATGCCTGTCAGCAAGGTAAACAAACAAAATCAAGCTTCAAATCAAAAACTAAGCAGTCGACCAAAAAGAGTTTTGGAGCTGATGCACATGGATCTTTTTGGGTCAGTAACACCAACAAGTGTAATAGGAAAGAAGTACACTTTAGTAGTTGTGGATGATTATTCAAGATACACTTGGGTAGTATTCATGAACAAGAAAAGTGAAATACTTCAAAATATGCCTGAACTTTTGAAGAGATTGCAAAATGAGAAAACTTTGACAGTAGTGAAGATCAGATCCGGTAAGGGTACTGAATTTCTCAACAAAGTTATAAGAGAATATTGTGAACAGAATGATGTACTACATCAACTTGTTGATGCTGGTACACCTCAGCAAAATGGGGTTGCTGAAAGAAGAAACAGAACTTTGAAAGAAGCAGGCAGAACTATGATTTGTGAATCATTATTACCTGAAAGATATTGGGTGAAGCAAGCTTAATACAAAGATGCTATACACAAAATAGGACCTCAAGTGAACAAGAAGTCAAAGACACCTTATGAGATCTGGAATGGAAGGAAACCTAATATATCTTACTTTCATCCATTTGGAAGCAAATGTTTTATCTTAAATCATAAGGAACAATTGAAGACATTCCAAGCAAAATCAGATGAACGAATCTTCTTGGGATATTCCTCTGTCAGCAAAGCATTCAGGGTATTGAACAAAAGGACACTGAAACATGAAGAAACAATACATGTTGTGTTTGATGAACCTAAGTTCACTGGAATGCAAGATGAAGATTCAGAACCTGCTGAGAATCAACAAGTCACTGATCCAGAATGTGTTGATGTTTTGGAAAGGTTTAATGACTTAAAGGTTTCTGACTCTGCCCCTGTTGAACCCCATGCTGGTAACACTACTGATGAAACAACTGAAGCAGTTCAAGGATCTGCTGGGCCTCCTGTTGAAGAAACAGCAGACCCTACTGAAGATGATGTTCCTGAGAATCAATCTAACCAAAATCCACAATGGTTAAGGGATCACCCTGCTGAACAAGTATTGGCCACATACATCAAGGTGTGAGGACTAGAAGACAATTGAAAGCAATGTTTACATGTTTTCTATCTCAAATGGAACCTAAAGTTATTGAGAAAGCAATATCAGATCCAGATTGGATAATTGCTATGCAAGAAGATTTGAATGAATTTGAAAGAAATCAAGTTTGGACACTAGTGGAAAGGCCCAATCATGCAAACATCATTGGAACTAAATGGGTATACAAAAACAAATTGGATGAATCTGGTACCATTGTGAGGAATAAGGCCAGACTAGTAGCAAAAGGCTATTCTCATGAAGAAGGAATAGATTTTGATGAAACATATGCACCTGTTGCAAGATTGGAAGCTATAAGATTATTCTTAGCATATGCTGCATATAAAAACTTCAAAGTATATCAGATGGATGTCAAAAGTGCATTTTTGAAAGGCATTCTTGAAGAGGAGGTCTATGTTCAGCAACCTCCTGGTTTTGAAGTTAAGGATCAAGAAGATAAAGTGTGCAGACTCAATAAAGCACTTTATGGTTTGAAACATGCACCAAGAGCATGGTATGAGACCCTATCTCAATTCTTGGTGGACAATGGTTTTACCAAAGGTACCATTGACAAGACTCTTTTCAGAATCAGTGAAGGAGACAACACCCTGCTGGTGCAAATTTATGTTCATGACATAATATTTGGTTCTGAAAATGATTTACTTTGTGAAAATTTTGCAAATATGATGAAAAGTAAATTCCAAATGAGTATGATGGGTGAGATGAATTACTTTTTGGGTTTACAAGTCAAACAAATGAAAGATGGAATCTTCATTCATCAAACCAAGTACACCAAGGAGCTGTTGAAGAAGTTTGGTATGGAAAATAGCACCAAGGTATCAACTCCTATGAGTACAAATATTAGATTGGATGAAGACAAAGATGGCAAAGATGTTGATCAGACTTTATACAGAAGGATGATAGGCAGTCTGATGTACCTTACTGCCAGCAGACCTGATATATCCTTTGTTGTAGGTGTTTGTGCAAGGTTTCAATCAAAACTGTTGGTCCCTTGAAAAGGCTTTGGTTAAGTTTAGAGGGGGGGTGAATAAACTTAACACTTAAAACTTTTGGAGTTAACAAACTCAAAGAACTTCAAAGAAGTCTGGCGACCGTCGATAGTCCGGCCGATACTCGATAGTCTCACGATCGCTCGCCATCGAATTTGTGCAGCGGAATATATCAAAAATTAAGCCTTATTACTTGTTGTTAAATATGATACCAAGTATTAGATACTTAGTAGTGTATATGTGTGATTCAGTTGTTAGATTCAGTAGATTGATGTGCTAGATATACTAAATACAGAATATAAGTGCAGAAAGTAAGTAGGCAGATTTTATAGTGGTTCCAGGTGGTGTAATCCTGTCAGTCCACTCTTCTCCTATGATGTTGGAGGTAATTCACAAGAGATTCTTGAGGTAGCAGTTACAAGAATCCCTAAGTTGTTTGTCCTGCACCAATAACTATGGCTTCACAAACTGAACACTTGGAACAGGTAGGATTGCTGCTCCAAAGTCTTCCACTGGTCCTTGAAGGGTAGGATTGCCTCTTCACCAGCTCCACCAAAAACAACAGTCCTTGACACCCAAAAGATGATTCACTGTGTTCAGTAGATTCCTTGTAAAAGAAAGTTTGAATCAAGTAAGTGATTCAAACTTTCAAGAAATTTTGATCGGATGATATGATCAAGACTTGATGTCTTCAAGTGTGTAAACTTGATGTAGCTTGAATGCAGATTACACTTGAAGAACTTTTCTGGATCAGTAGCTTTATGCTCAGTAGGGTCAGCAGAGTGCTTGATCGATTATAAATCTAATAGCTCAAGATAGATCCTTATTTTTCATCATTTGTATCTGAATTAGGAGTCCTCTATTTATAATTAGGAATCCTTGTGACTCATGTTTGAAATTCAAACATAGCCATTTCAGATTTGTCCCATCTTGACTTGCTTTTTCTCGATCGTTTCTAGGACTCGACAATCGCGATTGCTTTTGACAGCTTCTGATCATGTCACCTTTTGACTTGTATCCATTGGATAATCCTCTGTTTCTTCCCAACGTCCAATTAATCTTAACCATTGATTTGTTTGATAAAATCAAAGGTTCTTAGTCGTCTTTTCTTTGTAATCTTCCAATGTAACCTTTGAATAATTGGTATATGTATCGTTGTGTTCATGTGATCATGAGTCTGCTGAAGTACATATCAGTCAGCTGATCCATATCTTGCTGTGTTTAAGAAACAATGCAGCTGACTTCTTTTATCTAACTTTTATTGTGAAGTTAGATTACACCATTTTGCATATAACTAAGTTCCAATCACCACTTAACTTGTGGAACTTAGACCTTGTACACAAGGTATATGTAATCTGACGATACAGGGTTTCACCCCTCCACGTGTCGTCTATCGGTTGGTCATCATGACGATACAGGGTTTCACCCCTCCACGTGTCGTCTATCGGTTGGTCATCATATTATGGATTAGCGCCAAGGTACTCATGTCGATGCCCAGTCTCAAGCTACGACGTTCGACCATCAAGCAGTGTAGGACAATGAGTCCCGGAGTAGAGTACCGCAGGTCGGCAACATCGACATGGAGGACAGAGTCCGCACCAGGTTTCCAGGCCCATTAACAACATTAGCTTGGGCAAGGGTTAAGGCCCATTAAAGGGTAAATGTGACAATAACATAAGCCGACTTAGTATTAGGGTTAGGGCAAGTGTTGTCATTATAAAGACCCCATTCCACAAACTACGTAAGGCTTGATTTCTGGAACCTAACAGGATACGTAGGCAATCTAAGATACATTCTTAGACTCAGCCGCAAACACTAAAACAACACCACCTCATTCTATAGGCATTAGGGTTTTTTGTGTGTGTTCATCACTAGATTCAATTAGGGCCCGGATTATTAAGGTGACACAATTAGTCATCGTCATTGGCGCTAGAAGGAGGGACTTCTATTGTTGAATACACCAAGATCATGATGCCTCCCAGAAAAGCCGCATCCAAAGCTGCAGAGCAAAGCTCACAGATTAATGAGCCATTAGATCCCGATACGCAAGGAGAAAAAGATCCAGTCTTGGATCTTTCCTGTGAAGATCCTCAGCGAGAAAAGCAAGGAGGAAAAGGTCCAGTCTTGGATCTTGTACGTGAAGATCCTCAGAGAGAAAAGCAGGGTCTTGCTCTGGAACACCGAGCGCTAGTGGATCAATTAGCAGGGGCGGATCTTGAATTAATGTCCAGAATTATAGCGGAGGCAGTTACAACGCAAAGACAAGCAGCCGGCGGCCAGAAAGGTGCCGCGGCAGAAGGCGGTCTGAAAGATGCTGTAGACAAGCCCAAGCAAACTCCCAGAGACGAAGTCAGTGCGTCCTCTAGCTCGGTGGAGAGAAAGAGGCGTGAGATCCAACAGAAGCATCATAAAATGGATGAAGACAGTGTCAGGGAGGAACTGGATGTTATTCTGGGAAAGAATCCGGTTTCGCTATGGTTAGAGTCTCATTTCACAAAGGAGATCGAGAGTTTCCCTAAACCCAAGGGGTTTAAGATACCAAAGATAGAACCTTACGATGGTACTACCAACCCGTAAGACCATCTACACAGGTATCTGTCCCAGATGAGGTTGGATGGCGCACCCGATGCCATGGGATGTCATGCGTTCGAAACACTTCTCGCAGGTCGGGCCAGAGAATGGTTTACTAAGCTACGACCAGATTCGATCTCCAGTTTCGACATGCTAGCCCGCAAGTTTCGGTATGCGTTCATCGTCAACAAGAAGTTTCGCTTAAGCGCCACGCACCTCATGAATATGAGGCAGCAAAGGGATGAAGCAGTGTTAGATTATTTGAAGAGATTTAATCTCGAGGCCATGCAGGTCAAGGATGAAGATGATCGACTTCTGATCACGTCGTTCATGGGGGGCTACGTAATACAAAGTTATACATGAAGTTGAGCAGAGATGTCCCCCAAACCATGGACGAGTGTGTTAATGTGGTGCATAGATTCTGTCAAGGGGAAGAGGCAGTGCGCTGGCACACCCAATCCGACTGGATGGATTCGAAAAAGGAAAATCGAGGTCCGAACAAGAATCAATCCAAGAGACAGGACATCGAGAGTAAACCTTCAGTCTGGGATCGTATAGAGACACCCGCCTCAGACCGCGGGGGAAAGAAGGGACCCACGCGCGACAAGGATTTCAGTCCGTTTAATCGGTCTCGAGCCAAGGTGTTATCGATCATGCTCTCGAAGACCATAGCAAGGAGACCGCCACCACTGAAGCAACCTCGAGAAAAGAGGAATTCAAGCAAGTATTGCGAGTTTCATGAAGAATAGGTCACACGACAGAGGATTGTCACGACCTGAAAAAAGATATTGACATCTGAATTCAGGAAGGGAAGCTAGATGAAGTGGTCGATAGATCTCGATGTGATGCGCCCAGGGGGCGTGGAGAGTATAAAAGAAAGAACTCCGATCAAGACAGAGGTCGAGGCCGAGATGCTCAAAGGAGGAGAAATCGGTCACCCCAGAGGAATCGATCTCTATATCGTGATGGAAATAACAGAGATAACTTTGGTCGAGACATATACGATGATAATCGACCAAACAACTACGTTAATACGATCTTTGGGCCGGTGGAGAGTGACAAGCTGATAGCTCGAGAGAGCGTAAGCAGCTCAGATTTACGACAGAAGTTGGGTACGGACCCCGCGATGATATCCCCAAGTGTAGGAGTCATAGAGAAGGGTTGGTTATCAAGGCCGTGATCAGTCGAGCCCGTGTATCAAGAGTCTGCATTGATAACGGTAGTGCAGTAAACATCTTGTATTACTCTGATTTTCATGCGATGAAGCTGAAGGAGAAAGATCTAGGTCCTATAGCATCCCCCTGTTTGGATTTACAGGTCAAGTAGTTCATCCTATGGGATCGATAAAACTTCTCACAACGGTCGGAGATGGTGAGAAAGGAAGGACCCTCGAGTTGAGATATGTAGTGGTCAAAGCTCCCTCTGCTTTTAATGTTATCTTGGGGTGACCTGCACTCTTCGATCTGCGCGCTATCATTTCAACGTTCCATAACAGCATGAAATTTCCAACCAGGAACGGTTCTCACGAGGTAAAGGGAGATGTTGAAGCTGCACAGAATTGTAACTCTGTTGTCATGAATGGGAAGATGGCAGTTCAACAAATCTTAGTCGAGGAACTGATTCCAGAGGAAGAAGAGGAAAAGAACTGGGTCTCCAGTGATACAGTCAAGAATGTTCGACTTTGGGAAGGAGAAGACGATCAGTGTGTGCAGGTCGGGATTTGGATCCCAACCAGAGAAAAACAGTTGCTCATCGAGTTGCTAATCGAGTTCAGAGATGTCTTTGCCTGGAAGGCTACCGACATGCCAGGGCTATCCACAGATATCGCGGTCCATAAGCTCAAAATTGACCAGTCTAAGAAGCCAGTCAAGCAGAAGAAAAACTTTGCGTCCGATCGACTTGAGGCAATAGAATTGGAAGTCGGTAAGCTACTGTCGGCCCAGATAGTGAGAGAAGTGTTCTATCCAGAATGGCTAGCCAACCCGGTATTGGTCAAGAAACCCAATGGCAGTTGGTGTATGTGCGTGGACTTCACCGACTTGAACAAAGCATGCTCGAAAGACTCATACCCTTTGCCAAAAATCGACAGGTTAGTGGACTCCACCATCGATTTTGATGTGTTTGGTTTTTTAGACGCGTATAAGGGATACAACCAGATTCTAATGGATCCTCGAGACGCTGAAAAATGGCCTTTATCATGGAATTCGGCACTTTCTAGTATGTAACCATGCCATTCGGATTGAAAAATGCTGGGGCTACATATCAAAGAGCAGTCAACAAGATGTTCATCAAGCAAATTGGTAGATGTATGGAGGTTTATATAGACGACTTGCTGATCAAGAGTCGATCTATCAAGCAATATTTGGTTGACGCTCGAGAGGTATTTGAAGTGTTAAGAGATACGCATATGAGGTTGAACCAAAAGAAGTGCACCTTTGGGGTCAGGTCGGGTAAGTTCTTGGGGTATATGATTTCAAAGGACGGGATTCGGGCAAACCCGGATAAAATCGACACGTTGAAGAATATGCCTGCCCCTCGAAACACAAAAGAAGTGCAAAGACTTACCGGTCGAATGGCCGCTCTCAACAGATTCTTATCGAGATCCGCACAGCGTGCGCTACCATTTTTCAAGATTCTCCGCAAGGCCAGTCATTTTCATTGGGACGATGAATGTTAGACAGCATTCGAGGAGTTGAAAGCATATTTATCAGAGTTACCCACCCTCACTTCACCTCGAGAAGGGGAGAGGTTATTAGTTTATTTGGCAGTATGCGAGGAAGCAGTGAGTGCGGTCTTAGTTTGAGAAGGGGTACATGGCCAGGTGCCTATCTACTTTGTTAGTAAAGCACTACATGGCCCCGAGATCCGGTACTCGCCAGTAGAGAAGCTTTTATTATGTCTTGTTCATGCCTCGAGAAAGTTGAGGCCCTACTTCCAATCCCATCCTATTGTGGTAGTCACGGACCAACCACTGAAGCAAATTTTAGCAAAGCCAGACACCTCAGGTCGACTGGCGAAATGGGGAGTAGAAATGGCACAGTACGACATCGAGTTTGTCCCTCGAATAGCGATAAAAGCTCAGGCCTTAGCAGATTTCTTAGCCGAAGGGATTTCCATTCAACTCGACCAAGAGAAGCAAAGTCCAGAGGAGAAATTGACCCTCCTGGTCGATGGGGCATCGAGCAAGAAGGGGGCAGAAGCAGGTCTCCTTCTTGTCAGCCCAAAGGCTAAGAGTTCTCGTTCGCCCTTCGATTTGACTTTAAAGCAACAAACAATGAGGCTGAGTACGAGGCTATGATCACTGGTCTGAAGCTTGCTCTGAAGCTAGGTGTCGAGGATTTGTTGGTTTTTTAAGTGACTCCCAGTTGGTGGTAAATCATGTGAAAGGGGAGTATGAGGCTAAGGAAGAAACCATGAAGAACTACTTAGTAGTGGTGCAAAGCCTCATACCTAAGTTCAAGGCAGTTCAATTCGAGCAGGTTCCCTGAAGTCAGAATAAAAGGGCCGATGCACTCTCTAAGCTTGCATCGAACTTCGTCTCGAGTAAGAAGGTTCTAGTCGAGCTATTGACCAATAGGAGTTACAACGAAGCGGAGGCCCAGCCGATCACTCAACGGGCCACGTGCATGGACTCGATCGCTCTTTACCTCAAGGACGGAATTCTACCATCTGATAAAATACAAGCCAGGAAGGTCCGACTCCAATCAGCAAGATATGCATTTTTTGACGACATCCTTTATCGAAAATCGTTTGTGAGCCCATGGTTGAGGTGTGTTTCCGAGATGGAAGGCGAATATCTCCTTGAAGAAATCCATAGAGGAGCCTGTGGAAATCATTGTGGAGCAAGGATGTTGGCTCGAAAGTGTAAACTAGCTGGATATTTTTGGCCATCGATGCAACGAGATGCGAATAACTTAGTTCAGAGATGCAAACCTTGTCAAATCCATGATAACATATCTCATCAACAAGCACAAGACATGAATGTCATCTTGTCAGCATGGCCTTTCAATCAGTGGGGAGTCGATATTGTTGGACCTCTACCTCGAGCCCCGAGGAATAATCGATATGTGGTCTTCACAGTGGACTACTTCACAAAATATGTAGAAGCCAAGGCTTTGCCTGACATCCGAGCTGCAACCATCAAAAAATTCTTGTGGGTCGACATTTTATGCAGGTACGGCATTCCAAAGGCTTTGATCTCAGATAATGGTACCCAATTTGAGGATTGAAAAGTAAGAGAATGGTGCAGTGAATACCATATCAATCAGCACTTCACCTCGGTGGCCCACCCACAGGCAAACGGTCAGGTCGAGCAAACTAATCGACAGATCAAGCTGGGATTGAAGAAAAGGCTAGAGGCAGAAGGTCGAGATTGGGCAATACAACTTCCGAGCATCCTATGGTCATATAGGAGAGCTCCTAATTCCTCGACAGGAGAAACTCCTTTCTCTCTAGTGTATGGATGCGAAGCGGTGATACCCACCGAGATTGGCGTTCCCTCTCCTCGAGTTCTGGCTTATAATGTTGAAACAAATTCACCCGACCTTTGACACGAGAAAGATAACGTCGAGGAGCGAAGAGAGATAGCCTCAGCCAGAATGGCAAGGTATAATCAGAAGATCTCTCAGTATTACAACTCGAGGGTCAGACATAGATACTTCAAAGTCGGAGATCTGGTTTTGAGGAAAAACAAAGCGAGTCGGCAGGAAGCGATTGGAAAGTTGACCCCGAATTGGGAAGGCCCATATCAGATTCTGAAGGTTCACCCCAAGAGGTCATATCAACTCGGGCGAGCCGATGAAACCACGGTTCCTCGACATTGGCACGCCAACAACCTGAGAAAGTATTATGTTTAAGATAAGCTTTGCTTCGATCAACTTTTTTTTGCTTTTCGTTTTTTAAATCTTGTAATAAGTCCCTGAGACAATTTTATAAGTGTTCTAATAAACATGTTTTCCCCTCGATATGCTTTTATGTTTGTTAGGATTTATAGCCGTAACGTTACAAGTCCAGTGTGATGCAAAATGTTAAGGCAGTACAGTCGACAAGGAGCAAAGAAATCCGCAAGTCGGACGTCTCGGTAAAGCCAAAAGCAATGTAAGCCTAGTAGGCAACAAAAGCTAAGGCGAAAAGAAAGTTTGCATGGTCGGGCCCCCTGTCCCAGCCAAAGCCAAATGAGCCGAAGAGGCAAAAAAGGCTAAGGCAAAGGACGGTTCGCATAGTCGGGCCACCTGTCCCAGCCAAAGCCAAACGAGCCTAAAAGACGAAAAAGGCTATGGCAAAGGACGGTTCGCATAGTCGGGCCACCTGTCCCAGCCAAAGACAAACGAGCCTAAGAGATGAAAAAGGCTAAGGCAAAGGACGGTTCGCATAGTCGGGCCAAACGTCCCAGTCAAGAGCCAAACGAGCCCAAGAGGCGAAAAGGGCCAAAGACAAAGGACAGTTCGCATAGTCGGACTAATAGATTCAGCCAGAGGCCAAATAAGCTTATAAAGCAACAAGGCCAAGGCAAAGGCGCGACCCACGAAGTCGCGACTCATACAGTCGACACGATCGTAGCAAAATAATCCTAAGGAAAAAAAGTGCCAAGGCAAACGAGTCAATTTCGGCTAAAGCTCAAGTGCAATAAGAACCAAAGGTTCATAATACACTTGAGGGGCAACACGACATTAACAAAGCAAATAGCGAACAGTAACAAAGGCTTGACAAGCAAAAGGCTATAAAACATCGAGACAAGCAAGATAACAAGAAAGATAAACAATAAAAACATTGCAAAATCAAATCAAATTCAAAACAAAAATCGATACAAAACGAGGCCAGGTCGAAAAGACCAGCCAAAGTCAATTTAAAGCAGTGCATAATATTACAAAGTTTCAGCTCCAGGGGTCGGCTCAGGGATGGCAAAAGTCGGATCAACAGCAGGAGCAGAAGTGGAAGGACCATACTTGATGGCCAAAGACTCTCCCTATTGGAATTCTTCGTTATACTGGTCGTACAACGACTCCGCCTCAGGATTGTAGAACATCGGCTCTCGAGCGTCGACACGTCAAATCCCGGGTTGACAATCTTCACCTGAGTCACTGCCAAAGTGAAGCTGCCCATCATCGCCGCGCGCATGAGCACTTTCAAATCAGCGTCAAGGTTTTGCGACTTTCGATACTCAAGGATCGCTTCCGCCTTGGCCTCATCGATCTTTGCAGGGACCTGTTTCCGCTCGACTCTCAGCTCGGCCGCCAGGGTATCCTTCTCATGTCGAGCCTTCGCCATGTCCTCCAGCGAAGACTTGTGCGACTGTTGCACCTTTTCGAAGTCCTCGGCCAGCTTAAGTTACTCCCTACCCTGATCATGCCATTCTCTCTGTGTTCGAGCCAAGTCATCAGCAGTAGCAGTTAGGGCAGTCTGCAATTTCACGACCTCGGCCTCCGCCTTGCGCTTCAAGTCCTTGAACTGAGACTCTATACCAGCGATGGTGGCACCCTTTGCAATGTTGTCCTGTAGCAGTCTTCCGTTTTCCTTCCGCAGATCATCTTCCGACTCTCCCGTTTTGGCCAGCCGTCGGGCAGCCTCTTGGCTAAGAAGGTTATTCTACAAAAAGAATAGGAAATGTAACAATAAACAAGGTATAAGCCTCGAGAGAAATCAACGTTCAAAGAAAAAGGGACAAGCGACTTACGAGGCGGGCCGACTTCCGAAGAGCATGGGATAGAGCTTTGTCCTCCAAGGTCGCGCAATCATCAGCAATCCAGTTGACATCGACTTCCGGTTCGGAAGAAGCTTCAGAAACTTTGGCCCTCTATGCCTGCCTGTGTTGCTCCCTCACCAGCTCGGCAGCGGTAGGCCTTTTTTTGGTCGGGGATACTTGTTCCTCGACGTTTACATCAACAGCTGGGGTCAAATCGACCGGCACCTCCTCATCCTCGTCTCGAAGCGAGCCATAACGAACCGATAAGCTGCTAGAGGTCGGGGGTTGCTCGGATGGTCGAGCCGGTACCGTCGACTCGACGGCAGCAGAGGTAGGCTCAGGTCGAGAAGCACCCCCCTTTCTGGAAGAAGAAGGCACCCTGGTTTCAGCCGCAGGCACTTCTGGCGCAGCCCGATCCCCGAGAGTCAGAGCAGCCACGACCGCCGATGGAGTAAGGCGTGTAGGATCGCTGACCTTGGAGAATCTTCCCACTGCAAGACAAAGAACAAATTAGTCTTGATCAACAAATAACAAGTTATCAGACTCGACAGAATAATAATACGACAACAAATTAAGGAAAGCCCCTACGGTTCTCTTGGTCTTGGGCATGAAGGTTTGCGTATGGAATCGGTCTAGCCTTCTTCAGGTGGGCTATATTGTAAAGAAGGCTCAAGTCTCGAGTGCACACCTTGAAACTAAAGCCACCTAGAAGTCGGGCCTCTTCTGGAATATGAGCATTTCCCAACTTGTCCTTCTTCACGCCTCTCGATCTCCATTGCCCTATATAAGGGTTCTCCAGGCCATGGTGAAGGAAGAAAAAATGAGGCTTCCACTCCCCGTGAGAAAAAGGCCTTCTGGTGACGAATTCATGCCGATTCGGCCTCCTCTAGAAGGTATACCACAACTTGTCTGGTGTAGCAGCGATCTGATAATAATACCGAAACAGGGGTATCGAGAAGCAGACCCCCGCGACTCGACACACTATGATAAACCCCATTAGAGTCCTGACAGCATTTGGGGCCAATTGTGAAATACTTATCTCATAATGATCTAGGGCTGCGAGGACGGCCGGACAGAGTGGAAACCTTAACCCACTCGAAAGTTGTCCCTCGTAAACGGTGCAGAATCCCTTTGGGGGCTCATCAACAAATCGATGAAGGCCAGATGGAAGTCAAGCTTCAACCGGGGGACTGGTGCTATTGCATCTCTGGCAAAGTCTGGTGACGTCTTTAAGGGAAAGAGCACCGACACACCCTTTAGCACCTTTCCCATCCATCCTGGTTACTAATTTCTTAGGTTGATTAGGGACAGGAGGGGATGAGGCTATGGGTTCACCGGAATCTTGCCGGAGAAGATGATCAGAAGAATCAAGTACCGGAGTTTGGCTACGAACTGGCATTTCACTACCCCTATCCGATTCAGTGGCACTGCTACTGGACATGGATAAATTCAAAGAAAAAGATGAAGAACACTAATGAAATTGCTTACTTGGTGTTTGGAGTTTGTGATAAGAAAATGGCAAGGTAGCTCTGCTTCAACTTCTATCTCTCTCCTTTTATGCTAGCCAAGATTTGCAAATAATTTGAAAAGACGTGAGTAGTGGGGAGTTATAACCCCCTGAAATCACAAGAATCAAGGCAATGACGCATTATGATTTGCGGGATATGAAGCGTCTGTGTACCATGACGTCACGCCACATGGCTACGAGCAGTTAGGGTTGCAAATGGTGGGCTTTTTCCCGCCCAAAGGATGACCCAACTCGAAGACGATTCATGTGACAGACTCGACCTCGGACAACGGGAGTCGCTCTCTCAAGTCTGGGGGGGCTTATGACGATACAGGGTTTCACCCCTCCACGTGTCGTCTATCGGTTGGTCATCATGATGATACATGGTTTCACCCCTCCACATGTCGTCTATCGGTTGGTCATCACATTGTGGATTAGCACCAAGGTACTCATATCGATGCCCAGTCTCAAGCTACGACGTTCGACCATCAAGCAGTGTAGGACAATGAGTCCCGGAGTCGAGTACCGCAGGTCAGCAACATCGACATGGAGGACAGAGTCCGCACCAGCTGTCCAGGCCCATTAACAACATTAGCTTGGGCAAGGGTTAAGGCCCATTAAAGGGTAAATGTGACAATAACATAAGCCGACTTAGTATTAGGGTTAGGGCAAGTGTTGTCATTATAAAGACCCCAATCCAGGAACTACATAAGGCTTGATTCCTGGAACCTAACATGATACGTAGGCAATCTAAGATACATTCTTAGACTCCGCCGCAAACACTAAAACAACACCACCTAATTCTATAGGGATTAGGGTTTTTTGTGTGTGTTTATCACTAGATTCAATTAGGGCCCAGATTATTAAGGTGACACAATTAGTCATCATCATAATCAGTTTAGGTCATCACAGACTTCCCTAAATTCTGATTCCATATCCTTGACTTTAATTACTAAGTTTGATCCCTTAGCCTTCAATAACTGAGTTTGAGCCCTTAGCCTTCAGTCTTCAGTAGGTTCCTAAACTAGTCTACTGACCTAGGTACCCTACTGATGTAGACAAGTCTGCTGATATAAGTCAGATGACCATTTACAGTGCTTGTTTGATCAAACCTATACAAGGATCAAACTCTAATAAACCTATACATTTGATCTAGATATCTTTTTGTCTTTGCTCTATAACAGCTAGTCTGGCACTCATCACTAAAACTCAAAATAAGTCCAACAATTTCCCCCTTTTTGGTGATGATGCCAATACCCTCCTTACTGCAAAGCAAAAAGATTAAAAACAAGAACAAAACAAACTTAGTCATCTCTCATTATAATCATTTGTTCAAAAGTATTACAGTATAGAATCAGCAAAAGTATAAAGTAGATAAAGTATGCTGATCTAGTGTCTTCTTTCTCTTTCTTCTCTTGCCTTCTCTACTTGCTCTTGATAAACTCTTATCTCTCTGATCATTTCTCTCATCCATTCATTTTCAATAAGAGAGAAATCAATGTGAGGATTCACTTCTTTCCACCACTTCCATGCTTCAGGCAGTCTGAGATTGATCTGGTGTACTCTAAAGCCTAAACGCATGTAAACTTTCTTAAATTCATTCAGTGATTCCTTTGCATTGGTGGTAGGTAAACTCCTTCCACCTCTACCACCTCTTTCACCTCTATGAGCAGCTCTCAAGGCTTTGACTCTAGTTTCCCAAAACTTGAGTCCCAGAAAGGTGTTCAACCCTTCATGAAAACCCTTGTCATGATAAGGTCTCCTCTTGCTGTTGTAAACCTTCTTATATTCTCTTAGAAGATCATCAGTGAGTGGAAGTCTGTCAGGTGCAAGTTCTCTGAATGCATTAGTGTCATCTTCCTATCTTTTCTTTGCAAAGATTCTAGCAGACTCTTTTGCTACAGCTGTCTGACTCTCTTCCCCCTTATTGACATCATCAACAAAACGGGACAGCAGGCCATGCACACTTTCCTGGGTGATTACTAGATTACTCAGTTGTCCCTCCATGATTTCAGTTCTAGTATCAACTGCAGTAATCCTTTGTTGCATAGTTTGTTCCAGTTGATTGATCCTCTCAGTGAACTTAGGATCCAATCCAGCAGGTTGAGGTGCAACAGCAAGTTCAGCAGGTCTGTGTACTTCAGCAAGATTATCCAATTTCTGTTGAATAGAGGCAAACTGATCTTTCAAAAACTTCTCTTTCAGTGTATTGCCTTGTTTGATTCCCCTCACATCTTGTGTTAGATCAGCAATAGAATACTGTGTAGATGTGAATTTTGAAGCAACTGTCTCAATAGATCTTCTGTGATTATCCACAAGGTTCATCAGTTCTTCAAATCTATGCTCCTGTCTGTCAAGTTGAGTCCTTAATTGTGTTATGTCGTTCCTGATAGCCCTCAACTCTTCCAGAACATGTGCTGGTACTCCATCAGCCATTCCTCCAGTAGCTCCATCAGCAGCCTCTTCTACATTGTACTGTTGCCTCTGTCTGTTGATAACCAAGGCATAGCTCATATCCCTTCCAGCAGGGTTAGGTCCTTGGAATTCTTCCAGAATAGGATCAGGAGCAGGTTCTTCAAAAACTAGTACAAATGCCTGTTGAGGTTCATCATCAATAGGTTCTTCCTCAGGCACTTGAAACTCTTCACTGTAGTAATAGTCCATCAGCTGCTCATCTTCATCAATAACAACAGTCTGCTGACCATCTTTCCCTTCAGCGATCTTTCCTCCAGTAGGCACTACTACATCAGCCTGTTCAACAACAACAACAGGGGTTTCCTCCAAACCCATAGTTAGTTCCAACCTTTGTCCAGGTGCTGTTTGTACCTCGGCAACCTGTACCTCCTGTTCCAACCTTTGTCCAGGTGATGTCTATTCCTCAGCAACCTGTACATCCTCAATCAACAATGGTGATCCTTCAAATCCCATCACCATGTCCAATCTCTGTGCAATCACTATCTGTTCCTCAGTGATTAGCACCCTTTGTACAAGGATTGCAGGGAATTCAGCCCTATTTTCTTCTTGAAACCCTTCAGCATTAGCAATCCTTCTTAGAGTATTGGCAGTCTTGAATAGAGTGTCCTGAGTGTCAATCCAGTCTTGATATTGAATTGAATCCTCAGAATTGACATCAGGCTCACTATGGTTAGTAACCCTCTCATCATCCAAGTCTTCATTCTGTTGATCATCAGATTGCTCAGCAGCTTCCATAACAAATGAAGTATCTAATGCACCAACCAGTCTGTTGCCTCCAAGATTTATCCCATCATTTATTAAGGCCTCCAGACCATCTATGGTGAGATCCTCCAGATCCTCATCCATCTGTTCATTTTCTTGCCTCTCAAGAGGTCGCCCAAAGCTGATGATGATCGCTCTATTCTTGGTTCAATAATCATTGTTGTCCCACCGACTCCTCCTGGACCGGAGGATGATCATCACTGTAATCGATGATGATGAAGAGTCATCACTGCCTCGATTCATCTCTTGATCTTTGAATTTGATACCCTCTTCCCCGCTTTTGTTCATCAATAAGATCCATCGATCTTGCTTCCAACAGAGAGGTATCAACCAAATCCAGCAGATTCTCCACTCCTAATTTCTCAAAAGCCCACTCCTCAAAATCATTCATTGGTTCTCACCGGCTTTTGTCTTTATAAAAACCAAACTTCCACTCGAAAATAATCGGCTACTGAGTGGAGCTTTGGATCAACATACCCTTCTTTCTTCTTTTTCTCTTGTCTTTCAAAGGGCAGGGTTGGCTTTCTAGGAGCTGTCTGTCCACTTTGCTGACCTCCAAAGGTCTCAACCAGTAGAGTCATAGTTTCTTCAATAGATGCCTCTAGGTCATTAGGTTGCTCAGGTTGTATATTAGTGCCTACTACCTCCATCTGTTCCACACTTTGTTCCCCCTGAATTACATGCTCATCAGTAGGGTTAGCAACAGATTGCTCTTCCCCCTGACTTCTTGCAGAAATTGCAGGGTCTTGTATCAAACTTTCAATTTCCATAGTAGGTGCAGACTCAGTAGTCTGTTGTGGCTCTTCACCAAGTTGCTCAACAACAACTTGTGCAGCTTAATTAGGTTCAGCAGCCTTTGCAGGGGAGGATTCTACTTCTTCAGCAAGCTCAGGTTCAGCCGCCTGCTGTGATTCTCCAGTAGGTTGCTCAACAACAACATGTTCTTTCTCAGTAGGCTTGATAATTGTTAAGGGCTCAGCCTCAATAGCCTCTCCTACTTCTTCTTCTTCCCTTTGAGTCTCCAAAATCCTCAACTGTTTTCCTTTGCCATGTTTCTTTTTCTTGGCAATTTCTTTCATTCTCTTGAAAAGTTGCTCTTCTTCAACTTCAGCAGCTTTCCTCTTCCTTGTAATTTCAGCTATATCAATAACTTCAACTGACTACTTCCTTGTCTTCCTAGGCTTTAACATTTCAGTTATCTTTCTTGTATCAGCAACCTTTCTCTTCTCAGCAACCTTCTTAGGTGCAGCAGACTTAGTAACTTCCTTAACAGTTTGCTTGACCTGCTCACCACCAGCATCATCATCTTCTCCATCATTGTCACTTTCAGTGGCTTCATCATCCACATCTTCATCATCATCTAAGCCAGGAATATGAGTAGCAACTTCTGGGTTATACCTCGATTTGTTAATCTTTTCAGATGAAATATCAGGTATCTGAAAATGATTCAACAAGGTCTGAATCAGTAGACCTAGGGGCTTGACTTTGGACTTCCTCACACCATCTCTGTCTTCAGTAAACACCTTCTTCATGTAATGTATAAAGAATCCAACCCAATCAAACTTCAAACTTCTGCAGATGATGATCAGCATATCTATCTTAGGTCCAGACAATGTATTTAGACTTCCAATGAATCCCAAAATAGTTTTGGCAATTAATTTGCTCAGCAGGTTATACTCATAACCAATGTGCTTCACATTAATGCCTAGATTTGAAGCTATCTTATCATTTGTCTTTATAGCATCTACAAACTTCATCCTGGGCAGATTCATAGCTTCTGGATTGGTGGGGGCATTATTTCCAGGTCCAAAATGGAATAATTCTCTCAGTAGGTCTGAGGAAATTTCAATTTCTCTTCCATTAACAGTTGTAGTGAAGGCCTCTCTACCTTCATGTATAACAATGTTCTTCCAGAACTCCAACACATTAACATATGAAATTCTTTCCAGCCTTCTGTTGATAATGTTTTCCAAACCATCAAACCGTCTGATTCTTCGTCCTATGTTAATGGCTAGTTCAGTAGAGTGACAGTCAGTCACATAGCCTCTCACACTTTGACTGGTGCCAATATGAACATCATCATTGTTTGCCATGATAAATTTGAGAAAGATGATGAAGAAAGTGTTCAAATCTCTGTTCACACAAAGTAATTTCAGAGAAATCGCAGATTGATAGTTGTGAGTGTGAACTCTGTGTATATGTCTGTATATATAGACAGAGGTAGTTGTAATTGTCAGAGCACATACTGTGGTATTAACCACGATTAAATCTGAGTGAATGCTGTCTTGACATGTGGCCCATTACATTTTCATAATGTTTTGTAACCGTCAGATCGTGTAACTACGGTTACAAAGATAGAATAAATATCCCGCCATTTGCTTTTTGACTTTTGTATGTTTGACTGTGTAACGTTTCCTTCAGCAGCCTTGTCATCAGTAGACTTGGCTCAGCAGCCTGCTGACAAATATGCCTCAACAGCTTGCTGATAGAGTTACCTTGCTGATCTTCCATTCTTCTTGTTTTGTCCAACTGATAATACAAGATGAAGTTTAATACCAATGACTGATGTGTCAAGTGAGCTCACCCAACATGACTAAGACCAATCCTCTTGGCAACTTCATTTGCTCAATTGTCCAAACATAAGTACATGGAATTGTTGATACCAATGACTAATCTGCTAAGTGAGCTCACCCAACATAGCAAAGACTAATCCCCTTGGTGAATTCGAAACATTTGTCGATCAAAGATATATCAGTCCAACTTTTATAATTCCAAGTTCGATCCTTAGTTTACCAAATCTTTCACTATCCAGTGGTTTAGTGAAAATATCAGCAAGTTGATCTTCAGTAGGGATATACAGAACCACCACATCTTTCTTTTCAACATGATCTCTTATAAAGTGATGTCTCACATCAATGTGCTTGGTTCTTGAGTGCAAAATAGGATTTTCTATGATTGCAATTGCACTTGTGTTGTCACACATTATAGGAATTTCTCTTTCTTCAATTACATAATCCCTTAATTGTTGTCTTAACCACAGTATTTGTGCACAGCAACTTCCAGCAGCAATATATTCAGCTTCAGCACTGGAAGTTGATATAGAATTATGTTTCTTGCTAAACCAGGAAACCAATCTATTTCCCATTAACTGACAGGTTCCTGTGGTACTTTTTCTATCAATCTTGCATCCAGCATAATCAGAATCTGAGTAGGATATAACTTTGAAGCTTCCATCTTTTGAATACCATATCCCTACTCCCAAAGTCTCTTCTAGATATTTGAGAATTCTTTTGACTGCAGCTAAATGACTTTCCTTTGGTTTGGACTGAAATCTTGCACAAACACCTACAACAAATGATATATCAGTCTGGCTTGGCGATGGAGTCTGATGAAGCGCCTATCATCCTTTTCCTCGTATAAGGTTTGATCAACATCTTTGCCATCTTTGTCTTCATCCAATCTAATGTTTGTACTCATAGGAGTTGATACTTTGGTGCTGTTTTCCATACCAAATTTCTTCACTAGCTCCTTGGTATACTTGGTTTGATGAATGAAGATTCCATCTTTCATCTATTTGACTTGCAATCCCAAAAAGTAGTTCATTTCTCCCATCATACTAATTTGGAATTTACTTTTCATCAGATTTGCAAACTTTTCACATAGCAATTCATTTTCAGAACCAAATATTATGTCATCCACATAAATCTGTACCAGCAGGGTGCTGTTTCCTTCATTGATTCTGAAAAGAGTCTTGTCAATGGTACCTTTGGTAAAGCCATTATTTAACAAGAATTGAGATAGAGTCTCATACCATGCTCTTGGGTCCTGTTTCAAACCATAAAGTGCTTTATTGAGTTTGTACACTTTATCTTCTTGATTTTTAACTTCAAATCCAGGAGGTTGCTAAACATAGACCTCCTCTTCCAGAATGCCATTCAAAAATGCACTCTTGACATCCATCTGATATACTTTGAAGTTTTTATATGCAGCATATGCCAAGAATAATCTTATAGCTTCCAATCTTGCAACAGGGGCATATGTTTCATCAAAATCTACTCCTTCTGCTTGATAATAGCCTTTTGCTACTAGTCTGGTCTTATTTCTCACAATGGTACCAGATTCATCCAATTTGTTTCTGTATACCCATTTTGTACCAATTATATTTGCATGATTAGGCCTTTCCACTAGTGTCCAAACTTGATTTCTTTCAAATTCATTCAATTCTTCTTGCATAACAATTATCCAATCTGGATCTGATATTACTTCTTCAAGAACATTAGGTTCCATTTGAGATAGAAAGCAAGTAAACATTGCTTCTAATTGTCTTCTAGTCCTCACACCTTGCTGTATATTGCCAATAACTTGTTCAGCAAGGTGATACCTTAACCATTGTGGATTCTGGTTAGATTGATTCTTAGGAACATCATCTTCAGTAGGGTCTGTTGTTGCTTCTTCAACAGGGGGTTCAGCAGATCCTTGAACTGCTTCGATTGTTGCATCGATAGTGTTACCAAAGCAGGTGTTCAAAGGCGGGCGAAATCGTAAATCTTTAAGTCATTAAATCTTTCCAAAGCGCAACACATTCTGGATCAGTGACTTGTTGATTCTCAGTAGGTTCTGAAGCTTCATCTTCCATTATAGTGAACTTAGGTTCATCAAATACAACATGTATTGTTTCTTCATGTTTCAGTGTCCTTTTATTCAGTACCCTGAATGCCTTGCTGACAGAAGAATATCCCAAGAAAATTCCTTCATCTGATTTTGGTTGGAATGTCTTCAATTGCTCCTTATGATTCAAGATAAAACATTTGCTTTCAAATGGATGGAAATAGGATATGTTAGGTTTTCTTCCATTCCAAATCTCATAAGGTGTCTTCATCATCTTCTTGTTCACTGAGGTTCTGTTTTGTGTATAGCATGTTGTATTAACTACTTCAGCCCAATATCTTTCAGGCAATAATGCTTCACAAATCATAGTCCTTCCTGCTTCTTTTAATGTCCTGTTTCTTCTTTTAGCAACCCCATTTTGCTGAGGTGTACCAGCAGCAGCAAGTTGATGAAGTACACCATTCTGTTCACAATATTCTCTTATAACTTTATTGAGAAATTCAGTACCCTTGTCTGATCTTATCTTCACTACTATCAAACTTTTCTCATTTTGATGTCTCTTCAGAAGTTCAGGCATCTTTTGAAGTGTTTCACTTTTCTTGTTCATGAATATCACCCAAGTGTATCTTGAATAATCATCCACAACTACTAAAGTTTACTTCTTTCTTGTTACACTTGTCGGTGTTACTGGTCAAAACAAATCCATGTGCATCAGCTCCAAAACTCTTTTTGTTGATTGCTTAGTTTTTGACTTGAAGCTTGATTTTTTCTGTTTACCTTGCTGACAGGCATCACATATAGCATCCTTTTTTAATGTAATCTCAGGTAAACCAGTCACCAGTTTATTCTTTACCAACTGATTGATATCATCAAAATTTAGATGATTCAACTTCTTGAGCCATAACCAATTGAGTTCTGACTTGGTATGCACAATCAGCGAGTTCTAGAGAACAAAGATGAGAGACCAATCCACAACATACATGTTTTGTTGCCTTCTTCTAGCCAGCACAACTTGATCACCTCTTTCACTAATGACAATACATGTGTTTTTGTCAAAAGTGACCTTGTAACCCATGTCAACAAAACTGTCCAGTGCTCAGCAAGTTGTAGTCCAGCCCTTCCACAAATGCTACATTCCTGATTGTTAATCCATTTCTCACAAAACTGTTTTGGTCCATAGTCGTCAGTGGCAAGCATGACCCTTGGCAAATTTCCATAAGGTCTTCTCTGAAAGGTGTCATACTTTGGTTCATACATGTATTCTACACATCCATAAGGTCTAACAATTGGTTGTGTAGGATTCACATATGCTTTCTGGCCTTTTGGAATATAAAGCTGTTTAAAGTGATTTCTGTTGTTAAAAGCATTAGCATAACCATTGGATTGCTGTCTGTTAGGAACAGTCATGTAGTATGGAGTCTGCTGAGGTCTCTGATGAGGTCGTATATAAGTCCTTTGATGAGTCCTCTACTGATTCCATTGCTTAGATTTTACCCTAGAAGCATAGTTATACTGCTTTGCTTCTTTACAGTAGGAGTGCGAATATTCCAATCATCATCGAGTGAGGAACAGTCTACCTTTCCCCCGAGATAAGTATCCTGGAATGATTAACATTTTTAAGTTTAGATTCTTATCCTTGGAATATTTCGTTTTTTTCCTTTTGTGGTCCAAAGACATGGTAGCAGTGCTGCTGCAATGAGTCTGTAAGGTACAATGCAGGTCTATTTTTAGATTTATTCTTTTTATTAGGAGTCATGACTTCTTTGACTTCGATTTTGCCTCTTTGAAGTCTTCTCGGTAGGCTTCACCGCCTCAAAGAACCCTTTTTGGGAGTTGGATCTTGTGCGAGCACAAACGTAGGACCACCTCGTACTAGGTTCATGACCTTCATTGATCCACTCTTATTGGATTGTTGAGTTCCAAATCCAAGCCTTGTTCTATCACCATAAGGCTTTCCAGATTTGAATGCAGTGGAGGAACAAGATGGTTCAACAAATTCAAAGACTCATCGAATGTGCACAGCAGGCTTATCTTGATTCTGTCTAACTTCTTTTCCTTTCCTTTGAGAACTCTTAATTCAGCATTTAATCTTTCAACTTCTGATTGAAGAGCTTCTTTTTCATCCTTCACAATCTCATAACCAGATTGTATTATCCTCATTTGATTAAGGATGGCATCCAAAGTTTCTTTATTGTCAGAATTTTTAGGATTTGAACCACAAGTTGATTCACAATCACTTCCAGCAGGAGTGTTAATAGATACAGAATTGTATACCTCCTCTGTTTTATCCATATTAGCCATTAAAGAATAATCTTCCATCTCAGCAACAAGTGCAGTATCATCAGATTCATTTCCTTTTCTGATTCTACTTCATATCCTGATTCATATTCAGCAACCATAGCTTTCTTGCCAGATCTTCTTTGTTGGCTCTTGGTCTTCAGTAGGTCTAGACAATCAGGTCTAAAATGTCCAGGCTTCTTGCAATTAAAGAAAAGATAATTAGGTTCCTTTTTCTGTTTTAGTTCAGGACAGTCAGGTTTGAAGTGTCCTAGTTTCTTGCAATGATAGCACAAGTAATCATTATCTGGAGAACCCTTTCATGTTTTCATCATTCTGATTTTCTTGCTCAGTAGGGCAATCTGCTCTTGCATCTCATCCAGTAGATCATCTTAAGCTCCTGATGTCTCTTCTTGATGTGAAGCAACCAATGCAGTGGTCTTTGGTTCTTCTTTTTCAGTCTCAGGAACAAGATTTTTGCTGAATTCATAGGCCTTAAGATCTGAAAACAATTTGAAGGTGTCCTCTTCATGCAAACTCCTCATTTCTTCAATGGCAGTCACCTTCATCTCCCAAACTTATTTTGCAAGTAATGCTTCCAAGATTTTTGAGTTGATTTCTTCCTGTGAGTACTTCACACTCAGTAGGGTGAGTTCATCCATGATTGCATTGAATCTTGACTCCATTTGTTCAATGGTTTCATTTGGTTTCATTTTGAACTCCTGAAACTTTTTCTTTGCCACACTGATCTTATTCTTCTTGATAGCATCAGTGCCTTCATAGATTAATTGCAACTTATCCCAAAGTTCTTTTGCAGTCTTGCAATCTTTCACTTTCATGTACAAATTTCTATCCAAGGTTCTGTATAAGATATCAATAGCAATATTGTTGAGGTTTGCTCTCTTTCTATCTTCAGCAGTCCATTCCCTTCTTGGTTTTGGAATGTACTGTGTCTCATCTCCCACTGTTACTGACTTGGTAATCTCCAGTGGTCCATCTGTCAGCACATCCATCATCTCATCATGTGTTGCAGCTAAATAAGCATGCATACGACGTTTATACTCATCAAAACGATCTAAAGAACACATCAACATTGTTCTAGAATACTGGTTGTTATCCATGATGCAAAGCTTTGAAAATCAGAAACTTGAAAAAGTTTTTAAAGTATTTTCACAAGCACAACAAGTAGGATTACTTGAATAAAGCACCGCTCGATACCAATTGTTGGTCCTTGAAACGGCTTTGGTTAAGTTTAGAGGGGGTGAATAAACTTAACACTTAAAACTTTTGGAGTTAACAAACTCAAGAACCAGATCTGTTACCGACCGGTCGATGAGTCTGCTTGATACTCGATAATCTGTGACTATTCGATTTCTTGAATTTGTGCAAATGAATATATCAAAAATTAAGCCTTATTACTTGTTGTTAAATATGATACCAAGTATTAGATACTTAGTAGTGTATATGTGTGATTCAGTTGTTAGATTCAGTAGATTGATGTGCTAGATATACTAAATACAGAATATAAGTGCAGAAAGTAAGTAGGCAGATTTTATAGTGGTTCCAGGTGGTGTAATCCTGTCAGTCCACTCTTCTCCTATGATGTTGGAGGTAATTCACAAGAGATTCTTGAGGTAGCAGTTACAAGAATCCCTAAGTTGCTTGTCCTGCACCAATAACTATGGCTTCACAAACTGAACACTTGGAACAGGTAGGATTGCTGCTCCAAAGTCTTCCACTGGTCCATGAAGGGTAGGATTGCCTCTACACCAGCTCCACAACAAACAACAGTCATTGACACCCAAAAGATGATTCACTGTCTTCAGTAGATTCCTTGTAAAAGAAAGTTTGAATCAAGTAAGTGATTCACTTTCAAAGACTTGATCGAGATGATATGATCAAGACTTGATGTCTTCAAGTGTGTAAACTTGATGTAGCTTGAATGCATTTACACTTGAAGAACTTTTCTGGATCAGTAGCTTTATGCTCAGTAGGGTCAGCAGGGTATTTGATCGATTATAAATCTGATAGCTCAAGATAGATCCTTATTTTTCATCATTTGTATCTGAATTAGGAGTCCTCTATTTATAGGTAGGAATCCTTGTGACTCATGTTTGAAATTCAAACATAGCCGTTTCAGATTTGTCCTATATTGACTTGCTTTTTCTGACTGTTCCTAGGACTGACACTGTCAGAATGCATTTTGACAGTTTACAGTATGTCCACCCTTTGACTTGTATCCATTCGACAATCCTCTGTTTCTTCCCAACATCCAATTAATCTTAACCATTGATTTGTTTGATAAAATCAGAGGTTGTTAGCTGTCATTTTCTTTGTAATCTTCCAATGTAACCTTTGAATAATTTGAAGTATATGTATCAGCAAGTTCATGTGATCATGAGTCTGCTGAAGTACATATCAGTCAGCTGATCCATATCTTGCTGGGTGTAAGAAACAATGCAGCTGACTTCTTTTATCAAACTTTTATTGTGAAGTTAGATTACACCATTTTGCATATAACTAAGTTCTAATCACCACTTAACTTATGGAACTTAGACCTTGTACACAAGGTATATGTAATCAGTTTAAGTCATCACAGACATCCCTAAATTCTGATTCCATATCCTTGACTTTAATTACTAAGTTTGATCCCTTAACCTTCAATAACTGAGCTTGAGCCCTCAGCCCTCATCCTTCGCCTCTTGATCTTGGCGAGTTCCTAAACTAGTCTCATCGACCTAGGTACCCTAACGATGTAAGTCACCACCATTTACAAAAGCTTGTTTGATCAAACCTATACAAGGATCAAACTCTAATAAACCTATACATTTGATCTAGATATCTTTTTGCCTTTGTTCTATAACAGCTAGTCTGGCACTCATCACTAAAACTCAAAATAAGTACAACAAAAACCTAAGGAAAGTCATTTAGCTGCAGTTAAAAGAGTTCTCAAATATCTAAAAGAGACTTTGGATGTAGGAATTTGGTATTCAAAACATGGAACCTTCAAGGTTATATCCTACTCGGTTCTCGATTATCTTTGGATGCAAGATTGATAGAAAAAGCACCACAGGGGACCTCGTCGATTAATGGGAAATAGACTGGTTTCTGGTTCAAAGAAGAAACGAATTCAATATCAACTTCCACTTCTTTGAAGTTAAATATATTCTTCTTTGGAAGTCTCTTTGTGCAAAAAACTACTATGGTTAAGACAACAATTAAGGGATTATGGAATTGAAGAAAGAGAAATTCCTATAATGTGTGACAACACAAGTGCAATTGCAATCACAGAAAATCTTGTTTTGCACTCAAGAACCAAGCACATTGATGTGAGACATCACTTTATAAGATATCATGTTGAAAAGAAAGATGTGGTGGTTCTGCATATCCCTACTGAAGATCAACTTGCTGATATTTTCACTAAACCACTGGATAGTGAAAGATTTGCTAAACCAAGGACTGAACTTGGAATTATAAAAGTTGACTGATACATCTATGATCAGCAATGTACTAGAATTCACCAAGGGGATTAGTCTTTGCTACGTTGGGTGAGCTCACTTAGCAGATTAGTCATTGGTATCAACAATTCCATGTACTTATGTTTGGACAATTGAGCAAATGAAGTTGCCAAGGGGATTGGTCTTTGTCATGTTGGGTGAGCTCACTTGACAGATCAGTCATTGGTATTAAACTTCATCTTGTATTATCAGTTGGACAAAACAAGGAAAGATTGAAGATCAGCAGAGTAACTCTATCAGCAGGCTGCTGAGGCATCTTTGTCAACAGGGTGCTGAACCAACTCTACTGATGACAAGGCTACTGAAGGATAAGTTACAGTCAAACTTTACTAAAGTCAAAAGCAAAATATCGGGATATTTATTCTATCTTTATAACCGCAGTTACATGATCGAGCGGTTACAATCCGTTATGAGCCTGTCATGGGACACGTGGCAAGATGACATTCACTCAAAATTTAATCGTGGTTAATGCTACAGTACGTGCCTGACAGTTTTTCTACCCACTACTCTCTGCTATATATATACAGACATATACACAGAGGATTCACACAACTCTCAGCCTGCTATTTCTCTGCAAATATCTTGTATGAACGTAGATTTGAAAGTTTTCTTCTTCATCTTTCTCATCTCTAACGGCAAACAAGGATGATGTTCATATTGGCACCAGTCAAAGAGTAAGAGGTTATGTGACTGACTATCACTCTACTGAACTAGCCATTAACATAGGACGAAGAATCAGACGATTTGCTGGTTTGGAGAATGTTATCAATAGAAGATTGGAGAGAATTTCATATGTCAATGTATTGGAATTCTGGAGAAATATTGTTATGCATGAAGGTAGAGAGGCCTTCACTACGACAGTTAATGGAAGAGAGATTGAAATATCTTCAGATCTACTGAGATAATTATTTCATTTTGGACCTGGAAATAATGCTCCCACCAATCCAGAAGCAATGAATCTGCCAAGGATGAAGTTTGTGGATGCAATAAAAACAAATGAGAAGATATCTTCATCTCTAAGCATTAATGTGAAGCATATTGGATATGAGTATAACCTGCTGAGCAAATTAATTGCCAAGACCATTTTGGGATTCATTGGGAGTCTAGATACACTGTCTGGACCTAAAATAGACATGATGATCATCATTTACAGAAGTATGAAGTTTGATTGGGCTGGATTCTTTATACACTACATAAAGAAGGTGTTTACTAAAGATAGAGATGGTGTAAGGAAGTCCATGACCAAGCCCCTAGGTCTACTGATTCAGACCTTGTTGAATCATTTTCAGCTACCTGATATTTCATCTGAAAAGATTAACAAATCCAGATACATGCCAGAAGTTGCTACTCCTATTCCCGGTTTGGATGATGAAGAAGATGTGTGATGAAGCCACTGAGAGTGACGATGGAGGAGATGATGATGCTAGGGGTGAGCAGGTTAAGCAAGTTGCTAAGTCTGCTGCACCTAAAAAGGTTGTTGAGAAGAGAAAGGCTGTTGATACAAGAAAGATCAAAGAAATGTTAAAGCCTAGGAAAACAAGGAAGCAAACAGCAGAGACTGCTGAGTCTACTAAGGGTCCAGCTGAAATTGAAGTTACTGACCCTGCTGTAGTTGCAAAGAAGAAGTCTATTGCTGAAGTTTTGAAGGAGCAACAAAGAATTCAGTAGAAAGAGGAAAGCTACTGAGATTGAATCAGAGGAACTTTCTAAGAGAATGAAAGAAATTGCCAAGAAAAAGAAACATGGAAAAGGGAAACAGTTGAGGATTCTGGAGGCTCAGAGGGAAGAAGAAGAAGAAGAAGAAGAGGCTATAAAAGCTGAGCCCCTAACAACTATTAAGCCTACTGAGATAGTAGAGGTTGTTGTTGAGCAACCTACAGAAGAATCACAGCAGACTGCTGAACCTGAGCCTGCTGTAGAAGTTATTGAATCCTCCCCTGTAAAGGCTGCTGAGCCTACTGAAGCTGCACAAGTTGTTGTTGAGCAACTTGTTGAAGAACCACATCAGACTACTGAGTTTGCACCTGCTGTGGAAGTTGAAATGTTGGTACAAAAACCTGCAAGTTCCGTAATAGTTCAGGGGGGAGAGCAATCTGTTGCTAACCCTGCTGATGAGCACGTAAGTCAGGAGGAACCAAGTGTGGAACAGATGGAGGTAGTAGGAACAAACATACAATCTGAGAAACCTACTGACCTAGAGGCATCTGTGGAAGAAACTCTTAACTTACTTGTTGAGACCTTTGGAGGTCAGCAAGGTACTCAAACTGCTTCCAGAAGACCAACCATGCCATTTGAAAGAATGGAGAAGAAGAAGAAGAAGGAGGGGTATGTTGATCCTAAACTCCTACTAGTTGCTAACTACTTTCAATGGAAGTTTGGATTATATAAAAGACAAAAGCCAGCTACAGAACCAATGACAGATTTTGAGGAATGGCCTTTTGAGAAGTTGGGAGTGGAGATTTTACTTGATCTAGTTGATACCTCTTTGTTAGAATCAAGATTGATGGATCTTTTTGATGAGCAAAAGAAGGAAGAGGGTATCAAGCTAAGAGATCCTAGAGATGAATCAGATAGTGATGACTCATCATCATCTGACTCTGGTGATGATCATCCCTCTGGTCCAGGAGAAGTCAGTGGGACTGTTTTAATAAATGAACCAAGTATACAAGCTGTCCCACGATCTTTGGTAGTCTCTCTGACGAGGCCAAAGAGATCGGTCAAATGGAGGAAGATCTTGAGGATCTTACCATGGATGATCTGGAGGCATAAATCAATGAGGGAATTCATATTGGTGCAAACAGGGTGGTTGGTGAGATAGATCATCGCTCTTCGTTGAAGAATCTGCTTGCACTTCATCAAGATCGTGATCAAGATTTGGATGAAGAAAGGGTTACTGATCTTAGTGAACCTGATGTCAGTTCAGAGGATTCAGTTCAATATCAAGACTGGATTGACACTGAGGGCACCTTATCCAAAACTGCCAATTTTCTACGAAGGATTGCTGATGTTAGGGAATTTCAAGGAGATAATATGGCTGAATTCCCTGCAATTCTTGTACAGAGAGTACTGACCACTGAGGAACAGTCAGTGATAGCTCAGAGGTTAGACATGGTGATGGGATTTGAAGGATCACCATTGATTGTTGTGGAGGTTCATGTCGCTTGAGATCGACAAAGACCAACAAAGGTTGGGCTCGTGGTTCGTGTCATTGAGGAACATGCAAAGACTGGACAAATGTTGGAACAGGAGGTACAGGCTGCTGAGGTACAAATAGCACCTGGACATAGGTTGGAACCATCTGGGTTTGGAGGAAACCCCTGCTGTTATTGTTGAACAGGCTGTTGTAGTAGAGCCTGCTAGAGAAAAGGTCACTGAAGGTAAAGGTAGTCAGCAGACTGTTGTTGTTGATGAGGATGTACAGCTGCTGGACTATGACTACAGTGATGAGGAGTTTCAAGTGCCTGAAGAAGAACATATTGCTGATGAATCACAACAACCATTTGTACCCATTTTTGAAGAACCTGCCCTAGATCCTATACTAGAGGATTTCCAGGGTCCTAACCCTGCTAGGAGAGATATGAGCTGGGCCATGGTTGTCAGCAGACAGAGGGCACAATACAATGTTGAAGAGCCTGCTGATGAAGCTGCTGGACATATGGCTGGAGAAATTGCTGGTGGGGTACCAGTAGATATTTTGGATGAGTTGATGACTGTCAGAAATTACATAACAAGGTTAAGAACTCAACTTGACAGGCAAGAGCAGAGGTTTGAAGATTTGATGAATCTAGTGGAGAATAGAGGAAGAACTACTGAAACTGTTGCTTCCAATATTACTTCCACTCAATATGCTCTTGCTGACCTTGCTCTGGATGTAAACGGGATCAGACAAGGAAATACACTGAAGGACAAGTTTCTGAAAGACCAATTTGAATCTATTGACCAGAAACTTGACAAGCTTGCTGAGGCACCTAAGCCTGCTGTGGCTGAGCCTGCTGAAACACTTCAACCTGCTGGATTGGATCCTAAGTTTACTGAGAGGATCAATCTACTGGAGCAGACTATGCAAGAAAGGATTACTGCAGTTGACACAAGAACTGAAATTATGGAGGGTCAACTGAACAATCTAGTGATCACACAGGAAAGTGTTCATGGCCTGTTGTCCTGTTTTGTTGATGATGTCAATAAGGGGGAAGAGAGCCAAAAAGCAGTAGCAAAAGAGGCTGCTAGGATTTTTGCAAAGAAGAGATGGGAAGCTGACACCAATGCTTTTAGAGAACTCACTTTGTGCGGACTTCCACTTATTGATGATCTTCTCAGAGAATATAAGAAGTTGTACAACAACAAGAGAAGACCTTACCATGACAAGGGTTTCCATGAGGGACTAAATTCTTTTCTGGGACTTAAGATTTGGGAAGCAAGGGTTAAAGCTTTAAGATCTGCACATAGAGGTGGAAGAGGTGGAAGAATTCTTCCTACCACCAATGCAAAGGAATCACAGAAGGAATTCAAAGAAGTATACATGCGTTTAGGCTTTAGAGTACATCAGATCAACCTTACTCTACCCGAGGCATGGAAATGGTGGAAAGAAGTGAATCCTCACATTGATTTCTCTCTTATTGAAAATGAATGGATGAGAGAAATGGTTAGAGAGATAAGAGCATATTCTGAACAGCAAGAGAAGGAAAGAGAAGAAAGAGAAAGAAGACACTAGATCAGCATACCTACACATGCATTTTATTTTTGCTGAATCTAGTTTGTAATACTGTGGAACAAATGATTATAATGAGAAATGACTGGAATTTGTTCTGTTTTTGTTTTTAATCTTTTTGCTTTGTTGTAAGGAGGGTATTGGCATCATCACCAAAAAGGGGGAAATTGTTGGACTTATTTTAACTTTTAGTGATGAGTGCCAGACAAGCTGTTATAGAGCAAAGGCAAAAAGATGTCTAGATCAAATGTATAGGCTTAGAGTTTGATCTTGTATAGGTTTGATCAAACAAGCACTGTAAAAGGTCAGCTGACTTTCATCAGTAGACCTGTCTAGATCAGTAGGGTACCTGAGTCAGAAGACAGGTTTAGGAACCTACTGAAGACTGAAGGCTGAGGGTTCAAACTCAGTTATTGAAGGCTAAGGGAACAAACTTAGTATTTAAAGTCAAAGATATGGAATCAGAATTTAGGGAAGTCTGTGATGACCTAAACTGATTACATATACCTTGTGTACAAGGTCTAAGTTCCACAAGTTAAGTGGTGATTGGAACTTAGTTATATTCAAAATGGTGTAATCTAACTTCATAATAAAAAGTTAGATATAAGAAAAGTCAGCTGAAGTGTTTTAATAAACACAGCAAACTTGGATTAGCTGACTTATATATATTTCAGCAGACTAATACCCTCAGGAACCTGCTGATATATATTTCAATTTATTCAAAGGTTACATTGGAAGATGACAAAGAAAAAGACAGCTAACAACCTCTGATTTTATCAAACAAATCAATGGTTAAGATTAAATGGACGTTGGAAAGAAACATAGGCTTATCCAATGGATACAAGTCAAAGGGTGGACAGACTGTAAACTGTCAAAAAGCATTCTGACAGTGTTAGTACTATGAACAGTGACAAAAAGCAAGTCAAATGGGACAAATCTGAAACGGCTATGTTCGAATTTCAAACATAAGTCACAAGGATTCTCACCTATAAATAGAGGACTCTTAATTCAGATACAAGTGATGATTTTTAAGAGAAAAACAATGTATAATCTTGAGCTTCAGATTCTTATCAAGAATTCACCCTGCTGACCCTACTGAGCATAAAGCTACTGATCCATAAAAATTCTTCAAGTGTAATCTGCTTTCAAGCTACATCAAGTTTACACACTTGAAGACCTCAAGCTGCTGATCATATCATCCTGATCAAGCTGCTGAAAGCTGAATCACTTACTTGATTCAAACTTTCTTTTACAAGAAATCTACTAAAGACAGTGAAGCATCTTTTGGGTGTCAAGGACTGTTGTTTGTGGTGGAGCCGTGGTGAAGAGGCAATCCTACCCTTCAAGGACCAGTGGAAGACTTTGGAGCAAACAATCCTACTGCTTCCAAGTGTTCAGTTTGTGAAGCCATAGTTATTGGTGAAGGACAAGAAACTTAGGTATTTTTGTAACTGCTACCTCAAGAATCTCTAGTGAATTACCTCCAACATCATAGGGGAAGAGTGGACTAACATGATTACACCACCTGGAACCACTATAAAATCTGCCTACTCACTTTCTGCATTTATATTCTGCACTTAGTATATTTAGCACATCAATCTACTGAATCTAGCAACTGAATCACACACATACACTACTGAGTATCTAATACTTGGTATCATATTTTAACAACAAGTAATAAGGCTTAATTTGAATATATTCTAACAACAAATTCAAGAAAGTCAATAGTCGCTAGACATGAGTGTCAAGAGACTCTTGAACTATCGCCAGAGTTGCTGCCGAGTTGCTCGAATTTGTTAACTCCAAAAGTTTTAAGTGTTAAGTTTATTCACCCCCCCCCTCTAAACTTAACCAAATCCTTTTCAAGGGACCAACAAAGATGAACGTTGGACCTCACACTATAAATAGAGGACTTTGCACCAAGAATCAAACACCAAGAATTAACAATATTACAAGCATTTTTTTGCAAAAGTCTCCTTCGTTAGATTTGTTATTTGCGCTCAACAAGATCTTATCTAGTATTCTTCAAGTGTTCAAGCTACATCGATCTTATCCAAATTTCTACACTTTGAAGAACCACAAGGAAGAATCAATTTATTGATTCTCAGCCCAACTTTGATTCTCAATCAAAGGCTTAGACTACGAAGCAATCCGGTTAAGGAGTTGCCAAGGACAATTGAGACATTTGTAGTAGGGTAGACTGTGTTTGTCGTGGTAGCTGGTGAAGAGGCAATACAACCCTCTAAGGACCAGTTGTTCAAGCAGTTGAAGAGCAGCCATACAACCTGTTCTTTAGTTGTTTAGATAGTGACACTAGGGATTAGTCAAGGACTATCATATAGGCCTTTTTGTAACAGCGTATCTCAAGGAGTTCTAGTGGAATTTTCCTCCTACATCACAGGGGAAGAGTGCACTGACAGGATTACACCACCTAGAACCACTATAATTCTTGCTCTACTTACTCTACGCATTTACATTTTGTTATTTACTTTACAACATTTATATTTGTTTTTACAGCATACTGAAATTGATTGTTATAAGCATACACAGTTCACCAACTAACATTCACCAGAATTCAGTTTTGCATACAGCTTTTTCTTATAGAATAACAAGATCCCGATAAAGGATAAAATTTATATCCACTGCCAGTTGACTCAGTTTTGTATAAGTCAGTTTGACCTAAACTCAGCTTTGTCAGCTCATCTCCACACAAGTTAAAACTGAACCTTAACTGTTAATCAATCTACACGAGACTCAGTTCTCAGTTAGGTTTTTTGTGACAAGTTTATTCCCCCCTCCCTCTAAACTTGTGTTTGCCTTTCCAAGGGTCCTACACTTACACACATGAATCTCGACTAGGCTCTCAAGGAGATGAAGTGCAAGGCGTTTCCAGCATTGTTTAAGAAGATACCGCCTAGAACCATGTACAATTTCGATACTTTAGGAAAGATGTTCCTTAATGCTTTTATCACGGCAAAACCGTCTCAGAAGAATGCTATGCACTTGTTTTCTCTCAAGCAGAAGAAAGACGAAACCGCATTGCAGTACCTTAAGCGGTTCAGTGAGGAGTCACTTCAAGTACGACGTGCCGACGACCACGTTCGAATCGCGTCCTTTGTGGCAGGACTACGTGAAGGAAGGTTGCATGCTATGTTGAGCAGCAAACTCCATGTGTCTATGGAGGAGTGCATGGAGATAGCATTCAAGCACTGTCAAGGAGAAGAGGCCAACCAATTGAAGCGAGAACTGGAGAAGTTCGAGTCCAAGAGAGACAAGGTCGATGATACTTCCGACAAGAGTAGGAGGTCATCCGGGGACCGAGCGATCAGATCATCGGAGGGAAGATCTGAAAGGAAGAGTGCCTTGCAGCCGTGAGACGTCCTAGTGTTAAACAGGCCTCATGAACAAGTGCTCACCATCATGGAGAGAAAGGGACTAGCAAAAGCTCCTACACCGCTGCGAATCCTCCTGGACAGAAGGGATCAGATGAAGTTTTGCACATATCACCAAGATACTGGGCATGATCTGGATAGCTGTAGAGATTTTCAAAGGGATGTGGAGGCAACTATTGCATAATGAAAGTTGGAGGAGGTTGTGGAGCGACCCCGGTACGGAGAACGCCGAGGACGGTGGGATTACCCACAGATGAACTACCAGGATCGCAATCGGTAAGGAGAGCCCTAGCGAAGAAGAGATCGGTCTTCGGATAAAGATCAACAGATGGACAATCGGCCGATCAACACCATCAACACTATTGTGGGAGGCCATGGAAGTGCATCCGAAGTCGGCAACCTAAACGCCCGATCAGGGGGCATCCAGGCGAGTAGAGGAAGTCAGATCCCTTTTCAGGAAGTAAGCTATGGACCCAGGGACCCACTCCCCCTGGTCCCGAACAACGAAGGTCTGGTTATTGAGGTTGTAGTGAACAAGAATCTGGTAAAGAGGGTTTGTGTTGACACTGGTAGCGCCACGTGTCAACGTCCTGACTTTCAGGCAATAGGTCTTAAGGAGTCCGAGCTGACTCCTGTTTCGGAACCTTTGTTTGGATTTGCGGGTCCTCCAGTTCATCCCATGGGAATGGTTCGGCTCGTAACAACATTCGGGAAGGACTCAATGGGAAAGACTCTCATGGTCAAATACGTTGTGGTTAAGTCATCATCGTCATACAACATAATCTTAGGAAGGCCTGCTCTGATCGATCTTCAGGCCATAATTTCCCCAGCTCATATCAGTCTGAAGTTCCCGACCGCCCGTGGCTCGGTTGAGATTAAAGGAGATCTATAGGTCGGTCGAAGTTGATATGTGGCCACTATCAAGGACAAAGGAATCGTTTTGTCCTGACCGATTCGGCAAGTTTTTACCATTTATTACTTTTTCTAGACTATTTCTCTTTGTTGCGCTTGAGTTCTTGTTTTCCGTTTTCATTATCTAGCTTGGACACTTCTGCTTCTTGGATGTTTCCTTTTCATTAAATAAATTTTACTTTCCGTGATTTATGCGAGAAGTCAGTCCGACCTGGCCATACTCGCTGTGCTTTTAAACGAGAAGTCAACAATAGTCTGGCCATACTCGTCATTAAAACTTCACATGAGAAGTCAGTCCGACCTGGCCCTACTCCCCGTGCTTTTATACGAGAAGTCAGCACTAGCCTGGCCCTGCTCGTCCTTAAAACTTCATGCGAGAAGTTAGTCCGACCTGGACCTGCTCGCCTTGCTTTTAAACAAGAAGTCAACACTAGCCTGGCCCTGCTCATCCTTAAAACTTCACGTGAGAAGTCAGTCCGACCTGGCCCTGTTCACCGTGCTTTTAAACGAGAAGTCAGCACTCCTTAATACTTCATGCGAGAAGTCAGTCCGACCTGGACCTGCTCGCCGTGCTTTTAAATGAGAAGTCAGCACTAGCCTGACCTTGCTCATCCTTAAAACTTCACGTGAGAAGTCAGTCCGACCTGACCCAGCTCGCCATGCTTTTAAATGAGAAGTCAGCACTAGCCTGACCCTGCTCGTCCTTAAAACTTCACGTGAGAAGTCAGTCCGACCTGGCCCTGCTCGCCGTGATTTTAAATGAGAAGTCAGCACTAGCCTGGCCCGGATCGTCCTTAAAACTTCATGAAAAAAGTTAGGCCGATCTTGCCCCGATCGCCATGTTGTTATTCATCTAACCTAACTTAGTTTATACTAATCTAGTGATAATTCGGACTCGCAGTACCCAAACTCACTAATAGAGTTCGGCTTTACATACAAACATAAGTGTGCAGTCTGAAAATTTCAAAATTGCATACCGAAGAGTCAGTAACTAACTCGGGTCTGCGCAGGCCGAACCCCCGTGGTAGGCTCAACAAAACACAAACTAAGCAAGTATGCCATCCAAAAGTCGAGACTAATAAATGGCATACTGGGGGGGCACACTCCTCCGACAATATAACAAAACAAAACAAAGCTTAAACGCAGGAATACAAACCAAACAAAATAACTTCTTTAATAAAATCATAATACAAAAAATTTCGAATCAAAAATAAACAAACTCCTAAAACTTTAAGAGTCTGGAGTAGGGCTCTTTTGATACTCGGATGAAGGAGCCAAACCAGACATAGCAGGCGGCTCGACAACATACTTGGATACGATGTCCACCCCGGCCTTGAAATCCTGGACGCACTCAGTGTAGGCCGCGCCCATTCCCCGCTTGTAATAGACCTTTTTAGGAAGGTCGTCCAGCACAAGGGAAGCATATTGAATCCTTGCCTCGTCCACTCCTTGGGTGTACCCTGTTAGGTGTAGTGCCCAAAAGACAATTTCTACAATTGTTTTTGACAGGATTTATAATTCATCTTAATATTTGCATTTATGCTCATATTAATACACTGTTGAAAACCCTAATATATCGGTATATAATCACATAACTCAGTGTATGGCATGCACACGAGGATTGAGTTAGTGATGATATGCTTAAAACTAGATAGTCCGTGGTGATTTAATCAGAGTATGGGTCTCATGATTAATATACCAATAATGCGCCCAAAACACTTAACGGTGTGACCGTCTTATCCGGACCGTCGGTATAGGGTACCTAGTGGGGCATTTATATATGATGTCTATCAAATAGGACTGGACCGATTTGATTTGAATTCTTGATATAATTCCGTGATCGAGAAATCTCATCGAATCACAAAGATGATCATATATGGATTAATCTCAATCTTGATGTGATCACAGTTTATTGCTTGGTTCAAAGTAGGGTTTGATGTGTTAGTTAAGGATCACTTGGATACATGTGATCTGAACACTTCTCGTTGGCTCTATTCTGGAATGAGTGAGTAGTCTGTGATTTCACAGATATGGAATCCATTCCTTCTTGCGGGAAGTAAACAGACAGTTCCCTTATTTGTTAATCCTAGAAACTGATCGATAGGCCCAGTTCATATTATATTAGTTATGAACTAATTGATCACTAGGAGTTAATGGTAAATAAGGATAAGATGTTTTGAGAAGGGTTTACGGAAATATCCCGAATCAAAACGAACAGTCTATGGAGGATTTATCCGTATGCAATTATTATAGCAATGGACGCATTTACTCAATGATTGGAGTGTAAGTATATATCTATAATCGATAGAGTTTAGTTTCGGGTTTATGGTGGCGTGATCCCGGAATTAATAGATTGAGTAAGAATTGCTCTGTTTGATGAATAATTTTATTTAATTTATTGTAGCTATTGGTTATAGATCAATGGTCCCCGATGTGGCTCCTAACATGCATATGTTTCTTGACGTTGGGCCTTAATGATAATTAAGTAGTTGGACTATCTAATTGATGTGCGAATAATTATTTTGTGGGCTAAATAATTAAATACATGGAAAAGACATTTTTCGTGGACTCGGCCCATAATTAAGTGTGGCGTGTGAAACCCTAATTTTAGGGGTGATTGGCGCGGTATACATGTTGTAATTAGAAAGAAATTAGTTTTCTTGGATAATTACATGTCATGTGATTAATTGTTTATTTGTTAAATAATTAATCGGGAGATATTAGATATTATCTATTATATATATCTAAATTAGTTTTAGAATATATTAGATTTATCTTATATTTAATAAAGGATTATTATGATTGATTATTCAATTAATTATTAAATCCTTGGAAGACAAGGATTTCTCTCATATATAAAGAGAGTTCTCCTAAGCCTTTTTTGACACACATATAACACGCATTATACACACAAAAGGCTTGGAATTTTTGGCCAAAGCTTGGGGTTTAGAGTTGGGGAAATCTTCGGGATTTTCTGGGTAGCATATCAAGGAGGTCAAGCATCAAGGATCAACATCCACCGGTTGTTGCTTGGAGATACACATTGGAAGATCGTGGCATCTCAAATTGGATCTCTACTTCATCAATCTTTTAGATCTCCCATTTTGAGTGGTAAGTAGATTTAACCTTCTTGTAATTTAGATCTATTTATTTATATGCTTTAATATATATTGATTGTGATCCTTGTTATTCCGCTGCGTAATCGGGTGGATCTAGATCCGTCCGGCGATATTACATCCAACAAGTGATATCAGAGACTCCGATCTATAAATTAAAGTATATAATTGATAGATCTAGGAGTGGAATCGCCTGTAGATATTTTTTTTTAAATATGCATATGTGATTGGTTGTTGTGGTTGATGATATGGATTGGGGTTGGCACTGTTTACCTGTTAGAACTATAGTAAACTCACATAAATTCGTTATATGAGTATAGGAAATCTTGTAATTTATTTGTTGATGTAATTTTAAATTTCCTAGAAATAGATCTGTTTTGTTGCTGTTCGGTTTTTCTGTTTTTCCCGTTGATTAAGCCGTTGAAATGACGATCCCTCCGGTCAGAATAAGGATCAAAAGTTGATTACCAAGACCTTAAAATTTGGTGTCGATCGGAGTCCGTCTCGATATCAGATCGCTTCTATAAAGTTACTGTTGTAACAGAAAAGCACAGCAGCCTTAAAACACCCTAGCTGTGAGTTTGTCGAATTTCTGTAAGAGTTTGGAACGTTGAAACGTAGATCCAACCGTTCAGATTGACTAAAATGGAATTATGAACAAGCCCTAAAAATTTCAGGTCGATCGGGTTTTGTCTCGATGCCCGATCGGCTCCGGGAAGACACTGCCGTCAAAACTTGGATCCAACCGTCCATATTCAAGTAGGAGGAGTGAAGAACAGGTCCACAAAGTTTTGTGTCAATCAGAGTTCGTTTGGATGCCCGATCATCGATGAAACGGATCAACAACAGATTGTATTAGAAACTTGTAAACCCTAGTTAGGGTTTATTTATTTATTTTATAATAGGTTAGATACGGGGGTGCCAACGGTCCATCTTGATGTTTATTTTCCGCACTAGTATGTATGCTTAGGATGTATGCGTAGAACCGGAAAATTGCCATGACATGCATCATATCATGAATTCCACTCCATATGCATACATGTAGTTATTTAATTTTGGATAATTAATTAGGCATGTATTCAACTCGATTAATTAGTTTAAGTTTTAATTAATTGTTGTGTAAATTAATTATTAGAAACTAATTAAAGAACCGAGAAACCGGGTTTTGTCAATCGTTAAGTTTTCGGTGATGGATTCTCGGTGAATTCCACCTTAAACCGGAACGAGATTGCGGGTTTGTTCCGTAGTGTCTACGAGAAAGTTTGACAATTTAAGAAATCGGAAAATCATGATACATGGGTTCGGAAATGGTCTAACCATGGTTTGGTAAGTTCAACTGAGCTACGGCTCAATCGACTCACCCTCCACGTGTGACGTTTGCACGGGGGTTCGGCAAGACTTAGCATATCCGACAAGCCTTTACGGCTAAACGGGGCTTCTCTTAGCCGGATCCGACCGACAGTCACATATGTTCCAATGAATAAGACGGGTAGGCTTGCCTACATTATCGACACCATTTGGGTACATGATTTGTTGTTTCTTAAAATATTGTCAAGTCCAAAACCGCGATCAGTAAACCCACCACTTTTTCAAAATATTGAGTGGGAGCGGGGAGGCGACGACCACCCCCACGGCCTCTACTATAGATGCAAGCAAGTGAGAGAATGGTGACGCCTCGTGCGCTTTGATTTATGCCCCTTCGGATGGTGTTCACCACTATCAAAATTCAAGGCTTGGTCTCCGAAAGGATAGGATCTTGAGGACTCGCCGGTTCATCGACACGCCTACGTAGGCATACTCGGGCGTGCTTAAAGGTCTGATATAGTAGGTCACACTCATCGATATTTTTTAGGAAATATCTTGGCTGAAAAAAGGAAGGTAATCGACGATTAAAGTATGGGATGTACGATTCCCATGAGATGTTTGATTCTCAAAGTTTAATCATCGAGAGATTGTCTCGCTTTAACCGTCATCGTGCTAATACCGACCCCTAGGCGGCGGCGATGATGAGTTAAATCCTTGAATAGTAGGATAGACTTTTACGCTTTATAATTCCTAAAATTTATCTAGTCGTGTATGTATGAATTTTTTCTGTCAATTTTGTTTACAACTTTCATCTCTAGGCTACTAAACTGATAGTGTAATGACTTCGTTAAAATCGGAAAGTAACAAGAACGTTGAACTCATCGAAGAATGCAATTAAATTTCGGAAGAGATATTCCTCTTGAGCCTTTAAATCTTAAGTGACATAGTATAGGTATGTCATCATTGCCACTCTGTGTTGAGCGAGACGACTTAGTTAGTTCAAAGATGATGTAGGACTATATGAAATTCTATTAGTGAATTTTAATTGTGTGAGTAATCACACAAGAAATTTCTAATTGAAAAATTGGAAAATCATAAATAAAGTGTTGCTAGTTAGACGGTATTTGGAACGGATAAACTAGTGGGAGCTTTATTCTTATGATTTGTTGTTTTTCTGAATCATTAGAAATGTGTATGAGACTGCACAAGAGTTTTTTCCATTCCTGGAAAAACTTGAACAAAGCATTACTTGTTAGACGGTATTTGGAACCGATAAACTAGTGAGATCTTAGTTCTAGTGATTTTCTAATCTCTGAAAAATCAAAAAAAAAAAAGCATCGCTAGTTAGACGGTATTTGGAACCGATAAACTAGTGAGAGCTTTAACCTTATGATTTGTTGATTTATTAGAAAAATCAAATAGTCCAAACGAGTAACACTATCATTAGACATCCCAAAGTTCAAGAATGGGAAAGAATGTCTACTCAAATGAACTGCTAGTTCAAGACTGTTTCCATATAAGGAAAGTCAAGAATGGGAAAGAATGTCTATTCGTGTTAGTCATCTAAACTAAGTAGTTTTAAGGCTAAACCGGAATGTTAATAAATAGAAAATAAGAGTATAAGGAATGTGATTTCGGATCACTAACCAATGCATCCTCAACGATTTCCTCGAAAGCTAAGTTCTTTGGAAGAACAAGGTAGCTATGCATTAAACGATAAATAGAGTAGACAACGGGCAGTTATTTCATCTAGAATAGTGGGAGTGATATAAGGAAATGAATTTCGGATTCAATCCTTGAATATCACAGAAAATTTATTTTCTGTTTTTAGATTCGTTGGAACAAATGGATTCACTTTCAAATTCGATAATTTTTTTGTCTTATACAAAGTGAATATGACATTTGTAGCACGAATCCAAGACTCGGACTTTTGTTTGATAAAGTCAGAACCACTAAGAAATGATGAAAAGGTATATGTAACACATCTTAAACTATTAAAGGCAAAAGGTTTCCGTATTTAGACAAACACTTCTTCATACCCTATTAATTAGTGCATATTTCCTAAAGACAATATCTGAAGATTGGCTTAGGGTGATTCCTATCACCCAGTCAAGGAACACTGTCTCAAAAGGAACAATGACTAAGCTTCCTTTCAATCGGGAAAGGGTAATAGATTTAAAAAAGTAACATAGCTTGTTCATAATGACCTTTGGGGTCTTGTGAAAGATACAAGTTAGAAGGAGCTTCTAAGTAGTGACATCTCGTCAGACAACTACTCGAAACGCCAGTAAGATTATCTAAAATATTTGGAGGTATCTCTGATTTCACCAGAGATAAAGTATTCCATGCTCAGTAATAGGCCATAGCATAGTCTTGGGACTGATGCTCGGCCTGCCTCCCAGTGGAATTTATCCACTGAGGGATAACACCATAAATTTCCCTCATATAGCTATTAATGTGCTACAATACACTGCTTAACTCATTTAAGATATTGGTTGCGAAATAACGGTTTACACTATCATGTAAAATCGAGAAGTCTACCTAGAAAATGCTTACAAATTTGTGGATAAGGAGTGAATTCGGTTCACCCCACTTCCGTCAATATAGGCGTTTAGCACTTAGTGCTTGAAGGTAGGACTGGAAATTTTGTGTACACGTTCAGATGATGACTGTTCGTGCAATATATTATACGTTGAGTAAAGGTTGGTTATAAGATTCTTAAGATCAGAAAGTGGCGGTTATACTGTCAAAACCCCTTCTGAATGGGTCTATGAATAACAACCTTGGACTTTGGAGTACGGTTACTCAAGGTGGTTACTAACTGATTAGATCAGACCACGTCCAACATTGATTGTTGGTGATAACACTGATAATTACTACTAGATCAGAATATCGATCCACCAAGAATGCAATGGGAATATGGTTTAATCATTGCCTATTGTGGTTTTAGAAGACTTTGCGCTTCTGAGTGATCGATAACCTATGGTTCTTCTTGGGTCAGTATAGGATTACGATCAATAGAGGTTGGTTTAAAAGCCATAACCCCTGAATGGAGTTTTGGTACTCAGGATTTCACACTCTAGTAGAACCACCCGAGTGTCTCAGCCCAGAGTGGGAGTAATTGGATCTACATGATAAAAGTCGAATGAATAGAAAGTTTAACTTTCGGTACAAAGCTAAGTGGTCTAGGGGTGATTCCCTAACAAGTAGAGAGTTAACCAGACCGTGAACTCTCTCACCACTCGGTCTTGTTTGATTCCGTTAGAAAGCAGAAAATAGGGGTGATTCCCTAAGACATTCTTGCCGAACAAACAGAATCTAAATTCATTCGGAACATAAGGGTTTTAGCTAAGAATAAATGCATGATTTCGTTAGAATGCATGAAATATGGGTAACTCCCAGAGACTTTCTTGCCAATCAAACGGAATCTGAATTGATTCAGGAACCAAGGCTTATATCCTTTAAGGATCAAAGCAAACCTCTAGGTCATTTAAAAGTCACATATTTCAAGTATGTGGACTTGACCAGAATATTGATAAGTCTTTCATAGATTGGATGTCAGTATTGGTAAAGTAGTATACACATTAGTGTTCATGAATGGTAACACTGAAACAGTTGGAAACAACATGGGTGTGTTATCTAAAGTAGGAAACTGACATGCCAAGATTCTCTTTATGAAAGAATCAGACTACATTCAAAAGGATTTGATTCGGTCAAATTCCTGAGAATATGTGACTGGCAATCCCGTCTATCTTAATGGTTAAGATGATTTTGCATATCGGTATGTAACATTCAACAAAGTAGTCCTACCCTATCTCTCACAGAATGCTTCTCTAAACCCGAGGATGAATAGAAAATAGGATAGACTCTCTATTGATAAGAGAAAGTCAGGTAATTACAAGTTAATCGAATCTTGGATTTGAGTATTGAATAGCAAGTTTAGTACATCCTCAAGTATCTTTGGAGAACGAGGAATAATATGCTAGTATATACGGGTGCGAGCGTGAATATAAATGATTACACTGATTCTGACTTTAAGTCAGATTAAGGATGATCGTTAAGTCGATCTCGGGCTCAGTGTTTACTCGTGTGATTCTGACTTTAAGTCAGATTGAGGATTTCCTTCCATGTCTGGGAGTAATTCCAGATCTGGTAAGCTGATGCCACTTCATTGTGAAAACCGTGGAAAGGTAGCTTATGAGGACTTTCGTATTCACTAGAGGTCAAAAGCATATTGGGAGAGTACCACCTGATTAGATGGACCGGCAACGTTTCGATCCTAAAGATCGTCCTGAGCTGACAAACCAACTAATCAGTGTACCAAGTCACATGGCATTCAAATTTTTAAGTGCTCGCCGGGTCACTGACCTACCCTACGGCGGCACACTCCGGCCGTACTTTGAAATCTGAAATACTTAGATGCGCTTGGTAGGTACATAATTGATGGATATGTCTCACTTGCTATTAGAGCAAGTGGGAGAATGTTGTGAATAAGGGGTGTGCTATAAAACAATTAATCACTTTTTTGGTCCCTTGGAAAGGCTAACACAAGTTTAGAGGGGGGGTGAATAAACTTGTCACTAAAAACTATCCCTAAGTTTGGATTTTAAACAAATTATGGTTCGATTAAAAACTTGTGTGGAGTTAAGTCGATCGAGCTGAGTTTAAGTCAAACTGACTTAATCAAAAGCGAGTCAACAGCAAATGGATATAATTCTAGCCTTTTCTTGATCTTGTTGTTCTTTTATGAAAATCGAGTGTGGTAAATCGAATTACGATGAATGTCGGTTTGTGAGCAGATGAAGTGTATAACAATCAATTATCAAAATGTTGTAAGTAGATCTTTGAGTAAATAAATAAATGCGTAAAGTAAATAAAGCAAATATTATAGAGGTTCCAGTGGTGTAATCCTCAGTCGCCCTCTCTTCCCACGTAGTGCGGAGGAAAATTCCACTAAACTTCTTGAGGTGAACTGTTACAAAAAGTCCTAAACAATAGTCATTGGCTAATCCATAGCTTCACTATCTAAACGGTTGTAGAACATGTAGAATTGTTGTTCTTCAATTGCTTGAACACTGGTCCTTAGAGGGTTGAATTGCCTCTTCACCAGCTACCACCACAAACACAGTCTGCCCGACTGCTTGTCACAATTGTCCTTGACAAAACCTTCCCGGTTTGATTCACAGTCTAAACCTTTGATGTAGGATCAAAGTTGGGTTGAGAATCAATAAATTGATTCTTGTTTTTGATTCTTCAAAGTGTCTGATTCTTGATAAATTCTTGGTAGCTTGAACACTTGAAGAATTTATTGATTTGATCTTGTTATAGCACAAATATGATAGTAATTCGAATGATTAATGCACATGTTAATTCTTGTTAAATATCTATATTCGTTCTACTTAATCCTTGGTGCAAAGTCCTATATTTATAGTGTGAGGTACAACGTTCACTTGGCTTGAATTCGAATTATATCAACGTCTATCTTGTAACGAATATATTTCTGACCGTTCTGCTGTGTCAGTATTTCATCCAATAAAATTTCTTCCTTTACAACGTTCGACTGTACTATCAGTTTATCGGATGACTGACCTATAAAACTGAGTATCCTTATCAGTTTTATACTGAAATTATCACTTGTCAGTTTCTTGACTGACTTGGAGCATTAACTGAGATTTTACTCTTCTTCAAATATCAGTACTCCAGTTTTTCATCTGATTATAATTGATTTAATCAGAGTACACCATGACCCATTATCATCTAAGAACTCATTGTCCTTATGATTCTTAGGTCTTAATACAAGATCCATAAAGTCAGTTCAGGTCACCACAATCTTGCATGAAGTCTAACTGTACAGTCTCGACGTAGTCTTTATAACTGAGTTTGAACCCTCAGTTCTTCGATCTTCAATAACTGAGTATGTGACCCTCAGTTCTTCAACTTCCAGATAAGCCAACTGAGTCTGTGTCCCTCAGCGAACTAATCTTCTTCAGTTTCATCTAGGTGTATTCTGAGTCAGTTTGTTTATCTAGATGATTTCCAGTTTTCTGAATGACTTCCAGTTTTCAGTTTTACGACACTCTAACTATTACAGTGCTTGTATGATGTAACCTATACAAATATCAGACTCTAGTAAAACCTAAATGTTGGTCCCAAAGAAGGATGAAACTATAGTCAGAGGGGGGGTTAATGACTATAGTGGAGTTTCAAAAACTTTTCTTGTGTTTTAAAAGCTTTTGGGCAGCGGATAAGTCCCTTCTTACTATGTTGTTTTCAAATCAGTTTAGACAATCACAGATATGTGTTATGATGTAGGCAAATTAAATAAGTGCTGTAAAGTAAATTGCAGAAATTAAATTGACACAAGGCTTATAGTGGTTCAGGGTGGTGTAATGCCTTAATCCACTCTTCTCTTGTGATGATCGGAGGAATTCACTATTGTTTTCACAGATACAACAGTGTGATTGTCCTTGGCTTCCCAAGCTTCAAAATCTACAAGACTATCACTCCTTGACTGCAACAGCTTCAGTGATTCAGTCTTCCTTTTGCTGCTCCTTGAGATCAAAATCCTTCAACAGCTATCACAGTTTCAACTCCTTCTCAGATTGCCTCTGATTCAGTTGCTTCAGTTTGATGTGAATGTGATTCACGCACTTGCTTGATCAATCTCAATTCTGAATATGACTTTGTAGTTCTGATGTTTGAGTTGATCACTAGATGTATCCTTGTAAGTTCAGAGAGAAGGCTTTTCTAATTGACAGAGTTTCTGCTTTTCTTTCTTTTTTCGATCATCCTTTTCTTTTTCTGTCAATGCCTTCTATTTATAGCCTTGAATAGCCTTGATTTTGAAATTCCGTCCGTTGGCTATATTAATGAGGGAATAATCCTTGATTTTATCCTTGATTCCCCCTTAATTGTATTCTCCTTGATTTCAGTGATCGGATTCTTCTTTCAAATGTATAGCAGAAAATCCGTCCTTGATTGATCCTTCAATGATTGTGCATTTAATGCATGATCTGCTGAATCTTCAATGTATATTAATTCTGATCTTGTAAGTGTCTCTTCACCGTCTGTAGAACGGTGGAGTGAGCCTTCTGACTTAGCCGTTAGTTCTTTCTTCGCCGTTTTGTTTTCTCTTTGCCGGCAGATCGGTGTACTCACCGATTCAATTTGTTTTTTCTTTGCTTTAGTTTCGTGGAGAATCTTTATACTTCACCGATCCTTGATTTGGGTGGGATCAGTGTACACCATATTGGAATATTGAGTTTTATCACTTGAAACATAACTTAGACTTATCCAAGTCATCACAGACTTCCTTGGTTATAAGTCAGATCATAAGCCCTTCTCTGTATCTCTGCTGGTGCTTGGCTGGCTTCACTCTGCCGAATGTCTGTTTTCACTTTGCCGTCCTACCAACTAGTACAATACTTGTCTGACTCAACTTATACAACATGTCAGACTCTAAGTAAAGACTTATACAGAGAATTCTAACTTATTTCAGGCTTGCTATAACAGTTTAGTATGGCCATCATCAAAACATAATAAAATGTTCATAACAATTTCCCCTTTTTTGATGATGCCAAAACCCTCATAAGCTTTGAACATAAGTAAACAAAAATTTCATAATAACCAATGAACAAAAATTTCAACAATTGTATTCATCCATCAAGGGCAATGAGATCCAAAGAATTTATTCAATCATTACAAACTACATTTTGCTTAATTCACCTTTGTACCTTTTGAACTTTGTAGTCTGAACCTCTTCAATGTCTTTCCAATCAATTTCGAAACTTCCACTTCCAGTAAGCCAAAGTCATGTATTCGGATACACCTGAAAAACTCTTTTAAAAAAGTCTATTGAAATCAGGCATGGTCTCATTGGCCTTAGGTTCTCCAAAGTATTTTTCAAGTCTTTCCTAGCCTCAAAGAATGTGTGAGTCTGCAAATTTGAGACTTTTGTAGAGACCCCACTGCTCTCTGCTTTCTCCAATCTCTCCATGGGATTGAAGAATCTTGCCATGTATTTGAAATCTTCTTGTTGTGCGGCCGGCAAAGTCTTCCGGTCCTTTGCGATAGTGGTATGGGTGAACTTGGTTTGTTGTTGGTCCTGTTTGAGAAGTGCAAATTCTCTTTTGACTTCATTGTAGAGTTTGGCCATATCGCTTCTCATCCTTTCATCCCGATAGTTTAGCCAATCACCCAAGCTTCATCTTGTGAGAGGTGAGGATAAAGTCCTTCATGTACTCTAAAAATTCTCTTACATGGTCCAAAGACATCTGCATCATATTCGCTTTGCTTTGGTGACCAGTGTAAGTTACGTGCTCACTAGTATATTTGGAGTCTGCTGCAGCCTCTGCTGGTGTTTCCTCAGTCTTGAATCATGTTGGTAGCGAGATCCTCTTTCTTTGGGTGGATCCAGGCCTTTCTTTGTCTGCCCGGACTGTCTCTATCATCATCTCTTCGTTGAATAGGATGAGGAAATCCAATGCAGGTTCCTTTGTGGCTTTTTCTCTTTCTTCTCGATCCTTCTTTGTTGCTCTTCCGCTTCATTTCGATCCTTATTTCTCTGTCTCTTGCTCTCAATTGTTCTTCATGAAATTAGGGGTTTGAAAGTTGGTCCTTCAGCTTATCCAGATTTTCCCCTTTTTGGCGGCATCATCCCTTTGTTTGTAGTAGGATGCTATTGGTGGCCTCTGCCCGTTCCAATCGAGAGTCAAGTTTTGATTCAATAGAGGTGAATCTATTGTTATGATCATTCAATTGCTCATTGACACTCCTAAGTCTAGTGCCAAAAGCTACGCCATGATTCGTTTTCTTGGGAAATGTGTTGCACGAGGCTGCAAGATCATTGGTGATATTGATGTTAAGTCGCTTCATCGAGACTTCCTATTGTTGAACCACAATGTTTTGTGCATCAATGTACTCGGCAATGGCTTGAAACTTGTTTTCAATGGAGGAGCTTTTGTCATTAAACGCCAAGTCATGGATCCGAGATACATTGCTTGTTTGTTCCAATTCTTGACCAGACAAGTCCGCGCGCTCTCAAAAGTTTCATTTGTAATGCCGGTGTTCAAATTTGAGAGAGTTTGTGCCTTGTTTCACCGGTTCTGACCTGCTTGCTGGCCCTTGTCTTGATGTTGAGTGACATCTTCATTTACATCTAGATCTTCAAGTATTTGGGTAGATGAGTATCTTTGGTGTGGCTTGAGTGCTTTGTTCCCCTATCTCTATGCCGGGGTAGTCTTGGTGGAGTGGCGACAAATCGAACAGATGTCCACAATGTTTGTCTTTATTAGTTTGAACATTGACAGACAATGTTGAGTGGCTGTCTTTCTTTGGAGTTGAATACTTGCCGGAGGCTTGTGGTTTCAAAAATGTACGGAGAAGAGTAGTGTCATCAATTGCATCTGGTGCAAGAGCGTCCTCTTCTCTGTCTTTACCTAAATCACCATCATTATTATCATTACAATCATGATCATTATCATCATCATCATAATGATCATCATCATCACCACCGTCTGAGTCATCATTCTGTCTCCCGGAGGTCCTGAGCATCTTTGCCTTGGCTGCATCAACCAATTCCCATAGTGGTGATTCATCAAGTACTCTACAAGTGTTGTGATTCCCGAGAAAATCAAATAACCAAGCTTCTTCAGTAAGCATGTGGTCTGTGTCTTGAAGTTGTTGTCTGGAATCGCCTTCCTTCCATTCAAGATATTCTGTAATTCGGTCATCTATATCGTTTACGCACAATTGTACAAACTTCTTCTAGAGATTCCTCATCTTCTCCGAAGTGTTTTCTTCATTTGGATCTTTGTTCATCCTCACTGGCATTTTCTTCTACTTGTTTGTGCTTCCTCATTGTCGAAATCCTCTTCGCTTCTTCTTCATCGATTAATTTTCCAAAGTCTGTCTTTTCTGGACTTCACTTCGACCTTTGTTTCTTTCTTTGACTTGTGGTGTTGTGTGAGGATTTCTTCCTCTTTCCTTCTCTGCCTTCTTTTGTGGTTTGACATAAGTAAACATGACTTTGGATTCATGCGATCTGTGGAGTTGTCTGAGGGGACTTTGAGACATTGCAATGAGATAGTGCACTGTATCCCATATGACTTTTTCACCTGTAATTGTCCTTTCATTGTCTTTCCCTCTTTTATCCCTTTTTCTTTGCTTTTACTTCACCTTGGATTTGCTCTTTAATTCTCAAAAAGAAGTATTTTGCCCAATTAAATCGTGAGTGGTTATAGATGATTCCCATTAACCGCATTCTAATTTCTGTCATGGCATGATTTGCTCCCAACTTTCCTTCAATGGTTTTGCCAATTAGGGCACTAAACTCATTAAATGGTCGCTTCAACTCGGATATGAGACAATTTACTTTTGTGGATCCTGGGTTTTCCGTTTTGGCAATGATTGCCCAGAATTCATCTAAGTCCTGTGGTATCAATGTCACTTTTGCTTGACCCTTATTTGAAAGTTTGAGATGTTTTCGGATTACCTTTGCTGTAATCACCACGTCTTTGCCATTTATGGATGCAATAATCTTGTCTTCTTCAAACTTGTCACCTTCTTCAGTAGGGAGCCCAGGCACGTATTGTGCATTTCCGAAGAAATCGACTTTCATAACACACTTCCGATTATTGGAGGATTGAGGAAGGTGGATAATTTTAGTTTTTCGACTCTTTGCCAACCTTTGGCATGCTCATCATTTCCACACGCTTGGTGTAGTGTTCGCTTGGAAGAATGAGCGATGGCAATCGATTTTTCGTACCCGGCTTGAGTGATTGAGGAAGATGATGCCATTTTTGAGAGGAGAGGAGTTTGAAAATGAACTTGAGTTTGCAATAGAGATAAAAAAGAGTAGGGTTGTAATTTGCAAGAGAGCGTAAGGATCTCTGAAAATCTCTAAGTCCCGATTTATATAGTGTGATTTGGGTAGTGTGAGCGTGGTTTGAATATGGAAGGATTTAGTGACATAATGGCGTGATTTTGTGTATGAAAACGCGATATTCGAGCGTAGAGGGGGAGTGGTTTGAGGCAAGTAATGATAGAGCCCGGGAATCGAGGAATTTATAATTCAAAAAATAATATAATTACCTCCATGATCATAGCGTGATCGCCACGTGTGTACTGAATAATCCTCCATAATTTCCTTATTCTCCACGTGTATTTAGAATTGATTTTGTTCACACTTTGAATTTGTCCAAGTCTTTATTTCGGTGAAGTGCCTTCGCTGGTCACTTAACCGGTCCAATGAGTTCTTCATCGAAGTGCTTCATTGAACTGCTCTAACAATCGCTTAAGTTACCTCTGCTGGATACGAGTGCCTTACCTTCTACATCTCCTGTAACGGCAAAGGTTGTACCAGTTGATGAAGTCACTTAGCCGATTACTCCAGTTAGCCGCTCGTTGATACTTAGTCAATTTCAATCATCCCTAACTCAGTTCTCAACAAACTAAATATTTCATAACCGAGTGGTTTAGTGAAGATGTCGGCCATTGGTCTTCGATGGATATGTATTTTAGGATGACATCTCCTTTTCAACATGGTCTCTCGATAAAATGATGTCTTACATCAATGTGCTTTGTTCTTGAATGCAATACTGGATTTTCTGTAATAGATATTGCACTTGTGTTGTCACACATGATTGGGATTGTTTTCTCTTCGACTCCATAGTCCCTTAGCTGTTGTCTTATCCATAGTACTTGTGCACAACAGCTACCTGCTGCTATATATTCTCGCTTGGAATGTTGATGTAGATATAGAGTTTTTCTTTTGTTTGAACCATGAGACTAGTCTGCGGTTCCTAGCATTTGGCATGTTCCAGAGGTTCTTTTTCTATCTATTTTGCATCCAAAGATAGTCGAGTCCGAATATGATATCGGTGTAAATCCTCCATCTTTTGGGTACCAAATGCCAACATTGATGGTGTGTTTCAAGTATTTGATTATCCTTTTAGTTGCTAGAAGATGTGATTCTTTTGGTTGAGCTTGAAATCTAGCACACACTCCTACCGCAAATGCAATATCGGTGCGCTTGCGATTAAGTATAATAATGATCCAATAATTCCTCTATACATTTTCTCGATCAACATCTTTTCCTCCTTCATCTTTTCCAAGTATGACTCGGCACACATTGGTGTGTCTCATTGTGCCACTTGTGTCCATCCCATACTTGTGTATCAAATCTCTTGTATATTTTGCTTGACTAATGAAAATGCCATCCTTCATTTGCTTGACTTGAAGGCCAAGGAAGTAGTTTAATTCTCCCATCATGCTCATCCTAAATTTGCTCTTCATTAGGTTTGCAAATTTCTCACACAACTTTTCATCTTCTGATCCAAAGATTATGTCATCAACATAGATTTGCACTAGCAATGTGCTTGCCCCTTCCTCTAGTTTAAATAGAGTCTTGTCTATAGTTCCTTTGTTGAATCCATTCTTGATCGAAATTGTGACAAGAGTTTCATACCGTGCTCTAGGTGCTGTTTGAGGCCATAGAGGGCCTTCTTGAGTTTGTATACTTTGTCTTCTTTTCCTTTGATTTGAAATCCAGGAGGTTGTTCTACATAAACTTCTTCTTCCAAAAGTCCATTTAGGAATGCACTTTTGACATCCATTTGATAGACTTTGAAGTCTTTGTGTGCAGCAAATGCTAGAAAAAGTCTTATTGCTTCCAATCTTGCTCTTTGGAGCAAAGGTTTCATCATAATCTATTCCTTCACTTGGGAATATCCTTTTGCAACTAGCCTTGCTTTGTTTCGACACAACGATTCCTTGCTCATCCATCTTGTTCCTGAATACCCATTTTGCACCAATGATGTTGGCCATTTCAGGTCTGTCAACAAGTTCCCAGACTTCATTTCTTTCAAATTCATTTAGTTCTTCTTGCATGGTTGTGATCCAATCTGCATCTTGGATTGCATCATCTATGGTCTTGGTTCCACTTGTGATAGAAAGCAAGTTAGCATGTGCTCCAGTTTGTCTTCTTGTTCGACTCCGGTGTGAATATCTCCAATGACTTGTTCTTCGGGATGGTCTCTAAGCCAATTTAGGTCTGCAGTTGAAGTTGATCTTCACTTGGTGCTTCCATACCTTCATGCCGAGCATGAACTTCAATATCAGTGCTTCTCTGTTGTATTGATATGTGGCTCCTCTTGATTTTCAAAAAGATGATTCGGGGATAGTAATTTGGTATGGTTGCACTTGTATAGATTTGCCTCTGCGCTTTCTCTTCTTGGTCTTGAAGATCTTCACCATTTGTATATGGTTCATCAAAACCACATGTATTGATTCTTCAATCACCAATGTTCTTTTATTTAGTACTCAATGCTTTGTTTGGTGTCTGAGTATCCCATGAAGATTGCTTCATCAGCCTTCTCATCAAAGGTATGCAGATGATTCATGTTCAAGACAAAGCATTTTGATCGAAACATATGAAAATATGAGATATTGGGTTTTCTACCATTCCATAATTCATATGGAGTTTTTCCATGATGTTTGTTGATGATTGATCTGCTTTTGTGTATGGCATGTTGTGTTTGTTTTCAAATTTAAAATCTCTTTGGCAAGCATGCTTGGCAATCATTGTTCATTTGCTTCTTTGAGAGTTCTGTTTCTTCTTTCTGCTACACCATTTTGTTGTGGTGTTCCTGCTGTAGATAGTTGATGTAGTACTCCATTTTCTTCACAATAGGTTCTGATAATTTCATTTAGAAATTCAGTGCCTCTATCTGATCTGATTTTGATAATTTTTAGCTCTTTTTCATTCTCGAGTCTTCTCGGCAAGTCCGGTAGCTTCTTGAGTGTTTCTTTCTTCTTGTTCATGAAGATGGTCCAGTGTATTTTGAGAAGTCATCCACCACTACAAGAGTATATTTCTTACCACTTACACTTACTGGGTGACTAGTCCAAACAGTCCATGTGCGAGTAGATGTAGAACTCTTGTTGTAGATTGATGAGGCTTTGATTTGAATGAGCTTTTATTTGTTTTCCTTTCTTCTCGACAAGCATCACATAGACTCTCTTTCTTGAATGAGATCTCTGGCGAGCCTTCAACTAACTTGCTCCTTGATAGTTTGTTGATGGTCTTGAAATTCAGTGATTTAATCTTCTCGTGCCAAATCCAACTTGTTGATTGTTTATTCTTGACAAGTAGACATGTTTCTCGCCTTGCATCGCTCTCCATCCACCACATACATGTTGTCTTGTCTTCTACCCGCAAGAACCACTGTGTTTGTTTGACTGTGAATCACTTTGCATCCTTCTTTGTTGAAGTGCACATTGTAGCCTTTGTCACGTAATTGACTGATGCTCATCGATTGAAGTTAAGTCCCTTGACATATGCCACATTTTGAATCTTTAGATTGTTTTTGAGTATTGTGCCTTCCCCTTAATCTTGCCAGGGTTTTCTTTTCCTCCAAATGTGACTTTGGGTCCATCAAAAGCTTTAAAATCGAGTGATCCATTTCTTGTTTCTGTCATGTGTCCGAACATCCACCGCCTATGTACCGGACATCCTACAAAACAGATTAATTAAGTTTGGGTACCCAACACTGTTTGGGTCCATATTTGTTAGCAGTCATGCCTCTCATATCAAGTATGTATCCAAAAGGACTTCTCTTTGGATAATTGAAGTCATCAACTTCATATGTATAAGGCATGGCAGAATAGCTTCTAGTATTTCTACAGAAGGTATTCTGATACTTTTTTCCACCTTTTGGTGCATTTATATCCTTCTTCACTTTCCAATATGCAATAGGAAACCTTTCTTGCTTCATGTGTCTAGGAACATAGCTAGATTGATTTTTCTTAATCACATGATGCATTTTGTGGAATGGTTTCCTCTTGTATTTTGGAGGTGTGACATTCCAATCATCCTCTCGAGGAAAAAAGTCCGCTTTACCTTTCGGATGGTTGTTGTTTTTGTATGATTGGAATGAGGATTTAGTCTCTGTTTGTTTCACTCACGTGGGTTTTGACTTCACTGAACAGGATGATCTGTTGGAGACATGGTGCATCCCTTTCTAAATTTTGGTCCATTAGTGGTCCTCAATTTAGAATTGTGTTGACTATTATCCCTACATTCATCCTCGATGTTATAGCCAAGACCAGATCTGGATCCAAACCTTTTGAAGGTTTGTATCTTTGGTGCTTTTAGTGGTGCGATGATTACATTTATCTTGGTGAGGAGTTCTTCTTAATCGATCTGTTGGTACCGGATGTATGGTCATCCGCTTTTGTTGATCATTTAAGTAGGTCTCCTTACTAGTTAATTCACTCTTGTTTTATCCATTCTTTCTTTAACCTCTTATTCTCTTTTCTTAGATCCTTGCATTCCTTTCCGAGAATTTCATGATTCTTTTCAATTTCATCAAATTTAGTCATGAGATTTTGGACTAGGTCTGCTGTATCTAATGGTAGACTAGAGGATTGTGCAGTGTTAGATGTGAATGCATTAGATGAAGAACAGGAACTATATGTTACCTCAGTTTCATCTGATTCTTTAGCCATTAAACATATGCTTGTTTCCTCAGTGTCTGAACTATCACTTTTGTCTTCATCCAATTCTTTGGTCATGAGGCATAGGCATGCCTTTTCATTTTCTGAGCTGTCTTCTTCATCACTATCATCTAAGTCATTATCAGATGATTCTTCATGCTTTTCACAACTGGATTCTGCCTTAAGTGCCTTCTTGCCCTTTCTCTTTTCAGATGCTTTGAATTTCTTCTTTTCATCATCTTTGTCATTTTCTTCGAGACAATCACCTTGAAGTGACCTCTCTTATGCAGGTTGAAGCATCTGTATTCATCATCTTTCTTCTTCATGTCTCTGTTAGAGCTTGACTTTTTGTTTGATGTTGAATTTCCTTGAATGGCTTCTTTTTAAACTCACAAAACGTTTAACTAATAAAGCTACCTGTTCTTTTAGTTCTTGTGTCTCTTTCTTTGATGCATTCGGCAAAGTTACTTTCTTTGAGTGCAAATTAATGCGATAATTTTGTGTGTCTCTGCCGGACCACCATCTTCACCGTTCGATTCGAATTCATGAGCTTTCAATTGGGACATTAGTGTCGAGTGTCGATGCTTGCAAGATTTGTTGTTCCTCGATTCGATGTTATGATCTTCCATCTTTCGTAGTCCTCTCGGGATCTTCAAGCATACTTCTTTTTGTGGATATGTGTGTCCAAGCCGCTTGCAGTTCATCGATGATGCTTGAGAACCGCATTGTCCATTTGATCAATGGATTCACCGGTCTTCATTTTAAAGTTCTCAAATTTCTGTTTTGCAATAGATAATTTGTTTTCTTTTCTTGCTTGAGATCCTTCATTTATCAATGATAGTTTGTCCCACATCTCCTTTCTTTGTTTTGCGATCTTTGATTCTCATGAACATGTTCTTTGTCTGTAGTCTTTAAGATCATATCTTTTGCTACAAAGTCTAGGTTTGCTCTTCTCCTGTCATCTTTGGTCCCATCTTTCTTGGGTTTGTCTATCTCCTTTCCTTGATCTCGCTCCTGTGCCTACCACAAGTAGTGATCATGATTGGGCCGTCATTGATTACATCCAAGATCTCCTCATGAGTTCTTTGCAAGATGAGATAACATTCTTATTTTATATTCATCAAAATTATTAACATTGAAAACAGTACTTTTGACAAGTAGTTTGAGGAATCCATCGATGCAATTTGCGTAAAAAAATGGCGAAGGAATGAAAAACTTCAGATTTGAAAACTACTTTGAAAATATGTGATCTCCTTGTTACTGAGTTAGATCTGAACAGTTACGATACTAGGAACACTGCTCCGATACCAATTGTTGGTCCCAAAGAAGGTGAAACTATAGTCGGAGGGGGTGAATGACTATAGTGGAGTTTCAAAACTTTTCTTGTGTTTTAAAAGCTTTTGGGCGTGGATAAGTCCTTCTTACTATGTTGTTTTCAAATCGCTTTAGACAATCACGGATATGTGTTATGATGTAGGCAAATTAAATAAGTCTTTGTAAAGTAAATTGCAGAAATTAAATTGACACAAGGCTTATAGTGGTTCGAGGGTGGTGTAATCCCTTAATCCACTCTTCTCCTGTGATGATCGGAGGAATTCACTATTGTTTTCACAGATACAACAATGTGATTGTCCTTGGCTTCCCAAGCTTCACAATCTACAAGACTATCACTCCTTGATTTGCAATGACTTGATGATTCGATCTTCCTTTTGTCTGCTCCTTGAGATCAAAATCCTTCAACAGCTATCACGCTTTCAACTCCTTCTCGATTGCCTCGATTGATTTGCTTGATTTGATGTGAATGTGATTCACGCACTTGCTTGATCAATCTCAATTCAAATATGACTTTGTAGTTCGATGTTTGAGTTGATCACTAGATGTATCCTTGTAAGTTCGGAGAGAAGGCTTTTCTAATTGTGAGTTTCGCTTTTCTTTCTTTCGATCATCCTTTTCTTTTACATCAATGCCTTCTATTTATAGCCTTGAATAGCCTTGATTTTGAAATTCCGTCCGTTGGCTATATTAATGAGGAATAATCCTTGATTTTATCCTTGATTCCCCTTAATTGTATTCTCCTTGATTTCATGATCGGATTTTTCTTTCAAATGTATAGCGGAAAATCCGTCCTTGATTGATCCTTCAATGATTGTGCATTTAATGCATGATCTGCTTGAATCTTCAATGTATATTAATTCGATCTTGTAAGTGTCTCTTCACCGTCTGTAGAGAGCGGTGGAGTGAGCCTTCCGACTTAGCCGTTAGTTCTTTCTTCGCCGTTTTGTTTTCTCTTTGCCGACAGTCAGTGTACTCAACCGATTCACTGTTTTCTTCTTTGCTTTAGTTTCAGGAGAATCTTTATACTTCACTGATCCTTGATTTGGGTGGGATCAGTGTACACCATATTGGAATATTGAGTTTTATCACTTGAAACATAACTTAGACTTATCCAAGGTCATCACAGACTTCCTTGGTTATAAGTCGATCATAAGCCCTTCTCTCAGATCTCTGCTTTGGTGCTTGGTGGGCTTCACTCTGCCGAATGTCTGCTTTCACTTTGCCGTCCTACCAACTAGTACAATACTTGTCCGACTCAACTTATACAACATGTCGGACTCTAAGTAAAGACTTATCTGAGAATTCTAACTTATTTCAGGCTTGCTATAACAGCTAGTATGGCCATCATCAAAACATAATAAAATGTTCCTAACACTAAACATTCAGTTCTAGACATCTTTTAGCTTTTCACTATAACAGCTAGCTTCAGCACTTCATCAACGAGGTTAAAATAATACTTTGAATAATTATGATGAATTATCATCAAAACATAAATTTTATTTCCAACAATTTCCCTCTTTTTGATGATGCCAAAATTCTCCCTAAAAGAAAAGCTTAAAGATCAAAACAATGTAAAACTGGAAAACTGGATTTCATTAGAATGATAAAAAAACTGGAATAGTTACATTTAGTCCAAACAACTGAGATTAAAGACTAAGCTTTTTCTTAACTGAAAAAAACTTATTTTCCTTGTCATACAGATGATATTCATTTTCTAGCTTGGAGTCTTCCTTTGAAAATGTCTTGTTGTAGTCAACTTGACTTCCTTCTTTCCATATTCTTCATAGAAGTAGTTTTGGTAAGTCTGATTCTTTCAAGTAGTACTTTTCAAATTTGACTACATCAGCTTTCATTTGTTCAGTTTTGTCTTTAATCTTCAGTTTTTCATCAATCCTCTGATTCTTCTTATATAGTGCAATTTTCTGCTTTGAGAATACATCAGATAAAAAATAGTTCAAGGATTCTTCAAATGTCCTGTCCTTGTACTTGGCTTTAATAGGATTGTGATCGTTGATAAACTTCATCCACAGATCCTTTGTAAGAGTAGCTCTCTTTTCTCCAGGTTGACTGTATTTCTCAATGAGCTGCTCATCAGTTAGTTCTTTCCTTAAGAACATAGGATCTGATTTGTATCTTTGCAATTCTTCTTCAAGTCGCTTCATCTCTTTAAGTAACTTCAGCTTTTCTTCTTCAGCTTCCCCCTTTTTGGCATCATATAGCTAATCTACCAAGGCATGGGTTGCCTGTTGGTTGGCTAGTATACGTTACTGAGAAGTAATTACTTCCTTAAGCTAAGTTTCTAACCCGTAGATATGCTGATTCATATGCCAATAAGCTTGAGCATGAATTTCCCGATCTACTGCGGTTGAGTCTTCTAGTTTCTGCTTTAGTAATGTGATTTACGAGCGAAACTTGAATGGATTTGTGGATCATCTCTAGTCTTGCATGAACTGAGACATCAGTTCTGGTTCTATAATCGAGATATCCAGAAATATTTGATAAAAGGCCATTTTGTGCATCCTTTGTGACTGAGCACAATCTCCAAGTTTTCATGAACTTTGGCCAACTCATCCTTTGTTAGGATGTCAGAAGGATCATATGTTGTTTCAGGTTGATCCTTGGGGTGAGTGATGTCTTCAATAATCATCAGTTGTCGATTATGAGTTCCATCAGCTGCTTGCTGAGTGTCAGTTGGCTGATTTTCAACTGGCAACTCTTCTTGCTGACTTACAGTTTGCGTAGCTAGAGGTTGAGGTTAAATTTCTGAGTGCAAAGTTGTAGTCACGTCGGTTTCTTTTCTTGTATGATCATCTTCATCATCATCCTTTCTCTTTGAACTGTCTTTGAGAACATATGATGTGGCTGATTCTCTCCTTTGAGCTAGTTCAAGAAAACCCTTTGAAAGCAGCTTTTCAAGAAACTCGATATAGGAAATAGAGCATATAGATCTCCGATTTCCAATTTCTCCAAGAGTAACTTTTCTTGATCTCTGAGACTAGCATCACGAGAATCCTCTGGTTTAAGCTTCATCTTCATTAGTCTGACAATTTTATCAGCTTCAAAAACTGGGGCTGATTGCTGAACTGATTGATGTTGTGATTGAGAAGTATTATCAGCAAGAGTGGTTTTCCTTGTATCTTCAGTTGTCAGCTGTTGTTGTTGTTCCCCCTCGATCGGTCTTTGTTATACTTGAGGTTCTGGGTATAAACATCTTACAATGATCTTTCTTGTCTTTGAGTCCGCTTTTCGCTTGATTCATTTGTGTTCAGTTTCCTGCTGGGACACAGTTTTCTGACCTGCTTCAGGTTGGGAAGTTATTTCCTTTGTAGTTTTAGCTTGCCTTGCTTGCTTCCCTTCCTTAAGTCTTTCCAGGTAGAATTGGATGATTCCACTGAGTGTTTTCTTCAGTCAAAATCTACCAACAGTTGCCTGACCTTCAGCTTGAGCTCTTTGTATACTGTCTAATTCGGCTAAATATTGCTTCTTTATCTGGTTGACTACATAACCTGCCCAATTGAATTCTATTTCATCCCAGATAATGTTCATTAGATAGATGTTTTCTTCAGACAGTGTACTGATTCCTTTGGATTTACCAATGATATGCTTGCTGAGCCATCTGCTGAGGTGTCCAAATTCTGGCTTGATTTTGTCAACATGAATACCAACTTTGATTGGTACCGTAGAAAAAGTCAGCTTCTGTAGAAATGTAGTCCTATCCAATGGTAGTGTAGACAAATCTGTTGATGTCACAGATGAATTTGCGAAGCCAAAAAGTGACATCATGACTTTTTCGTTGATAGCAATTCGATCTCCACGAACTGTTGTCATTAGGGAGTCTCTTACCAAACGCATATTTTTCCAAAATTGTAATATACCTTCCAAGTCACATTTTTCTTTGAATGTAACTTCCAGAATATTTCTTAATCCTGGTCGTTTTTCAATCTTTGCATAGATGTGACTTGCTAACAGAGTGTTTTGACACATAGCTTCATACATTTCGAATGAAAGTTCATCTAGCTCTGTTATTAGTCTTTCTTGTTTTGATTTGTCTGAAGTGGCCATATCTGGGTGTGAACACAAAAATTGATTTTTTGAGAGAAGAGGGTTGCGAAGAGTCTGATTCTATTTTTATGAAAGAGACGAGGAATTTGAAATTTGATTGAAAGTAGTGTGAACGAGGGATGAATAAATAGGTAGGAAAGACTGGCGGTTGAGTAGTACAACTTTTCAAATTCCATGATGGTTTTGAGTAACCAATGTATGCATTGTTCTGACAATCGTGGGGTGTACACGCAGTATTCTGACAAAAGGAACTGCAGTAATTAATTGCAATATAACCGCTGTCGCTTTTATCTTGTCAACCTTTGGCTTAAGTTGATCGATAAAACGAGATCAAGTCGGTTTGAAGATGTAACTTTCGCTTTAGGAAAATAATTCGATTTGATTTCGAGTGGATCGATTTGAAATTGTTGATGTCAATGACTAATCATGTTAAGTGGCGCACTCAAACATAACAAAGATTAATCCCCTTGATGAATTTCTGGCTTAACTGATTTCAACTGACTTTGATTATCCCTAATTAAGTTCTTAGTTTGGCAAATTTGTCTTTGTCCAATGGCTTTGTAAAGATATCATGGCCGATCTTGATGAGTACATAAAGAATCAGAATGTCCTTTTTCTCTGCATGATCTCTTATGAAGTGGTGACGCATATCAATGTGCTTAGTCCTTGAGTGTAAAACTGGATTGTCAGTGATTGAAATTGCACTTGTGTTATCACACATTATGGGAATCATTCCTTCTTCTATCCCATAATCTCTTAATTGTTGTCTGATCCATAAAACTTGAGCACAACAACTTCCAAATTGCTATGTATTCAAATTTTCATTTGTAGAAGTTGAGATTGAGTTTGCTTTTGCTAAACCATGACACAAGTCTATTTCCTAGTAACTGACATGTGTCTGATGTGCTTTTTCTGTCCACTTTGCATCCAGCATAATCTGAGTCCGAATAAGATATTAGCTTGAACTCTCCTTATTTTGGATACCAAATTCCAACTCCATATGTGTCTTTCAGATATTTCAATGTTCTTTTCACAACTGTGAGATGACTTTCTTTTGGTTTTGACTGAAATCTTGCACATACACCGACATTAAATGATATATCAGGCCTACTTGCTGTAAGATAGAGTAAGCTTCCAATCATTCTTCTATAAAGTGTTTGATCAACATCTTTGCCTTCTTTATCTTCATCTAATCTGATGTTGGTCCCCATTGGTGTAGAAATTCCAGTTGATTTTTCCATGCCAAACTTTTTGATAAGTTCTCTTGTATACTTGGTTTGGTGAATGAAAATTCCATCATCTAATTGTTTAACTTGTAATCCAAGGAAGTGATTCAATTCTCCCATCATACTCATTTGGAATTTGCTTTTCATCAAACTTGCAAATTTCTCACATAATTGTTCATCTTCCGATCCAAAGATGATGTCATCAACATAAATTTGAACAAGTAGAGTATTTTCACCATTTTCATTCTGAACAAAGTTTTGTCTATAGTCCCTTTGATAAATCCATTATCTACTAGAAACTGAGACAAAGTTTCATACCAAGCTCTTGGTGCTTGTTTAATCCATAAAGAGCTTTCCTTAGTCTGAAAACTTTATCAGCTTGATCTTTGATTTCAAATCCAGGTGGTTGTTCAACATATACTTCTTCTTCAAGAATTCTATTTAAAAATGCACTTTTACCATCCATCTGGTAAACTTTGAATTTCTTATGAGCTGCGAAGGCAAGAAATAGTCTGATGGCTTCTAATCTTGCAACCGGTGCGTAGGTTTCATCAAAGTCTATGCCTTTTGCTTGAGAGTATCCCTTAGCTACAAGTCTAGCTTTGTTTCTGATAATATTCCCATCTTCATCAAGTTTGTTTCTGAAAACCCATTTGGTTCCTATAATATTCACATGAGCTGTTCTTTCTACCAATTCTCATACTTGATTTCTTTCGAACTCATTCAGTTCATCTTGCATTGCTAATATCCAATCTGGATCTTTCAAAGCTTCTTCTATTTCTTTGGGTTCAGATTGTGAGAAACATGCAATCATTGCATCTAGTTGATGTCTTGTTCGAACTCCAGCTTGAGTATCACCAATTACATGTTCTTCAGGGTGATCTTTCATCCATTGATACGTGGGTGTCTGCATCAAAGGATTTATATCTTGTTCGACTGGTTCTTCAAGAACTTGTTCTTGAATTTCTTCAGTTGGATCAGGAACATGTAATTCAGGTGTGGTTTGTTGAATAGTTGGAAACTGAGAGTGATCTGGATTTGAACATTCTAAAATTTGTAGTCTCCCAATGTCAACAAAAACTGGTTCTGGCAAGATTGGTAACTGAGTATGAGAAACTGGTTCTGGTCTGTCTTCAGTTGTTTCACCAGGGAAGTTCGGTTCATCAAATACCACGTGAATTGATTCTTCATGCTTAAGTGTCCTTTTGTTTAGTAATCTAAAGGCTTTGCTGACACTTGAGTATCCTAGAAAAATTCCTTCATCAGCTTTGGGCTAAAAAACATGAAGTTGATCTTTTCCATTGTTGTGTATGAAACATTTGCTTCCAAAAGCATGAAAGTAGGAAACATTTGGTTTTCTTCCATTCCAAATTTCATAAGGGGTCTTCTCATGTCTTTTGTTCATGAGAGCTCCGTTCTGTGTATAACAAGCTGTGTTAACTGCTTCTGCCCAATATCTTTCAGGTAGTTTCGCTTCACAGATCATAGTCCTCCCTGCTTCTTTGAGTGTTCTGTTTCTTCTTTCAGCTACACCATTCTGTTGAGGTGTTCCTGTGGCAGCAAGTTGGTGTAAGAAATCATTTTCTTCACAATATTCAATAATCACACTGTTGAGGAATTTGGTTCCCTTATCTGTTGAGGAATTATGTTCCCTTATCTGATCTTATTTTACAATTTCTGTAAATTTATTTTGATAGGATTTATAATTCATCTTAATATTTCCATTTATGCTTATATTAATACATTGTTGAAAACCCTAAGTATATCGGTATGTAATCACATAACTCAGTGTATGGCATGCACACGAGGATTGAGTTAGTGATGATATGCTTAAAACTAGTTAGTCCATGGTGATTTAATCTGAGTATGGGTCTCATGATTAATATACCAAAAATGCGCCCAGAACACTTAACGGTGTGACCGTCTTATCCGGACCGTCGGTATAGGGTACCTAGTGGGGCATTTATATATGATGTCTATCATATAGGACTGGACCGATTTGATTTGAATTCTTGATATAATTCGTGATCGAGAAATATCATCGAATCACAAGATGATCATAAATGGATTAATCTCAATCCTGATGTGATCACAGTTTACTTCTTGGTTCAAAGTAGGGTTTGATGTGTTAGTTAAGGATCACTTGGATACATGTGATCTGAACACTTATCGTTGGCTCTATTCTGGAATGAGTGAGTAGTCTGTGACTTCACAGATATGGAATCCATTCCTTCCTGTGGGAAGTAGACAGACAGTTCCCTAATTTGTTAATCCTAAAAACTGATCGATGGGCCCAGTTCATATTATATTAGTTATGAACTATTGATCACTAGGGGTTAATGGTAAATAAGGATAAGATGTTTTGAGAATGGTTTACGGAAATATCTCGAATCAAAACGAACAGTCTATGGAGGATTTATCCGTATGTAATGATTATATCAATGGACGCTTTTACTCAATGATTGGAGTGTAAGTATATATCTATAATCGATAAAGTTCAGTTTCGGGTCTATGGTGGCGTAATCCCGGAATTAATAAATTGAGTAAGAATTGTTCTGTTTGATGAATAATTTATTTAATTTATTGTAGCTACTGGTTATAGGTCAATGGTCCCCGATGTGGCTCCTAACATGCATATGTTTCTTGACGTTGGGCCTCAATGGTAATTAAGTAGTTGGACTATTTAATTGATGTGTGAATAATTATTTAGTGGGCTAAATAATTAAATACATGGAAAAGACATTTTTCATGGACTCGGCCCATAATTAAGTGTGGCGTGTGAAACCCTAATTTTAGGGGTGATTGGCGTGGTATACATGTTGTAATTAGAAAGAAATTAGTTTTCTTAGATAATTACATGTCATGTGATTAATTGTTTATTTGTTAAATAATTAATCTGGAGATATTAGATATTATCTATTATATATATCTAAATTAGTTTTAAAATATATTAGATTTATCTTATATTTAATAAAGGATTATTATGATTGATTATTCAATTAATTATTAAATCAATGGAGGACAATGGTTTCTCTCATATATAAAGAGAGTTCTCCTAAGCCTTTTTTGACACACATATAACACGCATTATACACACAAAAGGCTTGGAATTTTCGGCCAAAGCTTGGGGTTTAGAGTTGGGAAAATCTTCGGGATTTTCCGGGTAGCATATCAAGGAGGTCAAGCATCAAGGATCAACATCCACCGGTTGTTGCTTGGAGATACACATCGGAAGATCGTGGCATCTCAAATTGGGTCTCGACTTCATCAATATTTTAGATCTCCCCTTTTGATTGGTAAGTATATCTAACCTTCTTGTAGTTTAGATCTATTTATTTATATGTTTTAATTTATATTGATCGTGATCCTTGTTATTCCGCTGCGTAATCGGGCGGATCTAGATCCGTCCGCCGATATTACATCCAACATACCCATGGTTGAGGACAGGGATTAGAAACACCTTCAAGGCCTCAGCAAACTCCGTCGAAGCCTTATACTCTTGAATGGCCTCGGCACACCGAGCTTGGGTTGTGGCCTCCAAATTAGCCACCGTTGCCTGGAGGTCCTCGACCTCCTGCTCATTTGCCTTCTTTTCCTCAGCAAGTTCACTCGCCAAGGATTTCAGCTCACCCTCTTAAGCTAGGAGTTGAGCTTGTAGAGCCTTCATCTCCGTATCCTTGAGACGAGCCGCCGCCTTGAGTTCTTCACGTGTCTGCCTCAGCTCGGCAGTCTTATTCTTCTGGGCAACTAAGTCTGCAGAGACCTTACCTAGAGTCTTGAAAACCTCCTGGTCAATCGTGCCCCCCCTGAACAATTAGGAAGAGAGAGTTAAGACCTCCAATAACTTGGCTTTAAAATGAAGGGAAGCAGGAAAAAGTCGCTTACCAGTTCAACGGTCTTACAACCTATAATAGCCAACTCCTCATCAGACATGTTGGCAATCTTCTGGTGCTCGGAAGCAGCCTCCTCCTGAGGCTCCTCAGAAGCCTTGGACTTGCCTCTTTTTGGGGGACGACCTTCGTGAGGGATCGGCCTTGACCGCCCTTTCTTCCCTAGTGCCAAGCCTTTCTCCATCACCTCCTCGACCTCTGTTGGACCGACCTGTCCCCGAGAGAGAGCAGATGAAGAAGTACCTGCTGTGTCCACGACAGGATCCTCTACAGACGCAATCCAGACCGATGGAGTCGGCACAGTCTGACGAACCACCACCTCCCTCTCTGCTCCGGCCAGCAAGTCAGCAAAGTCGGCAACTGCAAATGTGAACAAAGCGATAGTCGGGTATAAGCGTAAATACAATAGCAAAGCTAAAATTATAAAAAATAGACTTCTACAGGACTTCCACTAGGCCATGTTAAATTCCACGTAAGGGTCAGGCCCCGTATCCTCCAGCCGAGCAGCTGCAATCAGATCATCGTATAGATTCTTCCACTCGATGGAGTACCCCGACTCCCGGATCTTCTCCACCAACGTGTCTGGTAAATCTGGACGATCGTCTTTGTCTAGATCGGCCGTGTTCCATACACTCAGCTCGGGGTGACCTTCTTGGCGTACATAGAAGAATCTCTCCTTCCATCGCTTGAAAGAGTCGTTGCTTGGGGGAAGTATGGGAATGTCGGATGACTTCCCCTGCCTCCTGGAAAAGTAATACTGGTAGGGGTGGTCCTTTACCCCTACGCGGTGGTAGAAGTGTCTAAACTTGTTTACGCTAAACTTTAGGTTTAGCAACCGGCACGAGATAGCAAACCCAATAATGGCCCTGATGCCATTGGGGGCTATTTGGGAAATACCAAGTTCATAATGCCGGAGCACGGCTAGAAGTGCCGGGCAGAAGGGCAGTCTCAAACCCACCTCAATATACTCCCGGTGAACTGTGCAAAAACCCTCCGGCGGGTCTGTAGCAAACAAATGAGGTTCCGAAGGCAACTCTGGGGCAAATCTTACTTTATCAACCCCATACTGCTCACATATTTCATCCAGATCCTCTTGACCCAAGATAGACCCTACAACCCTACTGTTCGCAATAGCCATCTCTACGAAATCTAACTTAGGGTTCCGGGGAAATAAGGTTTATACTTAAAGGGAAATTAAGCTACGTACAAAGCTAAAATGCGAAGAGGGAAAAGCACTAGTAAATTCAAAGAAGGAGAGGAGAATAGAACACAGCAATGGGAGGCGGATCTTCTATTTTAATAAACTGGTAATGTGAAACGATTGATATGACGGGGTTATAACCCCCCACTCACCTCGAAAAACGGCCTCAATCAACGTTAGTGGACGGCGACGCCTCGGTTCCCTATACCACTATAACGACGTCACTGCTAGCTTTGCCACCTGGCCATCCTAATTCAAAACCTACAGATTAAAGATCCGAGCCACCACTTAGGCAGATCGGAGCCGACCAACCAAAGCTCGGCTGGATCTGAGGGGCTTATGACGATGCCAAGAAGTGAACTTGCCCACGTGGCAACTCTGTAACAACTCAACATAACGGCCATCCAATGGGTTAGGTGTCCCAGCAGCTAAGCCAGAGTATCTCGGCTATTATCCCCAGCCCCTCAAGATCGGCATCTGCTCGAGGATCGACCCCCAAGCAAGATAGGTACAAAAATTATCCCGACTTCTGTATGTCGGCTAATACATGTGCTCAAACCTACTCGCGTCCGGCCTTACAAGTCGGGCTAAGTCCCCTTTAGGCCAAGCTTCCCGCATGGACGAGACTCTGAGCTGATATATGCTTGGTCATCCTCCCGACCTCCGCAGGTCGGACAGAGTACAGAAGGGTTCAGCTCGGGCCAGCAAGGTCGGGCAGAATCGGCCCCTAGTCTTATTCCCCCACATGTGTAGTAAACAGATAGCTATGGAAGGAATCCTGAGTCTTAAAGGCTCCAATCTTCATCACTTAATATGAATATTTGAATATTGTAATTATCTCCTGAAATCAAGGAAATTAACTAATAATAATCCATTTCCTTAGGGAACACACCAATCAGTGTCCTACAGACATGCCACGCGTTAATTCTAGGGCACAAGCCTCTCTATATAAACAACCCCTAAGGTACTACAGAGACTTGATTCCAATCTCAACATTGGATACGTAGGCACCTTGAGTATCATGAAGTGCAGTCTAAATCACCCCTCTTTTTTTTTTCTTTCTGTTTTCTGTGTTCAAGGAGCACCCTTAGGTTATCATCAAGAGAAAGAGCCTTAAAGTTTATACAGACGAGTTTTTGGATCGTCATACCCCATGATCAGCTACATTGTAATCCAACTTGTAATTTTCAGCTCATCAATAATAATTCCGCATTTTACTTTCAGTTTATAATTCTATAAACTTCATAACGTACAATTCGTCATATAAGGCTTTCGAAACGGCGTTGCAAGATAACCAATCAGATTCTCGGGTCCAATCTTGGTTCGAAACACTTCAACCTTCAACTCAGTTCCCTTCTTTGTCAATTGACTCCAATATTCAACCCAAATATCGCTCCAAAACAATTATTAATTTGTGAATAATACCATTACACATAGTAGCTTCTATTTCGGACGAATAACACATAAAATAATTGGTAAATACGTATAATACCTAATTAGTCCACCCGAACGCGACATAATCACATTTAGCTAATTAACCTATGATTTTATACATATTCGAACTATTGAGAACACAAATCCAAGGTAAATTGATGGTTAAATATGATACCAAATTGACCGTCAATAACGACGTTGGTTCACATTGTCAATTGAGTTCTGTGGCTGTCCACAACCACAACCTCATCCCAAAAAAAACAAACAAGAAAACCGGGTTTGGTGTATACTGTATTCTTTCAAAGGTCGGAAATGATGAATTGGGATCCTCTGCCGTGAAACCGCATCTGCTGTGTCTGCCATGACGTTGAACGGCGTCGTTTTGCCTCCACACGACGCCACACCACGCCGCCCAAGTGTATCTGGCCTTGCCCTAATTTTAAGCTAGGACCAAAACGACGCCGTTTTGGCGTCACAGCAGCGTCTGCCGTGAATGCCCTACGGCAGAGGATCCGACCTCGGAAATGACTAAATGAGTTTGAGTTTGTCAAAAACAGGTCTTTCGCGCTCATCAGAATTCAAATTTCTCATTCTTGCTTTGGCTTTCTTCAAAGTCGGCTTCCATTTCCTCACTTCCACACCAATAATCATTTTCTTTCTTCTACTTTACAAACCCTATGTGGTGGTAGAAGTGTCTAAACTTCTTTACGATAAACTTTAGGTTTAGCAACCGGCACGAGATAGCAAACCCAATAATGGCCCTGATGTCATTGGGAGCTATCTGGGAAATACCAAGTTCATAATGCCGGAGCACGGCCAGAAGTGCCGGGCAGAAGGGCAGTCTCAGACCCACCTCAAAATACTCCTGGTGAACGGTGCAGAAACCCTCCGGCGGGTCTGGAGCAAACAAATGAGGTTCCGAAGGCAACTCTGGGGCAAATCTTACTTTATTAACCCTATACTGCTAACATATTTCATCCATATCCTCTTGACCCAAGATAAACCCGACATCCCTACTGTTCGCAATAGCCATCTCTACGAAATCTGACTTAGGGTTCCGGGGAAATAAGGTTTATACTTAAAGGGAAATTAAGCTACAAAGCTAAAATGTGAAGAGGGAAAAGCACTAGTAAATTCAAAGAAAGAGAGGAGAATAGCACGCATCAATAGGAGGTGGATCATCTGCTTTAATAAACTGGTAATATGAAACGATTGATATGACGGGGTTATAACCCCCCACTCACCTCGAAAAACGGCCTCAATCAACGGTAGTGGACGGCGATGCCTCGGTTCCATGTACCACTATAACGACGTCACTGCTAGCTTTGCCACCTGGCCATCCTAATTCAAAACCTACAGATTAAAGATCCGAGCCACCACTTAGGCAGATCCGAGCCGACCAACTAAAGCTCGGCTGGATCTGGGGGGCTTATGACGATGCCAAGAAGTGAACTCGCCCACGTGGCAACTCTGTAACAACTCAACATAACGGCCATCCAAAGGGTCGGGTGTCTCAGCAGCTAAGCCAGAGTAGCTCGGCTATTATCCCCGACCCCTCAAGATGGGCATCTGCTCGGGGATCGACCCCCAAGCAAGATAGGTATAAACATTATCCCGACCTCTGTATGTCGGCTAATACTTGTGCTCAAACCTACTCGCGTCCGGCCTTACAAGTCGGGCTAAGTCCCCTTCAGGCCAAGCTTCCCGCATGGACGAGAGTTTGAGCTGATATCTGCTTGGTCATCCTCCCGACCTCCGCAGGTCGGGCAGAGTACAGAAGGGTTCAGCTCGGGCCAGCTAGGTCGGGCAGAATCGGCCCCTAGTCTTATTCCACCACATGTTAATTCTAGGGCACAAGCCCCTCTATATAAACAACCCCCAAGGTACTACAGAGACTTGATTCCAATCTTAACATTGGATACATAGGCAGCTTGAGTATCATCAAGTGCAGTCTAAATCACCCCTCCTTTTTCTATTTTCTGTGTTCAAGGAGCACCCTTAGGTTATCATCAAGAGAAAGAGCCTTAAAGTTTATACAGACGAGTTTTTGGATCGTCATACCCCATTATCAGCTACATTGTAATCCAACTTGTAATTTTCAGCTCATCAATAATAATTCCGCATTTTACTTTCAGTTTATAATTCTATAAACTTCATCACAATTCGTCATGTAAGGCTTTCGAAACGGCGTTGCAAGATAACCAATCAAATTCTCGGGTCCAATTTTGGTTCGAAACACTTCAACCTTCAGCTCCGTTCACTTCTTTGTCAATTGACTCCAATATTCAACCCAAATATCGCTCCAAACAATTATTAATCTGTCAATAAAACCATTACACATAATAGCTTCTATTTCGGTCAAATAATGCATAAAATAATTGGTAAATACGAATAATACCTAATTAGTCCCCCAAACGCGATATAATCACATTTAGCTAATTAATCCATGATTTTATACATATTAGAACTATTGAGAACACAAATCCAAGGTAAATTGATGGTTAAATATGATACCAAATTGATCGTCATTAACGACGTCGGTTCACATTGTCAATTGAGTTGTGTGACTTTCCACAACCACAACCTCATCCCAAAACAAACAAACAAGAAAACCGGGTTTGGTGTATACTGTATTCTTTCAAAGGTCGGAAATAAGTTTGAGTTTGTCAAAAACAGGTCTTTCGCGCTCGTCAGAATTCAAATTTCTCATTCTTGCTTTGGCTTTCTTCAAAGTCGGCCTCCATTTCCTCACTTCCACACCAATAATCGTTTTCTTTCTTTTACTTTACAAACCCTAGATTCCGCAGCTAGTCTGCCAGTTATGGTTAAGCTTAGGAAGCCATTGGAGGAGCTCAAACTCTCCGTTCCAGATCAAGAAATTGCCGTCTCCAACTTCCTGTATTCTTCTTCATTTCCTCGGGATTCTCAATAATTTGGAATGCTGTATTTGTTTTTGTTCAGCAACTTGTTGAAATTGATCGACTTTTATTTATAATTGTTGAAATGCAGGACTGCTAGTGGAACATTTTACGATGGCGATCTGCTGTTAAATCAAAGAGGGTTGCGGCTCATCTCCGAAGACTACGATTCCCGTGTAATTCATCTTCTGCTCGAACTTTTCGTTTCAATTGCAATAAGTAGTCAATAGTGGGGATTTTAAAGCTGAGTTGATTAAGGTTGAGAGAAACTATTTTATTTTTATATTTTTTTAATCATAGCATCTGAAGATCTAAAATTCAAATTTCTTAAATCAACAAGTTTAATTAAATTTCTCTGCTTAAAGCATAGTCTAATCTTGTTTCTACGAGTGGCTGACGCGTGAAGTCAGGTTGAAATAAAGCATAGTCTAATCATTCCCTTTATGTATTAATCGAACATTGTTTGACTTGATTTGTATGTGTTGTTTTTGCCTTACATTAGATATTTGCAAATTGTTTGCTGTGTACTTTCTATGATTCTTCGCAGTCAATGTGACTATTCATGCCTAATAAGGAATCTCAGAGATATTACAATATCCATGAATTGCTTTGATATGTCATAAAAAGTAAATGGAAACAATATTATACTTCAGATCGCTGTAACGGACTTGTCCTGCTGCTTTCAACTGAGTATTTGAGTAGGTTATGCATCACCAATGATCATTTGATTCATTGGAAAATCAATACATCCAATACAACCTGCTGCTTTCAACGAAGTATTTGAGTAGGTTATGGTTATCCTGCTGCTTTCAACTGAGTATTTGAGGAGTAGACTATACATCACCGATGATCTTTTGATTCAATGGAAAATTAATACACCCAATACAAAGTATCTAGTCCTGCTGCTTTCAACGGAGTGTTTGAGTAGGTTAAGGTGATCCTGCTGCTTTCAACTGAGTATTTCAGTAGGCTATGCATCACCGATGATCTTTTGATTCATTGGAAAATTAGTACATCCAATACAAAGTATCTAGTCCTGCTGCTTTCAACTTAGTATTTGAGTAGGTTTTTCATCACCAATGGCCTTTTGATTCTATGGAAAAACAATACAAAGTGAATACAAAGTGTAATGTCCCAGAAACTACTTTTAGGCCCAGCTTCATCGCTTGGCCTAAAATGGTTAACCCAAGTTATCAAGTCCATTATGTTTCATCCTTATATCTTTGTCCTGATTCTTTTACTTTTCCACTGTCAGACCTTACATTGTTCCAACTAATGTTCTTTCATTGGAATTCACAGTCTTCAAAAACAAAGGAAGTTGATCTTCAATTTTCATTGGAAGACCTTGAGACTATCAAGGTAGTTGGGAAGGGGAGTGGTGGAATTGTGCAACTTGTGCGTCATAAATGGGTTGGAACACTATTTGCTTTGAAGGTCAGCACTTGATGCAGCTACGTGTTTTATTTCTTTTTCTTTTTTTTTTTTTTGTTTGTCAAACTCTCGGTCTTGTTAGTTGTTTTGGTTGATGACTAGCTTTGAGTCGGAACATGACTTTAATAGAAGCTGACTAATTGGTTTGCTGTTAATGGGATTCTGCACAACTTTGATGTTTATTTAATGTTCTTTGAGCTTTCCATTAAAAAATTTTTGCTGGTGAACTTCTCATTGATACTATTGATGCAATATATATCATTTTCTTGATCGTAGAACATCCAGATGAATATAGAAGAAGATATACGGAAACAAATTGTACAAGAGCTTAAAATAAATCAATCGTCACAATGTCCTAATGTTGTGGTCTGCTACCACTCATTCTACCATAATGGAGCTATCTCTCTTGTCTTGGAATACATGGATCGTGGTTCTTTAGCTGATGTCCTCAGACAAATAAAGACAATTCTTGAGCCGTACCTAGCAGTGGTGTGCAAGCAGGTTTGCTGTCGTCTACTATGACTTCTGAGTAGACAAATGTCATGGCTATTTTCATCATGAATTCTATCTTAACAGGTTTTACAAGGTCTGGTTTACTTGCACCATGAGAGGCATGTGATCCATAGAGACATAAAGCCATCTAACCTACTAGTCAATCATAAAGGGGAAGTAAAAATTACAGATTTTGGAGTGAGTGCAATGCTGGGTAGCTCTATGGGCCAAAGAGATACATTTGTTGGCACATACAATTATATGGCTGTAAGTCCATAGGTTATACACTTGCTTTCTATTTTTTGCATCCCTAAAACTTCTGGTATATCTACTTCATTTGTGCATCATACAACACATTTAGTTGTTTCAAGTATTTGGAATCTGACTTGCTTCTTTTGCATTTGTTTTTATAATTCCACCTTAGCCTGAAAGAATTACTGGAAACATCTATGATTACAAGAGTGATATCTGGAGTCTTGGCATGGTTATTCTTGAGTGTGCCATTGGACGTTTCCCTTACATACAGTCTGAAGACCAGCAATGTTCCCCAAGTTTTTACGAGCTTTTGGATGCAATAGTGGGGGGTCCACCACCTTCAGCTCCACCAGATCAATTCTCCCCTGAGTTTTGTTCGTTTGTCACCGCCTCGTAAGCCTAAGTGGTTTTCTTGGACTTGCACTAGACTTGTTTATTTGCTCATTTCTAGTTCTTGAAGCAGAGTTTTCGTTCATGAGACCTAAAACAGTGTATGCCTGATAAAATGAGCTCAACAACTCTCCACTTGGTGATGCAATAAGATTTAAAAGTCATAAAACACTTTAGAAGAGGCCTTATCACTTACCTTGACGTAGTGTGGGAGTTTGAGGTTAGATGATTATTTATAGTTTGTGATTGAAACCTGTTTCTTGATTGCATTTCGATTGGCGAGCTATTCCTCTTTTAAACTTGTTCCTCTGTTTCTTTTCCTATATATCTTATTTTACTTTAAATGTATCTCTACTCTACAAATATCTGCAACCCACTGTAAACCATGCATTGGCATATTTTCCCCTATCTAGGAATAGTTTATACTTGAAGACGATACTCCCATGACATTGAACTTTTTAAGAGAAGTAGGCGATGTTAATCTTGCGTATTGCTCAAGAATGTTTGAGACAACATTGTAAATCTCAACATGGAACTCAAGCTGGAATGCTGTTATAGGCGTAGAGAGTAGAAATATCCGATTGTGGAGGATTTGTTGTTAAGATTATTGCATCTTATCGGTGAAGTATCTCTTAAATAAGATTATACTTTTCTCTGCCTTGTTCAATTACATCAAAAGTCGTTGTCTTGATGATTTATGTTTTGCTTACATCAAATTGTCAATGTGCAGCATACAGAAGAATCCAATGGACAGATCCTCCTCTCTAGAACTTTTGGTCAGCATAAATATATTTCGTGTTCATTAATTCGTGTTCTTCTCTGCAATAGCTTATTCTTGGCTGTCTATTGTTTGCAGGACCATCCATTTATTAAAAAGTTTGAAAACAAGGACATTGATCTCTGCATTCTTGTAGGTGCTCTTGATCCTCCGACAAGTTTTTCAAGATAAAAGGCTGAGGTCCTTACAACAACATACTATTGATTTTTATTTTTATTTTTTTGTTTTTTGTTTTTTTGTTTTTGTTTTTCAAGTCGTGTTATTACAGTTTTATCAATGCTCTCTTGTTATTCAGTCGTATCAAGTAACTCAGTAGTAGTGGTGTAAATGCTGTGTATCATGTTTTCGGATGATAAAATGGAATGAGATCAAATTAACTCTACAATTATATTTAAGTTAATAATTAATATAAGAGGTAAGACAGTTTATATCCTAACCAACATGTATTTGAGCAAATTGTGTGACCGCCACCCATTATGTGACGGTGTGATAATGTTACTCGCATTATGTAACACCCTGCCTTGGACACAGAGGCCTTATCCGGAAAATGAAACGTTAAGCACGTGATATTTAGAGAACATCCTAAATCCTAAATAAGTTTTACGTCATATCAGAGCAATTAACGATAAATGTGGAAGTAAAAACGAACAAAAGACTTGGGAGATAGACCCTTTGGGGTCTTACTACTCAACCAAACAGTAACCGCTGTCGACTAAGTCATAATATAACTGCGATAAATTCTAGAATCCCAAATGAACATCAATGTCTGAAAAGAAAGGAACAACTGTAACAATTGACAATAATGCCTTATTCAAAACTACTAAAACAAGAAACTAGAACATAAACTCTATATGCTACACTCCTAAGCTTGACCTTCAAACTCTTCCTTAGAATCATAACAAAACATGCATATCTTCTTATTCCAGAAGAGGAGTAACATCATGCATAAGCTTAGTAAGAAAAAAGAAGATCAGAAGTGAGATTAATGATTGTCAATGTCGGGAGGCACGTCATGAATCTACTTTATCCACACTCACAAAGGAAAACAATACTTGTAACATAAGGAAAACCACAGTGAAGTACATAATCAATGCATAAGAAACATGCCTATTTACTATATTGGTTTATCTTTCACATAAATGTTTAGTTACATTAACTATTTACTTAACATATTCATGTCATTGTCTTTCCTATCTGCCTTGTCTACCAGCTTTAAGGCGCAGGATACAGCTCGACTAGTAAAGCTAACTACACCTCCAACATAGGACTTACTGATGCCCAAGGTACACTACTAAGCACACCGTCTTAAGTGTTGGATCGAAGCACAACTTGATTCAGAAGGGAGGGGGGTGTAGAATGAATCAAAGGGGAATTTTACCTTTTTAAAACTTTTTAGCAACTTATGTGTATATTCAAACAAATCAGAGTTTCACAAAATAGTTAACACGTTTATAGCATGTTTTGTATTAAACTTTAAGTGATTAACTGTTATATAACATTGATCAAGTTATTGTTTGACTGATTAAGTGGTTAACAGATGAGATCAATTACTTGATGAAGTAAATGTGGTAAACAAATGATTAGGTTTGGATCAAACAATATGTATAAGTGTATATGAACTAATCAAATACAAATTAAAGGACAATTCAATGTCCAAATTACAGTTCAATACAATTCAGATTACAGCACAACAGTACAAATAAAAAACAATCAGCAGACTGAATCAAAACTTAGCAGACTAAGATTACAACATGCTAGATATTACACAGACAACTCAGCAGATTACAAGGCGAAAATTCAGTAGACTAAAGTACTGCTAATTAAGTACACAACTGATCAGAAACAAGATTCAACAAAACAAAATACACAGCTGATCAAAGAAAATACTGAACTATCAGCCAAACCTCAAGAAGGATAATCAAGCTCAAAGAACATGATTATCAAGCCGGAGATTCACACAAGGATGAATACAGGTTCAATAACCTAAGGCCTATGCACTATCTATTATAAGGTGTTACGATACAGTGTGCATGGAACTCAGCAGATCAAAAATCAGCATGGTAGGTTCCAGACAGCAGGATTCAGCAGACAAGTCCAACAAGGGAAAAAAAGACACTAAGGGTTTTTACTGTTTCTGATCTTCAGTTGCAAGAACTGAGAATTAGATTCAATAACCTGGGGATTGGGAAATTGTTGGATCTATATCGTGCAAATAAACACTCTAGAGAGAGGGGGGTGAATAGAGTGTGGGTGACTTTTAACTCTTTTTCGATGATAACACAAGTACTAGAAAAACAAGTGCGGATACTTGTTTTACTATTCGCTTTTGATAAATAGCCTTAGTGATCAAATACGATAAAATTATGTGTGATCAAAGAAGTGCAACAAGTATTGATTAAATACTGAAAGCAGGTTGGTTTTATGCTGATTGCAATTCAGTGTGATTAACCAAGTCAAAATGCAGTAAACATATTACTATGAATAAGAATGATTAATCAATAATGACTGCAGGCTGGTTTTAATAATTAACTAGGTACTTAAACTTAAAGTGACGTTTTAGAAAAAGTCACAAAAGGTTGATAAAAAGCTTTTCAATACAGTGCAGTTTAAAGTCCAAATGCAAGGTTAGTTTAAGTACTATATTAGTGAAAATACAAAATCACTGGCTACACAAAAGATATAATACATCAGTTATGATAAACAGCAAACAGGATTGTTAGAAATAAAATTGAGTTTTGATGATGATTCATCACTTGTTATTTAATTGTTTGTTTAAACCCCATTGATGAAGTGCTGAAGCGATGTTATAGTGAAAACCTAAAAGATGTCTAGATTAAATTTTATTAGAGTCTCATTTTATATAGGTTATATCAGACAAGCAGTGTATGATAGGTTTTAGTGGAGTCTAGGACTGAAGCTGAAATCTAATCAAGAATGGTTCGCTGAGGGAACAAACTCAGTTGGCCATATTCAAAGCTGAAGACTCAAGGTTGAGGGGACAAACTCAGTTATAAAGGCCGAGGGATCAAAATCAGTCTAGAAGGCTGAAGAGCTGAGGGGACAAACTCAGTTTGTGAAGACTAAGCCGATGATATGAAGTTAGAATTCAGGTAAGTCTGTGATGGCCTGAACTGACTTTGTATACCTTGTATTGAAGGTCTAAGTTACATAAGAACATGTAGGCATAGTTATTTTATGTGATAAAATGGTGTACTCTAATCACTCAAATCTTAAGATCAGATGAATGAGGAGTACTCAGTTTTGAAGAAAATTAAAAACTGAGGTAACGCTCAAACTCAGTTATTTACTGAAAGCTGAGTAAATCAAGTCAGCTAAGAAAAGTATACAAATCAACCAAATCAGTTAATTCGAACGTTGATGATCAAGCATTTTAATTGGTTGAATGTTTGACATGTCAAGAGGACACTGACATATCTGACAACATGATAGCATATCCTATGGAATCCAATTTGAACGTTGTGAAATTAAAAATATGACCATTGAATTTCCTCCTATAAATAGAGGCTTAGAAACATGGATCAAATACCAAGTGACAACCTTTTGCATACGCTTTGAGCCTAAGTTCTGCAAGTTTTAACATTCAAGTTCTTGCTAAGTTATTGCTATCATACTCGAGCTTAAGATACATAGACATAAAATCTTCAAAGTGTTCAAGCATTCAAGATCAATCAAAAAATCAACACTCAAAGATTCTACAAGTCTGAATCACTTACTTGATTCAACCCAACTTTGATTTATCAAAGGTATGGATCGAAAGCATCCGGTCAGGGTGTCAAGGATAGTTGATTGTAGTCGGAAAGACTATGTGTGGTGGAGCGGTGAAGAGGCAATTCAACCATTCAAGGACCAAAAGAAGCGGTTGGAGAAGCTTTGCAATCCTACCGTTATCCAAGTGCTTAGATTGTGAAGCTAGAGATTAGTCAAGGACAATACACTAGGACTTTTTGTAACCGTTGTAACCACAAGATGTCTAGTGGAAATTTTCCTCCAACATCTTAGGGAAAGAGAAGAATGAAAAGATTACACCACATGAAACCTCTGTAAATTCTTTGTGTTTTTATTTCTGCATATTTACTTCAAGCATTTACTTTCAGTTATTTACTTTACCAGTTTTAGCATTTTCTGATTTGCAAACTGATTGAACTCACACCCAACACAAAACCGAGTTTCACCAAAACTCAGCTTAGCATATTTCCAAAAGATTAAATTAACTAAAAGGCTAAATATATTCCGCTGCATTTAGCTTAGTTGTAGAAAAAGTCAGCAGACCTTTTCTCAGCTTAGTTATCTTAACTCCGTAAAAAAGTTTTAGGCGACAAGTTTATTCACCCCCACTCTAAACTTGTCGAAAGCCTTTACAAGGGACCAACAATTGGTATCATAGGAGTGTTCTTCTGTCGGTCCCTTGTAAAGGCTTGTGACAAGTTTAGAGGAGGGATGGGGGTGAATAAACTTGTCCTCTAAACCTTTTGTTTCTTTTAAGTGAACTGGTATATTAAAAAATTACGGAGTTAAGATAACTAAGTTGAGAAAAGGTGTGACTAACTTTTTCATAACCGAGTTAAATGCAGCGGAAAATATTAATTAGCCTTAGTTATGCTGTTCTTATTAAAATATGTTCAACTGAGTTTTGGTGAAACTCAATTTTGTGCTTTGTGTGAGTTCAATCAGTTTGTATGCTTGAGTTCGATTGTTGGATAAGTAAAAACATTAAAGTAAATAAATTGAGTAAAGTAAGTTTGTTGAAAGTAAATGCAGAAATAAAAACACAGTTTTTATAGTGGTTTCAGATGGTGTAATCCTGTCAGTCCACTCTTCCCCTGTGATGTAGGAGGAAAATTTCCACTAGTCTTCTTGAGGTTACGAAGGTTACAAAAAGCCCTAGCTGATTGTCCCTGACTAATCCTTATAGCTTCACAATCTAAACACTTAGAAAACATGTGAAATTGCTGCTCTCCAAATGCTACATTGGTCCTTGAAGGGAGTGAATGGCCTCTTCACCAGCTCTACCACGAACACAATCTTCCTGACTGCAAACAACTGTCCTTGACACCCTAGACCGGATGCTTCATAGTCCAAACCTTTGTCTAGAAAACGAAGTTGGGTTTGAATCAAGCAAGTGATTCAGACTTGTTGAATCTTCAAGTGTTGGTTTCTTGATTGATCTTGAATGATTGAACACTTCAAAGATTTTCTGGATTGTAACTTGTAAGCTCAACTTGATAGCAATTACTCAGATGCAGGACTTAGGCTCAAAACGTAATAGCAATTGTGGTTTTAGGTGTTTGATCCTTGATGCCAAGTCCTCTATATATAGGGTGAAATCCAACGTTCAAATTTTGAATTCTTATAACGTTCATCTTGGATTCCATGGAACATGCTATCAGAATGTCAGACATTGTCAGTGACCGTTCTGAGTTCTCAGACCATCAACCAATCATATGACTTGATCTTCAACGTTCTAATCTTCTTTATAAAACTAATTGGTGACTTTGTTATAGTTATAACTGAGTGTACTGAGTTTTCAGTTTTCAACTATTAAGGAGCATTAACTCAGTTTTTAATCTTCCTCATAAACTGAGTACTCCTAGTTCTTCATCTGATCTTTTACCTGTGAGATCAGAGTACACCATTTAAAATCTCATCAACTAAGTTTACATTGTCCTTATGTAACTTAGATCTCCAATACAAGATCTATAAAGCCAGTTCAGGCAATCGCATACTTACCTGAATTCTAACCTTATAGTGTCGGCTTTTAGTCTTCATAAACTGAGTTTGAACCCTCAAATCTTCAATCTTCTAAACTGAGTCTGATCCCTTAGGCTTTTTTTACTGAGTTTGTTCCCCCAGGTTTCTGTATTGAGTTTGTTCCCTCAGCCTTCAGTCATGTAAATGACCAACTGAGTTTGATCCCTCATCGAATCATTTTGGATATTAGTTCCAGTTCTTGACTCTACTAAACTAGTCTATTACAATTCTTGTCTGATATAACCTATACAATAATCAGACTCTAGTAAATCATATACATTCAGTTATAGCTTTTCACTATTACAGCTGTCTTAGCAATTCATCAATGGGGTTAAAACAAACTAACAAATAATAAGTGATGAATCATCATCAAAATCCAATTTCATTTCTCACAATTTCCCTCTTTTTTATGATGCCATAACCCTGCTTAAAATAAAAGCTTAAAGATAAACAAACAAAAAAAAAACAAAAACTAAAAAACATGATTTTTCATTAAGTTAAGAAACTTAGCAGTTTACAAGGTATAACTTTTTAGTTTTAAATTGAACATCGTACAAAAGTTCTATCTTTATCATAAGTCTATGCGCTTCCTCTTTTGCTGTGTTTTCTTTTGTAAAATTTTTGTCATAGTCTACTTGACTAAACTCCTTCCATCTCCTCCATTGTAAAAGCTTGGGTAAAGAAATGTTGTTTATGTAAAAGTTTCAAATTCTTCAATGTCACCTTCATCTCATTGACGTTTATCCTTCACATCAAGTTTCTCTGAGATTTTTCTTTCCTTTCTATATTCCTTCATTTGCTGATCATATATCTTGCTTGATGAAAATGTCCTTAGTGATTCTTCATAGTGACGATCCAAAAAATCATGAAGATAAACTTCCAGGCTCCTTCCCTTGGTGATAACCTGAGGATGCTCCAGAAACACAGAAAAGCGATGAAAGAGGGGGGTGATTTGGAATATTTTAGACTGCACTTGATGATGATCAAGCTGCCTACGTATCTAATGATCGAATTGGAATCAAGTCTTCATAGTTCCTTAGGATGGTTTTACTAGGAGTAGTAGCACCGATCAAGTCTTCTTAGCATATCGGAAGCTTATGCGATTTACGATATGAGACATAACTAATTAATCCTACGAGAAGGTTAGTAGATTTACCCAAACCGGAGAGAGATGATAAAATCGACCAAGGAAGAAGCCGTAGTCTTCCGGATTGTATCTCCTAGCGACGACTGGTGGACGTCGATCCTCACCGTAGAACCTCCTCGAATATGCACAAGAAAAACCTTAGTTTTTCTTCTCTTAATGACTAGAACGAGAAACTAATTTTCTCTTCTTTTAATGTATAAGTGGCGCCAAATCAAGTGTGTATTGTGTTGGGAGGAACTCCCTTTATATAGGAAAATAACTAGTCATGAGAGTTATCCTTTTCACACCACAAAAACCTATTCCCATAAGGAAAAGATATTTTTGCTACAAAATAAGAGATAATTCCCAAAAAATCAATCTCTTAATTTTTCCATTAATTATCCATCAAATAGATAATTAATTAATTACACAAATGACATAATCTAGGAAAATTTCTTCTCCTAATTATCTCAAAATAGGCGCCACTTTTTAAATCATTTTTAATACAAAATGTCCTTTCCATTTTACATATTATTTACCAAATAAATATTATTGCATATTCATTAAATATACCAACCATTTAATTTAATCTCGAGGTTCCATAAACCGAGAAAACACTCACTTTGTTAGAGCCAACCCGGGACCATGGACCTATAACCAGTAGCTACAATAAATTGATTAAAATATTCATCGAACATAATATTTCTACTTAATTCATTAATTCCGGAATTACTCCACCATAAATCCGAAACTGAACTCTATCGATTATAGATATAACTTATTCTCAAAACGTCGAGTCGAGTTGATAGGTGTCCATTGATATAATCATTACATATAAACTAACCCTCCATAGACTATCCATACTGAAGTAGAATTATTTCCGTAAACCTTGTTCAATACATCTTATCCTTAGTTACCATTTACCACTAGTGATCAATTAGTTCATAACCAATACGAACTCCCGGTATTGATCAGTTTCTAGGACTAACAAATAAGGGGATTGTCTTTCTACTTCCCGCAGGAAGTAATGGATTCCATATCTGTGAGACACACACTTCTCACTCATTCCAGAATAGTGCCAACGTGAAAGTGATTCGGACTGCGCCTCTTAGCGATCCTTAACAAACACATCAAACCCTATCCTGAAACAAGTAAGAGTCTGTAATCACTTCAGGATTAAGGTTAATCCATATATGATAATCTTGTGATTTAATAAGATTTCTCAATCACGGAATTATATGAGAAACTGAGATTTAATCGGTCCAGTCCTATATGACTCTCATCATATATAAATGCCCTACTTAGACAACCAATGTCGACGGTCCGGATAGGTCGGTCACACCATAAAGTGTTATAGGCGCATTAATGGTGGTTTAATCAATAGACCCCATACTTTGATTAACTTCACCACGGACTGACATTTCAAGCGTATCACCATAAACTTAATCCTCATGTGTGACACACACACAAAGTTATATGGCTACATATGATACGACTTAGGGTTTTCAGTAGTGTATTACTTACAAGCACAAAGCAAGTAATAAGATGAGAATAAATCTGTCATTTATTAATTCTAAAAATAATTACATAAATTGTCTTTCGGGCGCTACTTCCAAAAATCTACCACTTGCCCGTAAGGACAAGCAACAATTGTCTTTCGGGCACACTATATTTAACAATCTCCCACTTGCCCGTAAAGACAAGCAATGATTGTTTTTAGAGAACCGCACCCTTATTCTTTCTATCAACAACATTCTCCCACTTGCTCTAAAGCAGATGAGACATATCTACCAATTTCATACCCGCCAAGCGCTTATCAGTGACATTAGATGCCACGCGACTTGGTGAACTGATCAACTAGGTTGTCGTCTCGAGGCAATCTTTTAGGACCGATACGTCGCCTGTTTGCACGATCTGCCTGACCAGGTGGTACTCTCTCTCAATATGCTTTTGACCTCTTGTGATTGCGAAGATCCTTTGCACAAGCTACCTCTAAAATGTTTTAACAGTAAAAGGGTATCGGCTTATCGAGACCTGGAATTATTTCCCGATCCAACAAAGAATTTCTCAAGCCACACTGCCTCTTTAGCTGCTCCGAAAGCTGCTATGTATTCGACTAACAGAGTCAATTGGCAGTGCTAGATTGCTCCAGACTGTAGCTTCATCACAATGAGTAAACACTGAGCCTGAGATCGATTCACGATCATCCTTAATCCGACAAAAAATTCAGAATCAGTGTAGTCAACGACACTCAGGTTCATACCCGAATACACAAGCATATGATTCCTCGTTCTTTGAAGATACTTGAGGATACACTAAACCGCTTTCAATAATCAATCCAAGACTCGACTGTTACTGACTTTTAATAACAAGAATTTCTCTATCCAAAAGAGAATCTATCTCATTTTCTCTATATTTAAAGATCGAGAGAATTATTCCGTGAGGGGTTGGGTAGGAAACCTCTCGGTGAATCTTGCATACGAAAATGCTTCATCATCTTAAACAGTAAGATGGATGGGAAACTGCCAACACTTGTTCTCATGAATTCGACCGAATCAAATTCTAAGAATATAGTCCACTTCTCTGATTCAGAGAATCTTGTCTTGTAAGTTTTTGACTTTAGATAACACACCTATGTTGTTCAGAACAACAACTATTGCAGTGTTACCTGTATTAACACTAACGTCGACTACTTTATCAATATTGATTGTCTGGTCTACAAAAGACTCATCAATATTCAGGTCAAGCCCACACATTTAAAACATGTGACCTTTAAAGACCTAAAGGTTTGCTTTAATCCATCAATGGATGTAAGTATAGGCAGTCAATCTGCCATTGGATTTAAGCTAAAACCCTTCCGTTCCGAATGAATCTAAGCTCCATTGTACGGCAAGAAAGTTTCAGGGAATCACCCCCGTTAATCTTTCTGCTTTCCATAGAGTGAAGCAAGGCTGAGTGGTGAGAAAGTTTCAGGGTATCACCCCTGTTTAACTATCTACTTCTCAGGGAGTTACCCTCAAAACCACTTGGCTTTGCTTAGGAAGATAAACTTTCTTATTCATTCAACTATTTTCCACGTAGATCCAATTACTCCCATTGGGCCTGAGACACTCAGGTGGTTCTACAAGAGTATGAACAGAGATGGAGTACAACAACTCCATTTTCAGGTTTTTGGCTTTAAACCAACCTCCTATTGTCAGAATCCTATACATCCCTCCAGAGAAGACCATAGGTTATAAAGCACCCCCCAGCAGACTGCAAAGTCTGCACAATCACAGCGGGTCAATGGATAAACCATACTCCCACTGCATTCTGGTTGATTGACATTCTGATCTGGTTCAGTAGTATTTATCAGTGTAATCCCCAACAACCAATGTTGGAAGTGGCCTGATTAAATCAGATAGTAACTCCTTGAGTAACCATGCTTTAAGGTCTAAGGTCGTTATCTAAACATTCTTTTAGAAAGGTTGTAACAAAGGTGTAACGTCACTATCCAATCTTCGAATATTATAACCAAACCTTTACTCATTGCATTAAGATATTTCACGAACTATCACCATCTCGAACGTGTATGCAAAATCACCAGTCCCTACCTTGAAGCACCATGCTAAATGCCTCTATTTACGGAAGTGGAGTAAACATAGTTCTCTCTATCCATAAATTCATAGGCATCTTCTGGTAGACTTCTGGGTATTACATAATAATGTAAACCGTTATTTTGCTACTAATATCCGAATTGAGTTAAGCGAAAGGTATTGTATCATATCAATAACGATATAAGCAAATCCATGGTTTATCCTTTCGGTGAAATCATTTCACTCGGAGGTAGGCCGAGCATCGATTGCAAAAACTATGCTATAGCCAATATCCGAGCATGGAATACTCGTTCTATGGTAATATCGAGATTTCTCCAAATATTTAGATAAACTAATCGGCATTTTGAGTAGTTATCGGACATAATGTCTACCACTCAAAACCTCCCCTAGCTTGTATCCTTCATAAGACCACGAAGGTCAATATGAACAAGTAGTGATACTTCTTCACTTCTATTACCTTTTCCTAATTGACAGGTAACTTAGTCATTTTTCCTTTGAGATAGTGTTCTTAGACTGTGAGATAAGAATCACCCTTAGCCAGTCTTCAGATCTTATCTCTAGGATATATGCACTAATTAATAGATGCCGAAGAATCGTTCATCTAAATACGGTAACCATTTGTCTTAATAGTTTATGATGTGTTACATATACCTTTTCAGCATTACTTAGTGGTTTTGACTTTTTCAGACAAAAGTCCAAGTCTCAGAATCGTATACAAACGTCATATTCACTTTCTTTAAGGCAACTATATTATCGATGTGAAAGTGAATCCATTTGTTCCAACGAATCCGAAAACAGAAATTATATTTCTTCGATATTCAAGGATTAAAATCGAAATTTATTTCCTTATATCACTCCCACTATTTTAGCTAAAATAACCGCCTGTTGTCTACTCTTCATCATGAATGCCCAGCTACCTTGTTCTTACAAAAGAACTTTAGCTTCCGAGTCAAATACTCAGTTAAGAAAGTCTCTAAGGATTCATAAGTTAGTGATCCGAAATCACTTTCCTTATCCTATGCTTTCTTTTATTAATCTTTTGGTTTAGCCTTTAACTTATTTAGTTTAGATGACTTACACTTGTAGACATTTACCTTCCCATTCTTGGCTTTCTTTAAAGGAAATAGCCGTGAACTAGCAGTTCATTTGAGTAGACACTACTCATAAACTGTGGGATGTCTAGATTGATACCAAATCATTCTCGTCATATTCGAACTAATTTTGTTTAGCCTCTCGTTTAACACACGTGACAGCAGTGACATTCTTATCAATGTCACTTAAGTTTGAAGGCTTAAGAGGAATATCCTCTTCCAAAAAATTAATTTGCATTCTCGATTATTGAGTTCAACGTTCTTGTTGCTTCTCCACTTTTACGAAGTCATTACTAGTCAATTTATCGTGTTTAGAAATTTAGATACTTTCAGATGATATGTAGTTGTAAATAATTTATGACATAAATATAACTCAAATCATACACCACAACATATAATAATTTTAGGAGTTATAAACGTGATGTCATGCATGCAGTTTATCCTACCATTCTAAGGATTTAATCTCACACCTACAGTGCCGCCGACGGGTAGGTCAAAAAGGTGACGATTAAATTGAGACAATCTCTCTCAACAATTAACTGAGAATCAGACATCCCGATTTAATTGCTGATTAACTTCATTTTTCAGCCAAGATATTTCATCGAACAGAATATTTCTACTCAATTCATTAATTCTGGAATTACGCCACCATAAATCAGAAAATGAACTCTATCGATTATGATATAACTTATTCTCAAAAAGTCGAGTCAAGTTGATAACTGTCCATTGATATAATCATTACATATAAACTAACCCTCAATAGACTATCCGTACTGAAATAGGATTATTTCCGTAAACATTCTTCAATACATCTTATCCTTATTTACCATTAACCCACTAGTGATCAATTAGTTCATAACCAATACGAACTCCCCGTGATTGATTAGTTTTTAGGACTAACAAATGAGGGGATTGTCTTTCTACTTCCCGCAGGAAGGAATGGATTCCATATCTATGAGACACACACTTCTCACTCATTCTAGAATAGTGCCAACGTGAAAGTGATTCGGACTGCGCCTCTTAGCGATCCTTAACAAACACATCAAACCCTATCCTGAAACAAGTAGGAGTCTGTAATCACTTCAGGATTAAGGTTAATTCATATATGATCATCTTGTGATTTAATAAGATTTCTCAATCACGGAATTATATGAGAAACTCAGATTAAATCGGTCCAGTCCTATATAACTCTCATCATATATAAATACCCCACTTAGACAACCAATGTCGACGGTCCGGAGAGGACGGTCACACCATAAAGTGTTGGGCGCATTAATGGTGGTTTAATCAATAGACCCCATACTTTGATTAACTTCACCACAGACTGACATTTCAAGCCTATCACCATAAACTTAATCCTCATGTGTGACACACACACTAAGTTATATTTCTACATATGATACGACTTAGGGTTTTTAGTAGTGTATTACATACAAGCACGAAGCAAGTAATAAGATGAGAATAAATCTGTTATTTATTAATTCTAAAAACAATTACATAAATTGTCTTTCGGGCGCTACTTCCAATAGGTTTATATAGAGGGGCTTGTGCCCTAGGGTTAGCGTGTAGCGTACAGAAGATTGACTCTGACTACCTAGTTCCCTAAGGAAAATATTATGTTTAATTAATCCCTTTATTTTGGAGATAATTATGGTATTCAAATATTCGTATTAAGTGATAAAGATTTGAGCCTTTATGACTCAGGATTCTTTCCATAGCTATCTACTTATTACATACGTGGGAGATATGATTAGAGATTGACTCTTGGCCGATTTGGATGGCCAGAACTGAGCTACTCGAGGGAACAGCCGAGCTGGTACGGCTCGGACTCTTATGCCTATAGAGTGGTATGTCTGAAAGGGACTTAAGCTGTCTAGTAATGTTGGTCATCGGTTGACCGGGATGTAAACGGTGTCTGACCTTAGGAGGTCAGGCACGGAACCGGAAATAGCCTATGACTATTGAAGGTCTCAGCTAAACATTAATCAACCTAGAAAGGATAGGGCCAACAGCCGGACTACTCCGGTCTGGTCACTAAGGTTCCTGGCACCATCTCTCCCCTTCTTTAATGTCGAGCCACTGAAGAGGTTCCACGTGGGTACATTTAGATTCTGGCATCGTCACATAGGTCTGGTACTTGTATCTGAACTTAAGATGATGATAGTCTGATACAAATTCATTCCATAGCTCTCTTGTTAGAGTAAACCTTCCTTCTTCAGGCATAGTGTACTTCTTGATAAGATCTTCATCACATAGTAAACTAGGTTCTGCCATGATCAATCTGCTTGGTTTCAATCTCAGTTTTTCTTCTTTGAGTTTTGCAAATTTCAGCTTCAAGTTGCGATTTGAGCGTCTTTTCTTCTTCTACTTCCCCCTTTTCGGCATCATTAAGTTGAATCACCAACTCATGTGTGAGTTTCTGTTGGTCCGTAACGCCAATTTGAGAAGTATACAGTTCATTGAGCTGTGTCGCAAGACCATAAATTCTCTGATTGAGATGCCATTTTGCTTGAGCTTGAATATCTCTATCTTCTGTTGTGGTAATCTCCATCTTTGCTTTAAATACAATATCTCAGATGCTAAATTTGTTGAAGTTGGAAATAAAATTTATGTTTTGATGATAATTCATCATATTTATTCAAAGTATTATTTTAACCTCATTGATGAAGTACTAAAGCTAGCTGTTATAGTGAAAAGCTAAAAGATGTCTAGAACTGAATGTTTAGATTTTACTAGAGTCTGATATTTGTATAAGTTACATCAGACAAGCACTGTAATAGTTAGTGTGTCGTAAAATTGATAAACTGGAATTCATCTAGAAAACTGGAAGTCACTAAGACACATAAAAAACCGACTCGAGAATACACCATATTGAATCAAAGAAAATAAGCTCGCTGAGGGACACAGACTCAGTTGACTTATCTACAAGACTGAACAACTGAGGGTTCAAACTCAGTTATTGAAGACTGAAGAACTGAGGGTTCAAACACAGTTATGAAGATTACAAGTCGAGACTATGAAGTTAGACTTTAGGCAAGATTTTGGTGACTTGAACTGACTTTATGGATCTTGTATGAAGACCTAAGATTCATAAGGACAACGAATTCTTAGATGATATTTTCTTATGGTGTACTCTGATTAAGTCAATTATAATCATAAGGAAAATGGAGTACTGATATTTGAAGTAGAGTAAAAATCTCAGTTAATGCTCCAAGTCAGTCAAGAAACTGACAACTGACATTCTCAGTGTAGAACTGATTAGGAACTCAGATTTACATGTCAGCCATCCAACAAACTGATAGTACAGTCGAACGTTATAAATGAAGCGATTTTATTGGTTGAGTTACTGACACATCAGAATGGTCAGAAAAATATAGCCGTTACAAGATAGACATTGATACAAATCGAATTCGAGCCAGATGAACATTGGACCTCACACTATAAATAGAGGACCGTGCACCAAGGATTAACAAAACATATCGAACAATAGCACACAAAGATTTAACAGCTTTACAAGCATTTTTGTGCATTAGTCTTTCGAATTGCTATCATCTCAGTGCTATAACAAGATCATATCTAGAATTTCTTCAAGTGTTCAAGCTATACAAAATTTATCAAGAATTAGACACTTTGAAGAACCACCAACGAGAATCAATTTATTGATTCTCAGCCCAACTTTGATTCTACATCAAAGGTTTAGACTGTGAAGCAAACCGGGAAGGTTTCGCCAAGGGCAGTTGTTACAAGCAGTCGAGTGGATTGTGTTTGTGGTGGTAGTTGGTGAAGAGGCATACGTAACCCTTCAAGGACCAGTGTTCAAGCAATTGAAGAGCAGCAATTCTACCTGTTCTACAACTGTTTAGATAGTGAAGCTAGGGATTAGCCAAGGATTATTGTTTAGGACTTTTTGTAACAGTTCACCTCAAGAAGTTCTAGTGGAATTTTCCTCCCACGACCACATGGGAAGAGAGGACGATAAGATTACACCACCTAGAACCTCTATAATATTTTCCTTATTTACTTTACGCTTTTATTTACTTACTCAGCATTTAGTTACAGCATTTTGATAATTGATTGTTATACACTTCACAGTTGACAAACTGACATTCTTTAGAATTCAGTTCAACACACTCAGCTTTCACATAGAATAACAAGATCAAGAAAAAGGCTAGAATTATATCCGCTGCCGTTTGACTCGATTTGACTTAAACTCAGCTTAGTCAGCTTAACTCCACACAAGTTTTAACTAAACCTTAATTTGTTTTAAATCCAGTTTTTAGGGACAAGTTTATTCACCCCCCTCTAAACTTGTGTTAGCCTTTTCAAGGGACCAACAATTGGTATCAGAGCAGTGTTTCTTTAACAAGCCATTGTTAAAAAGCTCATTTGCTCTAATCTCCTCTAGTTGTTCTCATAAGAAAGCTCGATTTCAGCTATTAAATAATCGGCCACTCACTCACAATGGATAACAATCAGTATGCAAGACAGATGCTTATGTGCAATATGGACAGATTTGACGAATATAAACGTCGAATGCAGGCTTTTCTGGTGGCTACTCATGACGAAATGATGGACGTACTCACTGATGGACCAATTCAGATCACTCACATGCAAACTGATGGTGATAGACAAGTACGAGTTCCAAAGCCCAAAGCAGAATGGACTAGTGATGATCACAAGAGAAACAATCTCAACAATGTTACTATGGACTTTATCCTTAGAACTCTTGACAGCAACATGTACTTAAAGGTGAAATAATGCACAGTTGCTAAAGAAATATGGGACAAACTTCAGTTAGTTTGTGAAGGAACTGACTCAATCAAGGAGAACAAGATCTCAGTTGCAAAACAAAAGTTTGAGAATTTCAAGATGAAATCTGGAGAGACCATTGACCAAATGAAAACAAGATTCAGTGCTATAATGGATGAATTAGACCTACTCAAAATTGAATACACAAAGAAAGTAATCAACACAAGAATCTTGAAGGCATTACCAATGTGCTGGAAGATGAAAGTCACTGCTATGGAAGAATCTAGAAGACTTGACATCGAAGACTCATTCAAAATCTTCTTAGATTTGAAAGCCTAAGAATTCTTTGAAGATTTCACAAGTACAGCTGCAATAATTAAAGCTCTAGAAGAACCAAAGACCACAGCAATTGCAACAGCATCAAATGATTCTCAAGAAGCGTCTACTAATAATCTTCAACAGTTGGATGAAATGGAGGAACAAATGGCTCTTATGATGAGCAGAATCAGAAGGATGAAGAATGGTCATCCTATAACCCAGAAGTTCATTAAGAAGACTCCCGAGAAAAGAAAAGATGATGAGTATCTTTGCTTCAACTGCAAGAAGCCTGGACATTACAAAGCTGATTGCCCAGAACTGACCAAGAAGACTCCACCAAGAAGAGTTGGAAGGAGAGCACTCCTCGCTGGAGATGAGTCAGACTATGAAGCTGGTACTGAAAGACTATCAGATGACACAGCTTTAATGGCACACATGGAAGATACAAATGAGGTATGTGAATCCAATTCTAAATACTCTTCAGCTCAAATTTCCATGCAAAATGCATGTTCTTCGACTGCTGACTCTGATGAGAGATAAATTAACACTCATTATTATAACATTTCACCCTATTTCTGATACCGTTTTGAGCATTATTGTACCAATTCAAGTCATAATTACTAAGTTTTATCCAAATGTGTAAGTAGTAATTATTATATAAATTATCGTATTTTTATAAGTTTTTTATAAGTTTTGTACCGGTTTAATAACCGGAGTGTCGTGTCGGATTTACGCTTGGTATTTTGGTAATTTATTGCAGGATTATAGGTTTACCAAGATCCCAAGTGACGACACATTTTGAGGCCAAAAACATATCTTTTGAGGAATAGAAGAAGGTGCCATAAGCTAACGAGTTCAAACGGATCAATTGTCCTTAGTGCTTCTACCGTAAAATATCTTCGACGGACATTTGACCCAACTTAAAGCATTTTCTGGGGAAGAGTTCTTCATGAAAGTTTTAGATCTTCAAATGAGCTTTTCAACGTACTTTGAATCACGTCAATCGGAGGTCTACAACTCATTTTACAAAACATCTGATATTTTGACAGTTCAGCACGAACCGGAAAAAACTGGCACGGGCCGGAATCTTCATCATTTCAAGCACATGGGAGTCTGACAAAGGAATCAGATCAGAGCACCAAAGACGCTGGGAAGGAGCTGCACGCGCCGGTCCGTCACCTCTATAAATACTCCCCTCACCCATTTGTTCGATTGCCCTAAAATATATATATATATATATATCTCATATATATTTTTCTCTACCTCTCTTTTTTTTTTTTATGTTTTGGGCCCATATATATATATATATATATATATATATATATATATATATATATATATATATGTATGTATATATATATATATATGTTTATATATATAAATAAAGTAGTTATAGTATCGTTGTAATGGCGGAATAATTATCGAAGATTGTTAAAATCAAGCTTTGTTATACTACATCCGTGGAAACGACCCGATTCAAAGATTGTAATCGGTAATATATTCTAATATTATTATGTTTACTATTTCTATTTCTATTTATATATTATATATGTTAATTATGTTAAGCTAAAAATATATCTAGCCAAGATATGAATCAATTAGTTAATCTTTTTGGTAAAATGGATGATCGACAATCGTAATAATGATTAAAACCAATTATAATGAATCTCTTTCTATTTGCACTTAATGAAAGTAAAAATTGAATTAGCCACTCGATTTTTACTAGAAACGTAATCTAATGAATTGACAACTCACGATTAGAATACGAGATCGTAATAGAAAGACCGGAGGGTAAAATTGGCCGAGTGAAAATGTGACAACGGAATCCGATTTCCTACCCGGGGGCAGATTTTTCTTGGGAGAGATAAATCTTATTAAAATTGTGCTCACGATATTATTACGTTAAATCACCTGTTTAATTGATATCTTAAAACTGGCCGTATGACAAAACGGGAGTGACCCATGCTTAAGATGACATTGGACAGAGGACTAGACGTATGACAATTTCATACGCTCGTGTAAGGAGGAGTTGTCTCGCTTAGGAGTACACCGGTTCATACATAATTGACCTCCTTGCATCAAGGAAAAGATATGTCTCATTCAATTTCACTACAAAAAGATATTGATTCAGTAAAGTATTCTTGGCTAGATCCAAAAATATATTTATATTATCTATTTTTATATTTATATATTTATTTACTGCTTTACTAACAATCTAACTAATCTAACTATCTAACCCGAGGAAAATGGTAAAAACTGCGACTTAAATCGAGTTAATAATAGCTTCTTGGTGTTTAACCACACTTTGAATTATGCCTTCATTTCCCTGAGGATACGACCTGACTCACCAGACTAGCACTACAATTTGACCCGGTACACTGCCGGTAAGGATCGTAACACCTAGAAAAGGTCCGTCAGCTTTCTGGCGCCGTTGCCGGGGAAACGACGCTAATTCATTGTGTCTATGGTTACTACTTGTATTAGCTCAAAATTCTCGAGGATAAGTCAACACTCTTCTTATCACATTTCTATTTTTGTTTTCCGTTGGTATCTACCTTCTTTTAGCTACCAATTTTCTTCTTCTACTAATTTCAAGTTATTTTCTATTTTCGATAGTAGAAAGTAAACGCGGTTCGTTTATTTTTGTTGGTACCTACCTATTGGTAAGATACCAATTAAAAAAAAATATATATATATATATATATATATATATATATATATATATATATATATATATATATATATATATATATATATATAAACTCGGTAAATACTGAGTGGATTCGGTAAATACCGAGTGGAGTCGGTAATTACCGAGAAAAAAAAAATGTGGTTTTTTTTTTATCGATTTCGTGTTATTTTCTATTCGATATTTTCTATTCCACAAGAATTGTCAAATCGAGTTACGAAAATGGTCGAAACCGTTGGTGAAACACCTGAACAAGGGATTGCTCATGCTCAAGGGCATGGCCAAAACCTTAATCAGAATTTACCTCAACCTAATAACCAGAATCAGAATAATAGAAATAATCAGAATCGGAATAAGCATACTCGTCGAAACCAAATTTAACCCGAGACCTCTATGTGATCGGACCGTAGAAGGTACCAGATTAATAATCCAATTCGTTTACCCAATAAAGGAGCAATTAATTTCGAAATAAAATCTCATCTTTTTGGTTTAATTGACACAAGAGCCCAATTTCTAGGAGAAGATGATGAGGATCCACATCATCATCTCTATCTTTTCAAAGAATTGTGTAATACAGCCAAAAGTCATGGTGCTCATCGGGAATTAACGAGGATGTCTATGTTTTCTTTTTCTTTATAAGGAAGAGCACGAGATTGGTTTCTGTCACTTCCACATCATTCATTGACTAGTTGGGAGGATATTCAAACCGAGTTCTTAAAGCAGTATTTTACTCCTGGTAAAAAATTGGAATTAATAGTCGAGATTGCTAATTTTAGACAAGGATCTGAAGAAACGTTTGGGAATGTGTGGGAAAGATTTAAAAAGCTACTAAGAGCTTGTCCCGATCATGGTTATTCCTTAGAAATGCAAATCCAACTTTTCTGTCGTAAATTAAGGAAAAACTTACGTGCAGATGTTGATCATGCATGTGGTGGTTCGTTAATGATGAGTGAAGCTCAAATAGTTTACGATGCTATTGAACAGATTTCCAAAAATAACAAAATGTGGGAAACCGGTTCTAACACAAGAAAAGTAACATTTGCAGGAGAATATACATCGAATATGGAAGTTCTAGCACACTTGGAGAATTTGAGTAGGAAATTTGACAGCTTATTAGCCAGTAAAAATGTAAACTCAGAAAATATCTTACCAAATGAATACTCAAGTCATGATAATGTGTCATTAGGGATGGAAGAACCAGAAGGATATTCAAGGGAGAATGTGAGTTTTTTACAGCAGCATAGGAATTTGAACAATGCATATTCAAACTCATTTAATGCTATTAAAAGAGCTCACCCTACTTTTTGTTGGTCTGAAACCCCTAGTAAGCAAGGACAACCACCGTATCCAATCCAGTATGAGAATCCATATAATAATCAAGTTTATCAAGGAGATACCTCGAATCAGAACCTACAATCATTACCTAGACCGTATCCACAACATACCACTCAAAGCATACCAGTCACCCAAAGTTCAACTCAACCTGAAGGAGTTGATAAATGGGAGAAATTAATCGAAAATCTGATGGGTATGATGTCAACTCAAGCTCAAAATATGGAAACTATGATAACTTCTATAGGTACAGTCACTAAGGATATGAATATGTTGAAAACATCTATGAGTGGACATGATACCAGAATAAGAACTATAGAAGCTTCAATAAGGAATATGGAATATCATTTGAGTAGAGAGGGAGAACGTAAAAACAGTAGACCCCCAGGAGGACTACCAAGTAATACTAAAAGAGATTTGAGTGGGGTAAATGCTGTTATTACTAGAAGTGGAAGGATCTATGGAAGTAATGGATTAGAAAACATTGGAACTAATGAAGTAGAGAATGATTTAGATGGTAAATATGAGAAAAACATGGAATCTAAAGAGGAAGAGGACATTATTGAAGATTTCCTAAGACAAAACAGATATATTGAACCTGAAAGTGAGAATGAGGAATGGGTCAAGGTTCCTAGAATATTGAAAAATCCAAGAATGAGTAGGACCTTGACCAATGATCATGTTTAGAATGAATCAAGTTTGGAAAGGCCAATTCAAACCGAACCTTATCCGGCTCAACCCAAATTCACCTCGGTTCAATCTGATAGGGCAGCACCATATCCAGTGCATATTTTGAAGAAAAAGTTACCGAATGATGACACACAGTGTCCTCAAAAGGCACAATCATTCCAGGAAGCTTTACCATCTTCGTTTAACGACAAGGGTAAGGGAGGTATACATTCTAACCCTACTTTAATTGATCTTGAATTACTCCCCCATTCCCCAAAAAAGGAAATCAAAGAGATGAAGTTGGATAAGAAGTATGCACATTTTCTTGACACTTTTTCGCACTTAACAATTAATAGCCCTTTCATCGATGTTTATAAGGGAGAGCTTAGTTTGGGAATTAATGATGAGCGCGTTGTCTTTAACATTTACAATTCATTGAAATATCCATGCACTACACTAGAATCTTGTTCTTGTATGGACACTTTGTGTCCTCTTGTTGTGGATCGTACTAACACGCAGGTAATTAAAGAAGATGACTTCAGCAATAATGTAAAAGCTCACAAACCGAAGGCTCAAAAATCAAAGGAAAAGGTCAAGAATCATTTGGATTGGTGGAAATTGTCTAACCTCTGTTGGAAACCGGTATTGAAGAAGGATGTGGTGCATGAGGATGACTCACCACCAGTACATTAGAAAACCGGAGCAGAAAGTCTAGCTATAGACTATAAATATAGTAAAAACATGGTACTATCCTTCCTATTTACTCCTTAAGCATTTTTTTTCTAGTTAGTTCACGAAATTAATTATTACATGCTTTTGTGAGTAAATGTTAGAAGTATCCTATTTTATTTTAGTATATTAGTTAATCATCATCATTTTGGTTGTTTAAGTTTGTCGAGCAAACGACGTTAACCAAAAGCGCTACCGGGAGGCAGCTGTTCGGTAAAAACACGTTTTAATATTTATAATACCGACACACCCCAAGTATAAGGATCTGTAGTAAAGGATGTTATCGGGTCGTCCTAAGGGAATGGAATGTTTATCGAATTCGAGTATAAACCTATATCGATTATGTCACAATTATTAACTAAACTAAGGATGAAACTAAACTAAAACCTAAACCTAAGAATTAAAACTAAAACAAGAACGAAAACAGCTTAGAAAATAGAAACAGAAAGATGGACGAGCGTTCAATTTAATGAACGAACGTCTGAACGAAATCTCATCGGACGGCGCGCTGCTATTGCGGACGAACGTTCAACTACTGAAACAGCGGAAAAGTGCAGAAAACAAGGAGAAATTAGGGTTTATAAAACTAGAACTTAAACTAAACTTAATCTAAACGATTACGAACGAATTGATTAATAAATAAGTAAAGGAAAATAGCGAGGCAATGAATCCACCCATCAACCAACAACCCCCAACTAGATGGTGATCTAAAGATGTAGTTTTTAGTAGTGATCTATTCACGAATTCAATTAAATTTCTTCAACCAAATTCTAGGGTTTCATTCATCTTTTCAAACAAACTAAACATGCAATCAAAACGAAATCACGAGATTGTTCCCAAACTCTACTCAATCAACTATGCATAATCTCTTATAACACAATTAATTGCATCACATGAACGAAATAAAACTTAAACCAATATATTTTCATACATAGATCCAAGCATATAGATAAAAATAAATCGTTTCATCGAATCGTTAATTCAACCAAAACATGAACAATACAAAACAGCATCCAAAGTGATGAAAAACTATAAATTAAACTCACTAATCATAAAGCATCGAACTCTGTAGTTGGTTGTATTGATGATGGGCTTCTTCCGTCGACTCACTGCAATGTTTCTAGCCAACAATCATATTGGAGAAGATTGTTGGATTGGAGATTTGCATCTCTGTGAAATTAGGGTTCTCTGGCCGCAGCTTTTGAAGGAAAATCGTATATGAGTGATTTTGTATATGAGGTCTAGGGTTCAAGGATCAAAAGGGACTACTATATATAGAGTTTTAAGTCGGCTGAGACAATGTCGGCTCCGGACGCTCGTCTATCAAATTGACGCCGCTAAATGGAATTCCCAGACGCTGATTAAACGCTCGTTCGCACTGCGGCTGAACTCTCTGTATTGATTTTATGCCGTTGAACGCCCGTTCGAATTCATGGACGTTCGTCCATCATGAACGGAGACTGAACGCTCGGCCGGACTGCTTGGGATCGGATTTCTTCATCTTTATCCATTTTCTTCAAGCCAATTCCAACTCTATCTTGAATAATTCGACTTGAGCTTCATTTATCCTCTTTAGCACTCGAAATTCAGCCTCCTAAAGGATAAATAAACATTGCAAAATGTAATAAAACTCAAATAATAATAATTCCATTAATTTAACACATAAAATAATCAATTTTGCAAATAACCATACTAGGATCATCCTTATTAACTAATTACACTTAAACCCTTAATTCTCATATAAATATGCAAATGTGGGGAAAATAATAATGAAATACACCCTTAATAATCATATAAATATGGCCTTAACAACACCCCCACACTTAGCTTTTTGTACGTCCTCGGACAAAACAATCAAAACTATAGCTCAACTTTCATGTAATCCACATAGATCTCTAACTCACGTAACAAAAGATACAACAACTATAGCAAACAATACCATCACAGAGATAGATTCAGTGTATGTGTGACAAGCCCTTTTCAAATTTAACAAGCCTTTCAAAGAAATATCCTCTCAAAAATCCAAAGGACTATCCTCGATATAGCGTGAATAGCTCCACTCAAAGTCTTCCCACGCACTCAGTAGGGATAATCCCTACAAAGATATCATGCGGTTCTCACTGGTATAAGATCCATGATAACAAAGACTTCACTTTATTTTTACTCATCATTTTCAAAATTTCAAATTTGACGCATCTCAGAATGAGCTTTTACCCATCATAGTAGAATAGGACATTTCGAGATAATCCCCTACCTACTCAAATCATAAGGTAGCTTCTTCTAACTGTCGTGAGCTTCTGGTCATCATAGTGGTATAGGACATACGTGGTACACCCTACCTCACTCAAATCATAAACCAGCTTTCGGCAATCGTATTTATTATGATTGCTTATTCATTCTTTTTTTCAAGACATAAGTTACATCTCACTTATCACATTCGAGCTTTATGATATTCACAGCACCCGGTCTAACTAAGGTGTTACTATACTGACCTTCCTAAGATAAATCACTAAAACAATGAAAGGATATAGTTCAAAAATCTTGCTTCATTATCAAAGGCTTTCGTGAGTGAAAAATGAATACTATCTTCATAACAGTAAAGACATGCTATAATTATCTCACTAAGTCACATACTATCATCGTTAGAAAACTACAACTTGCAAGCATTTAGTTTCAACCACATGCTCGAGACTAACAAAAATTTAAATTTCGTGGAAATTTAACATTCACTCATATTTCAAAGGATATAGCATAAAAACATACCCAATTTACCCCCCCACACTTAAATCACATTATGTCCTCAGAATGTGCAGAATAAAAGAAAAAGAAAACTTAGCTGGTTTCAACAGTGGTTGTCGGATGAAAGTTGGCAGAGGTCAGGCTGGAGCATGAATGTACCGCGACAACTCGAATAAACAACACTAGACATAAAAGCGTCTTAAACTCGCTCAAAAGTATCCGCCACACTCGACATACCATATAATCTCGAGACACGGGGTATATGAGCAACACATAACACAAAACACTTACAATGAATGTAGAAGGAATAACCATCAACACATAATCAACTAAAGTACTACTTCTAAAACAATAAAACAACCTAAGAAGAAAAAAAAAACAAAGAACTAGGTTGCCTCCTAGGAGCGCTCGTTTAATGTCAATAGCTTGACACAGATTTCAAAAGATCAACCCAGATCGGGCCACTTTGGTTTAACAAATTCCACCACCTCAGATGATCGGAATCGAGAGCACTTTGGGGCGGAAATGATTTTCACCACAACAACAAGTCAAGTGTGCAATAAGATCATTAAACTTTTCTCTCCAAACTACACTGACTCTCTTCTTCGTGTTCTTGCGGATGATAGGCATAGGTGTGCTAACATGCTCAGGAGTCTCAGAAGAAGGTTCCTCACAGGTAGAGGTAGGAATGTCATCATCTGACTCAAAGAAATAAGATGGAATCTCTTCGCAAATCAGGACATCTGTACTCTCATCTCTTCTTTGGAAATAAAGAGTCTCAGGCTTTTCCTTTGGTTGCCCAAAATATTTCTTAAGTCGATGGCCATTCACTTTAAAAGCTTGATTACCATACCCGTTCAAAGTAATTACTCCACTTGGATTAACCTCGAGAATCTCAAAGGGACCAGACCATCTAGACTTGAGTTTACCCGGAAACAAGTGAAGTCTAGTGTTATAGAGTAAAGCCATCTCACCAACTTTGAATTCTCGGTCCTTGATCTTAGCGTCATGGAGTATCTTCATTCTTTCCTTGCTAAGCTTAGCATTCTCGTATGCTCTGAGTCTGAATTCATCAAGCTCGTTCAATTGTAACAACCGTTCTCCCCACAGAGTTGGCTATCGAAATTTAAGAATTTAATTGCCCGTAAAGCTCTGTGTTCAAGTTCGACAGTAAATGACAAGCCTTGCCATAGACCATTTGGAAGAGTGACGTGCCCATCGGGTTTTAAATGCGATCACGATAAGCCCACAACGCGTCATCCAACTTAAGACTCCAATTAGATCGATTATTGTTCACGGTCTTCTAAAATTCTTTTCAAGCTCGTTGCTTACCTCGACTTGGCCATTTGGTGCAGGGATGATATGGTGTACCAAATTTGTGTTTGACACCATATTTTCAAGGATTTTATCAAGCGGCGCATTGCAAAAATGGGTACCTTCATCACTAATGAGTGCTCTCGACGGACCGAATCTGGTAAAGATATTCTTTTGCAAGAATTTCTTCACGACTTTATGATCATTAGTTTGGGTAGCTATGGCTTCAACCCACTTGGAAACATAGTCGACATAGACGAGGATATATTTATTACCGCACGAAGATGGAAAGGGTCCCATAAAATCTATGCCCCAAACGTCGAAAACTTCGCATTCAAGAATGGGCTTAAGTGGCATTTCCATCCTACTACTCGCCGTCCGGTTCTCGCACCTATCACAACCTTTACAAAAGGCTTCAGATCTTTAAACAGAGTCGGCCAAGAGAATCCAAATTGAAGGATCTTTGCAACCGTCTTCGGTGTTCCATAATGACCTCCGGTAGGACCGCTATGGCATTGTTCTATGATATCCCACTGATCATGCTCCGGAACACACCTTCGAACCAATCCGTCTTTACAGACCCTGAACAAATAAGGATCTTCCCATACGAGATATTTAAGATCAAAAAGAACTTTTTCTTCTCCTGATACGTCATGTCCTCTAAATGACCACTCGCTAAATAGTTGACGTAGTCAGCATACCACGGCCTAACCGTTTCAAGCTTCATCAATTGCTCACCGGAAAATCAATGCCTATATCATTGTGATTCTCTGCACCCTCATTTACTAAGCGAGATAAATGATCACCACAATATTCTCACTACCTTTCTTATCTTTAATCACAAGGTCAAACTCTTGTAAAATCGTAATCCATCGAAGTAACCTTGGTTTGGCATCCGCTTTGTCCATAAGGTAGCGCAAGGTCGCATGGTCGGTCCAAACAACAACTTGAGACCCTAGAAGATAACTTCTAAACTTGTCAATGGCAAAAACAACGACTAAGAATTCCTTCTCGGTTGTGGTGTAATTGCATTGAGCCGGGTTCAAGGTGCGGCTCGCATAATAAATGGGCTCGAACCTTTTATCAACTCGTTGACCTAAAATCTGCGCCTCTCACGGCGTAATTAGAGGCATCGCACATCAACTCGAAAGGCTTGGTCCAACAGTGCAACTAAAATAGGGCATCGATAAGCTTGTCTTTCGCACAATTGAAAGCTTCTTTGCACTTTGCATCGAACAAGAAATCTACATTATCTTTCAAAAGATTTGATAAAGGCTTGGCAATAGTCGAAAAGTCTCAAATAAACCGCTGTAGGCCAACGTGTCCTAGAAAACCTCGTACCTCCTTCACTGCCTTAGGGTATGTCATCCTTTCGATGGCTTCACCCTTAGCCTTATCAACTTGAATACCAAAGATTGGACACCTTATGTCCCAAAACGATTCCTTCGCCTACTAGAAAATGGCATTTTTCCCGCTTAAGCACCGATTTTTTCTCAACACACCGTTGGAGTACCATATCTAGGTTCTTTAAGATTTCATCGAAGCTATCGCCGTAGACTGAGAAGTCATCCATGAAGACCTCCATGCACTGCTCCACAAGTCCATCAAAAATGGCTAACATGCACCGTTGAAAAGTCGCGGGTGTGTTGCATAAGCCGAATGGCATTCATGGAACACAAAAGTACCAGATGGACATGTAAAAGTTGTCTTCTCTTGGTCATTAGGATCAATGGCTATCCGGAAGTAGCCGAATAGCCATCAAGGAAACAATAATACTTATGACCACTCGATCGCTCAATAAGTGGTCAATGAAGGGTAGGGGAAAGTGGTCCTTGGCAAGAACCTCATTAAGTCTACGATAGTCAATACGATCATCAGAGCCTATCACGAGTCGTAAGGCAACTTCCTCCTTTTTCATTCTTTTCAACTGTGATTCCGCCCTTCTTTGGCACAACTTGAGTAGGGCTGACCCACTCGCTATCGGCGATTGCATAGATGATGCCCATGTCAAGCCACTTTATCACTTCTTTCTTGACAACCTCCTGCATATGCGGATTCAGCTTTCTTTGAGGTTGTCTAACCTTTTTAGCTCCCTCCTCCGTTCGGATTTTATGCATGCATACATCCGGGCCGATTCCTCGAGATATCACCCACTTGCCATCCGAACGCGAGGATATTCTTTTTTAAGCACTTCTATCACCGTGCTTCTTGCTCAGGTCGAGTTTCAAGAAATGATCAAAGGCAATTTATCTCCATCCTTAAGAAAGATATACTTAAGGTGTTTCGAAGCGGTTTGAGCTCTAAATCGAAGAGGTGGTTGCTCAATACTAGACTTTAACGGGCCACCTTTCTCCTTATGAGATTGGAGTGGTTGACTAAAGAATAACTCATCTCCCCGAGGCTCAACCCCAGAAAGGTACTGGATCAAATCATCCATCGGAATCCTCCGGTCAACACTTGCCTCCTTTTTCTTGTGATCGATCATTTTTCTTAACTCTTCATCTTTAAGCTCTTCTGCCAACTCTTCCCAATCATCTACTTCTCAATGAGTAGTTTCTCTCCAAAAGTCTACCTTGTCCCAACTACCCATCAGAGCTTCTTCATCACCAGGGATGAAGTCTTCCTGACTCAGTTCTTTGAGATCATCGTTTGTGCTGGGTATCTCCATGCTTCTAACTCACTAACAGGCTCAGTGTGAGCGAGTGAAGACGACTTCGCCAACGCCACGGCTTGAAATGAATTAGAAGATTGTCCGCAATCGACTTGATCTTCAATGTCCATGACTTCAAAAACACTATATCTCATCAACAACTCTCTCGCTTTTTGAGTAGGCATCTTTTCATCCTCATAGATAGCTTCGACAAACGATATTTCATCAATTACGGCTCTTTCGTGATATGTCCTCGTGTGAAGGTAACGGATGTGTCATCGACTCTAAGAGTAATCATCCTTTGCGTAAAGTCGATGAGAGCGTTAGAAGTGTCTAGAAAGGTCCGGCCTAGAATTAAAGGCATCTCCTTATCGTGTGGATAGTCTAGAATAACCCAAATGGGTAGGGAAGACTAAATGTTCAACTTGAAGGAGAACATTAGCTACACAACCGGCTGCAGACCGCTAGATCTATCTACCATCCGAAGAAGAAATATAGGCGCGCCTCCCGCATCCTTTTATCTAACCCGAGCTTTTGCATATGTTTAATGGCATCACATTAATAGAGGCCCCGAGTCGCATAAGACATTTTCGAACAAATGGCCTTCGATCTCACAGGAGATTGAAGGTCTTCCAGTGGTCACCTCGCTTAACAAAGAATTTTCTTCAGAAACCATCACGCAATCTTCAGCGTAGCACTTCTTCACCATCCCAGAAGCTTTCTCTTACTCCCACTGAATTCTTTAAGATACTTAGAGCATTTAGGCATTTCAGTTAATACCTCGGCTAAGGGCATACTAACTTGAGTGTCTCTACATCCTCCTCACTCCAAACAGCTTGCTTGTCATTAGTGAGGGCTTTCTTTTCCTTTTTGGTGGATAAGGAAGGGCTTTATCATTCCTCGTAGCTTGATTCTTTATCGCCTCATCCTCCACATCCTTCCATCTTACGAACTTTTCTTTCTTTTTCTTAGTCGAGGTACCGCCCTTGACTTTCCTTTCTTTCCTCATCATCGAATTATTTTCGTCCTCCGAAGAATTGTCACTAAGCTCCTCATCGTTTTTCTTCGGCATGTGGTTTCGATTTCCCCTCCCGAACTCATGGCGTCGGGAGGGGCTACTCGCTTCCGACATCTTGCCGGATTCACCTTCTTCTTACCACTTCTCAACGTTACTTCATTCAACTCCTCTTCTTGTCCATACTCCCACCGAGGTGTAATGGCAAAGCAAACATTCACATCGACTTTGGATTTCTCTCGGTATAACTCGGAAGTTTACCGTGAGGTCTCGCTTGCTTGCTGGTCTGCCATCTGACCAACTTGTTTCTCAATAGCTTTAACACTAGTAGACAGAGTCTTCACCATGTCTACCAGCTCATCAAATTTGTGTTGAGGACACATGAGGTGGTATGATTTTGAGTTTGGTTCCATCCTCCTTGAGGCCTTTGGGAGTTAGGGAGCAGCCCTTTGATAGTTTGAGTTGAAAGAATTCGAATTTGAAGGGCCAGGTGGTAACTTGGCTTGACTGAAGTTTTGTCGTTGAAATCCTGAGTAGTTCTGGCTTTGATTGAAGTTTCGGAAGGGTTGGTTTTGATTATCCATTAAATTTACTTCTTCCGTCATCTCCGTTCCTACCTGCATTCCAAGATCGTAAGGTCGCATCTCAAGATTGGCCACCGCTTGCTTATCAATTCCATCCGAGCAACCAACACTTTTGTATCGATTGCTTGCGCACCTTCTTTCTTAACAACATTGGTCTTCTTGGGAGTCGACCACATATTGTTCTTGGCGATGGTCTCACCCACTCAGTGCGCCTCATCTAATCACCTCCCTAAGAAGGATCCATGAGTGTGGAGTCAAGATAGTCTCTATTAGGTTGAGAGACACCTCTATAGAACAGTTCCAAAGAACTCATGTCTCATCATATCCGTGATTGGGGCATTTCCTCATCAAGAGATTCAATCTCTCCCAAGCTTTGCCAATGAGCCTCATCCTCCAACTGCTCAAACGTAGCTATTTCCCGTTTCATCTCCATAATCTTGCCTGGTGAAACCCACTTAAGAGCGAAGGCTCTTTTGACATCATTCCATGTATGGAGAGAATGATGTGCCAACGATTTAAACCACCGACTTGCTTCACCTTTCAAAGCAAAAGGAAATAGCTTTAACTTAACTATCTCAGAATCAACACCAGGATAATGGCCTGCTTCACAGATTTGTACGAATGTGGACAAGAAGTCGTGTGGATCTTCCTGAGCAGTACCATGGAAAGAGCTATTCTGAACTAGAGCAACTACTCCGTTCTTTAGATCAAAGTTCACTCCTCCCATGTCGGGAGGACGAATAGGTCTATGCCCCTCGAGAAAATCTTGATTTAGATATGGGGTGTAGGGGTCCTGGTTCAGTTGATTAAGCTGGTTTTGTCTAAATTGTTGAAGTTGTTGATTTATGCCAGCTTGTTGATTCTGTTGTTGCTGCAGAGCTTGCATCTGCTGAAGGATTAAATTTAACTGAGTTTGGGGATCAGGATTTGGAATTGGAGGATCTTGATCTGCCATTATGTCCAAATCAGGGAAAAGCCTCCTTCTAAAAATAGATCGTTCAGGCTCAGGATCGAAGATTAGAAGTCCCTTCTTACTTCTCGTTTGCATAAACCAGAAGAAAGGAAAAGGAAGAAATCAACCTTAGGGTTGATTAGAACAGGTTTAGAAAAGGTTTGATGGTTTAGAGGAAGAAAAGAAGAGAGAAGAGAAGATAGCAGAGAAGTGATGATTGAACAAACTGAACTGGCGTCCAGTGTTAGTGGACGTTCGTTCAGAGCTGAACGCTCGTTCAGATTTATGAACGGTCGTTCGGGGGAACAGGATTGAAGTGGACGGGCGTTCAAGTTCTTAAACGCTCGTCCAGACTTCGAAAATCTGACTAAGGTTTAAAACTTAAAAACGAAATAGAAAAAATTGAGGAAACTAAAAAGAACGTAAGGAAATAAATAAAGGCTAGTCTAAAATTACGAAAAACAAATCTAAAATTAAAGAAACTAATATAACTATCAAAAATTAAAGAAAATAATTGAAGGAAAATAAAATTAAAAAAACAAGGTAAAACGAAAACAAAAATTAGACGTAATTCTAAAATTTAGACCTACGAATTAGAATTAGAATCGATATAAAATTTTATACCTAAAAGAATCCGACAACCGTTACCGATTCCCCGGCAACGGCGCCAAAAACTTGTTCGGTAAAAACACGTTTTAATATTTATAATACCGACACACCCCAAGTATAAGGATCTGTAGTAAAGGATGTGATCGGGTCGTCCTAAGGGAATGGAATGTTTATCGAATTCGAGTATAAACCTATATCGATTATGTCACTAAACTAAGGCTGAAACTAAACTAAAACCTAAACCTAAGAATTAAAACTAAAACAAGAACGAAAACAGCTTAGAAAATAGAAACAGAAAGGTGGACGAGCGTTCAATTTAATGAACGAACGTCTGGAACGAAATCTACTGGACGAGCGTCTGCTATTGCGGACGAACGTTCAACTACGAACAGAAAGGAAAAGTGCAGGAAAACAACAGGAAATTAGGGTTTATAAAACTAGAACTTAAACTAAACTTAATCTAAACGATTACGAACGAATTGATTAATAAATAAGTAAAGGAAAACAGCGAGGCAACGAATCCACCCATCAAACAACAACCCCCAACTAGATGGTGATCTAAAGATGTAGTTTTTAGTAGTGATCTATTCACGAATTCAATTAAATTTCTTCAACCAAATTCTAGGGTTTCGTTCATCTTTTCAAACAAACTAAACATGCAATCAAAACGAAATCACGAGATTGTTCCCAAACTCTACTCAATCAACTATGCATAATCTCTTATAACACAATTAATTGCATCACATGAACGAAATAAAACTTAAACCAATATATTTTCATACATAGATCCAAGCATATAGATAAAAATAAATCGTTTCATCGAATCGTTAATTCAACCAAAACATGAACAATACAAAACAGCATCCAAAGTGATGAAAAACTATAAATTAAACTCACTAATCATAAAGCATCGAACTCTGTAGTTGGTTGTGTTGATGATGGGCTTCCTCCGTCGACTCACTGCAAAGTTTCTAGCCAACAATCATATTAGAGAAGATTGTTGGATTGGAGATTTGCATCTCTGTGAAATTAGGGTTCTCTGGCCGCAGCTTTTGAAGGAAAATCGTATATGAGTGATTTTGTATATGAGGTCTAGGGTTCAAGGATCAAAAGAGACTGCTATACATAGAGTTTTAAGTCGGCTGAGACAATGTCGGCTCCGGACGCTCGTCTATCAAATTGGACGCTCGTCTGGAATTCCCAGACGCTGATTAAACGCTCGTTCGCACTGCGGATGAACTCTCTGTATTGATTTTATGCCGTTGAACGCCCGTTCGGATTCATGGACGTTCGTCCATCATGAACGGAGACTGAACGCTCGGCCGGACTGCTTGGGATCGGATTTCTTCATCTTTATCCATTTTCTTCAAGCCAATTCCAACTCTATCTTGAATAATTCGACTTGAGCTTCATTTATCCTCTTTAGCACTCGAAATTCAGCCTCCTAAAGGATAAATAAACATTGCAAATGTAATAAAACTCAAATAATAATAATTCCATTAATTTAACACATAAAATAATCAATTTTGCAAATAACCATACTAGAATCATCCTTACTAACTAATTACACTTAAACCCTTAATTCTCATGTAAATATGCAAATGTGGGGAAAATAATAATGAAATACACCCTTAATAATCATATAAATATGGCCTTAACAGCAGCCCGTAAAAATGTTAAATATAATAATTACTCATACTTTGGATGATACTTTGCGAATACTTCGGATTGATTTTCATTTTGTTTCTCCAAGTCTTAGGATGAATGTTTGAATGTCATTAAAAAAGGGAATGATTAGGTGGTTATCCGAAAATCCCGATGGAAAAAAAGAGAACAATTCAAATGCGTCATTTCTTGGACTTAGGTTGTTCGAACGATTTGAAATAACCCTTGAGGATCTGGGTATAAAAGACTCAGAGTTAATACTTTTCCATACGTTACATTTCATGATCTAGTCTGTTTTAAATTTCAAATAACGTGTGACATGTATTAGTTCAAATACTATGGAATTGAGGAGGTCATAACTTTAACCCACCCACCCACCCTTTAATATCATCCGAGTATTTGTTTTGACTTGTTTTAGTGCACCATTGCTTTCCCAACAACTTATTTACACTCACTTTACATTGAGGACAATGTAAGTTCGTAAGTGGGGAGTGGAGTCGTTGGTCTAGCAATGGAATTAATGTTTATTTTGTATCAATAAATCCCTTAGTTTTCGATTTTTTTTCGAACATTATTTAGTTGATTTAAATAAATTGTACAAGGCATATATTTCATGGATTTGAAGATGTAATGATCAATTTGGATGTGTATAACCAACGTGAACCGTAAGTGCATTTTAACCCCAAATTTATTTGTGTAACATGAATTCTTTCACGTAAGCCTTTGATATTGAAGCAAAAAATTTTAAACTGTATCCATTCAGTATCCTAGTGGTGTATCTTAGAGATAATAGCAGTAACTTAGTACCTAACTTTTGAACGTGTATTGTGAATATCTGAAGGTTTGAATGTGATAGGAAGAATATAAGTTAAGTTTATTGAGAAAATGGAATGAAAGGAAGAATACCAAACTAAGATGAACTATTTATATGTCGGATGTAGCTACTAATGATTTGAGTGCGGTAGGCGTTATCACGAAAAACGCCCTATACCACTATGAGGCTTTAAAAGCTCCCGATTGCTGATGATAGTAGTCCAAATTAGGTGTTATCATGAAACATCCTATTGCTGGGAATGAAGGCATATGCTACAAATGTGAAATTAAGTAAAAATTGGCAAATGACAATGTGGAAAGTTGGTTAAGCATGGTTGAAAACTTAGTTATCTTCTGACTATCCCCAGTATAAATTGAATGATATGCATTAGGAATTATCCTAATAAGTACACGGGAGAACTTTGTGTGGAACTGTTACTGCCTATACCTAGGAAAGTCATTAGGATTGTCTGAATGGACATTTGTTCGTTTTCTTGAATTATTCAAGAGAGGATAGTGGAAATTGAAAAGGCTTGTCACACACACACTCTGTTATACATTTATATTAAGGTTAAAGCCTGGTTGTAATTCTAATGGTTGTATTATCTGGTTGTCCCTTATATCTTATATCTTTATGAATTTATCTCTCATTCAATTTGTTTTATCACTTGTTTTGCTCGAGGACGACCAAAAGCTAAGTGGGGGGTTGTGATGAGAGATAAATTAACACTCATTATTATAACATTTCACCTCATTTCTGATACCGTTTTGAGCATTATTGTACCAATTCAAGTCATAATTACTAAGTTTTATCCAAATGTGTAAGTAGTAATTATTATATAAATTATCGTATTTTTATTAGTTTTTTATAAGTTTTGTACCGGTTTAATAACCGGAGAGTCGTGTCGGATTTAAGCTTGGTATTTTGGTAATTTATTGCAGGATTATAGGTTTACTAAGATCCCAAGTGACGACACGTTTTGAGGCCAAAAACATATCTTTTGAGGAATAAAGGAAGGTGCCATAAACTAACGAGTTCAAACGGATCAATTGTCCTTAGTGCTTCTACCGTAAAATATCTTTGATGGACATTTGACCCAACTTAAATGAATTTTCTGGGGAAGAGTTCTTCATGAAAGTTTTAGATCTTCAAATGAGATTTTCAACGAACTTTGAATCACGTCAATCGGAGGTCTACAACTTATTTTACCAAACAGCTGATATTTTGACAGTTCAGCACGAACCGGAAAAAACCGGCACGGGCCGGAATCTTCATCATTTCAAGCACATGGGAGTCTGACAAAGGAATCTGCACTGTAGCACCGGCACGTGCCGGTCCGTCACCTCTATAAATACTCCCCTAAGTCCATTTGTTCAGATTGCCCTAATATATATATATATATATATATATATATATATATATATATATATTATATATATATATATTATATTTATTCTCTATATTTTTTTCTTTTTCTTTTTTTCTTTTATGTTTTGGGCCCATATATATATATATATATATATATATATATATATATATATATATATATATATATGTATATGTATATATATAAATAAAGTAGTTATAGTATCGTTGTAATGGCGGAATAATTATCAAGATTGTTAAAATCGAAGCTTTGTTATACTACATCCGTGGAAACGACTTCGATCCAAAGAGATTGTAATCGGTAATATATTCTAATATTATTATGTTTACTATTTCTATTTCTATTTATATATTATATATGTTAATTATGTTAAGCGAAAAATATATCTAGCCAAGATATGAATCTGAATTAGTTAATCTTTTTGGTAAAATGGATGATCGACTCTGGTAATAATGATTAAAACCAATTATAATGAATCTCTTTCTATTTGCACGTAATGAAAGTAAAAATTGAATTAGCCACTCGATTTTTATTAGAAACGTAATATAATGAATTGACAACTCGCGATTAGAATACGAGATCGTAATATAAAGACCGGAGGGTAAAATTGGCCGAGTGAAAATGTGACAACGGAATCCGATTTCCTACCCGGGGGCAGATTTGTCTTGGGAGAGATAAATCTTATTAAAATTGTGCTCACGATATTATTACGTTAAATCACCTGTTTAATTGATATCTTAAAACTGGCCGTATGACAAAACGGGAGTGACCCATTCTTAAGATGACATTGGACAGAGGACTAGGCGTATGACAATTTCATACGCTCGTGTAAGGAGGAGTTGTCTAGCTTAGGAGTACACCGGTTTATACATAATTGACCTCCTTGCATCAAGGAAAAGATCTGTCTCATTCAATTTCACTACAAAAAGATATTGATTCAGTAAAGTATTCTTGGCTAGATCCAAAAATATATATATTATCTATTTTTATATTTATATATTTATTTACCGCTTTACTAACAATCTAACTAATCTAACTATCTAACCCGAGGAAAATGGTAAAAACTGTGACTTAGATCGAGTTAATAATAGCTTCTTGGTGTTTAACCACACTTTGAATTATGCCTTCGTTTCCCTGAGGATACGACCTGACTCACCAGACTAGCACTACAATTTTACCCGGTACACTGCCGGTAAGGATCGTAACACCTAGAAAAGGTCCGTCAGAGTCCAATCCTAAAAATCTAGAATTAGAAGAAACACTTGACGAATTGATGAATCAGCTAGTGACTATTCAAGCTGGTTATGAATCAATTAAAGCTGAGAAAGAAAGTCTAATTCTTGAAGTTGAAAGATTGAAGTCTGAACTAAAAATGTTGAAACTGACTAAACTTGATAAAGAAAAGATTCAACATCAGCCTACTGCATCAGCAACAGCAACTGAATCATTTGCTCAATCAAGTTCAGCTACTGGATTCAAATCAGGAAAGCCGTATGGAGACAAAATAGGCTTAGGATTTGATACACATCAATCTTCTAAGGATAGAACTAGCACGGCTGTTGAACCTAATATCAGAACTGGTATTAAGTTTGTAGCTGAGCAACTTCCACAAACTGAGAAAATTGCTGAACCAGTAAAGCCAGTATCACAAAGGATAAATCAGTTTTCTAAGAAGACAACTGTATCTACCAACAAAGGTAAATCAAATGGTAGATCAACTGTATCTAAAGGAAATCGAAATTGATATGGCAAATCAACTGCCAGATCCACAAAAACCAATCAAGTCAAGAACCAGAAAAATTACAATCAAGGTAAATACAAGAATGTCAATCATTCAAAGATTCACACATTCAGGGGGAAAGGAAGATTATATCCCACTGATGATGATTGGAATTTTACAGCATCTATTAGTAAAACTATTAATAACATTCATTCCAGACAAAAAACTTATCACAAGTTTCAGTCCAAAACTCAGCAGAGAGCTAATCTCAGTCCTCAGCAAGAGTACCAAGGCCAGTCCAGACCTCAGTACACAAGGAATGACGGCTATTTTTCAAGCTTCAACAATAGAAAGCATCATGGAAATAAGTTTCAGTCAAAAGATCTGAGAGATCATATAAATAAGACACAGTCTAAACATAGACTGTATGGGAGTGTGGCTTACATATATGAAAACAAGTGCAACAATATCCGAAGAATACCTAAAGGATATATTCCCATAGTTGTATTGACAACTGACGCCCATGGACCCAAACAGAGTTGGGTACCTAAATTTTTTAACTTTTATTGCAGGATGTATGGTACTTTGACAGTGGTTCCTCAAGACACATGACGAAGAGCAAGGACTGTCTTAGTAATTTTATTGCAAAAGATGGACCAAAAGTCAATTTTGAAAGTAAAGACAAACCTGGATACACCAAAGGATATGGTACCTTAATCAGGAATGGACTTACAATCAAGAATGTATCTTATGTAGAAGGATTACACTACAATTTGCTCAGCACCAGTCAATTCTGTAATATGGGATACAAAGTCACTTTTGATAAAGAATTCTACATTGTCGTCAGCGAAACATCATTTAAAGTTGTTTTAGCCGGAAGAAGAAAAGAGAATATGTATGTTGTTGAGTGGACAACAGCCGTTGTTGAAACCTGTTTTCTTGTGAATACCAAATCAGAAATCAGTTGCTTATGGCACAAGAAACTAAGTCATCTAAACTTTGACGACATCAACATACTTGTCAAGAAACAGCTAGTCATTGGACTACCAGAAATCTCTTATAAGAAGGACAACTTATGTGATGCTTGTCAACAAGAAAAACAAACAAAAGCAAGTTTCAAGACCAAGTCTCAGCATTCAACAACCAGAATCCTAGAATTATTACATATGGATTTTTTGGATCTATTACACCAATTACTATCAGTGGAAAGAAATATACATTGGTGGTGGTAGATGATTTTTCAAGATACACTTGGGTTATCTTCTTAACCAAGAAAAGTGAAGCCAAGCAAAGACTTACATAATTACTTAAGAGACATTAGAATTAGAAAGGAGTATCAGTTGTGAAGATAAGATCAGATAAAGGAACTGAATTCCTCAACACTGTGATTATTGAATATTGTGAAGAAAATGGTGTCTTACACCAACTAGCTGCCACAGGAACACCTCAAAAAAATGGTGTAGCTGAAAGGAGAAACAGAACACTCAAAGAAGCAGGAAGGACGATGATCTGTGAAGCAAAACTACCTGAAAGATATTGGGCAGAAGCAGTTAACACATCTTTCTATACACAAAATAGATCCCTCATGAACAAAAGGCATGAGAAGACCCCTTATGAAAATTGGAATGGAAGAAAATCAAATGTTTCATACTTTCATGCTTTTGGAAGCAAATGTTTTATACACAATAATGGGTAAGATCAACTTCATGTTTTTCAGCCCAAAGCTGATGAAGGAATTTTTCTAGGATATTCAAGTGTCAGCAAAGCTTTTAGAGTACTAAATAAAAGGACACTTAAGCATGAGGAATCAATTCATGTGGTGTTTGATGAACCAAACTTTCTGGTGAAACAATCAAAGACAGACCGAACCGCTTTCGCCTCGCTTACAGTCATGCCGAGAATCGGGCCTGATTGACATTAGGAGACTACAAATTTCAGAATCCTCAGAATCCTCAGATCAAGATCAGTCTCAGTTTTCAACTACCCAAAAATCACACCTGAACAACATGACTCTGATTCAGTTGAAGAAATTCAAGATTCAGTTCTTATAGAACCAGTCGAACTAAATGCAAACCCTTTGATGCAAACACCAGTTCATCAATGGATGAGAGATCACCCTGAAGAACAAGTTATCGGTGATACCCAAACTGGCGTTCGAACAAGACATCAACTAGATGCAATGATTGCATGTTTTCTATCTCAATATGAACCTAAAGAAATTGAAGAAGCTTTGAAGGATCCAGAATGGATACTAGCTATGAAAGAAGAACTTAATGAATTCGAAAGAAATCAAGTATGTGAATTGGTGGAAAGACCAGTTCATGTGAATATCATTGGAACCAAGTGGGTTTTCAGAAACAAACTTGATGACGATGGGAATATCATCAGAAACAAAGTTAGACTTGTAGCTAAAGGATATTCTCAAGCAGAAGGCATAGACTTTGATGAAACTTATGCACCAGTTGCAAGATTGGAAGCAATCAGGCTATTTCTCGCATTTGCAGCTCACAAAATTTCAAAGTATATCAGATGGACGTTAAAAGTGCATTTTTGAATGGAATTCTTGAAGAAAAAGTGTATGTTTAACAACCACCTGTATTCGAGATCAAAGATCAAGCTGATAAAGTTTACAAACTTAGGAAAGCCCTTTATGGACTTAAACAAGCACCAAGAGCTTGGTATGAAACTCTATCTCAGTTTCTAGTGGATAGTGGATTTATCAAAGGAACAATCGACAAAACATTATTTAGAATGAAAAAAGAGAGAAAGCACTCTACTTGTTCAAATCTATGTTGATGATATCATTTTCGGATCAGAAAATGAACAGTTATGTGAGAAATTTGCAGTTTAATGAAGATCAAATTTCAGATGAGTATGATGGGAGAATTAAATTATTTTCTTGGATTACAAGTTAAACAATTAGATGATGGAATTTTCATTCACCAAACCAAATATACAAGGGAACTTATCAAAAAGTTTGGTATAGAGAAATCAACTGGAATTTCTACACCAATGGGGACCAACATCTGGCTAGATGTAGACAAAGAAGGCAAAGATGTTGATCAAACACTTTACAGGAGAATGATTGGAAGCTTACTCTATCTTACAGCAAGTAGGCCAGATATATCTTTTACTGTCGGTGTATGTGCAAGATTTCAGTCAAAACCAAAAGAAAGTAATCTCACAGTTGTAAAAAGAACCTTGAATTATCTAAAAGATATAGATGGAGTTGGAATTTGGTATTCAAAAGAAGGAGAATTCAAGTTGATATCTTATTCAGACTCAGATTATACTGGATGCAAAGTGGACAGAAAGAGCACCTCAGGCACATGCCAGTTATTAGGAAATAGGCTTGTGTCATGGTTTAGCAAAAAGCAAAATTCTATCTCAACATCATTTTATAAGAGATCATCCATAGAAGAAGGATATTACAGTTCTTTATTTATCTACTGAAGATCCGTTGGCAGATATCTTCACAAAGCCATTGGACAAAGAAAAATTTGCCAAATTAAGAACTGAGTTGGGGATAATCAAAGTCAGTTAAATCAGTTAAGCCAGAGATTCGTCAAAGGGATTAATCTTTATTATGTTGGGAGCGCTAACTTAACAGATTTGTCATTGACATCAACAATCTCAAACTGATTAACTAAAACTGAGAATTTGACAGAACTGATAGTTCACTCTAAAACTGACCTCAACATCCGTTTCTACTCCAGTCAACTTTAGTCAAAGATTGATATGATAAAATCAATAGCAGTTATATCACATTTAATTACTGTAGTTCTTTTTGTCAGAATATTGTGTGTACACCCCATGACTGTCAGAACAGTACATCATCGGTTACTCAAGCCATCTTGGAATTTGAAAAGTTGTACTACTCTACCGCCAGTATATCCCACCTATTTATTCAACCTTTGTTCACACTCTTTTCAATCAAATTTTCAAATTATCAGTCTCTTCCCTAAAAACAGAATCAGACTCTTCGCAATCCTTTCTTTTCAAAAATCAATTTTTGTGTTCACACCCAGATATGGCCACTTCTAAAAATCAAACGAAGAAAGATTGATCACAGAGTTAGATGAATTTTCATTCAATATTTATGAAGCAATGTGCAAAAACACTCTGTTAGTAAGCTGGATCTGTGATAAAATCCAGAAACAACCAGGTTTGAGGAATCTTCTGGAAGTTAAGTTCAACGAAGAACGTGATGTGGAAGGGATTTTGCAATTTTGGGAGAATATGTGTCTGGTACGAGACTCCCTGATCACTACAGTTTGAGGTGATCGTATTATTATCAATGAACGAGTTGTGAAATCACTATTTGGTTTCACAAATTCATCTGTGACATCAATAGATTTGACTACTCTACCATTGAAAAGAGACGTTTTCTTAAGCAACTTACTTTTTCTAAGGAACCAGTAGAAATTGATATTCATGATGACAAACTCAAGCCAGAATTTGCGCACCTTAGCAGATGGTTCAGCAAACATGTTATTGGAAAATCCAAAGGAATCGGTACACTATTCGAAGAAAATATTTATCTGATGAACATAATTTGGGACGAAATAGAATTCAATTGGGTAGGTTATGTAGTCAATCAGATAAATAAGCAACACTTAGCTGAATTAGAAAGTGTACGAAGAGCTCAATCTGAAGGTCAAGCAACTGTTGGTAGATTCCGACTGAAAAAGATACTTAGTGGAATAATTCAATTTTATCTGGAGACACTCAAGGCAGGGAAGAAAGAAAGACAAACTGTAGAGGAAATAGCAGCTGTCACAAGAACAACTTCCCAACTGGCCGATTGAAATCGTGTCTCAAAGCAGGAAGTCGAACACAAAGGCATCAAGCGCGGACTCGACAAAAGAAAGATCAGTTGTATGATGTTTGTACCAGAACCTCAAGTAAGAAGACTAAATCGAGAGGGGAACAACAACAACCGACAACGAAAAATACATAAGAAAACATCATTGCGACTCATGCTTCTCGCCATAAGACCAATCGATCAAACAACTTGGTCTCGCTTTTGAAGTCGATAGAATCATCAAGCTGATGAAAATGAAGCTTGCACCATAAGACTCTCGTGATGTCAGTCTACAGATTGAAGAGAAACTACTCTTGGAGAAATTGGAAGTTAGAGATCTATACACTCTGTTTCCTATTTCGGAATTTCTTGAAAACTGCTTCAAAAGATTAACTGAACAAGCACAAAGAAGAGAATCAGGCACATCATCCACCCCCAAAGTCACTTCAAAGAAAAAGGATGATGATGATGAATCAAGAAAAAGGCTGATGTAACTACAGGTTTGCAAATAGAAACTCAACCTCAACCTCTAGCTACGCAAACCGAAACACTGCAAGAAGATTTGCCAGTTGCAGATCAGACAACTGACAATCAGCAAGCAGCTGATGAAATTGATAAACAACAACTTATGATCATTGAAAATACTACCCAGTTTAAGGATCAAATAGAAGCTACATATGATCCTTCTGACATCCTAACAAAGGATGAGTTGGCCAAAGTTCATGAAAATTTGAAGATTGTACTCAGTCAAAGAGATATACAAAATTGCCTTTTATCAAATATCACTGGATATCTAGATTATAGAACTAGAACAGATGTCTCAATTCATGCAAGACTAGAGATGATTCACAAATCCAGTTCAAGTTCTGCTTCAGAAATTTTGTTACTCAAAAAAAAACTTGAAGACTCAACCGCAGTAGACAGGGAAACACATGCACAGGCTCACTGGCATATGAATCAGCACATCTACGGGTTAAAAACTCAGATTAAAGAAGTACTTGCTTCTCAGCAACGTACATCAGCTGACCAACAAGCAACCCATGCTCTGGTAGATCAGTTATATGATGCCAAAAAGGGGGAAGCTGAAGAAGAAAATCTTACTCAAGGAAAAGAAGCAACTTGAAGACGAGTTGGAAAGATACAAATCAGATCCAAAATTCTTAAAGAAAGAGTTAACTGATGAGCAACTCATTGTTAAATATAGTCAACTTGGAGATCGGAGAGCTACTCCTACAAAGGATCTATGGTCAAAATTTGTCAAAGATCATAATCCTATCAAATCCAAGTACAAGGATAAGTCCATTGAAGAATCCTTGAACTACTTTCTATCTGATGAATTTTGCAATCAGAAAATGGCTCAGTATAAAAAGACCAAAAGGATCATAGACAAACTGAAGATCAAAGATAAAACTGAACAGATGAAAGCTGATGTAGTAGAATTTGAGAAATACTACGTGAATGAATCAGCTTTACCAAAGTTAATCTTATAGAGGAAATGGAAAGAAGGAAGTCAAGTAGACTACAACAAGACCTTTTCTAAGGAAGACTCTAAACTAATTTATGATTATCGTCTATATGACAAAGGAAGGAAATTTGACTCAGTCATACAAAAAGCACAGAAGGGAACTTAATCTCTAGTTACTCTAATTTGAATAGAATGTAACTATTCTAGTTTTTGCTTATTCTAAAGAAATCCAGTTTCCAGTTTTACATTGATATACAATGTTTTGATCTTTAAGCTTTTCTTTTAGGGAGAGTTTTGGCATCATAAAAAAGGTGGAAATTGTTGGAAATAAAATTTATGTTTTGATGATAATTCATCTTATTTATTCAAAGTATTATTTTAACCTCATTGATGAAGTGCTGAAGCTAGTTGTTATAGTGAAAAGCTAAAAGATGACTAAAACTGAATGTTTAGGTTTTACTAGAGTCTGATATTTGTATAAGTTACATCAGAAAAGCACTGTAATAGTTAGTGTGTCGTAAAATTGAAAAACTGGAAGTCATCTAGAAAACTAGAAATCACTAAGACAAACAAACTGCCTCAGAATACACCAGTGTTGAACTGAAGAAAATAAGCTTGCTGAGGGACACAGACTCAGTTGACTATCTAGAAGATCAAGAATCGAGGTTCAAACTCGCTTTTGAAGATCAAGAACGAGGTTCAAACTCAGTTATGAAGATTACAAGTCGAGACTATGAAGTTAGACTTCAGGCAAGTTTGTGGTGACCTGAGCTGACTTTATGGATCTTGCATGAAGACCTAAGATTCATAAGGACAATGAATTCTTAGATGATATTTGCTTATGGTGTACTCTGATTAAGTCAATTATAATCAGAAGGAAAATGAAGTACTGATATTTGAAGAAGAGTAAAAATCTCAGTTAATGCTCCAAGTCAGTCAAGAAACTGACAACTGACATTCTCAGTATAGAACTGATCAGGAACTCAGTTTTACATGTCAGCCATCCAACAAACTGATAGTACAGTCAAACGTTATAAAGGAAGCGATTTTATTGGATGAGTTAATGACACATCAGAACGGTAAGAAAATATAGCCGTTACAAGATAGACGTTGATACAATTCGAATTCAAGCCAGATGAACGTTGGACCTCACACTATAAATAGAGGACTGTGCACCAAGGATTAACAACATATAGAACAATAGCACACAAAGATTTAACAGCTTTACAAGTATTTTTGTGCATTAGTCTTTAGAATTGCTATCATCTCAGTGCTATAACAAGATCATATCTAGAATTTCTTCAAGTGTTCAAGCTACACAGAATTTATCAAGAATTAGACACTTTGAAGAACCACCAACGATGATTCTCAACCCAACTTTGATTCTACATCAAAGGTTTAGACTGTGAAGCAAACCGGGAAGGTTTCGCCAAGGACAGTTGTTACAAGCAGTCGAGTAGACTATGTTAGTGGTGGTAGTTGGTGAAGAGGCATACGTAACCCTTCAAGGACTAGTGTTCAAGCCATTGAAGAGCAGCAATTCTACCTGTTCTACAACTGTTTAGATAGTGAAGCTAGGGATTAGCCAAGGACTATTGTTTAGGACTTTTTGTAACAGTTCACCTCAAGAAGTTCTAGTGGAATTTTCCTCCGCACCACACGGGAAGAGAGGACGTACAAGATTACACCACATGGAACCTCTATAATATTTGCCTTATTTACTTTACGCTTTTATTTACTTACTCAGCATTTAGTTACAACATTTTGATAATTGATTGTTATACACTTAACAGTTCACAAACTGACATTCTTCAGAATTCAGTTCAACACACTCAGCTTTCACATAGAATAACAAGGTCAAGAAAAAGGCTAGAATTATATCCGCTGCCGGTTGACTCAGTTTGACTTAAACTCAGCTTAGTCAGCTTAACTACACACAAGTTTTAACTAAACCGTAATTTGTTTTAAATCCAGTTTTTAGGGACAAGTTTATTCACCCCCCCTCTAAACTTGTGTTAGCCTTTCCAAGGGACCAACAGTTGAGACTTGAGAGACCTTGATTAAGTGTTTGTTTACCGCCTCATCAGTTTTCTGTCTGTAGTCCAAGTAGGTTGTCATGGTTTTAAACAGTTCACCATAATCATCCTTGTGACTTAGTAAAACATACATTGATTTCTGAATCCACTTCATGTCTTGTCCAGTCATGAACTCAGTGGAGTCATCAGCTACCATAAATGTAGTTTGTCAAGGTGGTGGCTCGACACGGATGTTTAACTTACGGATTTTGAATTATTGAAGAGTTGCCAGGTGGCAAGGCTAGTTATGACATAGTTATAGCTAACCCGAGAATCGAGGCGTCGTCGCCCACAAACTTAACCGAGGCCGTTTTTAAAAGGCAAGTGGGAGGGGTTATAACCCCGTCTTGTCAATCGTTTCATAATCACGTCGGGTATTAAAACAGAAGATTTGCTGCTGGTTGCCATTCTTTGTCTCTCCTTCAAATTCGATTCTGCAAGTAAGTGTCTCCTCCTTTGCGTTATGATTTCATAACTTGATTTCCTTTATCCGTAGATAAAACCTTATTCTTTCGGAATCCTAAGCCAAAATTCTCCTTTAAGGCGATAGCGAATAGTAGAGATGCTGGGTCGATTTTGAAACAAGAAGACGTAGATGAGATTTGTGAGTTGTACGGGGTGGATAAGGAGAGGTTTGCTCTGAAACTGCCTTCGGAACCAAATTTGTTTGCTCCAGACCCGCCGGAAGGCTTCTGCACGGTCCACCAGGAGTACTTTGTGATAGGTTTGAGACTACCTTTCTACCCGGCGCTCCTTGCCGTACTCCGGCATTATGGGTTTGGGATCTCCCAAATAGCCTTTAATGGCATTAGGGCCATTATAAGGTTCACAATCTGGTGTCGGCTGTTAAATCTGAGGTTTAGCATGGAGAAGTTTATATACTTCTACCACAGAGTAGGTGTAAAGGACCACCCCTACCGATATTACTTTTCCATGAGGCAAGGGAAGTCCTCTGACATTCCCATACTTCCTTCAGGCAAGGATTCCTTTAAATGATGGAAGGAGAGATTCTTCTATGTGCTCCACGACGGCCATCCTGAGATGAGCTTGTGGAACACGGTTGATCTGGATAAGGATGAACGTCCGGATGTACGGGAGACGTGGGTGGAGAAGATACGGGGTCGGGCTACTCCATCGAGTGGCAAAATCTATATGACAACTTAATCGCTGCCGCTTATCTGGAGGACGCGGGCCCTGATCCTTACGTGGAATTCACTAAAGTCAAGTGGAAGTCCTATAGGCTTTTCTTCCTTTACGATTTGTTTTTGCTAGTGTACTTATATTTTTTGTCTGACTAAGCGCTTTGCTTACGTTTGGAGTGGCTGATTTCACTGACTTGTTAGCCGGGGCGGAGAAAGAGGTAGCGGTTCACCAGCCTGTGCCAACACCGGCTATTCGGATCTTACCCACGGAGGATCCTTGAGGACGGTCAAATTGGTACCATTATTTACCATCAATATATCCCGGATTTGTGTTCTCAAAGGGGATAATATGTATGAAATCATGAGTTAATTAGCTAAATGTGATTAAGCCACGTCCGGGGTAACTAAATTGGTATTATGCGTATTACCCATGTATTTTATGTGTTATTTGCTAGAAATAGAAGCTACTGTGTGTGCTATTGTTTTATTGACACATGGATGAGTGATTTAAGCATCATTTGGGCTGAATATGAGAGTCAATCGATAAATAACTGAACGGAGCTGAAGGTTGAAATGTTTCGAGCGGATATTGGATCCTAGAATCTAATTGGTGATCTTGCAACGCATTTTACGAAGCGTTACAAGACGAATTGGGCTTGGACTTCTGCATGAAAGTTGTAGGTCTGGAAACACGGATTCTAACACACTTTGAATCACCAAAATCGGAGTTACTTAGGCCAAGTTAAGGTCAATACCGAAGCTGGGCCTAGGGTATTCCAAGTTAAGTCGGCAGCAGGAAAAAGACGAACATACCCTCGGTAACCCGGGAGGTACCGCCGACTTACCAAGGCCCATAATCTTCCAGAAACACATTTTCTTGTCCTCCAAGCATTGGGTTTACCCCTAAGTCGGTTTATACTCCTATATAAATTCATTAGAGCTGCGAATTTTGTAATCATCTTCTATTCATCATCTATTCCATCTATTCTTCATCTTTTTACTAGTTCTTCATCGACTAGATACAATGTAGTCTTTTGGGAATAAAGTCTTCTTTTCTTTTCTTCTTTTCTTCTTGCAAATAAGTCATGAGTCTTTCATTAATTAATTGTGCTTGGTTTACGATCTTCATGGATCAATTCGAATCGCCGGAGGGAGAGAGAATAGAAGAGTAGATTGTTCTTCGTCATGGGTAAGATCTATTCCAATGTTTTAATTCTTTCTTAGATTCATGATTGTTCTAGTGCTAGATCTAGATTATGCTTGCATCTAATCATCTATGAAATAATTAAACGAACCTTAATCATTATTAGATTCGTTAATATGAAACACATAATTATGGGTTGCGCTCTTTAGATCTGCGACGTTGTCTTTATCGCTAGATCTGAATACCTAGTAAATCCTAATTCTGTGGTTCGGCGTCAGCTACGTTGATCGATAGATTTAATTTACATGTTAGTAGCCTGATCAACTATTTGCATGTTATCGTAAATTAACATGAAGGACTGTTAGTGAAGTGTCAATTGGGACAATATCTAGAATCGACCCTAGGAACGTTCTGGTCAATGTCGACAGCTGTATAGGTGGGTTTGCGGTATGAGTTAGCGCTCAATATCGGCAATTCTAGTTCTTTATGCGTATGGGCTATTACGGACCAATTAAGGAGGGTAGCTGGCGTATAGATTATCTACTGCCATTGTCAGAGTAGATAGGGTTAGGAATTGCACCCGTAACTTAATTACAAAAATGGATCAGAGGAGGATTAAGGGGAGATTAGTTATGAATAGTTTGGTTAATGCCTTTCCGATACATGAATGATGATTGGTTTATTTGCATCCTTTTATTTACTTGTCTTTTATGTTGGTCAATGACCACCCCTCTCCGGTTGACCTATGAATTGTGGTTGTGTTTAGCATTAATAAATAATAGTCTCCATGGGATCGACCTTGACTCGCCCTTGCTATACTACGATTGACCTAGTACTCTTGCTTTTATTTCATGTGTGTTAAGTGACTTACACACGATCAATCCTGTGGCAGAGGATACATATGTTTTGGCATCGGTCCCTCCTCAGGAGCAGGTCGGCCTAGAAGCTCCTGGGGAAACTGTTGAGAATGGGCTAGTCCCCAATAAAAAGGTACGTCCAAGGCCGACCTCGCATGAGGGTCGTTCCTCAAAGAAGAGCAAGTCTAAGGATCTTGAGGGAGCTCAGGAAGAGGCTACCTACGAACAGCAGTGGGTCGCCAGTATGTCGGATGAAGAATTGGCGATTCTTGGATGCAAAACCGTGGAGCTGGTAAGTGTTCTGTCTTTATTTCACTTTTGTTTCAAAAATTAGTTGTGATCCTAATATTTTCTATGCTTTTTAGGGTGGAACGATCGGCCAGGAAGTTTTCAAGAGGTTGGGTGAAGCCTCCAGAGACTTAGCTGCCCACAAGAATAAGACGGCCGAAATGAGGCAGTCTCGAGAAGTGCTTAATGCAGCTGCTCACCTTAAGGATACAGAAATGAAGGCTTCACAGGCTCAACTGTTAGCTCAAAAGGGTGAGATAAAGTCCTTAGCGAGTGAAATCGCTGAGGAGGAAAAGGTGAAGGAGAAAGAGGTGGGCGACCTTCTGGCAAGGGTGGCCGATCTGGAGGCTGAGAACTCGGCTCAGAATGCCGAGTTTATCCAGGAATACAAAGCTTCGGCGGACTTTGCCGAGGCTCTGAAGGTGTTGCTGATCCCCATCCTATATCATGGATATACACAAGGGGTGGACGAGGCGATGATGCAAAATCCCTCTCTCGTGCTGGATGACCTTCCTAAGAAGGCCTATTACCTGCAGGGGATGGGCACAACTTATACCGAGCACGTCCAAGATTTTAAGGCCAGAGTGGACATTGTGTCCAAGTACCATCTCCAGCCTGCTGCTACTCCTTCTGGCTCGGCACCACCGTCCAAAACCCAAAAGAGCCCTACTGCTGATTTTTAGGATTCCTTTTGCCTTTAACTGTTAAAACTTGTGATGATTTTGTTAATGTACTTTTGAATTTTGTTTTTATGTATTTAAAGAATTTTTGGATGGAATATTCGTAGTTGCATTTATGAGTTGTCAGATTTTGTTTTGTTTGTCAAATTGTTTTTGTTTATTAAATTGTTATATTGCCGGAAGGGTGAGCCCCCCAGTATGCCATTTACTAAACTTTTAGAGGGCATACTTGTTTAGATTGCATACAAACCGAGATTGACGATCGGATTTATTTGTATCAAAGTAAAATTTGTTACGGGCGTTCTGCCCTATATGCAACTCTGACGGTTCAGATTGCACATTTATGTTCATGCATAAGGCTGAGCTCTACTCATGAGCTCGGGTAACAATAAGTACTGAATCTGCGTGGGTCAGGGTGACTTTAATCCTATCAACTCAGAGTAAACAAGACCAAGTTAAATTAACCTTCGGAGTAAACGAGCAAGATTGGACGAATTAAACTTGACCGTACGGACAGACTATTTATATGAAGTTTAAAGTACGAGCAGGGCCATGAAAGTGATGACTTCTCATTTAACAACACGGCGATCGAGGCTAGGTCGGACTGACGTCTCGCTTGAAATTTCAAGGACAATGTGTAAGGACCGGTCGTGCAGTCTTAAAAGTATGACAAAGAAAGGGCAGTAAAGAAAGTATGTTGACACAAATAATTCATTTATTCAACGAAAACATGGCTATCAAAAATGGGCATTGAAAGGATGAAAACAAAGCGCAGAAATAAACGAAAATATCCAAGGCAGATAATGAAAAATGAGGGGGACAGAATTAAAGTGCAAAGATGAGAAATAGTCTGGGAAAAGCGATAAACGATAAACCTTGCCGAACTGATCAGCCCAACATGATTCCCTTGTCCTTGATCGTGGCTGCGTAGCAACTTCGAGCGACCTTCAGATCTCCTTTGACTTCCACCGGACCACGGTCGGTTGGGAACTTCAGACTGATATGAGTGGGGGAGATCACGGCCTGAAGATCGATCAAAGCAGGCCTTCCCAAGATTATGTTATATGATGATGATGACTTGACTACCATGTAATTGACCATGAGCGTCCTTCCCGCTGATTCTTTTCCTATCGTTGTCACGAGTAGCACCATCCCTTGAGGGTGGATAGGAGGACCTGCAAATCCGAACAAAAGGGATGAAACATGGATCAGTTTGGCCTCCTTAAGATTCATAGCCTGAAAAGCCACCAATTATAGGACATTGATAGCGCTACGAGTGTCAACACAAACTCTCTTCACTAGATTCTTGTTCACCATGGCTTCAATTACCAAACCTTCATTGTTCGAGACCAAGGGGAGTGAGTCCTTTGGTCCATAGCTTACTTCTTGAGAAGGGATTGAACTTCCTCTGCTCCCCTGCGTGCTCCCCGGTCGGGTGTTTGGATTGCCTAACTCAAATGCATTACCAGGGCCTCCCACAATGGTGTTGATGGTGTTAATCGGACGGTTGTCCATCTGCTGGCCTTTGTCCGGAGACTGGTCTCTTCTTCTCTTGGGTTCTCCCTACCGAGTATGATCTTGATTGAAGTTCCTCCGTGGGTACTCACGTCGTCCACTACGTTCATCATACTGAGGTTGTTCCACCACCTCGTCTAGCTTTCCATCCACAATCGCTGCCTCCACATCACGTTGGAAATCCCTATAGTTGTCCAGCTCGTGCCCGGTGTCTTGATGATAGGTACAAAACTTGCTCTGATCCCTTCTGTCTAAGGGGCTTCGCAGTGGCATGAGGGGTTTTTGCTAGACCATTTCTTTCTATGATCCCCAGTACTTGCTCACAAGGCAATCCAATGCTGGAAAGTCCCATGGTTGCAGGGCACTTCACTTTTCGGGTCGTCCCGTCACCGATCCGCTTGCACGTTCCCCGAACGCCTTCATTTTCTTGTCAGATGTATCATCTGGCTTATCATGTTCTGATTTTTCCACCTCTCGCTTCAGGCGATTGGGTTCTTCTCCTTGACAGTGTTTGAACGCTACTTTCAAACATTCTTCCATAGACGCAGGGAGCTTGCTGCTCATCTTGGCGTACAACCTTCCTTCACGTAGTCCTGCCACAAAGGATGAGATCCGAACCTGATCATCGGCGTCTCGTACTTGTAATGATTTCTCACTGAAACGTTTAAGGTACTGCAGCGCAGTTTCGTCTTTCTTTTGTTTAAGGGAGAACAGATGGGTAGCATTATTCTGGAACGGATTTGCCGTGATGAACGCATTGAGGAACATCTTTCCTAGTGTATCAAAACTGTAGATCGTCCTGGGTGTCTGGTGAGGAATGCTGGGAACGCCTTGCACTTCATCTCTTCTGGGGCACAGTCGAGATTCATGTGCGTGATATACTTGTATAGATTATCTTTTGGATCTTTAGTCCCATCGTAGGGCTCCAACTTTGGGATCTTGAACCTTGTGGGCCGGGGGTAGATGTCGATCTGCTCAGGAAAAAAGGATTCGAGAGCTAAGAGTGCTGATTTTGTTCCTGCTATGGCCTCTCGCTCGGCGCGAGCTGCTTCCATCGCCTGAGGTACGACCAGCTGCTTTCTTATATCTGAGGATGATGATCAATCCACCCTTCTGTTGTTTTTACGCTTCGGGGGAGGAGGTGTTTGCTGCCATGACCCGTCACTGCGTCGTCTTCCTCCTCAGGTTCCTGATCCTGGGAATTCTCTCCAGATGAACCTCCGTTCAAGTGATGCAGATCATGTGAATTGTCATCAAGGGGGGCTTCTTCTTCTAGACCTTCCCAGTCTTCATCTTCTTCATCCTCCTCTGCCAAAATGGTGTTGAGGACGGCCTTTTTTGTTGCATCATCTAAGGCTGTAATTTGATCTACGAACTCCTGGTGGGTTGTGTTTAGGGAGACCTCTTCTAGCGGTGGGTTCTGGTTGTTAGCATCTGATTCAGTAGCATTGTTGGCATTGCTGCCGTTGGCGGCTTGTTGTCGTGTGGTCACCATGTCGATTCTGAAGATTTCCTAAGACTATCAAGCAAAGAGATTGCACTTGATGATGATCAAGCTGCTTACGTATCCAATGATTGAATTGGAATCAAGTCTTTATAGTACCTTAGGGATGGTTTATATAGAGGGGCATGTGCCCTAGGGTTAGCGTGTAGCGTACAGGAGATGGACTCTGACTACCGTGTTCCCTAAGGAAAATATTATGTTTAATTAATCCCTTTATTTTGGAGATGATTATGGTATTCAAATATTCGTATTAAGTGATAAAGATTGGAGCATTTATGACTCAAGATTCTTTCCATAGCTATATACTTATTACACACGTGGGAGATATGATTAGAGATTGGCTCTTGGCCGATTTGGACGGCCAAAACTGAGCAACTCGAGGGAACAACCAAGCTAGTACAGCTCGGACTCTTATGCCTGTAGAGTGGTACGTCTGAAAGGGACATAAGCTGACTGGTAACGTTGGTCATCGGTTGACCGGGATGTAAATGGTATCCGACCTTAGGAGGTCAGGCATGGAAACGGAAATTGTCTATGACTATTGAAGGTCTCAGCTAAACACTAATCAACCTAGAAAGGATAGAGCCAACAGCCGGACTACTCCGGTCTGGTCACTAAGGTTTCTGGCACCATCTATCCCCGTCTTAAATGTCGAGCCACTAAAGAGGTGCCACGTGGGTACGTGTAGATTCTGGCATAGTCACATAGGTCTTGTACTTGTATCTGAACTTAAGATGATGATAGTCTGATCCAAATTCATTCCATAGCCCTCTTGTTAGAGTAAACCTTCCTTCTTCAGGCATAATGTACTTCTTGATAAGACCTTCATCACTTAGTTAACTAGGTTCTACCATGATCAATCTGCTTGGTTTTTATCTCACTTTTACATCTTTGAGTTTTGCAAATTTTAGCTTCAAGTTGCGATTTGAGCTTCTTTTCTTCTTCTACTTCCCCCTTTTCGGCATCATTAAGTTGAATCAGTAACTCATGTGTGGGTTTTTGTTGGTCCATAATGCCAATTTGAGAAGTATACAGTTCATTGAGATTTGTCGCAAGACAAAAAATTCTTTGATTGAGATGCCATTTTGCTTGAGATTGAATATCTCTATCTTCTGTTGTGGTAATCTCCAGCTTTGCTTTAATCCAATATCTCTGATGCTGAATTTGTTGAGACTTGAGAGACCTTGATTAAGTGTTTGTTTACTGCCTCATCAGTTTTCTGTCTGTAGTCCAAGTAGGTTGTCATGGTTTTAATCAGTTCACCATAATCATCCTTGTGACTAAGTAAACTTCCATTGATATCTGAATTCGCTTTATGTCTTGTCCAGTCATGAACTCAATGGAGTCATCAGCTACCATAAATGTAGTCCGAGTTATATGATCTAAATTCATTAAAGCTCCACTGTCATTAGTCTTCATTTGACTGTCACCGCCTCTGTGTCCCAACCGCAATTCCTCGCTTTGTTGAATGTTTTCCTTGTCGCTTGCTTTCATCTCTCGCCTAAATCCCCGAAACAATCGTGTTTCTAGTTTCTTAGTTGTGGTCTCTGACAACATGTTCATCTTAGTCAGTTTTAGGTTTTCATCATCATCCTTATCTTCATCATCTTCCTTCGTCTTTGGTATTTTATTGGGTTCTGATGATGCTACTATATACTTCTTGTTTACCTTATCTTGTAAATTTTTGTAACACTTGGTTAGAAATTCATCCATGGGAAACAATACAAACAAGCTTTGAACTCCAAACTGGTGAAGAAACCACTTTTCTTCATTTATCAATTCTTCCTTGAGTGGTTCTTGATTGCTGATCGTGTTGAGTTTCATCTTCGTAAGACGTAGAATCCTTTCAGTTGAAATGGAGAACACATCATCAGACTGTTGAGCGTCTTTGATGATACGGGGTTTCACTCCTCCACGTGGAATAATTTGAGTGGTCCAGCTGGCGTGTGGGAAAGTCAATAATAGATACATGGGGGTCAGATCGATACGATATGTGCCAGAAGAGATTGCAGTTACTGGCAGATTCCACAAGTATCCCACCTCGATTACCCGGGTTGCTAGAGTTCGAGTCGACACCAACGCTCACGGCTCGGATCCCCAGGCCCATATCCAACAGGTTATTTGGGCAGGGTGGTAAGGACCATTTAAGGGTAGTTATGTCAATAGACAGCGTCGCCCTACTTTTTAGGGCAGAAGGTAGACCTAAACCTATAAATACATCCCTCCAGGAACTACGTAAGGCTTGATTCCTGAATTGGACACAGGATACGTAGGCAATCCAAGATTCACTCTTGGACTCAGCCCTAAAACACCTAAAAACATTACCTTTCCTAAACAGAACAGCCATTCGATCCCTTACAGCTCACCCTTAGATTACACGTGGCCTGTTATTCTGGTGGTGCATTAGTTAGCATCGTCAGTCTTCTACAGTTGTCATTGGCACAATTTTAGCAATCTCAATTTGAGTTTCGGCTGTTTTCTCAGTTTCTGGTGTCTATTTTCAAGTTGCACCAGCCTTCAGTTCTGGTTCCCCCTTAGTTGATGCTTTCTCTGGAGAATCTGAGAACAACTTCCTTTCAACTTCTTGCTTCTGAATCAGCTTTGCTCTTAGTTCATTTCTAAGCTATCCGTTCAGAAACTATCATCTCTTCTTTATTTGACAGTACCTCAGAAGCTTTGGGCATGTGTCATCTACAATTTTCTCAGTTTTGCCCACTTCAGCTTCCTGTCCATGCTTAAGTACCTCCAAATAGTGTTGAATAAGCAAGCTAAATGACTTCCCTTCCTTTTAGTACCTTCAGATTTTTTTCTGCTGATTCTTGCAACTTCCTCCTGATATGGCTTCTTTATCTGGTTGAATACATAACCCGCCCAGTTGAATTCGAGCTGATCCCAGATAATGTTCATCAATTTTACTTTATCAAATGATAAACTGTCTAAACCTTGATAACTTTCTATTACACTCTTTGATAACCACCTGCTCAATAAACCAAACTCTGGTCTTAGAGTTTTCATTTCAAAATGATGTTGAGCAGGTTTCTCAGTGGATGAGATCTTCAATAGAAATGCTTCCCGATTCAGAGATAGATTGGGCATGTCTATTGATCTCTCACTTGGCTTCTTGAAGTTCAGTATTCTTCTGATAATTTTTGTGTTGATGCTAACTTCTTTACCATATACTGTCATTGTAAGACAATATTTTTCCATCTTCATGTTTTCCCAAATTGAAGTATGGCCTCAAAGTCCAATTCTTTTTCCAATTTTCTGTTGAGAAAGCCTTCTAATCCTTGTATATTCCAGATTTTCTCACAAATTTGGCTTGAGAGAAGGGTTCCACTCTTCTCAAAGTCTTCAACTGAAAAAGTGAATCCTCTGTCAATTAATCGTGTTTCTTTTGATGGTAATTTCTAAGTTGCCATTTTTCTTGAATGAATTCTTGAGAAAAATTGCTTGGGAGGAGAATATGAGGTGGTTTTCTCCTTTTGAGTACATCCACGATCATATAAAGATTTTCTATAAACCGTTTGAAATTCTCTTCTGATCATTTGTGTATATAATGCATGTACTATTTGCCCTTGTGTGATTACACACGTAACAACTTTTCTGACAATTACGGCGGTAATTAAATGTGATGTAACTCTGGTGGTATACGTACATTTAACCTTTTGACTGTCTTTGACATCCAATAATTTAAGAAACCGATTCTTAGTTTCTAGCCAGTTTGAGCAATTGTTAGTTCTTCAAACTTTTGTTCTTTGAGATGCCAGTTTGATGAGATCGTTGATAACAATGATTGATCTGTCAAGTCAGCTCATCCAGCATGGAAAAGACCATTCCCCTTGGTGGATCTCAGTTGTCTAACTAACCTTGATTATTCCAGTTTAGTTCCCAATTTAGAGAATCTTTCCTCTATTAATGGTTTTGTAAAGATATCTGCTAATTGACCTTCAGTTGGTATGCAGAGTACCGTGACATCCTTCTTCTCCACGTGATCTCTTATGAAGTGATGTCACACATCTATGTGCTTTTTCCTTGAATGTAAAACAAGATTTTCAGTTATAGCTATTGCACTTGTATTGTCACACATTATGGGAATTTCACTTTCTTCAATCCTATAATCTCTGAGTTCTTGTCTAATCCACAAAACTTGAGCACAACAACCTCCAGCTGCTATGTAATCAACTTCAGCTGTTGAGGTTGAGATTGAGTTTTGCTTTTTGCTAAACCGTGATAGTAGTCTATTTCCAAGTAACTGACAAGTTGCTGAAGTGCTCTTTCTGTCTATTTTGCATCATGCATAGTCTGATGAAATCAGTTTTAATTCTCCATCTTTTGAATACCATATTCCAACTTCAATGGTTCCTTTTAGATATTTCAGAATTCTTTTAACAGCTGCAAGGTGACTTTCCTTAGGCTTGGTTTAAAACCTAGCACATACTCCATCCGCAAATGATACGTCTGATCTGCTTGTTGTTAGGTAAAGTAAGCTTCCAATCATTCTTCTGTAGAGTATTTGATCCACATCTTTTCCTTCTTTATCTTTATCTAGTCTTACTCCAGTGCCCATGGGGGTGCCAATTCCTGAATTGTTTTCCATCCCAAACTTCTTCCACAATTCTCTGGTGTACTTGGTTTGGTGTATGAAAATTCCATCTTTGATTCATTTAACTTTCAGTCCAAGAAACTAATTTATCTCTCCCACCATACTCATGTGAAATTTTCTCTTCATTAAGTTGGTGTTGGTCCCAGAGAAGGGTAAAACTATAGTCAGAGGGGGGGAGGGGTGAATGACTATCTTGGAGTTTCAAAAACATTTTCTTGTATTCAAAAGCTTTTAAGCAGCGGATAAGTCCCTTCTTAATATGTTGTTCAAAGTAGATTACATAATCACAGATATAAGATATGATATAAGCAATTAAATAAATGCTGTAAAGTAAATTGCTGAAAGTAAATTGACACAAAGGTTTATAGTGGTTCAGGGTGGTGTAATCCATTAATCCACTCTTCTCCTGTGATGATTGGAGGAATTCACTATTGTTTTCACTGATACAATAGCCTGATTGTCCTTGACTACACAAGCTTCACAATCTTCAAGACTATCACTCCCTGGCTTCAACAGCTTCAGTGACTCAGTTTTTTTTCACTGCTCCTTGGGAACAAATCCTTCAGCAGCTATCACAAACACAACTCCTTCTCGGATGGCTCTGATTCAGTTGCTTGATTGAAGTGAATTGAATTCACAAAACTTGTTGATTAGACTCAATGCTTGATGTTGGAATTGTAGTTCTGAGTTTTGAGTTGATCACAAGATATTCCTTTTTAAGCACAAATGAAGGCTTTTCGATTTGACAGAGTTATGCATGTTAATTCTCAGACTTGATCCTTCTCTTATTTATTTTTCTTGTCTGTCAATGCCTTCTATTTATTGCCTTGATAATCCTTGGTTTGAATTTCCGTCCGTTGGCTATGTTAATGAGGGGAATAATCCTTGATTTTATTCTTGATTCCCCCTTAATTAAATCCTCCTTGATTTCAGTGATCAGATTTTTCTTCAAACGTTTATAAAAAAATCCGTCCTTGATTGACCCTCAATTGATTGTGCATTTAATGCTTGATCCTCTGAATCTTCTTCATATTTCAAAATCTGATTAAATAAAGTTTACTTGGCCATTCCCTGAACGGTTAAGTGATCTTTCTGACTTTGCCGCTTAGATCTTCCTTCACTGCTTTGTCATTACTCAGCCGATAGTCAGTTCACTTTGCCGATTCACTGTTTCCTTCATTCTTTTAAGTTTATGAGAATCTTTGTAGTTCACTAAACCTTGATTTGTGTGAGTTCAGTGTACACCATATCTAAACATTAAGTTTCATTACTTGGAATGTAACTTAGACTTATCCAAGGTCATCATAGACTTCCTTGGTTATAAGTCAGACCATATGTCTTCATGCTTCTCTGCTGGTACTTGGCTGGTCTCACTGTGCCGAATATCTGTTTCACTTTTCCGTCCTACCAACTAGTACAATACTTGTCTGACTCAACTTATACAACATGTCAGACTCTAAGTAAGGACTTATACATAGAATTCTAACTTATTTTCAGGCTTGCTATAACAGCTAGTATGGCCATCATCAAAACATAATAAAATGTTCCTAACAATTTCCCCCTTTTTGATGATACGAAAACCCTTATAAGCCTGAACCTAAGTATACCAAAACTTCTCATAATAAATACTGGAATAAAACTCAATAATTTTATTCATCCATTTAAGGGGAATAAGATAAGTCAGTTCAAAGCATATTCAGATAGTTGTAGTTACATTTTACTTAGTTCTGCTTTGTACCTCTTGAACTTTGTGGTCTGGACCTCTTCCAAATCTTTCCAATCGATCTCTGGAAATTTCCACCAGTATGCCATAGAGACTCCCTGGAATACATTCTTGTTAAAGAGCTTGCGAAAGTCAGGCGTAGTCTCATTTGCTCTGGGTTCTTCAATGTATTTTTCAAGTCTATCCCTAGCTTAAGAAATGTGTGAGTCAGCAAACTTGAGACTTTTGAACAACCCTCATTGTTCTTGTTGGTTCATTTTTCTTATAGGGTCGAAGAATTTTGCCATGTAATTGAAATCTTCTTGTTGTTCACTGGGCAAATCTTCTGGTCCTTGTGTAGATAATGGTATGACTATACTTGGTCTGCTGATTGAGTTGGATCCCACACTCTGGTTGAGAGATGCATGCTGTCTTTTAACATCATTGTAGATTTTGGCCATATCAATTCTCATCTTCTCATCCTGTTATCTTAGCCAGTCTGCCCAAGCTTCATCTTGTGTTTGATTTGGATATAGGCCATTTTGGACTCTGAACAATTCTCTTACATTGTTTAGTACATCAGCATCATACTCTTCCCTGTGTATGTGAATTCTTTTCTCACCCGTATATATGGTGCTGCTGCTTCCTCTGCTGGTGTTACTTCTGCCAGTGCTGACTCTTTGTTGGTTTTCTGATCCTCTTTGCTGATTTGATCTAGGTCTTTGCTGTCTACCTGATCTATCTCTATCATCATCTCTTCTTTGGATGGGGTGAGGAAAACCTATACAAGGCTCATTTTATATCTTCTCCCTTTCCTCTCTAGTTTTTCTTAGCTGTTCTTCAACTTCATTTTGAATTCTAAGTTCCCTGTCCCTTGCACTTAGCTATTCTTCAGTGATGTTTGAAGGTCTAACAGTTGATCCTTGTTCAGGCTTATCACTTCTTTCCCCCATTTCGGCAGCATCATCTCTTTGCTGCAATAAGATACTGTTTGTAGCTTCAGCTGTACCCATCAAAGTGTTCAGTTTGGACTCAATGGATGTGAACCTTGATTCATGATCAGTCAGCTTTTGGGTTACACTTCTAAATCTGGTGCCAAAAGCAAGTGCCATGGACTCATTTTCATGAGAAATGTGATGTCTGTGTCCTGCAAGATTGTTGGTGAGATTGAGGTTGACCTGTTTTAGAAAGTCTCCTTGTCGTTGCACAACAATATTCTGTGCATCAATATACTCAGCAACAGCCTGAAATCTTCTTTCAATAGAGTGACTTTCATCTTTAAATGCTAAAGCCATGGATCTGAGATACATGGCTTGCTGCTCTAATTCTTCAGCTAACATGTCTACTTATTTTTCAAAGGCCTCATTTGATATGCCAATGGTCGGTTGAGTGAATTTGTAATGGATATCAGCTGGTTCTGGTTATTTTTGCTGCCTACTGTCTTGATGTTGAGTAACATCTATACCAGCTTCTACTTCTTCAAGGACTTGAGCGGAAGTGAATTGTGGTGCAACACTGTCTCCTATTCTCCCTTGCTCTGTGCTGGGAATTTCCTTGACCGGAGTTAGAGCAGCTGAGCCAGTGTCTAATACTATTGTAGGGTCAGCCGGAGTGTCAACAGATAGTGGCTGATGTGTTGTCTTAGCTGGCGAGGTTGGCTTTTCTGAGGCATGTGTTTGTAGAAATGAGCTTAAGGGAGTGTCGTCACCAATTGCATCTGCTATTCATTCATCCTCTTTATCTTGGCCATCATTAGTATCCTTTGGATCATTTTCATTACCATTTTGCTCAGTAACATCATCGTCATGGTTGTTACATTCATCAGCTGATTCATCACTTTCTTTGTCAGAGGGTGGATGTATCTTTGCCTTAGCCGTATCCACCATATCCCAGAGTGGTGACTCATCAAGTACACCAACAAGGTTTGTGATCCCAAGAAAATATAAAAACCAATCTTCCTCACCAAACATGCGTTCTGAGTTTTGAAGCTGAATTCTGGAATCACATTCCTTCCATTCAAGATATGCTGCAATTCCATCATCAATATCATTTGCATACTGTTGTGCCGGTTCTTCTGGAGTTTCTTCATCATCTCCAGTGTCTCCCTCAACCTCCTCATTTTGAGGTTGTTCATCCTCATTTCCACTTTCTTCTTCTGCTTGTTCGGCCTCTGCTTCAGAATCCTCTTCTTCTTTTTTATCAGTCAACTTTCCAAAGTCTCCCTTGTCCAAATTTCTTTAAACCTTTTGCTTCTTTCTTTGGCCAGAAGTGTATTTTGTGGTTTGCTTTCTCTTCCGTTCTCTTGCTTTCTTTTGCTGTTTGACATAGGTAAACATGATTTTGGATTCATGCAACTTATGGAGTTGGACAACTGGGACTTGCAAACATTGCAAAAGATAGTGTAGTTGTATCCCATAGGATTTCTTCACCCAAAAAAAATTCTTTTTTTCTTCTTTCCTTCCGCTAATCCTTTTTTAGCAGCTATGGCCTCTCCTTGGATTTGTTCTTTGATTCTCAGGAAGAAATAAGTGGCCCAATTATACTCCAGACTGTGATAGATGATTCCCATAAGACCCATTCAAACCTCTGTCATGGAATTATTTGCTCCTAAATTTCTTTCAATTGTTTTTCTAACTAAGGCACTGAATTCATTGAAGGGTTTCTTCAAGGCAGATCTACGACAGTTGAATTTCTTAGGGCTTGGGTTTGCTGTTTTAGCGATTGTATCCTAGAATTCATCCAAGTTTTGTGGAACGAGAGCCACTTTTGCCTGACCCGTATTTGAAAGTTTGAGGTGTTTGCGACTTACCTTTGCTGTAATAACCACTTTTGTGCCGTTGGCAGATGCAACGATCTTGTCTTCCATCCATTTGTCTCCTTCTTCTGCAAGGGCCCCAGAGACATATGTTGTTGTCTTCCAGAAAGAGATTAGACTTTCATAGCAAATATATGTGATTTGAGGATTTAAAAAGACGACAATTTTAGGTTTTTGCATCCAGTTGCCCGTTTTTGTGCATTTGCGTCGTTTCCACATAGCTTTAAGTAGTCTTCATCTTGATAGAATGACCCAGTGGCAATGGATTTGTCATACTGTTTTCTAGTTTCAGTGGTTGCAGAGGGTGAGGCCATTGTAAGAGATTTGAGGGAAAGTTTTAATTTTGCAATGAGAAAGGAAGGTTGTTGATTTGCAAGAGAGCGTAAATTTTTTTCGAGAAATCTCTAAGTGTGGTTTATATATGTTGATTTGTGTAGTGTGAACGTGGTTGAATATGGAAGGATTTTGTGATGTAATGGCATGATTTTATGTATATAAATTGCGGTATTTGAGTATAGTAGGGGAGTGGATTGAGAAAAGTAATGATGGATCCCGGGAATCGAGGCGGTTGTAATTAGAAGAATAATATAGTTAACTCCATGGTTGAAAAATGATCTCCACGTGTGTAATCTATTATAGTATAATCTTTCATAACTTCTTGATTTTCCAAGTGTATTAAACTGATTTGGTTAACACTTTATTTTGCCGTTGACTCCAATATATTCTTCGGTGGAGTGACTTGGCTGGTCACTAAACTGCTATATATAACTGTTCCTAACAATCAGTGAAGTTGACTTTGCTGAGTACCGGTGCCTTACTTTCTACATCTCCTATAACGGCAAAGGTTTATTCAGCTGGTGAAGTCACTTAGCTGATTACTCCAGTTAGCTTCTCCTTAGTACTTAGTCGATTTCTATCATTCCTAACTCTGTTCTCAACATGCTGAATCTTTCATGACTGAGTGGTTTTATGAAGATGTCAGCCAATTGATCTTCAGGGGGTATGTATTTTAGAATAACATCTCATTTTTCAACACGATCTCTGATAAAGTGATGTCTCACATCAATATGTTTTGTTCTAGAATGCAATACTTGATTTTTCAGAAATAAATATGGCACTTGTGTTGTCACACATAATTGGAATTGTCTTCTCCTCCATTCCATAATCCCTTAGCTGTTGTCTGATCCATAGTACTTGTGGACAACAACTGCCTGTTGCTATATATTCTGCTTCAGCTATTGATGTAGATATAGAGTCTTGTTTCTTACTAAACCATGATACTAGTCTGCTTCCTAGCATTTGACATGTTCTAGAGGTGTTTTTTCTATCTGTCTTGCATCCAGCATAGTCAGAGTCTGAATATGATATCAATTTGAATCCTCCATCTTTTGGATACCAAATTCCAACATTGATGGTGTTCTTTAGGTATTTGATTATTCTTTTAGCTGCTAGTAGGTGTGATTCTTTAGGTTGAGCTTGAAACCTTGCACATACTCCTACTGCAAATGCTATGTTAGGTCTTCTTGCAGTTAGATATAGTAGGGATCCAATGGTTCCTCTATGCATTTTATTATCAACATATTTTCCAGCTTCATCTTTTCCAAGAATTACTCTTGCACACATTGGTGTATCTGCTGTGCCACTTGTATCCATACCATATTTGTGTATCAAGTCTTTTGTGTACTTAGCCAGATTGATGAAGATGCCATATTTCAACTGTTTCACTTGTAGGCCAAGAAAGTAATTCAATTCTCCCATCATGCTCATCTGAAATTTGCTCTTCATTAGATTTGCAAATTTCTCAACAACTTTTCATCTTCTGATCCATAGATAATGTCATCAACATAGATTTGGACTAGCAATGTACTTGTTCCTTCCTCTAGCTTGAAAAGAGTCTTATCAATAGTTCCTTTGTTGAATCCATTCTTGATCAATAATTGTGATAAAGTTTCATACCAGGCTCTGGGTTCCTGTTTGAGTCCATAAAGTGCCTGTTTGAGCTTGTACACCTTATCTTCTTTCCCTTTGAGTTGAAAACTAGGAGGTTGTTCCACATATACTTCTTCTTCCAAAAGTCCATTCAGAAATGCACTCTTGACATCCATTTGGTAAACTTTGAAGTCTTTGTGGGCTGCAAAAGCTAGAAAGAGTCTAATTGCTTCGAATCTTGCTACTGGGTCAAAGGTTTCATCATAATCTATTCCTTCTGCTTGAGAGTAGCCTTTTGCAACTAGCCTTGCTTTGTTTCTAACAACTGTCTTGTTCATCCATCTTGTTTCTGAATACCCATTTTGTTCCAATGATGTTGGTTATGTCTGGTCTGCCAACAAGTTCCCATACTTCGTTTCTTTCAATCTCATTTAGTTCTTTTTACATAGTTATACTACAATCAGCATCTTGGATTGCATCATCTTTTGTTTTGGGTTCTACTTGAGATAGAAAACATGTTAGCATATGCTTCAGTTGTCTTCTGGTTCTGACTCTTGTGTGAATGTCTCCAATGACTTGCTCTTCAGGATGACCTCTTAGCCAGTTGAGATCTGGATGAAGTTGTTCTTAACTTGGTGCTTCCGCAACTTCAGCTTGTGTATTAGCTTCATACTCTTGTGCTAGTACCTCTTCTGTTGTATTGACTGGAGGTTCATCTTGATTTCCAAGATTGTGATTTAGAATGGTAGCTGGTACTGTTGTATTCATGTAGACTTGTCTTGGTCCTGCTTCTTCATGTTCTTGAAGGATTTCACCATTTGTGTTTGACTCATCAAAGACTACATGAATTGATTCTTCAATCACCAGGGTTCTTTTGTTGAGTACTCTGAATGCTTTGCTGGTGTCTGAGTATCCCATAAAGATTGCTTCATCAGCTTTTTCATCAAAAGTGTGTAACTGATTCCTGTTCAACACAAAGCATTTAGATCCAAACATATGTAAATATGAAATATTTGGTTTTCTTCCATTCCATATTTCATATGGAGTTTTTCCATGATGTTTGTTGATGATTGATCTGTTTTGAGTATAGCATGTTGTATTTGCTGCTTCAGCCCAAAATCTCTTTGGTAAGCATGCTTCTACAATCATTGTTCTGACTGCTTCTTTGAGTGTCCTGTTTCTTCTTTCTGCCACACTATTCTGTTGTGGAGTCCCTACTGCTGATAGTTGATTCAGTTCTCAATTTTCTTCTCAGTAGGTTCGGATAATTTCATTTAGAAATTTTGTGCCTCTATCTGGTCTGATCTTAATGATCTTCAGTTCCTTCTTATTTTGAATTCTCCTTAGCAAATTTGGCAGGAAGGACCACAATTCTCTGTTGCTCGTGCAAGTTCAGATGAGGGTGCGGAGCGATCTTCGACTTTATCTTCTTCGATCGTATACACGATGCAGACGACAAAGTTACAACACTTATTCCACTTTGATTTCTACTGATGTAATTATCTATGGGGAAGGGATTTTATTGGGAGTGCATAGAGCGAGTACTCTTCCCTATATGATGGATTTTCCTACTATGGGTTTGCCATACATAGGGTTTAAGGAGGCCATGCTATGCACTCTATCGCATAAAATTGGGGCGGGCCAGGATATGGCAATTAATTTTGTTGCTCTTTAATCGGTTTATCAATAAAAATAAAGTTGCTTTAAAAAAAATCTGGCAGCTTCTTGAGTGTTTCTCTCTTCTTGTTCATGAATATAGTTCAGGTGTCTTTGGAGAAGTCATCTACCACTACTAGAGTGTATTTATTTCCACTTATACTGACTGGTGACAGGTCCAAACAGATCCATATGTAGTAGATGTAGAATTCTTGTTGTTGATTGATAAGGCTTTGACTTGAAGGAGCTTTTGATTTGTTTTCCTTTCTGACATGCATCACAGAGACTTTCCATCTTGAATGTGATCTCTGGCAGGCCTTCAACTAACTTGTTCTTTGATAATATGTTGATGGTCTTGAAATTTAGGTGATTTAATCTTCTATGCCAAATCCAGCTGGTTGATTGTTTACTTTAGACAAGCAAACATGTTTCTGCTTTAGCTGTTCTCTAATCCACCACATACATGTTGTCTTCTCTTTTTCCTACAAGAACCACTGTGTTGGTTTGGGTGTGAATCACCTTCCATCCTTCTTTGTTGAAGTGCACATTGTAGCCTTTGTCACAGAATTGATTGATACTCAGTAAGTTGAAGTTCAGTCCTTTAACATAGGCTACATTTTGAATCTTCAAGTTGTTCTTATGCATTATGCATTCCCCCTTAATTTTACCAGGGTTTTCTTTGCCTCCAAAGGTGACTTTGGTTCCTTCAAAAGCTTTAAAGTCAGTGAGCCATCCCTTGTTTCCTGTCATGTGTTTGGAACATCCACTGTCCATGTACCAGACATCCTACAAAACAAATTAATTATGTTTAGGTACCCAATACTGTTTGGGTCCATACCTGTTAGCAGTCATGCCTCCTACCCCAAGTGTATATCCAAATGATTTTCTTTTTGGATAGTTAAAGTCATCAACTTCATATGCATAAGGCATGGCAGAATAGCTTATAATATTTCTACTGAAGGTATTCTGATACCTTTCTATACTTTTTGGTGCATTTGCATCCTTTTTCACTTTCCAATATGCAGTAGGAAACCTATGTAGCTTCATGTGTCCAGGAATGACCCTAGGTTGGTTTTTCTTAAACACATGATGCATGGAATGAAATGGTTTCTTCAAGTATTTTGGTGGTGCAACATTCCAATCATCTCCTGAAGGGTAAAGTCTTCCTTTACCTTTCAGCAAGCCTTTGCGTTTGGTTGACTGGATTGATGGTTTGGTCTGCTATTTCACTACACTGGGTTTTGACTTCACCGGTGCAAGATGAGTAGTTGAAACTATGGTCTGTCCTTTTCTGAACTTTGGTCCATTGTTGGTCCTAGATTCCAAATTGTGTTGTACATTGTTTCTATTCTCATCCTGACTGTTGTATCCAAGACCATATCTGAATCCAAACCTTTTTGAGGGTTTGTAAGCTGATGCATTTAGTGGTGCAGTGGTGATCTTGATTGGTAGGGAAATTTTCTCAGCTGATCTTTCAACATTTGATGATTGATCTACTGTTTGTTGATCAATTGGGTGAATCTCCTTACTAGTTTTTTCAGCTTTTACTTTGTCCAGTTCTTTCTTTAATCTTTTATTCTCCTTTCTTAGATTCTCACACTCGTGTTCCCGAATTTCATGATACAACTCAATTTCATCAAATTTACTAATGAGATTTTGGATTATGTTTGCAGAATCTAGTGGGAGAATAGAAGATTGTGCATTGTTAGAAATGGATGCACTAGATGATGAGCATGTGCTAGATGTTACCTCAGTTTCATTAGATTCTTTTTCCATAAGGCATAGGTAAGCCTTTTCATTTTCTGAGCTGTCCGCTTCATCATCATCTGAATCATTGTCTGATGATTCTTCATTCTTTTCACTGCTGGTTTCATCTTTGAGTGCCTTCTTGCTTTTCCTCTTTTCGACTGTTTTGTACTTCTTCTTCTCCTCATCATTGTTATTTTCTTCAGGGCAATCTGCCTTGAAATGACCTTTCTTTTTGCAGTTGGAGCATCTATATTCATCATCCTTCTTCTTAATGTCTTTGTTTGAGCTTGACTTTTTGTATGATGATGAACCTCATTTGAATTGCTTTTTTTTGGTAAACCTGTCCAAACTTTTAACCAGTAAAGCTACCTGTTCCTTCAGCTCTGTGTCTCTTTGCTGTTTGCATCAGCTGTGTTACATTGCTGAGGTGCAACCAGTGCACTGGCCTTATGTGCCTTTGTTGGTACACTGTCTTCGCCTTTCAACTCAAATTCACGAGCCTTTAATTGAGACATCAGAGTCAAGGTGTCAGTGTTTGCAAGATTTTTTGTCCCTCTGATTACTGATGTAATGATCTTTCATCTTTCAGGTAAGCCTCTTAAGATCTTCAGACACACTTCTTTCTGTGGATATGTGTGACCAAGTTGTTGTAGTTCACTGATGAGGCTTGAGATTCTGTTGTCCATTTGATCAATGGTTTCACCAGTCTTCATTTTGAAGTTCTCAAATTTCTGTTTTGCAACAGACAATTTGTTTTCTTTGATTGCTTCTGATCCTTTATTGATCAATGCCAATTTGTCCCACATCTCCTTCGCTGTTTTGTAATCTTTGATCCTCATGAACATGTTACTGTCCAGACTCTTCAAAATCATGTCTTTTGCAACGAAATCAAGATTTGCTCTTCTCCTGTCATCCTTGGTCCAATCTTTCTAGAGTTTGCCTATTATTTTCCCTTGATCTGCTCCTGTGGATACCATAGTTGTAATCTTGATTGGGAAATCATTAATTACATCCAACATCTCCTCATGAGTTGCTGCAAGATGAGACAAAATTCTTATTTTGTATTCATCAAAATTATTAACATTGAATACAGGTACCTTTGACATAAAATTTGAGGAATCCATAAATACAAATAAGATATATATATATATATATATATATATATATATATATATATATATATATATATATATATATATATATATATATATATATATATATATATATATAAAGAAAGTGATTTGAAAAACTACTTTGAAAATATGTGATCTCCTTGGTACTGTAAAATAGATCTCAATGTGTTCGATACTAGAACACCGATCCGATACCAATTGTTGGTCCCGAGAGGGGTAAAACTATAGTCGAGAGAGGGGTGGGGGGGTGAATGACTATTGTGGAGTTTCAAAAACTTTTCTTGTATTCAAAAGCTTTTGGGCAGCAGATAAGTCCCTTCCTAATATGTTGTTTCAAAGTAGATTATGCAATCATAGATATAAGATATGATATAAGAAATTAAATAACTGCAGTCTAGTAAATTGGTGAAAGTAAATTGACACAAAGGTTTATAGTGGTTCAAGGTGGTGTAATCCCTTAATCCACTATTCTCCTATGATGATTGGAGGAATTCACTATTGTTTTCATAGATACAGTAGCCTGATTGTCCTTGACTACACAAGCTTCACAATATTCAAGACTATCACTCCCTGGTTTCAACAGCTTCAGTGACTCTGTCTTTTTTCACTGCTCCTTAGGAACAAATCCTTCAGAAGCTATCACAAACACAACTCCTTCTCAGATGGCTCTGATTCAGTTGCTTGATTGAAGTGAATAGAATTCACAAAACTTGTTGATCAGACTCAATGCTTGATGTTGGAATTATAGTTCTGGGTTTTGAGTTGATCACTAGATATTCCTTTTTAAGCATATATTAAGGCTTTTCGATTTGACAGAGTTTCATCTTGTTAGTTCTCAGACTTGATCGTTCTCCTGTTTTTTTTCTTGTTTGTCAATGCCTTCTATTTATAGCCTTGATAATCCTTGGTTTGAATTGCCGTCTGTTGGCTATATTAATAAGGGGAATAATCCTTGATTTTATTCTTGATTCCCCCTTAATTAAATCCTCCTTGATTTCAGTGATCGGATTTTTCTTCAAACGTTCATCAGAAAATCCGTCCTTGATTGATGCTCAATTGATTGTGCATTTAATGCTTGATCCTCTGAATCTTCTTCATATTTCAAAATCTGATCAAATAAAGTTTACTTGGCCGTTCCCTGAATGGTTAAGTGGTCTTACTGACTTTGCCGCTTAGATCTTCCTTCACTGCTTTGTCATTACTCAGCCGATAGTCAGTTCACTTTGCCGATTCACTATTTCCTTCATTCTTTTAAGTTTAGGAGAATCTTTGTAGTTCACTGATCCTTGATTTGTGTGAGATCAGTGTACACCATATTTTAACATTAAGTTTCATTACTTGGAATGTAACTTAGACTTATCCAAGGTCATCACAGACTTCCTTGGTTATAAGTCAGATCATATGTCTTCATGCTTCTCTGCTGGTACTTGGCTGGCCTCACTTTGCCGAATATTTGTTTCACTTCGCCGTCCTACCAACTAGTACAATACTTGTCTGACTCAACTTATACAACATGTCAGACTCTAAGTAAAGACTTATACAGAGAATTCTAACTTATTTCCAGGCTTGCTATATCAGCTAGTATGACCATCATCAAAACATAATAAAATGTTCCTAACAGTTGGCAAATTTCTCACACAGTTCTTCATTTTCTAATCCGAAGATAATATCATCAACATAGAATTGTACTAGTAAGGTCTTGTCTTCATCTTTGTACTAAAAGAGTTGTGTCAATGATTCCTTTTGTAAAACAATTGTCTACCAAGAACGGAGACAGAGTCTCATACCAAGCTCTTGGTGCCTGCTTCGGTCCATACAAAGCTTTCTTCAATCTGTAAACTTTGTCTTCTTGATTCTTAACTTTGAATCTTAAGGGATTGTTGAACATAAAATTTTTCCTCAAGTAGTCTATTTAGAAAAGCACTCTTAACATCCATTTGATAGACTTTGAACTTCTTGTAGGCTGCATAGGCAATAAAAGGAGTCTGATTGCCTCTAACCTTGCTACAAGGGCATAAGTATCATCAAAATCTATTCCTTTTTCTTAAGAATATCCATTGACAACTAATCTTGCTTTGTTTTTAACAATGACTCCTGATTCATCAACTTTGTTCCTGTATGTTGGAAATAAAATTTTAGTTTTGATGATGATTCATCTTATTTAGTTACTTCTTTTTTTTACACCCCATTGATGATGTGCTGAAACTAGATGTTATAGTGAAAAGCTAAAAGATGTCTAGAACTGAATGTATATGTTTTACTAAAGGCTGATAATTGTATAGGTTATATCAGACCAGCACTGTTTAGATAGAAGAGTCGTAAAACTGAAAACTGGAAATCATCTAGAAAACTGGAACATGACATAAAACAGAATATGTCACTCAGAACCAAGTACTAAAGTTTACTCAGAACTGAAGAAGGTAAGGTCGCTGAGGGATAAAGACTCGGTTGACTTATCTAGAATTGAAGGCTGAGGGAACGCACTTAGTAAATGAAGAACTGAGGGACACAAACTCAGTTGTAGAAGATTGAAGAACCGAAGGTTCAAACTCAGTTATGAAGATCAAAGCAGAGACTATAAAGTTAGAATTCAGGTAAGTCTGTGATGGCCTAAACTGATTTTATGGATCTTGTATGAAGACCTAAGAATCATAAGGGCAATGATATCTTAGGTAATTTAGTTAAAGAGATGGTGGACTCTGATTAAGTCATATTATATCAGAAGAATCGAGTACTAAGTTTTGAAGAAGAGTAAAAACTCAGTTAATGCTCTAAGTCAGTTAACAAACTGATAATAGACATACTCAGTATAAAACTGATCAGGATACTCAGTTTTATAGTCAGCCATCCAAGCAACTGAAAGTACATTCGAACGTTAAAAATCAAGGAATTTTATTGGCTGAAGAACTGACATGTCAGAACGGTCACTGACACCTGACATATGAAAATATAGACATTGATACAATTCAAATTCAAGCAAGATGAACGTTGAACACCACACTATAAATAGAGGACTTGGCATCAAGGATCAAACACCGAACCGAACAGAAAAACATGAATTAAGAAGTAGTATTGTGCCCAAGTCTTCATCTGAATTGCTATCACTCTTTACACTCAACAAGATAATATATTGATTTCTTCAAGTGTTCAAGCTACATCGATCTAATCCAGATTTTGACACTTAGAAGAACCACAAGCAAGAATCAATTCAGCCCAACTTTGATTTTCAATCAAAGGTTTAGACTGTGAAGCAATCCGGTCAAGGATTTGCCAAGGATAGTTGTTGTAGTAGTCTGGTAGACTGTGTTTGTGGTGGTATCTGGTGAAGAGGCAACACAACCCTTCAAGGACCAGTGGCTCAAGCAGTTGGAGAGCAGCAATCCTACATGTTCTTTGATTGTTTAGATAGTGAAGCTAGGGATTAGTCAGGGACTATCGTTTAGGACATTTTGTAACAACATACCTTAAAGAGTTCTAGTGGAATTTTCCTCCTACATCACAAATGAAGAGTGGACTGATAGGATTACACCACCTGGAACCACTATAATTCTTGATGTATTTACTTTACGCATTTACTTAATGTTATTTATTTATTCAGCATTTATTATTGTTTATACAGGATACTGAAATTGATTGTTATACTTCTCTCACAGTTCACAAACTGACATTCACCAGAGTTCAGTTTTGTATACTCATCTTTTTCTTAGAAACAACAAGATCCAGATAAAGGATTAAACTTAAATCCGCTGCTGTTGACTCAGTTTTGTTATAAGTCAGTTTGACTTAGACACATCTTAGTCAGCTTAATTCCCCACAAGTTTAAAACTGAATTAATCGTTTTAGATCTAGTTTTTGGTGACAAGTTTATTCACCCCCCTCTAAACTTGTGTCAGCCTTTCCAAGGGACCAACACTGTATACCAACTTTGTTCCAATGATGTTTGCATGTTCAGGTCTGTCAACTAATTGCCAAACCTGATTCCTTTCAAACTCATTTAGCTCTTCTTGCATGCAGTTATCCAATATGGATCCTTAATTTCTTTTTCGATAACTTTTGGTTCAAGTTGAGATAGGAAACATGTAAACATAGCTTTCAACTGACTTATTGTTTGAACTCCTTACTGAATATCTCCAATTACTTGTTCAGCAGGATGGTTCTTCATCCATCTCAGTTCATCATGTTGTACATCTTGATTTGCTTGAACTGGTTCTGTCTGGTCATATTGATTTCCTGGATTTTCAACTTCAGCTTCGGCATGTTGATCATTTGTAGGTTCAACTACTGGTTTATTCAAAGGCTCTAAGTTGATATCGAAGAGCTTTCATTCAGTCTCAGCTGACCAAGATTCTTCTCTATTTCTACAAAAACTGGTGTAGTTTTCTTTGATTGAGAGACTGGTTCTGGGACAATTCAACATCTACTCCATGAAAATAGGTTCATAAAAAAAACGTGAATTGATTCTTCATTCTTGAGTGTCCTCTTATTTAGAACTCTGAATGCTTTACTGACACTAGAATATTCCAGAAATATTCCTTCATTAGCTTTTGGTTGAAAAGTCTTTAGCTGATCCTTCAATCTATTACGGATAAAGCATTTGCTTCCAAAGGAACGAAGATATGAAACATTTAGCTTTCTTCCATTCCAAATTTCATAGGGAGTATTTTCATGTTTTTAATTCATTAAGGCTATATTTTGTGTATAGCAACCTGTATATACAGCTTCAGCCTAGTATCTTTCTAGTAACTTTGTTTCACTTATCATGGTTCTAGCTACCTCTTTGAGCATCCTATTTCTTCTTTTAGCTACTCCATTCTGCTGTGGTTTGCTGTAGCTGCTAGTTGATATAGAACACAATTTAGTTCATAATATTCTATGATCACAATGTTGAGAAACTCAGTTCCTTTGTTTGATCTTATCTTCAAAACTGATACATTCTTTTCATTTTGAAGTCTCTTCAGTAACTCAGGGAACTTCTTGAGAGTTTCATTCTTCTTTGTCATGAAAATCACCCATGTGTATCTTGAGTAGTCATCCACCACAACTGTGTATATTTCCTTCCACTTACACTGATCCGTGTGACTGGTCCAAAAAGGTCCATGTGTAGAAGTTTTAGCACTCTTCTTGTTGATTGTTGAGTTTTAGTCTTAAAGCTTGATCTGATATACTTTCCTTTTTGACATGCGTCACAAATGCTGTCCTTTTTGTAAGTAATCTCAGGTAGTCCAACCACTAACTTCTTATTCACAAGAAATTAGACATCATCAAAGTTCCAGTGACTCAAATTCTTGAGCCACAACCAGCAGACTTTTGATTTGGTGTGTACTAGTAAGGAAGTTTCTGATACTGCAGTTGACCAGTCTACAACATACATGTTGTCTCTCAATTTTCTAACTAACACAACTTTGTGTGCTATTTCACTGATCACTATGCAATATTCTTTGTCAAACATCACTTTATATCCCATGTCACAAAATTGACTAGTACTGAGTAAGTTGTATTGAATTCCTTTAACATAAGATACATTCTTGATTTGAAGTCCATTTTTCACCAGGGTACCATATCCTCTTGTGTAACCAGGTCTGTGTTTGCTACCAAAATTAACTTTGGGTCCATCCTTTGTGATATAGTCCACTAGACATTGTTTGCTCTTGGTCATGTGTCTTGAGCATCCACTGTCTATATACCAAACACCCTACAAAACAAATTATTGGTTTTCAAGCACCCAATTTTGTTTGGTCCATGATGATCGACGGAAAGCACAACTCCTGGGACATTCCAAATGGTCATCTCCTAAATGAGTTGCACTTGTTGTCATATATGTATGCCATAGCTCTATATATTCTTCCATTGGTCCATGAGTTATTCATATATGTTCTCTGGCCTTTTGGTATAAATTGATTTGCATGGTGCCTTCTATTGTTAAATCTAGCATAGTAACCATTGCTCTGCTGGTTTTGGAATCCGGCATTGAACTGAGGTCTTTGCTGACCTTTGAACTGAGCATTTTGCTGAGATCTCATGTGAGGTCTCTGTTGTGTCTTTGCTGAGGTCTGGCCTTAGCAAACTGGTTTGTCTTTGCTTATTTAGCTACAGAAACTGGAAAATCCCAGTCCTCATCAGAAGGAAATAATCCGCCTTTCCCCATGAGATAGTTATCTTTTGAATGATTAACATCCTTAGATTTCACGTTGGTCTTTCTAGGATTTTTTTGGTTCTTGGCTTTCAAGTTAGCCTTTTGTGGTTGTGCATATTTTGCAGTGAATCTTCCATCGGTTTGTCTTTGAGGTGCAGCTGACCTAGCTTTGGTTTTACCATTGTTAGGTGCTGCTGACTTCTTAGTAAACTAACTTTTCTTGGTTGTTTTATTCTAAGTTCTAACTGGCCAAGTATATTTCTCAGTTGGAGGTTCTTGCTCAGCTACAAATCTTCAGCCAATTCTGACACTAGATTCAGCAGCTTTGCTAGTACATTCCTTTGAAATCTTCTGTGTATCGAATCCAAGACCAGTCTTATCACCATAAGGCTTGCCTAATTTGAATCTAATTGTAGAACTTGATTGTGCTGTTTACTCAGCTGCTACTGCTGAAGCTGTAGTCTCCTGTGGAGTCATGTCATAATCAGTTTCTTTAGTTCATAGAATGTTCAATTCAGCATTTAACCTTTGAATTTCTAAGATGAGAGATTGTTTTTTCAGCTTTTACAGCCTTATATCCTGACCGGATCATATACATCTGTTTCTTCAGGATATCTAAAGTTTCTTCCATCTCAGAATTTTTAGGATCTGACCAGTTGTAGAAGAACAAGAACTATGTGTAGAGGTATATTTAGAGTTATAGTGAAATACCTCATTTGAATCTTCCATGTGAGCCAATAGTGCTGTGTCATCTTATTCAGCACCTGACAAAGCTTTTTCAGTTTCAGCTTCATCATCAGTTTTATCTCCAGCTACCCTCTTCTGGCTGGCAATTGATGACGGTCAAATTATACCCGTAAAAGTCAACAGCATTATCCTTAAATCGGGATTAAGAATATGTATTTTATGTTAAATAACCTGTTTATATTTATTATTTAATATTATGTGATTAATAAGATATAATTTGGTATTTATCCGTTTTCAATATATTTATCCGTTTTTATTATATAATTTGGTATTTATCCGTTTTTATTTAAATATGATTTATTTTGGGATAAATATTTATTTTGTAGATTAAAATAATTTTTGGAGGATAAATATAAATGGGAGAATTAATTTACAAGATAAATCCATGAAAATCCGGATGCATTGAAGATAAAGATCGGATAAGCATGACAAAAGCCGGCAAACCAATCAATGATGGCGCCAACTTTGTGGGGGACGCATTTAGGGGGGGCATGTCACATTTTGAGATCGTCCGGGAGTTATCTCTTATTTGTTTGATATTTTGAAGTATATCTTTTAATTAGCTTGAACCCCTATAAATAGAGATGTAGACTACACACCATATACACTATAGAAACACAATATTACAGTAATTTTAGTTTATCAATATAGTTCTTCTTATTTTATATTACGTTTATTCATCACGGAGGCGATGGATTCATCGATTAGAGATCGCATTGAAGGATTGGAGGACACTCTGTCTACGAGGGTAATGCCTATCCAAATATATCATTTTTATTCATAGATCTATTTTATTTCGTTATGGAGTAGTCGTTTGTGTATTGATTTCGTGATGTAGTTAATTAACAAACCCATATTCATGTAGATCTAAGCCGTACAAAGGCATTTTACGAGCGAATTCTAGAGTCACCGGTTTAGATCTACCACGGTCTATATGGTTAGATCTAGCCATCAAGATTCTAGTAATTTTCTGTGAACGACTTCGGCTACGTTGTGCTTTCTGTTTTTCATATAAACATGTAATAGATCCGGCCAATTTGTTACATCGTTCTCGTAAATTAATATGATATATTGTGAATATTGCCATGTTACTAGGACATTAGTTAGCCGATCGTTTAGGAGGTGTGCCAACCCGTCCACGGTGGTTGGCTAGACGAGGTGACGATTTTAGATCGGCATCCCTAGTTTGGTATAGCATGGTTGTTATATGATGTTCTATCCTGTCCAAGGAAGGATTCGTAATTAAGCATAAAGATCTTCTATCCGTTCACGAATTAGATCCAGTTTAGGGGATGACTCCCGTAGCCAAAATATAATCAACATTAATGTCTTTTCTGTCTCAGCTTAGATACACATATATGGGGGAGTAATTACTACTAGCGTAATCAATACCGTTTGTTAGAGTCTTATAAAACCATAAAAATAAGTGTTTTAGTGTCTACTGTCGTATTGTTAGTCTTTGTGTTTTCTATCGTGTCAACTTTTACTTTTACATTATTGTTGGTCGGAGACCGCTTTTAATCTATTTTTAGTTTAATAAGGTTGTACTTGTTTAAGCCGAGTCTCTGTGGGATTGACCTCGACTTTATCTAGCTATACTACAATTGAACCTAGTTCTCTTGCTAGTTGGTTATTTAGGTATCGAGTTATTTTTATAACTTGACCGTCATCAAGTTTTTGGCTCCGTTGCCGGGGACTCGTGTCATTAAATTGAGTATAGCTTATTTTATTAAAAGTAGATTCGTAGATATAGTGAATAAAGTCTGTTTAATTAGTTTTTATGACATAGAATTAACCTGTAAGAGTCATAAAACAAATCTGGGCAGTTTCTGTTCTATTTTGTTTTACACAGTTTATACTTTGTGTTTTTGTATTTTTAGTATTTTTAGAGTCTGTTTTAGTTTAGTTTTTAATTATTGAGTCTAGTTAAGGGATTAGCCTTTAAAGTTTCTAATTGTTTATTGTTTTTGTTATTTTTATTTTTGTCTATTTTAGAGTCTCGCCAAAGGCAGTAGCCTTGGTGTATTTTAATTGTTTATTGTTGTTTTTGTCTTGCAAATAAAAAAAAAAAAAAAAAAAAAAACAAACAAGCTACCCGGATTTCTAAGGATCCAAACGAAGAGCAAGGCGAGGAAAAATCTGAAGGAGCACATTAATCTGACTCAGACATGGAAGCATTACTGAATAACGCCAGCCAGGTAAATGGAAATAATTTTAATAATGAAAATTTTGTTAAACAAGTTGTGGCTGCATGGGAAAGGCGTACTTTGCAAAGCTATGCAATGCCTACCATTGAACAATTCATTTCTGCTATCGTTGTACCTGAAAATGTTGCTGAAATTTATCACCCGAAACCTAATGTCATTCAAATGGTGGCAAACTATTCCACTTTTCATGGTATCCTGAATGAAGATCCTGGCATTCACGTGATGAATTTCTTAGAGATCGTTAGTACCGTGAAGTCAGAACTAGTTCCTGAGGATAACATTAAGTTGAGACTTTTCCCTTTCACTTTGAAAGATAAAGCTAAGCTATGGCTTTTCTCTTTAGAGGGTAGATCAATCACGACCTGGGAGGAATTGCTGCAAAAGTTCATGAATAAGTACTTTCCTTTAGGAAAGACCTTTAAGTTACGCCAAGATATCTTGGGGTTCAAGCATCAACCTGGGGAGAGTTTTGATCAATCTTGGGAACGTTCTAAGGAGTCCATGAGGAAGTGCCCTCATCATGATATCCCTCTTGGATTTTAATGCAAACCTTTTACCATGGATTGAGAGATACGGAGAAGATAAGAGTAGATGCCTCCAGTAATGGAGCATTTTTTCTTTTATCTCCTGAGGAGGCACGAGGAATGATGGAGCAAATAGCAATGAATAGCCAATGGGGAGGTGGTGAAATAGCAACTGTGAAGATGGCCGACAATTTATTTGAGGAGGATGTATCGCATAAGATCCTACATACTCTATTGATCATAAATGATAAGGTAGATGGTATGCATGAGAGGATTCAACGAGTAGAGACTGGAAAAGGGATGGAAACGATTAATCAACTAGAGAATGTGGGTACTAAAGAAACCAATTACATTGGGAGACAGGGTAATCACTATGACGGTTACAAACCAAATCATGAACAACCTAAATTCCGATGGAGTGATCCGAATGAATGGGTAAAACCACACAACACTTATGTACCTCAGCAAGCTCAAACTTACGGTTGGGAAGTTGCACTTGAAAAGATGAGGAACACAATGTCTGACACTGTGAATCAATTACCAAATTCCATTACTGACTTGGCTACAAACTTTCACCAATACTGTCAAAATAATGATGCCAAATTCACCAACCAAGAAGCCTTAATCCATAATCTCTCTCATCAAATAGGACAATTAGCTGAACAACTGTCAACTAGACCTCATGGGGGATTTCCGAGCAACACTGATAGGAACCCTAGGGATGTGAATGTGATAATGATTAGAAGTGAAAAGGAGCTTACTCCACCAATCCCAAAACACGAGGAAAATATAGAAGATGTTAGGATGATGAGAAAGAGCCCGATGAGGCATTCACACCTTGCTTAGAAAAGCCCCCCGATGAGCAATTATCCTCAATCTCTACCATTTTAGGGAATAGTGACTGTGCCAAAATATCTTCACGAAGTGAGGTTGTTAAGGCTGAGAAGCAACAACCCGGTTTAAAGATTATGTGAATTATTTATCCGGGAGATATTTGCCTCCAGACTTGAACCAGCAGCAAAAGAAGAAGTTCTTTGCAGACCTTAAACACTATTATTGGGATGAACCCTATCTTTTTAAGCGTTGCTCAGACAACATCTTTAGAAGATGTGTTCCTGAGAGTGAATTCCTCGATATACTTAAACATTGCCATACTTATGAAGCGGGAGGACACTATGGAGGGGACAAGACTGCTGCTAAAGTTCTCCAATGTGGTTTTTATTGGCCAAATCTTTACAAAACTGCACATGAATATGCTAGATCCTGTCATTCATGCCAAATGACGGGCAATATCTCGAGGAGACATGAAATGCCATTGAGGAGTATCCTAGAACCGAACTCTTTGATGTATGGGGAATTGATTTTGTGGGACCTTTCACTTCGTCTGGTTTCAAACCGCTATATTTTGGTGGCGGTCGACTATGTGTCTAAATGGGTTGAGGCTATAGCTTCACCTACAAATGATGCAAAGGTTGTACTACAGTTTTTAAAGAAAAATATCTTCACACGGTTTGGAATCTCTCGTGCCATCATTAGTGATAATGGGAGCCATTTCTGTAATAAGCCGTTTGAGAAGTTAATGGCCAAGTACGGGGTGAGACATAAGTTAGCTACCGCTTATCATCCCCAAACAAGTGGTCAAGTTGATGTCACTAAACGAGAAATTAAGCGCATCCTGGAAAAAACTGTGAACCCGACAAGGAAAGATTGGTCGTTGAAGTTAGATGACGCTTTATGGGCTTATCGGACTGCGTATAAGACTTCCATGGGTATGTCCCCGTACCAGATTGTTTTTGGAAAAGCGTGTCATCTACCGGTTGAACTTGAGCACCGTACTTTATGGGCTACGCGTATGTTGAATTTAGATGAATGTTTAGCCGGAGAAAAGAGATTGTTGGAATTGACTCGCCTAGAAGAGTTTCGCATTGAAGTTAACGAGAATGCTCGGATCTATAAAGAGCGCACTAAGAGATTCCATGATAAAAAGATCCTTGACCGCACCTTTAAGGTGGGTGATATGGTTCTTGTTTACAATTCGCGCTTGAAACATTTCCCGGGAAAGATAAAATCAAGATGGTTTGGTCCTTATAAAGTGAGTAAAGTATTTCCTTCTGGAGCTGTAGAGGTAAGTCACATGGATGATCGAAAGATTTTTGTGGTTAATGGCCACCGAGTAAATTATTACCTCGGGAATCAATTTGATAAGGAGGAAGAAGTATTTACTCTTGGCAATCCTAGTTACAACTAGACTATCATGTGAGTACAGTCGAGCTAACGACTATAACCATAGAACTATTTCTTAAAACTATATTTTTGATTTGTTTTTGTTTTTGCTTTTAATAAAGTAGCATGAGAATGTTAAGGTTTTTTTCATCTCGCAATGTTCCGAGTCTCAGTTCGGAATAAACGAGGTTTTTTCCTTGATAGCCGACATGTGAGTTTTGTAGTTTTAACTCTCTGGTTTTCTGTGTCATTGGTTGTATAAAATAAAGTGGCTTCAATTGTTTTTGGTTATTCTATATCTAATTACTGCCACATTATTTTATAACTTCCATTGGCATGTTATTAACGGTTTCGTGGAGTTTCTGTTTGGTTTGTTTAAACAGGTTTTCACTTGCTTCTCCACGACGTGCTTGGATTACTCCGATGTTCTGCATCTACTTGAGAGCCGTTTCCAGAGCTAAGTCTTTTTCTTAAATTATTATTTTTATTTGTCATTGGGGACAATGCCATGTTTAAGTGGGGGGTAGGAGACTTAGCTATGATGTGTTATAATTAAACAATTGGAAGAAACGGTGAAAAATGAAAAAAAAAATTGAATAAATGCCAAATTAATTACCCTTAGAATTGTGAGTTCTTGTACATAGAATTAATAGGGAAGGAACCAAGTTGCGTGATTGCGTGATTGCGTGATCATATTATAATTATGTGAATGTGAACTTAAGGATGTTCATGCCAACTATTGCAAGTAGTTATTTATTATTTGATTACTCAAATTTGAATCGACGAATACCACACAAATTATAATAACTAAGAAGAATTATGTGTACATTGCGTAGATGATTAGTTATTATGCAGACTTAGAGTCGATATTTATCTGCTGATGTATTCTTATCTTCTAGCCATCAAAGCAGAGTAATCAGCTTGAGAATTATCTGTGTTTTGACAATGAGTTAATCACTGGGCTTGTAGTAACATTACCAAAGTTGTGGTAATATTCAATGCTTCCACTAATCCGTGAGTGAAGGATTCTTGCAATGCATACTTTACCTTTTAAAGCAAGTTTCTTTCTTGAGAAGTGGTAAAGTTTGAAACTATGAAAATGTAAAAAAATTCAAAATTTTAAGAGGCTTTGAGTATTTTCTCGGTCTCCAAGTCCAAAAACCTTATGGATGACGCTCTTGCTTATTGCACCATGTCTTTAACCACTGCGAGGCTTAAGAAGTGGGAATGCTGATGTTGGTAGGTTAAGACTGCGAAGTTAGCATAAACTTTAATCTTGCCACGAGTAGATAAAACTAAACGCACATGCACACGTCACTTCGATTCATGACGAGTAGTGAATAATGGATACCTTATGAGCATAAGTGGTATGAGTTGACTCGAGTTTCTTGTATAAGTATGATTTGACCACGGAAATGTTGTCATGGGGAATGACTTATTAATGCTTTGTTCGGGACGATCAAAGTCTAAGTGGGGTGTAGTTGAGGACGGTCAAATTATACCCGTAAAAGTCATCAACATTATCCTTAAATCGGGATTAATAATATGTATTTTATGTTAAATCACCTGTTTATATTTATTATTTAATATTATGTGATTAATAAGATATAATTTTGTATTTATCCGTTTTCATTATATTTATCCGTTTTTATTATATAACTTGGTATTTATCCGTTTTTATTTAAATATGATTTATTTTGGGATAAATATTTATTTTGTAGATTAAGATAATTTTTGGAGGATAAATATAAATGAAAGAATTAATTTATAAGGTAAATCCAAGAAAATCCGGATGCATTGAAGATAAAAATCGGATAAGCATGACAAAAGCCGGCAAACAAATCCATGATGGCGCAAACTTTGTGGGGAACGCATTTAGGGGGGGGGGGGGGGCGCATGTCACATTTTGAGATCGGCCGGGAGTTATCTCTTATTTGTTTGATATTTTGAAGTATATCTTTCAATTAGATTGAACACCTATAAATAGAGATGTAGACTACACACCATATACACTCTAGAAACCCAATATTACAATACTTTTAGTTTATCAATATAGTTCTTCTTATTTTATAGTATGTTTATTCATCACGGAGGCGATGGATTCATCGATTAGAGATCGCATTGAAGGATTGGAGGACCCTCCGTCTACGATGGTAATGCCTATCCAAATATGTCATTTTTATTCGTAGATCTATTTTATTTTGTTATGGAGTAGTCGTTTGTGTATTGATTTCGTGATGTAGTTAATTAACAAACCCATATTCATTTAGATCTAAGTCATGCGAAGAATCGTTTCTGAGCGAATTCTAGAGTCACCAGTCTAGATCTACCACAGTCTATATGGTTAGATCTGGCCATCAAGATTCTAGTAATTTTCTGTCAACGACTTCGACTACGTCATGCTTTCTGTTTTTCATATAAACATGTAATAGATCCGGCCAATTTGTTACATCGTTCTCGTAAATTAATATGATATATTGTGAAAATTGCCATGTTACTAGGACATTAGTTAGCCGATCGTTTAGGAGGTGTGCCAACCCATCCACGGTGGTTGCCTAGACGAGGTGATGATTTTAGATCGGCATCCATAGTTTGGTATAGCATGCTTGTTATATGATGTTCTATCCTGTCCAAGGAAGGATTCGTAATTAAGCATAAAGATCTTCTATCCGTTAACAAATTAGATCCAGTTTAGGGGATGACACCCGTTGCCAAAATATAATCAACCTTAATGTCTTTTCTGTCTCAGCTTAGATATACATATATGGGGGAGTAATTACTACTAGCATAATCAATACCGTTTGTTAGAGTCTTATAAAACCATAAAAATAAGTGTTTTAGTGTCTACTGTCGTATTGTTAGTCTTTGTGTTTTCTATCGTGTCAACTTTTATTTTTACGTTATTGTTGGTCGTAGACCGCTTTTAATATATTTTTAGTTTAATAAGGTTGTACTTGTTTAAGCCGAGTCTCTGTGGGATCGACCTCGACTCTATCTAGCTATACTACGATTGAACCTATTTCTCTTGCTAGTTGGTTATTTAGGTATCGAGTTATTTTTATAACTTGACCGTCATCAGCCATCTCTACTGATATTTTTTGTTATGTAAATCTGGACAGTCAGTTTTGAAGTGTCCAGGCTTCTTACAGTTGAAGCATAGATACTTATCATCATTCTTTTTTTCTGGTGCTTTCTTGATATACTTCTTGGTGTGAGTTTGACTAGATTTCATATTTCTTATTCTTTTCATCATTAGGCCATTTGTTGCTCCATTTCATCGAATTCATCAGTGTTATTCGATGGTTCTTCTTGTTGAGGGGCAGAAGCAACAGTTGTTGTCTTTGGAACCTTTAATGCTGTCAGTTCGGCAAAATCTTTACTTAACTCATATGCTTTCAGATATGAGAATATCTTGAAAGTATCTTCAATTTTCATGTCTCGAGATACCTCCATGGCTGTCACCTTCATTTTCGAACATCAGGGTAAAGCTTTCAACACTTTAGTGTTGATCTCCTTTCTTGTATAGACAATATTGTGAAGTGTAAGTTCATCTTGAATGGCGTTGAATCTTCCTTCCATTTTTTTAATGGTTTCACCAGACTTCATCATAAACTCTTGAAATTTCTATTTTGCAACAGTCATTTTGTTTTCCTTAATTGAGTTTGAGCCTTCACATATTAGTTTCAACTTGTCCCATATACATTTTTCCGTCTTGCAATCCTTGACTTTCAGATACATGTTACTATCCAAGGTCCTGTAAATGATATCTACTACTATGTTGACCAAGTTGGCTTTCCTTCTATCTTCAACATTCCACTGATCATTGGGCTTTGGAACTCTGACTTGTGCTCCTCTTTCAAGTGTCTGTATATGTGTGATTTCGAGTGGTCCATCAGTGAGTACGTCCATCATCTCATCATGAGTTGCTACTAAGCAATCCTACAAACGTCTCTTATACTCACCAAATATGTCCATACTACACATCAGCAATCTTGCATACCGATTGTTGTCCATGATGCAAGTTTTTCAAAAACTAAGTTAAGTCTTTCAAAAAGAACAACAAGAGAATCTACTCAGAACAAACTTCAGAAAAGTACACTGCTACGATGCCAATTGCTGGTCCCTTGTAAAGGCTTGTGTCAAGTTTAGAGGGGGGAGGGTAAATAAACTTGTCCTTTAAAACTTTTTGTTTCTTTTAAGTGAACTGATATAATAAAAAATTACGGAGTTAATATAACTAAGCTAAGAAAAGGTCTGACTGACCTTTTCACAAATGAGTTAAACGCATCGGAAAATATTAATTAGCCTTAGTTATGTTGTTCTTATTAAAATATACTAAACTAAGTTTTGGTGAAACTCATATATGTGCTAACTGTGACTTTAATCAGTTTGTATGCTTGAGTTCAATTGTTGGATTAGTAAAAACAGTAGAGTAAATAAACTGAGTAAAGTAAGTTTGCTGAAAGTAAATGCAGAAATAAAAACATAGTTTTTATAATGGTTTCAGGTGGTGTAATCCTGTGTTAAGAGTGATTTTATATGATTTATAACGTCATGTTTTGTAACAATTCTCTCCATATTCGTATAATTCGCATAGAAATTAGGTGTTTAATTGATTTATTGAGCGAATGAGGTTTTAAACGGTTTAATCTCAAAATTGGTTAATTTATGTGTTTTATTGATGATTCTATGTTGATTTGAATGATATTACACGAAATTGGTTCAAAAGAGGATTAAAAGATGTCAAGGATTGAATTTGTATGAAGAAAGAGAGATAGAGATGAAAAATCAGTTTTGAAGTCACCCTGAACGAGCGTTCAAGTCCCGTCCAGTGGACGGGCGTCTGAAGGTTTGGACGAGCGTCCAGGAGAGGAAATTTGATTCAGAGTTCTTCCAATTTCGATGGACGAGCGTCCAAATTAAAGAAGAACGGGCGTCTGGCCATGACTCGGCCCGATTCGAAGTTTGCATTGAAGGCTGGACGGGCGTCCACCCATCGAGACGGGCGTCCGAGCGCCGACCTAGCAGAACTGACTTGAAAATCTATAAATAGCTGCGGTTTTCTCCACATAAATCATCATACATTCAAACCCTAAACCCTAGGGGCGGCTCAGCTGTGTTTTTCCTTAGTTTACAATGAGTTTTTATTCAAATACTTTCTATGCAGTTTTATTTAAACAAATTCGAGTTTCAAAGAGGATGTTGAGAGGCTAGACCTCTATTGAACAAGCGTTGTGAAGCCATCCGATCAACAATTCAGTTTTGTTTCTTGATTATCTTGTGAGTATTTTATTCAAGTTGTATCTTTATTATCGTTTATCATTGTTTATTGCAATTATATCGATAGATCATTGCATGATAGATTGTTTGTTTGATTTGGATGAAAATCATAATTGAACCCCTAGAATCAATATAATAAAGATTAGATCTTTAACCTAAAAATAACGAGAGTTAATTAGGTTGAATTTCTAGATAACTTGATTGAGAAATCTTACACCTTTGTTTTGAAAGTATGAATCTTTAAAATCGAGAGATAGAAGATTAAGAAACGAACTTTTCTAAGAAATTAGGAGTTCATACCTTAGCTAGGTGAATCACAACTTGGTACAAACTCACGAGATAATTGAGATAGGAATTGATAGTTGTAGGATAGGTGGATCAATTTCTTGTTCGTTCGTAACTTATTTATTAAAATCCTTTCAACTTGAATTGTTTAGCCTAGTTCGTCTTTTTCTTGCATATTAGGATTAGATTTAGTTTAATTGGTTCGCAATCTTATTTCCTAGCTTTAGATCTTGATCTTCTGTCCAGCTTATGTTCGTTATCTTTCTTGTTAGTTATTCCCTGTTTTAATTTCACATCTTTTTAGTAGTAATCGTGACATAGTTAGGTTAGATAATAAAAACTAGTTTAAACAACCCCAATTCCCCGTAAGATCGACCCGGTATCAACCGCTTACTACGATCCTTGCACTTGAGGTATATCGGATTTATAAATATTATTACTTATTTGTTTTCATTAGATAAAATCCGTGACAAGTTTTTGGCGCCGTTTCCGGGGAACCGGACGGTTGTCTAGTTTTATTTTCTTGTTTTAATTTTATTTCTCGTTTTAATCTTTCTAGTCGATTATTTAGGTTATTAGGGTTTTTAGTAGTTTGTTTTTGTGACGTGCAATTAGGTTTTCCTAAATTTGTTTCGTTTTTAGCCTATCTCTTTCGTCTTCTTTTTTGATTTTGCTTTCGTTCCGATGGCGGGCGTGCAGGGTGGTGGGCGCCCGTCCGGTCTATTTTTATAACTTATTCATTTATTCTACCGATTAGACGAAGCGTCCGGTTATCCGAACGCCCGTCTCCGTTCATTCTCGGCGGGACGCCCGTCCGGTAACTTGGGCGCGCGTGCAGTCATCGCTATTATTTTCCCTATCTGTTCATTCTCGTTAGACAACTAGAATTTGGTCTCGGTTTATGCAAACTCGGAGTCAAAGAGGCCCACTACTCTATACCCCTGACCCCGAGCGGACCATAGTCCGACCGAACAGGAGAAGGCTACGTTTTCTGGACCTCCCTGACAAAGAGAACGTAGTCGATCGAGATATCGAGCGGGATCTAGCTCAAGAGATAGAGAATATAGTCATTATGGCTGCTGAAGATAGACGTCGTTGGCTGATTACGCCATGCCTGGCGAAGTCAGGGTCAACCCGGCTATCGTTCTACCAGCCATCACTGCACCTACTTTTGAACTAAAACCCGGGCTCATCCAAATGATGCACCATGCATCTATTTTCCACGGTTATCAGTCAGAAAATCCTCATACTCACTTACACACGTTTCTAGAAATATGCGGTACAACTCGTATCCAAGGAGTAAGTGAGGATGCTATAAAGCTGAAACTGTTCCCATTTTCTTTAAAAGGAGAAGCTAAAGAGTGGTATGTCTCTCTCCCCGCTAAATCTATCACCACCTGGTCTGAACTTGAAAAAGAATTTTTAAGTCAATATTTACCACCTTCAAATACAGCCCAGTGTTTAAACGACATTTTCATGATCTATCAGAAAGAGAATGATTCGTTTTTCGAATGTTGGAAGAGATTCAAGTCTCTTCTCAGAAAGTGTCCCCATCATGGCTTGCCGCTACAAAGGCAAGTCAATACTTTTGCAGCGGATTGACCGAGCTCATGAAGAGCATGGTCAATAGTTCTTCTGGTGGGGCATTTTTGAAGAAAACACCTGAAGAGGGGTGGGCATTGTTCGAGGACATTGCTAAATATAATTATGCCCCCTCATTTCAAGCCATTCAAGCACCTCCTCCTCCTAAGGTTGGGGAAGTGAATATGCAAAGTTTAATCGCCATGCTACAGAAGCAGATGGCAACATCTCAAATATCCAATCCGATCAATCAAACTTCCCCTCTTCCACAGAACTCTCAGATTCCGTATTGTGAAAATTGCTGTCAGAATGGCCATTTGATTGGCCAGTGTCAATTTAATCCCCCTGCTCCCTGTCAAGTTAATGTTGTTCATGATTATGGACAGTATAATCAAGTCACATGTCAGAATTGTGACGATCTGGGGCACACTTCTCGTTTCTGTCCTATGAACGGACAGAGTGCTGAAGTGAATGCTTTATTTGTCCAGTCCAATCAGAGGTTGAATCAATTCTCTGGCCAAAATAATTTTCAAAACCAATGTTTCAGCCAGAATCCAAGTTTTAATCCAAATTCAACTTTCAATCAAAATCAAAACTTCAATCGAAACCCTGGTTTGAATCAGAACCAAAGCAATAATTTTTCCAATACAAATCAAAGGTTCAATCAGAGTTGGCCTACCAATTCTAATTCTGATTTTCAGAATCGGTCCAGCCAGCCATATTTGCAGAATCTACAAAGCTCTTAAGGCCCCTCTCACCCCATTACTCTTGAAGCTAAAGTGGAGGAGCAAAGTAAAAACATCCAACTCCTGATGAGCACAAACAAGAATCTTGAGAGGCAATTAGGGCAATTGGCTGAACAGTTAGCTTCTAGACCCCCAGGGCAGCTGCCCAGTTTCATAGAAAAGAATCCGAAGGGTGGTCAAGTTGCTCAAGCCGACTTAAATCATAGCCAATGCACTGACCTGGTACCTTCAATTCCGTATGGTAGAGAAGAGGCCAGTGCAATGAATCTAAGATCTGGTACTCAACTAAGTGGTCTCCCGAACCAGGAAAACCACTAACCCCTCCTGCGCTGATAAGGCGGAGGAAATCAGCTTACACCTACATTCCCCTTGGCTGCAAGAGAATACTCAGGTTCCTGATCCCCTGAGAGGTGAAAGAGTTGAAAGTCCTCAGGTGGCTGAACCCCTGAGGAATGAAGAAACAAGTGAGAGTCAGGAGGCTGATCTCCTGACTAGTAAGAAGACTGAAAAAGTGGTGAGGTGGAAGGATTTGGAAGACAAAGCTGTCAATTCCTCCTCGAAGAAAGTCTTTTTTGAGAGTGACTTGAATAAGCTCCCTTTTCCACTTAGAAAAAGCAACAACTCCTTGAGTGAGGATAAGAAGTATGAGAAAGTGCTAAACCTTCTGAAAAACACTCAGGTTAATCTTCCATTATCCGAGGTTTTGGTCGAGATGCCTAAGTATACCGAATTCATCAAGGATGTTGTTTCTTCTAAGAAGAAGTTAGCAGACATGGATTGGTTGATTGGTGAGGACTGTTCTGTGATCAATTATGAAGGTCTACCAACCAAGAGGGGTGACCCTTGGAAATTTGTGCTCACATTACTAATGGGAGGCCTAGTCTTCCGAAATTCCTTATGTGACATGGGTGCATCCATCAGCCTGATGCCATTGTGTGTGTGCAAACAGCTTGGTTTAAATGACCTTCTAGAACCCACTACCATGAATTTGCAATTCACTGATAGATCTTCTAAGAAAGCTGCGGGGATTCTGAAGGATGTATTAGTTCAAATTGATAAATTTACCTTTCCCGTTGACTGGTACGTCCTAGACATTGAAAAGGATGAAAATGTCCCCCTGATACTTGGAAGACCCTTTCTGTCTACAGCTAGAGCCCTCATTGACTGTGATGGTGGCAAAGTGACTATACGGGTTGGTGATCAAGAGGTAAGCAATAATGTCTCCAAATCCATTCAGAGACCCTCTAGTCCTCCAACCGGCTTTTCCATTGAGGATATGTCTGATGACTTCAATGATTACATGTTTCCTACTGTTGGATAATGGAAAAGCCGGTTGGGGGACTAGAGGGTCATAATGGCTGATGACTATACGGGACACCCATTCTACTGTTTCCTGGATGGATATTCGGGATATTTTCAGATACCTATAGATCCAGTTGACCAAGAAAAGACCACTTTCACCTGCCCTTATGGTATATTCGCTTACAGGCGGATGCCATTTGGTCTTTGCAATGCCCCAGCTACATTTCAGAGATGTATGCTGGCTATCTTTGTCGGGCTAGTTGAAAAGTGTACGGTAATTTTCATGGATGACTTTTTGGTCTTTGGTCAATCTTTCGATGTCTGCCTTGATAATCTTGACCAGGTCTTATCCAGATATGTGGAAAAGAACTTAGTCCTATATTGGGAAAAGTGCCATTTCATGGTAGATGAGGGAATAGTTCTTGGCCACAAGATCACCGCCGAAGGTATTGAGGTAGACAGAGCCAAAGTAGAAGCTATCGAGAAGATGAGTTATCCTAAGAATGTGCGCGAAGTCAGAGGTTTTCTTGGACATGTCGGTTTCTATAGGAAATTCATTCAGGACTTTTCCAAGATAGCCAAGCCCCTGTCTACCCTACTTAAAGAAGACGTTTTATTTGATTTTGATGAGAGTTGCAAGCAAGCGTTTGAGGAGCTTAAAAGTCGATTAATCTCTGCACCGATCCTTATTTCGCTTGACTGGAATCTCCCCTTCGAGCTTATGTGTGATGCATCAAACTATGCTGTTGGTGCAGTCTTAGGACAGAGAATAAAAGGGAAATTACAGCCAATCTATTATGCCAGCCACACACTGAATCCGTCTCAAGTAAACTACACGACGATTGAAAAGGAATTATTGGCTGGAGTTTTTGCTATGGACAAGTTTCGTAGTTACTTGCTGGGTGCTCAAGTGATTGTGTGGACTGATCAAGCTGCTTTGTGATATCTCATGACCAAGAAAGAGGCTATATCGCGCTTACTACGCTGGATACTGACCCTACAAGAGTTTGATGTCCAGATCAAAGACAAAAAGGTCAGTGAAAACGTAGTGGCTGATCACGTGTCAAGAATGATGAATGTGGAAAAGGATGACCCTGACGATATAGATCTTTACTTTCCTCTAGAAAATATCATGCTTATCAACGGTTCTCCTCCAGATGTTCCTTGGTACTCTTCCATCGTAAACTACCTTCATTCCCAATACCTTGACCCAGAATTATCTTATCAGGAGAAGAAGAAATTCTTCTCGGATATGAAAACTTTCGTTTGGGATGAACCATACCTCTTCAAGATTTGTAAAGATGGTTTGCTGAGAAGATGTGTTCCTGAATCTCAGCAACGTGATATCATTAAGCAATGCCACAGTGGACCCACTGGAGGTCACTTTGGTCCTTGGAAAACCGTTGCTAAGATATTTCAATCCGGCTTCTATTGGCCCACGATCTTTAAAGTTATAGAAGCCTTCTGTAAAGCTTGTGATAGGTGTCAAAGAACCAGGACCTTAACAAGGCATTTCGACATGCCATTGAAACCCATCCTGGAATGCGAAGTCTTTGATGTATGGGGCATCGATTTTATGGGACCATTCCCATCATCTTGTGGAAATAAATACATCTTAGTCTGTGTCGATTACGTATCAAAATGGGTGGAGGCTCAGGCCACGACTCACAATGATCATAAGACGGTCATGAAGTTTCTATAGAAAAACATCTTTGTGAGATTCGGATGTCCACGCGCCTTGATTAGTGATGAATGGACACACTTTTGCAACCGACCCCTGGAGAAAGTGCTTGAGAAATATGGTGTCCGGCACAAAACTGGTACACCATACCATCCTATGACTAGTGGTCAGGTTGAAAGAAGCAACCAAAGCTTAAAGAAGATCCTGGAGAAAACAGTTAACAGTCATAGAAAAGACTAGAGTCTAAAGTTGGATGATGTACTGTGGGCATATCGAACTTCCTATAAGACCCCCATGGGTACATCACCCTATCAAATGGTTTATGGTAAACCATGCCACTTACCAGTCGAGTTAGAGCATAGAGCGTATTGGGCCACAAAGTTTTTAAACTTCGATACCCAATCTTGTGGAAAACATCGATTACAACAGTTGCATGAGTTAGACGAATTTAGACTTCAGGCTTACGAAAGTGCCAGGAGAAGTAAGGAAAAGACAAAACTCCTTCACGATGCCAAGATCAAGAAGCGAGAATTCCATGTTGGGGAACAAGTTTTGTTATACAATTCCAGGTTACATCTGTTCCCTGGTAAGCTGAGGACACGATGGTCCGGTCCCTTTGAAATTCTCCAAATTATTCCTGGAGGTGTCCTAGAACTACGAGGTTATGGTGACCAGCCGTTCTGAGTAAATGGTCAAAGGTGTAAGCATTACATTGGTCAAGCCAAGGAACAACCTTTGATTGTTCGGTTCCTAGATATCCTCGGGTGTGGTACTTCAGAAGTCGATGAATTTGACGAGTTTTCGCCCGACTTGTTTTCTGAGGATGACGGTAGTGGTCCTTCTGAAGAAGTTCTAGCAGGTAGTTGGGACATGGAAGAGTTTGAGAGGGAGCAACGATTAAAGCGTTGTCAGAAGAAGAAATCAACCATGGGAAAGTTTAAACGAGTATGGAGGGCAATTAAGGAATTAACCCCATGTGTTAGATGTTGTTTCTGCAGCCACACTACTGATCAAAGCCTACACGCGGTAGTGGCTGGCAGAAAAGTTAAATGGCCTGATCCAGGCTGATCTGAAAGAGTGTCGAGCTAACGACATTAACCAAAAGCGCCACTAGGAGGCATCCTAGATATCCTTTATTATATTAGAACTATCTTTTATGTTGTTTCTTTTCCATTATTTAGTTTTTCTCTTAAGTCTAATTAAGATTTTGTTTGAATCTGTTCAGTTTAGCTGTGTTTTTAGATATGGATTACGGAGTTCTACCAGAGGAGTTTCCTTTCATTAGTAGGATCCCACTTATCACTCTAGGTGACGGACCCGGAGGGACTATCATTTTGGATGTAGACTTTGATATTAGTACCCGCATCAGGACCGTTACTTATGTTCTCATTGTACCCCGATCTTCGGGAGGTGGAGATTTTAGCTCAGAGGACCTGTAGGAGACGTTAGGACGACCGTATACAATCCTCAATGATCCGATGCTGACTGACTTGGCGCTAGTGCTGCAAGCTGAGCATTTCCAATGAGTGGATGTTGCTGGCGAGGACTGGGTTTTACAGGACGAGTATGATTTTCCTCCTTCTATTGACATGCTCCGCCGTCTGATCCGGATTGTGGATTGGGCGGAGATTTACGATGACTAGCGTCGTTAGGCTGTTTCGTCGAGCAAACGAGGTAAAACAAAAGCGCACGGTGGGAGGCAACCCACTATTTTATAGTGTTTTATTTGTTATTTGAAATTTTGGATGATTTTATTATAATGAAATAAAAATTTGGGTTTGGTTTAAATGAAAAATCTTAAGTTTCTTTTTCCTGAATTTTGCCTTGGACGCCCGTCTGCTCTGTGTCTTCCATGGACGAGCGTCCACCTCAAATGAACGCCCGTCCACCCTTTGAAAATATTGGATGAACGTCCAAAATTCTTGGATGCCCGTCTGAGAAACTCCCTTCAACTCTGTACGTGATTTGGACACCTGGACGCACGTCTGAACTTCCAGACGCCCGTCCAGTTCATGTGCTCCCCAGCTAAACGCCGGTCCAGTATCATGGACGCCCTTTCAACCCTGCATCTATATATACCCCCTGCTTCCAATTTTTTTATTCGCATCAGTAAATTTAAATTGCAAACCCGACTTTTGCCCTCCTTTTGCCCTAAAATCTTCGTTTCTATACCAAATTAGGCGATTCAAAGTCCCACAAGAAGCTCTCAATCCCTTCTTTTCGATTTTCCACTCCAAATCCTCCAACAAACGCCCATTAATTCAATTCAGTGATATAGTTGGTGCAACATTTTTGAAGAAAAATTCAATTTTTGGGTTCAATTTGGCATTGTTTGGACGTCTAATCCATTTTATCATCATCCCATCATCTTATTTGGTAAGTTTTTATCAACTTTTCTTAGGTTATTTCACGTTTTTTTTCGAGTTCGATTTTCGAGTCGACTCTTTTTTATGTATTCGCCCTTATTTGTTTTTTTTTCTTGCTTTGTTTTCATTTCTTGTTGTGTTGGTGATCTGGGATGTTGATGGATGATGTTGGATGGGCTGAATTGTGGTTTGTTGTGGTTTGGTGTTGGATTGTTTGGGAAATCCCGTTTGGACGATAAACGGGTGGTTTTGTTTGATTTTGGGGTTGGGTTTGTTGTTTGTGTAGATTTAGTTCACCATGGTTCGTAAAGCGGTAATCAAGAGGCATGGTAAGGGAGTAGCTAAGGAGCCTACTAAGAAGCAGAAGGGTGTGGACCCCACTTTAGTCAATCCAAACCAGGGCATCCGTATAGGTGAGCGTCAGAATCCTCCTACAGGTCAATCCAGGATTCCCTTACGAGATGAATCTGAGTCGGGGTCTGACACTGATGATGAGCCCTTAATGAGAAAGATGACTAGGGTGTCGGAGACTCGGGGTGAGAGAGATGCAACTGAACCTAGGGGTGGAACCGAGGAGGCAACTGAGGGAGCTGAGCCGGTTAGACAGAATGTGAGGCCCCCTGTTCCTATGCCCTTGGCTCGTAGATTCCTTAATCCGAAGGCTCTTGATGTTTACAACAAGCATTATGTAACCTGAACAATGTTGATTGAGAGGGCTGTTTTAGAAACTCAATTTGATCCTTTATTTGTGAAGTTATTGAGGGATAGAAAGTGGGGAGCTTTGATGGTAACTCCGAGGACCCCGGTTAATGCTACATTAGTCCGTGAATTTTGTGCCAATTGCTCGGAAACGGACTTGGAAGCCGGAGTTGTTATGGTTCGGGGAGTAAAGGTGCCATTTACGCCTAAGGTTATTAACGAGAAGTATACCTTGGCACCTTTTGAGGGGTTGGACTATAAGGAGGCGATTAAGGCCAAGCAGGATGCGGGAGAAGATCCGTTGGAGGAGTTGAGGTTGTTGGTGTGCCCGTAGGTGCCGTGGACACTTAGACCGGGCGGAGATAGGAAAGAGTTGGTGACTACCAGTTGGACAGAAGATTGGAAGGTCCAGTGTCGGTTTATCCAGAACAGGTTGTTACCTAAGAACTGTTGGAAAGGTGTCCTAAACCCAATCGGGTTGGACCGGATCCGACCGGGTCGGGTCATTTACAGTCTATTTAGTTCATGTAATAACATTATTATGATTAATAAAAAAGCACTTATGTTATTATATATATTGTTTATCTTCATATTATTTGTTGTGTATATATAGTAACATCCCTAGTATCAATCTGTGATAGAGAAACCATGATAGTGATTATGGTTGATGAGATCTCTAATCACTATAACAAAGGTTGGTACTTAAATGTCTCTAGTCTTATGTATTATCAAATGGGACATTGATAGTATAATCGATTTAGCACGTATTGGATGTCTTCTATCTTTTAGAAGATAGGGATAGATCTCGTCTATCGAAGTGTAGAGACACTTGGACTGTACGTGGACGTGTATTATAGAATGCGTACGTTAGACTGACCCACTTACATTAAGTGTCACACTATGTGGCGGTTGTGTAATTATCCTTTTGACCGGAGTCTTCATGGCATCACGGTGTGGATTGTCATGCTTTGACACTATTGAGATTTCTCCTAACCACGGGCGATCATGCGGTAGTGATTGGGTATGATATTGAAGCATCGCGGAGTATACATGATTGGTCGTCCGGGAATCGCGTATCCTATGATTGGGATCGAATATCCGAAATGGACCTCTTATAAGGAATGCCTAGCTCTCGAGAATCTTTGCAAAGTGGGAGTAAATGTGTTATTCCGAGAGAGCGTGATATCCAGATTATAAGATACGATCGTCAATGTATTGACACTCGAGATACGATCGTATGAATATTATTACAGCGATAGGATTGTAAGTTACACGGTAACTGCTTCACATGAAAGGTAGTAGTCATTGCTTTTGACTCTTCCGATAATTGGGGGTCACGGTGTGTTGCTAGACGCTATCCCGTGATCGTTAGGCACGAAGGGCATTTTAGTAAATTGCACTTTGTGTCTACGGCCAACATATTCGGAAACCTATCGGGTCACACACATATGAACATCGAGTCGGATTAAAATGCGGTTATAGTTGATAACCAAATAAGGAAAGTTTATCTCTAGACTATAAAGGTTATAGTGGTAAATTAATATGGTGATATTTATTTATTATGAATAAATAAAATGCAAGATATTAATTATATACAAATTATATTAATTAAAGAATATCCCGGAAGTCAATTTGTTGACTAATGGGGCGCCACTTTTAAGTGTATGAGATACACTTGGATTGTGCACTTTAATTAATAAAGATTGCCATAATATTAATATAAGATATTAATTTATTTTGAAAATAGATTTATGGTAATAAGATAATTATAATCAATATAAGATATTGGCAAAATAAATTATAATTAAAGAGATAAATCAATATAGTTGATTTTCCTTATTTTATTGGAAAAAGGTTTTCTTCTCCTCCACACATCATATGGGGCGCCACCTCCTCTATAAAAAGGAAGTGGGTGTCAAGCTCTTTTGTACATCACAATTGCAAGGGTTCATAATTCTTGTGTAAAATAGAAAGCATTCCATAGTGTGTTTGTGAGTGAAGAAAAGGTCGATCTAGCGGCGGAGTTTTTCGATAACAATCCAGGAGGATTCCGGCAAGGGGTTCGTGTGGATTAGCGATAGAGGCCGGACGCGTGGGCGGCTTGCGCGTTGAACTACTCTCCGTTGGCGGTCAAAGCGGCGATCTTATAGATCATCTAAGGTATAACCGTCAAACTACTTAACGTGTTTATTGCATTAAGCGAAGAACGATCTAGAAAAGGAAATCAAATTTTAAATTCATTTGCGTTAAACTAGTGATTTCCTAACGATGGTAGCGAGAGCGGACTTGAGCTTAAGCAATAAGCTTAATTTAATTGCATAGTATTTAATCGATAGATGCAAGATTTAAATCACGAAAACGTTGAAACAAAAAAATAGGGTTCATGGGGTCGGACGATCGCGCGCGCCCACTCCTCTCTACGGCGGCGGGCGGCGTAACCACTAGGGTTGTTTGCGTGATGTCGGCCGTCCTCTTCCAATTGGGGAGATCAACCCTTTTAGTTTTGTGATATTTTATTGTGCATAGATATCTCGTTTGTTTAGTTGTGTCATATGGCTAACCAATGGTTCAAATAGTTTGGACCATTGGGAAACCATATGGCATATTGGCCTTTCCAAATTTTGATTTGGAATAGGCCTAGGCCCTTTTCAAATATTTGATTTGGAATAGGCCTAGGCCTAGGCCACTTCCAAAATTTTGATTTTAAAAAGTGGCCAGGCCTAAACCAAAACTATTTGGCCTTTCTAAATATTTGATTTGGAATAGGCCTAGGCCCTTTCCAAATAGGCCTAGGCCACTTCCAAAATTTTGATTTTGGAAAGTGGCCAGGCCTAGACTAAAATAATTTAGTCTTTCCAAATATTTGATTTGGAATAGGCCTAGGCCCTTTTCAAATATCTGATTTGAAAAAGGCCTAGGCCTAGGTCACTTCCAAAATTTTGATTTTGGAAAGTGGCCAGGCCTAAGCTAAATTTATTTTGAAAGGAAACAAATATGAGACTTAGTAATTTTAATTTTATTTTGAATGGTTCAAATTTGATTAAAATTAAAATCGATTTAAAATTAAATGTTAATTTTAATTTTCGATTAAGTCTTATAATTAATTAAAAGTTATTTAATTATTTGATGTGATAAAATAAAGAAGCATGAGTAGTTAAAATTAGAATTTAATCTTTTTCATAAGATAAAATTGTATGGATTAGATGTGTAGATATAATGTGATTATATGGACCCCGACTGCTCATGGACTCGACCAATAGGATAGATGGGAATGTTTTCTTTATGCTGGTTTTTGAAGAAAAAAAATAATTGTCCTAGGCCGTTATGAAGAACGTGACCTATTTTACTTTTTGCAATTATCCCATTCCCGTTAGCTCCCCCCCCCCCCCCGTGTGCGGCGGGTGTAATTATTTATTATGTAACAAGAATGGAGCAAGAAGTTAAAGACCAAGAAGAGATAAAGAACCCATTGGCGTCAAAGAATAAAGATCCTATTGGCGGTTGCGATATACCCTTAGTTTGTGACCCGCGGTTTAAATCGGTTTGTATTGAAACCGCACCTAGAAAAAGTCCATGATCATACCGGTTATTTTATGCGCGAATGTTGTGTATGTTTTACTTTATATGATATTAGTAATATGCACATAGTAGATGAGACCACAATTAAACCAAATTAATTAAGTGAATTAATTTAAAATTATTCCCACGCCAAAAAACGAGCCAAAATTGTCTCCCAATATTATAATGACGGTGAAGAGCCTTTGTTCGGATCCAACTGATCGGCCCACGTCGGGAGTTGTCCTACCACGGGTATATCGTCATTATCGAGATATGATCGTTATGAGATCTCATGAATATTTGGGTTACGACTCGACTAAGAATCTTGCGGTGATTGGCCCACGTCAGGACAGCCTGATTTTAGAGACAAGGGGTGGCTATCACATAGAGATGTGAATTGTCAAAGAGTTGACTAGTCAACCAATGGAAATCGAATAAGATTCGATCGGTAATTAGTACCCACCTTCGAAATTGACCCGGTCGATCGGCCCACGTCGGGGATCGAGTCAACTAGATAGGATTCCATCCACTAAATAATTACTTACATTCTTGAAAGCCATTTGGGAATAGTTGGCTAGTGGGAGTAAAACCTTATAAAATTTTAAGTGCAAATTTAGGGTTTTTATACATGAGATTTTACATATTCTATCTTTATTTATTGTTGTAGAAAATGTCAAACAAATTGAACCTTCGTTTTATCATCGAAAACAAGCTTGACGAAACTAATTCGATTGGGAAAGAAACCTCAAAATCGTTTTGAGGCACGAGAAGATTGGCTATGTCTTGGACGAGGCCCTACCGGAAAAGCCCGATGAGGGTTCGGCTGCAGATGTTGTCGAGAAGTACAACAAGCAACTTTATTACAGCGAAGATTGATGCTACATGCATCATGCTTGCTTCTATGCGAGTAGGAACTGCAGAAACAACATGAGTCTATGGGCGCTTACTCTATCATGGTCCACTGAAGGAACTTTATGCTTCTCGATCCACGAATCGAGAGTGTGAGGTCTCGAAGGCCTGTTTAGTGTAAGATGGCATCCGGGATCGCTTGTGGGTTCACACGTGCTAAAGATGATCGGATACATAGAGAGGCTTTGGAAGGCTGGGCCACAAGTTGGAGCGAGTTGAGTATTGACTTGATTACGCAATCTCTACCGATTCATTCTCAGATTCGTGATGAACTATCATATGAACAAGATAGATTGCTCCCTTGCGGAGTTATTGAACATGTTGAAGACCTGCTTTGAGGCACCGTGGGAAAGGGAAAGCAAGTGTTGCTTTGTCACTTCAAGCAAGGGCAAGGCAAAAGCCCGAAAAAAGTCCAAGAAGGCGAAGGCTGCACTCAAGCCAACGCCTAAGATAGCAAAAGACAAATCCAAGGATGCTTGTTTCCATTGTGGTGAGACCGGACATTGGAGGAGAAACGCAAGGGCTTCTTGAGTACCAAGAAGAAGCATTCGATGCTTCGACTTCGTATATTTATGATTGAGATCAACATTACTTCTTTTAAGTCTAACCACTTTGGGTATTAGATCTCTGGTTGTGGTTCTCATATTTGTCACGAATATGCAGGCACTAAGAAGAACTAGAAATCGAGGAAAGGAGAGGTGGACCTACGCGTTGGAAATGGAGCAAGTGTTCTTTGCTTGGCCGTAGGAGTTTATTTTCTTTCATTGCCCAAAGGGGCTAGTACTAGAACTCAATCTCATTATTTTGTTCCTGCTCTTCCACGAAGAGCATTATTTCTATTTTTGCATTAGATGTTGATGGATTTTCTTTTACGTTTGAGAATAAATGTTGTTCTTTTTCACGTGATGGAATCTTTTATGGTACTGGCATACTTAGCAATGGTCTCTACATATTAGATATGAATGTTGACGTACTTAATATAAATAACAAGAAAGCCAAACAAATTACTTGAATGAATCCTACTTATGGCATTGTAGACTTGGCCATATAAATAAGAATCGCATTTCCAAACTCCATAAAGATGGAATGTTGGATCAATTCGATTACGAATCGTTTGATACATGCGAAGCTTGTTTACTTGGTAAGATGACAAAGTCACCTTTTAGTGGCAAAGGGATAAGATCCAATGAATTGCTTGAGCTCATACATACTGATGTGTGTGGCCCAATGTCAATTCAAGCCAAAGGAGGATACTCTTATTTTATCACTTTCACTGCTGACCATTCTCGCTATGGTTACATATACTTGATGAAGTATAAGTCTGAAGCCTTTGAAAAGTTCAAAGAGTTCAGAAGTGAGGTGGAGAAACAACTAGGTAGAGAAATCAAAACACTTCGATCCGATCGAGGTGGAGAATACCTAGATGGAGAGTTTCAAGACTATCTGAAGGAGAATGGGATTCTACCTGAATGGACCCCTCCCGGGACGCGACAAATGAATGGCGTGTCTGAGAGGAGGAACCGCACCTTGTTAGACATGGTGCGATCCATGATGAGCTATGCAGTTCTCCCAAAATCATTTTGGGGGTATGCTCTAGAAACCGCATCCGATACACTAAACCGAGTTCCATCAAAGACGGTTGATTCTACACCATATAAGGTATGGGCCAAGAAGAAACCAAATCTGGCATATCTTAAACCTTGGGGTTGTCCAACTTATGTGAAGCGGATGATGCCTGACAAATTAGAGGCCAGATCCGACAAATGTCTGTTTGTGGGTTATCCTAGAGAAACTAGAGGATACCAATTTTACCATCCTGAGGAACAAAAGGTGTTTGTTGCCAGAACTGGCCACTTTCTAGAGGAAGAGTTTATTCTGGATAGGGTCAGTGGGAGTAAAATTGATCTCGAAGAAATTCGAGAACCACTTACGGATAACAGTCCGTTGATGGAAGTAGAGGAGGCACCGCATGCAGATGTGGGGCCACCCTCTACCGTAGACACACTAGCACCTGAAAGGTACACGGGCGTGTATCTCATGGAAGATGAGTACCCTAGAACTTATGAGGAAGTGCTATTAAGGCATGACAAAGAGAAATGGCTGGAAGCCATGAATTCTGAAATGGAATCCATGAAAGATAACCAAGATTGGAGCTTAGTTGATCCACCTGAGGGAATAGTTCCCATAGGGTGTAAATGGGTCTTTAAGAGAAAGACTGACATGGACGGCAACGTGACTACCTACAAGGCTAGGTTAGTGGCAAAAGGTTATAAGCAAAGACAAGGAGTTGACTATGATGAAACCTTTTCGCCTGTTGCCATGTTAAAATCCATTAGAATTTTGCTCGCTATTGCAGCATACCATGATTACGAAATCTGGCAGATGGATGTGAAAACAGCTTTCCTTAACGGGAACCTGTCTGAGGAAGTGTATATGACACAGCCTGAGGGTTTCACAACCAATGACGCCAGGATGGTGTGTAAACTGTAAAGATCCATTTATGGATTAAAGCAAGCTTCTCGGAGTTGGAATCTTCGCTTTGATGAGATAATCAAACAGTTTGATTTCATCAAGAACGAAGATGAGCCATGTGTTTACAAGAGGGTTAGTGGGAGTGCCATTGTGTTCTTAGTGCTTTATGTAGATGACATATTGCTCATAGGGAATGATGTGCCTATGTTACAATCAGTCAAAGCTTGGTTATCCAAGAACTTTCAATGAAGGACTTAGGTGATGCAACCTATATTCTAGGGATAAAAGATCTATAGAGATAGATCTAAAGGTTGCTTGGTCCATCGCAATCCACCTATATAGACAAGATCTTTCAAGAGATTCAAAGATGGAGCGATCAAAGAAAGGATTGCTTCCCATGTCACATGGGGTCTACCTGTCGAAGGGAATGAGTCCCAAGACAGAGAAGGAAAGGTCTAGCAGCCGGAGTTTTTCTGATAGCAATCCTAGGAGGATTCCGGCAAGGGTTCGTGTGGATTAGCGATAGTGGCGGATGCGTGGGCGGCTTGCGCATTGAACTACTCTCCGTTGGTGTCAAAGCGGCGATCTTATAGATCATCTAAGGTATAACCGTCAAACTACTTAACGTGTTTATTGCATTAAACGAAGAACGATCTAGAAAAGGAAATCAAATTTTAAATTCCTCTGCGTTAAACTAGTGAGATAGCCATCTGCGTTAAACTAAGTCCTTTATCTTTTCTTTAATTCTGCACAACCTGAGGACATGTTGTGATTTAAGTGTGGGGGAGTAGGGGAACGGTTATGTGTATCGATCGTTTGCTTACTTCGTTTCGTTTCTATGCAAAATGAGCTAAATTTTTCAAAATTTTTGTTCTATCCCGAGTAGGCAATGCATAATCCTTGTTCGTTATTGCTATAGTCATTGATGCTATATACTGCATGTCCAGTAAGTTAGTTGTTTCACCCGATATATTTTTCACGAGCCATAGTGAATGATGAGCTATAATATAAAGCTATACCCCTTTTGATTAGTGATTTTTGTTATCTTATAAGTCATGTGCTTAGTGCTAATGTATGTATCGTGAGGATTATAATAGTTTGTGTTTAGATCCAAAGTATGATGTGCAGTGAATATCTTAGGTTTGAATGTGATAAGTAAAGCGTAACTAAAGTTGTTGAAAAAGTTGAAAAGTAAATGAATTAGTTGTGTGTGTCGGAAGCCGGTTGATGATTTGAGTGAGGTAGGGCATATCACGAATGTCCTATACCACTATGATGACCAAAAGCTCACGACAGGCAGAAGAAGCTGCCTTATGATTTGAGTAAGGTAGGGTATATCTCGAATGTCCTATTCTGCTATGACAGGGCAAGAGCTCATTCTGATGTGTGTTTAAAAGTGAAATAATTAAATCAACTTGCAAAAGGAAGTGGTATGAAATGAATGAAAGACTTAGTTATCGTATATCTTATCCCCAGTATAAACTGACGGATATGTTGTAGGGATTATCCTCTGAGTATCTCAGAAAGGCCCTAAGTGTATTCTATCATCTTTTTCGGGATATGTCACGTTTTGTAGGGTGCATCTTATAAGTATCATTTATCTCCGCTTTGAAGGGGTATTAGCTAGTTTGCTTGAAATTTTCAAGTTTGGACTTAGTGGAAGTTTGTTATGGCTTTGCACACACACCGGGGTGAACCTCTAAGTTATTGCATATGTGTTATATGTCTTTGAGATGTCTATCTTTTTCCGAGCCTTGATTTTTGTCTTGTTTTGCTCGGACGAGCAAAAGCTAAGTGTGAGGAGTTGTTAAGGATGATTTTATATGATTTATAACGTTATATTTTGTAACAATTCTCTCCATTTTCTTAAAATTCGCATAGAAATTAGGTGTTTAATTCATTTATTGAGCGAATGAGGTTTTAAACGGTTTAATCGCAAAATTGGTTAATTTATGTGTTTTATTTGATGATTCTATGTTGATTTGAATGATATTACATTTTGCGATGTTTTGATTACCTTGTAGATACACGAAATTGGTTCAAAAGAGGATTAAAAGATGTCAAGGATCGAATTTGTATGAAGAAAGAGAGATAGAGATGAAAAATCAGTTTTGAAGTCACCCTGAACGAGCGTTCAAGTCCCGTCCAATGGACGGGCGTTAGAAGGTTTGGACGAGCGTCCAGGAGAGGAAATTTGATTCAGAGTTCTTACAATTTCGATGGACGAGCGTCCAAATTAAAGAAGAACGTGCGTCTGGCCATAACTCGGCCCGATTCGATGTTTGCATTGAAGGCTGGACTGGCGTCCACCCATCCAGACGGGCGTCCGAGCGCCGACTTAGCAGAACCGACTTGAAATCCTATAAATAACTGCGGTTTTCTCCACATAAATCATCATACATTCGAACCCTAAACCCTAGGGGCGGATCAGCTGCGTTTTTCCTTAGTTGACAATGAGTTTTTATTCAAATACTTTTTATGCACTTTTATTTAAACAAATTCGAGTATCAAAGAGGATGTTGAGAGGCTAGACCTCCATTGAACAAGCATTGTGAAGCCATCCGATCAACAATTCAGTTTCGTTTCTTGATTATCTTGTGAGTATTTTATTCAAGTTGTATCTTTATTATCGTTTATCATTGTTTATTGCAATTATATCGATAGATCATTGCATGATTGATTGTTTGTTTGATTTGGATGAAAATCATAATTGAACCCCTAGAATCAATATAATAAAGATTAGATCTTTATCCTAAAAATAACTAGAGTTAATTAGGTTGAATTTCTAGATAACTTGATTGAGAAATCTTACACCTTTGTTCTGAAGAATCTTTAAAATCGAGAGATAGACGATTAAGAAACGAACTTTTCTAAGAAATTAGGAGTTCATACCTTAGCTAGGTGAATCACAACTTGGTACAAACTCACGAGATAATTGAGATAGGAATTGATAGTTGTAGGATAGGTGGATCAATTGCTTGTTCGTTCGTAACTTATTTATTAAAATCCTTTGAACTTGAATTGTTTAGCCTAGTTCGTCTTTTTATTGCATATTAGGATTAGATTTAGTTTAATTGGTTCGTAATCTTATTTTCCTGGCTTTAGATCTTGATCTTCTGTCCAGCTTATGTTCGTTATCTTTCTTGTTAGTTATTCCCTGTTTTAATTTCACATCTTTTTAGTAGTAATCGTGACATAGTTAGGTTAGATAATAAAATCTAGTTTAAACAACCCCGATTCCCCGTAAGATCGACCCGGTATCAACCTCTTTACTACGATCCTTGCACTTGAGGTATATCGGTTTTATAAATATTATTACTTGTTTGTTTTCATTAGATAAAATCCGTGACATCCTGTAAGTCCATTCTTCCCTTGTGATGTACGAAGAAAATTTCAACTAGTCTTCTTGAGGTTACCACGGTTACAAAAAGTCCTAGCTGACTGTCCCTGACTAATCCATATAGCTTCACAATCTAAACACATAGAAAACAGTTGAAATTGCCGCTCTCCAAATTCTTCACTAGTCCTTGAAGGGTGTGAATTGCCTCTTCACCAGCTCTTCCACGAACACAGTCTTTTTGACTGCAAACAACTGTCCATCACACCCAAGACCGGATGCTACACAGTCTAAACCTTTTGTTTAGAAATCAAAGTTGGGTTTGAATCAAGCAAGTGATGCAGAGTTGTTGAATCTACAAGTGTTGGTTTCTTGACTAATACTGAATGCTTGAACACTTTAAAGATTTTTTGGTTTGTAACTTGTAAGCTCAACTTGATTGCAATTACTCAGATGTAGGACTTAGGCTCAAAACGTAATAGAAAATGTGTTGTTAGGTGTTTGATCCTTGATGCCAAGTCCTCTATTTATAGGGTGAAATCCAACATTCAAAATTTGCATTCTTCTAACGTTCATCTTGGTTTCCATGGAATATGCTATCAGAATGTCAGACATTGCGTAACACCCCGCTCCCGGATACCGAGCCCTTATCCGGAAGAGAATGTTCGGCGCGTATATCATTAAATAAATCTAATATTATACGCAAGCATCTACGTCGTTGTATCAAATAAAAGCAAAGGGAAGCTAAAGGTAAAAACATAACTACTACTAAGAATAGATACAACCATTTTAAAGATAGAAAGAGTAGCTTACAAGAACAAAAAGTCATACGAAATAAGGTACAACAACTATCTTATCAAGCTAAAACAAGTTACAACATACTCTAGGAAAAATACGAGGTATATTATACATCTAGATAGCAACTTGGTAAAACTCCATAGCAAGCATAGAAAACGTCCTCCTCATAATCGTCATAATCCGTCTCAACATGTTCGTCTTCACACCCCAAAGCACAAACAAACATGCGAAGGGGTAAGTACATAGGTACATAGTAAGAGTGAGAAGCTAGCGTATAAACAAACGTTACAACGAATATGGTTACATTATCATTATTATTATTATTACGTTATCTTTGTGAGAACGACTCAATCTATGGTTCGCTTCATGTCCATCAACATGTCGTGACTATACATTTCTAGCTTAACTTATGTTAAGGGTGATTTTGTACGTTTTATAAGGATATATTTTATATCAATTCTCTCCATATTCGTATGTTTCTCATAGAAATCGAGCTTTATATTGAAATATTGAGCGAATGGTGTTTTTAATAGTTGAATTGCAAAATGTAACGATTTATGTGCTTAAATTGTGATTTTATGTTATTTTGGGATTGTGTTACGCTTTGGTATATTCTCCTATGTTATAGATACATATTTTGGCATGCAAGAGGATTAAATGATGAGGTTTTGCATGGAAGAGAAGTGAAATGGAAGGAAGATGGAGATAAAGCTTGGAATGAAGCTTTCAAGCAGCCGAACTTCCGATGCAGTTCTTGATATGATATACACTGATTTGACTCTCGACCTCAAGATAAGATTTGTAGGGCTTGAAAAGATGATTCTACAGGATTTGGAATCACTTCATTCCGACTTATGAGGCCCGATATATGAGCGTTACAAGTTTGGATGCTGTTGCTGAATTCAAGTGGAAAATCCCGAAAACGACTCGGGATACGACGGGCTAGTCAAAAAGGCGTTTTCTGAAGAAGAGTCCTTAATGAAAGTTGTAGAGTTTTCCGAGAGCTTAATTATGACATTCGGATCATAATTTTTGGAGGTCTACAACTCAAGATATGAATTTTAGAAGTTGAGTCCAGAGTTGAACCAGCGTCCAGGAGGAAAAACATGTACAGAGTCTTCAGACTGCAGCTAAACGAGCGTCCAAGATTGCAGACGAACGTCCATCACCGCCATACTCCCAGCCGCCTTATTTCTCTATATAAAGCAGCGGATTCTCATCTCATACACACAATTCGAGCCCTAATTTCATAGGGGCTTAGGCTGCGTTTTTACTCTATTTTCTTCCGATTTATGCAATTAAATTCCTAGATTAGATTAGATATATTCATGCCTTTTACTTCATCAATTCAAGTTGCAACAAGGATGCTAAGAGGCTAAAACCCTCTTGAACAAGCGTTGTGAAGCCTCCTTCAACAATTCGATTTTGATTAAGTGATTAATCTGTGAGTTTCTATCTCAAAGTTGTTTCTTTTATCATTATTTATTATTGTGTAATGCAATTATATCGAAAGATCGTTGCTTTGTGATTGTTTTATTGATGAAAATCATATAAACCTTAGATCACCGTGATAAAAGAATAGATCTTCGATCTAATTAAAACGTGAGTTATTAGATTGATTGTCTAGATTAGAAATTGAAAGATTTCACGCCTAGGTTAGAAAGACTTAATCTTTAATTGAAAGATCGAAGATTAGAAAACGAACTTGTCTCGAAAGTGGGTGTTCATGCCTCAGTTAGGTGAATCACGACTTGAGTGGAGATCACGAATTAATCCGAATTAGAATTGAATGTTGATAGGATAGGTGGATCAATTGCTTGTTCGCTCGTTATAATTTGATTTTAATCCTTTAAACTTGAATTGCTAGATTAGTTTACTTTTAATTGCACTCTAGTTTTTATCGCTTTCAATCGTGCTAGCATTGGATTAATCTCCTCTGTCTAGTTACTTTTATGCATATTTGTTTAGGTTAGTTCTTCGTTTAGGTTAGTTTCGTGACAATAGTTTAGTTGAAAACAAAAGCTAGGATTCACATTCGCCTAGTTCCCGTAAGATCGACCCGGCATTAGCCTCCATACTACGATCCTTGCACTTGAGGTTAACGGTTTTATTACTTGTTGTTTTATATTGATAAAATCCGGGACAAGTTTTTGGCGCCGTTGCCGGGAACCGGACGGTTGTCTAGTTTTGTTTTAGTTTCGCTTCTTTTTGTTTGTTTTTCTGTTTTATTTCGTTTTAAATTCTGTTTTAGTTGATAATTGTTTTAGGTATTTGTTAAGTAGATAATTAGGGTTTAAAACTTTCCATTAGTAGTTTTCTTGGAGTTAGATCTTACATCTTTCTGTTTTTCCGCGTTCTTTCTTACCTTCTTTTATTCTCTGCAAATTCCTGCTTCGTTCTAGTTTTCCGTGAGCAAGCGGGCGTGCTGGATATTGGGCGCCCGTCCATTGAAAATTATCAATTTTGTTCTGTTTTATTCACTTAGACGGCGTTCATAAGTTTTGGGCGCCCGTTCGAATATTCCGCTTTGTCGACGGCGTTTAAATTACTAAACGCCCGTCCGATCTCAATTTCATCTGGACACCCGTCCAATCTTTTGGACGTCCGTCTGGTCTTGTTTTCCGCAACACTTTTGTTTCCTTTTCTTCTTTCCCGTTCTTCTCTTTAGGCTTTTAATTTTTAGTTTAGGCTTTTACTTTCTTAGCTTTTAGGTTTCGTTCCACTTGTTTTTGGTCCGGTTTATGCAAACTCGGAGTCAAAAGGGACCGTTAATATACACCCCTGACCCCGAGCGAACCGTAGTCCGGCCAAACAGGCGGAATTTCCGTTCTGCGGTTCTGGCAGACAGAGCCGAGCGAGATCTTGAAGAACAACTAGCAGGAGAAATCACTGATTTTGTGATAATGGCGATAATAGGCGTGCGTTGGCGGACTCGCCATGCCATGCGAAGTCAAGGTCAACCCGGCTATTGTTATTCCAGCCATTACTGCACAAACCTTTGAGTTGAAGCCAGGACTTATCCAGATGATGCAGCACGCATCAATTTTTCACGGCTACCAATCGAGAATCCGCGATACCCACTTACACACATTCTTAGAGATATGCGGTACTACGCATCAAGGAGTAAGTGAGGATGCTATCAAACTTAAACTATTCCCATTTTCGTTGAAAGGAGGCTAAAGAGTGGTACACCTCTCTCCCATCTGAATCTATCACCACAGGCGTAACTCGAAAGGAGTTCTTGAGTCAATATTTTCCACCTTCAAAGACGGCCCGATGCTTAAATGACATTTTCACATTCTATCGAAGAGAATGAATCTTTCTTGAGTGTTGGAAGAGATTCAAGTCCACTTCTTAGAAAGTGCCCCACCATGGCTTGCCACCGGAAAGGCAACTCAATACATTCTTGAGTGGATTGACCGAGCTTACAAAAGGCATGGTCAATAGCTCTTACAGTGGGGCATTTAAGAAAACGCTGATGAGGATGGGCATTGTTTGAGGACATTGCAAAATATAACTATGCCCCATCTTATCAAGCAATTCAAGCACCTCCTCCTCCCAGGTTGAGGAAGTCAATTTGCAAAGTTTGATCGCCATCTTTGCGAAGCAAATGGTACCACCTCAAGTTTCAAATCCAATAAATCAAACTTCCTCTTTTCCACGTAACCCTCAAGTTACATCTTGTGAAAATTGCTTTGTCAGGCAGGCCATATGAATGGCGGTGCCAATTTAATCCCCTGCACCTTATCAAGTAAATGCTTTGTTCATGACTATGGACGGTACAATCAAGTCACATGTCAAAATTGTGACGAGGTGGGGCACACTTCTAAATTACGCCTATGAGCGGACGAGAATGCGGAGTGAACGCGTCTATGGCGAGAACAATCAAAGGTTCAATCGGTTTCTGGCCAGGGCAATTTTCAAAACCAAGGGTTTAATCCATCTTCAAATTTCAATCCTAATTCGAATTTTAATTGAATCGAATTTCAACGAAACCACTGGTTTAATCGAATCAAAACTCGAATTTTTCCAATCCTACGCAAAAATTCACTCAAAGTTGGCCTTCCAATTCAAACTCTCAATTTCAAAGTCGGCCCAGCCAGCCCTATGCCCCAAATCTCCAAAACTCTCAAAGCCCCTCCCAATCTAACAATATTGAAGCCAAGTTAGAGGAGCAAAGCGAGTCAATGAAGAATCTCGAGAGACAAATTGGGCAATCCCAGGTGAGCGATTGGCTTAGACCCAGGGCGGTGCCCGGTTTCACTGAGAAGAATCCAAAGGGTGGTCAAGTTGCTCAGGCTGACTTGAACAAAGGCCCATGTACTGACCTCGTGCCATCAATTCAATACGGTAAAGAGGAGGCCAGTGCAATGAATCTAAGGAGCGGTACTCAAGTTAGTGGTCCTTCCCATCCGGGAAACCACTAGCCCCTCCTGCCATTGATAAGGCAGGAGGGGAAGCTGAGCACCTACACTCCCCTCAACTGCAAGAGAAAACTCAGGTGGCTGATCCCCTGAGAGGTGAAGAATTTGGTGATCCTCAAGTGGCTGATCCTTTGAGGACTGAAAAAGCAAGCGAAAGTCAGGAGGCTGATCCCCCGACTACTAAGAAATCTGAAAAAACTGTTCGTTGGAAGGATCTGGAAGACAGAGCTGTTAGTGCATCCTCAAAGAAGGTTTTCTCTGAGGATGACCTTAAGAAACTTCCATTTCCACCGAGAAAGAGCAACATTCCCTTGATTGAGGATAAGAAGTATGAAAAGGTGCTAAACCTTTTGAAAAATACTCAGGTGAATCTTCCATTATCGGATGTCTTAGTCGAGATGCCTAAGTATACAAAATTTATCAAGGATGTCGTGTCTTCGAAAAAGAAATTAGCAGGCATGGAAAGGCATATTGGTGAGGATTGTTCCATGATTAATTATGAAAACTTACCGATTAAAAGGCGACCACTGCAAATTCGTACTTACAGTATTAATGGGAGGTCTAGTCTTCCCAAATTCTTTGTGTGATCTAGGTGCCTCTATAAGCCTTATGCCAATGTCTGTATGCAAACAGCTCGGTTTACAAAGCCTTCTAGAACCCACTACTATGAGTTTACAATTCGTGGATAGATCTTCTAAGAAAGCTTCAAGGATCCTAAAAGACGTTTTGGTTCAGATTGATAGATTTACCTTTCCAGTTGATTGGTATGTTTTAGATATAGAGAAAGACGAAAACGTCCCTTTGATTCTAGGAAGACCTTTCTTATCTACAGCTAGAGCCCTCATCGATTGCGATGGTGGGCAAGTGACTATCCGAGTTGGTGATCAAGAGGTGAGTTACAATGTCTTAAAGTCCATTCAAGTACCCTCTGGCCCTCCAACCGGCTTTTCCATTGATTATATGACGGATGATTTCACCGACTATATGGATAAGCAAGTCATGGCTGTAGAAGCGGAATATGAGCGATTAGTTGATAATCTGAATACTCATGGTATGGTGAATCTGGATCAACTAGCAGCTGATTTTGAGGAAGAGTTTTTGGAAGGAGAAGCTTTGGCAGTGGGACCACAGAGTAAACTCAATGATATTGAGTTGAAAAGTGGAGATCTCAAGTCTAGTTTAGAAGACCCCCCTGCGGATTTGGTGTTGAAGCCGTTACCTAAACATCTTAAGTATGTGTTCTTAAGAGAAGGCGACAAGCTTCCATTAATCATATCTGCCAAGCTTTCTCGTATAGAGGAAATGAAACTGATCAACGTCTTGAAGAAGAATGAAAAAGCTTTTGGTTGGCAAGTAGGAGATATCAGAGGAATATCTCCTGACATCTGCATGCACAAGATCAAGACGAATGAGGGTGCAAAGTGTGTCAGACAGCCCCAGAGAAGGCTCAACCCTTATATGCAAGAAGTCGTTAAAAAAGAAATCATTAAACTTCTGGACATGGGAATCATTTATGCCATCGCGGATAGTGAATGGGTGTCCCCGACTCAAGTAGTTCCCAAGAAAGGTGGAATTACAATTGAGAAGAATGAGAAGGAGAGAGAAATTGCATTGAGGCTTGTCACTTGAAGTTCTGATGCATCGATTATCGAAAGCTCAATGAGGTAACCATGAAAGATCACTTTCCCTTCCATTCATTGACCGGATGCTCGGCGTCTGGCGGGACACGCATTCTCTTCGCTTCCTAGATGGATATTCAGGATATTTCCAGATACCCATTGATCCAGCTGACCAAGAAAAGACCACCTTCACCTGCCCTTATGGTACATTCGCTTACAGACGAATGCCGTTCGGTCTCTGCAATGCCCGAAGCTACATTTCGATGATGTATGCTAGCCATCTTTGATGGGCTTGTAGAAAAGTGTATGGAGATTTTTATGGGCGATTTTTCGGTTTTTGGTCAGTCTTTTGATGATTGCCTTGACAATCTTGATCAGGTGTTATCCAGATGTGTGGAAAAGAACTTAGTACTTAATTGGGAAAAATGCCATTTCATGGTAGATGAAGGAATAGTTCTTGGCCACAAGATCTCAGCCAAAGGTATAGAAGTTGACAGGGCAAAAGTGGAAGCTATCGAGAAGATGGGCTATCCTAAAAATGTGCGTGAAGTGAGAGGCTTTCTGGGACACGTCGGCTTTTACAGAAGGTTCATTCAAGATTTCTCCAAGATAGCCAAGCCCCTGTCCACTTTACTAAAGGAAGACGTTGAGTTTAATTTTGATGAGAGCTGCAAGCAAGCGTTTGAGGAGCTTAAGGATCGTTTAATATCCGCCCCAATTCTTATATCGCCAGACTGGAACTTGCCCTTTGAGCTTATGTGCGATGCATCCAACTATCTTGTTGAGTGCGCGCCTTAGAACAATGAATCGAAGGAAAGTTCCACCTATCTATTACGCCACCACCACGTTGAATCCTTCGCAAGTTAACTATAATACGACCGAAAAGGAATTATTGGCCGTAGTGTTTGCTATGGACAAGTTCCGTAGTTACTTGCTAGGTGCTCAAGTGATCGTGTGGACTGATCACGCTGCTTTGCGGTATCTGATGACTAAAAAGGATGCTAAACCGCGCTTACTGCGTTGGATACTGACCCTCCAAGAGTTTGACGTTCAAATTAAAGATAAAAAGGGCAGTGAGAACGTAGTGGCGGATCATGTTTCTAGAATGTTACATGAGGAAAAGGATGAACCAGATGATATAGATCTTTACTTTCCTCTAGAAAACATTATGTTGATAGACGGTTGTCCTCCCGATGTTCCATGGTATTCTTCCATTGTGAACTACCTTCATGCCCGTTATCTCGATCCTGAAATGTCTTATCAAGAGAAGAAGAAGTTCTTCTCTGATATGAAGTCTTTCGTTTGGGATGAACCTTACCTCTTCAAGATTGGTAAAGATGGTTTGCTGAGAAGATGTGTTCCAGAATCTGAGCAACGTGATATTATTGAGCAATGCCACAGTGGACCCACTGGCGGCCACTTTGGTCCTTGGAAAACCGTTGCTAAGATCTTTCAATCCGGTTTTTATTGGCCAACGATCTTTAAGGACACAGAAGATTTCTGCAAAGCTTGTGATAGGTGCCAAAGAACCGGTACTCTAACAAGGCGATTCGACATGCCACTGAAACCCATTCTTGAATGTGAAGTCTTTGATGTGTGGGGTATCGATTTTATGGGACCATTCCCGTCATCTTGCGGTAATAAATACATCTTAGTCTGTGTAGATTATGTTTCGAAATGGGTGGAGGCAGTAGCCACTCCTCACAATGATCATAAAACGGTCATGAAGTTCCTTAAGAAGAACATTTTTGTGAGATTTGGTTGTCCGAGAGCCTTGATTAGTGACGAAGGGGACGATTTTTGCAATCGACCTCTGAAAAAGTTCTAGAAAAGTATGGTGTTCGCCATAAGATAGGCACACCATATCATCCGATGACTAGTGGTCAGGTTGAACGTAGCAACCAAAGCATTAAAAAGATCCTGGAGAAAACTGTGAATAGTCATAGGAAAGACTGGAGTCTAAAGTTGGACGATGTACTTTGGGCATATAGGACTGCCTATAAGACCCCCATGGGTACATCACCCTACCAAATGGTTTATGGTAAATCGTGCCACCTGCCAGTTGAGTTAGAGCACAGGGCGTATTGGGCTACCAAGTTTTTGAACTTCGACTCCCGATCTTATGGCGAACACCGGCTGCAGCAGTTGCATGAGCTTGGTGAATTTAGACTCCAGGCTTACGAGAGTGCCAGGATTAGTAAGGAAAAGATGAAACTTCTCCACGACGCGAAAATTAAGAAGCGAGAATTTCAAGTTGGAGAGCAAGTGTTACTTTACAATTCCAGTTGCATTTGTTTCTGGCAAGTTGAGGACACGTTGGTCCGGTCCTTTCGAGATTCTCCAAATCATTCCTGGAGGCGTTTAGAGCTGCGTGGTTATGGCGATCAACCGTTCCGAGTGAATGGTCGAGAGATGCAAGCATTACATTGGTGAACCCAAGGTAAAGCCTTTGACTGCTCGATTTCGATGTCCTCGGGTGTAGCACCCCTAGAGACGATGAGTTTGACGAGTTCTCGCCCGACTTATTTTCCGAGGATGACGGTTGTGGTAAATCGAAAGAAGTTCTAGCGGTGTAGTTGGGATATGGAAGAGTTTTTCAAGGAGCAACAACTTAAGAGGAAGCTGGCAAAGAAGAAATCGACCATGGGGAAGTTCAAGCGTGTTTGGAGAGCTATTAAAGAATTAACCCCTTGTGTTCGCTGTTGTTTCTGCAGCCACACTACGGACCGGAGCTTAAACGAGGTAGTGGCTGGCAGAAAGGTTAAATGGCCTGATCCAGGCTGAGCTTCAAATGTGTCGAGCTAACGACAATAACCATTAGCGCTACTAGGAGGCATCCTAGATATCCCTTATTATATTAGTTTCTTTCTTTAGTTATTTTTCCTTGTTCTAGTTGTTTTAATCTTATTAGGATTGTGTTGTTTTTGTCGGTCATCGGCCGTCTAATCTTATACTGAGGTGTCGAAGTGTTGTTTTGCTTACGATTTCCTCTTATCTTTATCTCTATCACTTTTGCGCGATATGGTTTAATCCCTTGTATCCCCGAGGTATTTCTTTGTTTTTCAAGTGTGCAGGATATTTTTGATAGCGATTGTGAGCTTTAGACGATTTCGGTTTTCCGGTGGATGGTCCACATCTCTCGATTCGTTGAGCATTTCGGGTGAGGTCGACCCACTTCCGAGATAGCTCCTTCGAACAACGAATCACTAAGTTTTCTGTTTCTTTTTATTTTTGCACACCATGAGGACATGCTGTAATTTAAGTGTGGGGGAGGGGATAAGTCGATATGCATCTATACATTTGCTTACATGATTTTATTTTTATGCAAAAATGAGCTAAATTTTAAAAAAATTGGTTTTGTCTCGAGTGAGCAATGCATGCTTTTGTTCGGTTTGTTATATTCATTGATCTTTGTATGCCGTATGTTTAAGTAAGTTAGTTGTTTCACCCGATATTATTTTTCCACGAGCCATAGTGAATGATGAGCTATATTAAAAAGTTATACCCTTTTTTGATTAGTGATGTTTGATTCCTTATAAGTCATGTGCTTAGTGCTAATGTTCATATCGTGAGACTTATGATAGTTTGTATTTAGTTCCAAGTCACGATGTCTTGTGAATATCTAGAAGTTTGAATGTGATAAGTAATACGTAGCTAATGTCATTTGAAAAAGTTGAGTTAATAATGAAATCAATAGTGTGTGTGTCGAAGTCGGGTCGATGATTTGAGTGCGGTAAGGCATTATCTCAAAATGTTTTATTCCACTATGATGACCAAAAGCTCACGACAATCGAGAAGAAGTCGCTTTATGATTTGAGTAAGGTAGGGTATACCACGTATGTCCTATTCTCGCTATGATGAGCAATAGCTTATTACGATGTGTGTTTAAATGTGAAATCAATTGAATCAACTTAAGAATTGGTATGAAAAGAATGAAATGAGACTTAGTTATCGTTAATCTTATCCCAGTATAAACCGATGGATATGTCTTTGTAGGATTATCCTCTAAGTATGTCGGAAAGGTCTTAAATGTGTTCTATCATCTTTTCCGGGATATGTTCCGTTTTGTAGGTGCATCTTATAAGTATCTTTTATTACTAGTTTGAAGGGGGTATTAGCTAGTTTTGCTTGAAATATTCAAGTTTGGATTTAGTGGAAATTTGCTATGGTTATGCACACACACACGGGTGAACTTCTAATTTATTGACTATATGGTATATGTGTTGAGATGTTTATATTCTTTCCGAGCCTTTATCTTGTTTTGTTTTGCTCGGGACGAGCAAAGTTTAAATGTGGGGGAGTTGTTAAGGGTGATTTTGTACGTTTTATAAGGATATATTTTATATCAATTCTCTCCATATTCGTATGTTTCTCATAGAAATCGAGCTTTATATTGAAATATTGAGCGAATGGTGTTTTTAATAGTTGAATTGCAAAATGTAACGATTTATGTGCTTAAATTGTGATTTTATGTTATTTTGGGATTGTGTTACGCTTTGGTATATTCTCCTATGTTATAGATACATATTTTGGCATGCAAGATAATTAAATGATGAGGTTTTGCATGGAAGAGAAGTGAAATGGAAGGAAGATGGAGATAAAGCTTGGAATGAAGCTTTCAAGCAGCCGAACTTCCGATGCAGTTCTTGATATGATATACACTGATTTGACTCTCGACCTCAAGAGAAGATTTGTAGGGATTGAAGAGAGGATTCTACAGGATTTTGAATCACTTCATTCCGACTTATGAGGCCCGAGATATGAGCGTTACAAGTTTGGATGCTGTTGCTGAATGCAAGTGGAAAATCCCGAAAACGACTCGGGATACGACGGGCTAGTCAAAAAGGCGTTTTCTGAAGAAGAGTCCTTAATGAAAGTTGTAGATTTTTCCGAGAGCTTAATTATGACATTCGGATCATAATTTTTGGAGGTCTACAACTCAAGATATGAATTTTAGAAGTTGAGTCCAGAGTTGAACCAGCGTCCAGGAGGAAAAACATGTACAGAGTCTTCAGACTGCAGCTAAACGAGCGTCCAAGATAGCAGACGAACGTCCATCACCGCCATACTCCCAGCCGCCTTATTTCTCTATATAAAGCAGCGGATTCTCATCTCATACACACAATTCGAGCCCTAATTTCATAGGGGCGGCTCAGGCTGCGTTTTTACTCTATTTTCTTCCAGTTTATGCAATTAAATTCCTAGATTAGATTAGATATATTCATGCCTTTTACTTCATCAATTCAAGTTGCAACAAGTATGCTAAGAGGCTAAAACCCTCTTGAACAAGCGTTGTGAAGCCTTCCTTCAACAATTCAGTTTTGATTCGTGATTAATCTGTGAGTTTCTATCTCAAAGTTGTTTCTTTTATCATTATTTATTATTGTGTAATGCAATTATATCGAAAGATCGTTGCTTTGTGATTGTTTTATTGATGAAAATCATATAAACCTTAGATCACCATGATAAAAGAATAGATCTTCGATCTAATTAAAACGAGAGTTATTAGATTGATTGTCTAGATTAGAAATTGAAAGATTTCACGCCTAGGTTAGAAAGACTTAATCTTTAATTGAAAGATCGAAGATTAGAAAATGAACTTGTCTATGAAAGTGGGTGTTCATGCCTCAGATTAGGTGAATCACGACTTGAGTGGAGATCACGAATTAATCCGAATTAGAATTGAATGTTGATAGGATAGGTGGATCAATTGCTTGTTCGTTCGTTATAATTTGATTTTAATCCTTTAAACTTAAATTGCTAGATTAGTTTACTTTTAATTGCACTCTAGTTTTTATCGCTTTCAATCGTGCCTAGCATTGGATTAATCTCCTCTGTCTAGTTACTTTTATGCATATTTGTTTAGGTTAGTTCTTCGTTTAGGTTAGTTTCGTGACAATAGTTTAGTTGAAAACAAAAGCTAGGATTCACATTCGTCTAGTTCCCCGTAAGATCGACCCGGCATTAGCCTCCATACTACGATCCTTGCACTTGAGGTTAACCGGTTTATTACTTGTTGTTTTATATTGATAAAATCCGGGACAAGTTATCTTGGTTATGTCAGCACTCAAGGGCATTATGCGAGGTGTATCCACCACGAGATGGTTGCCAACCAACAATGTCTTGCATTGTTAGTCCCAGGTTTCCCCGGTATGCATACAAGTCCGTTGAAGTTCCTCTGTCATTTGGCCGCTAATAGGTCACAGAGTTATCCACCAATCCGGACGGGTCACATAGCCGATGTTCACATGTGCCTAACCAAAAGTGACAAGGCGTTTAATCTTATTACTATGCAAGTATGGTCTTATTATTTGTTGTTAACTAGCCATCTAAGTGTTTCCATGGATAAAAATCACCTTAGCGACTCTACTCCCTCACATAGACAAACTAGACACCACGACCTATCAAATACACAGACATTGATGAACTCTAATTCACCAAAGCACAAGCCTATCATGCCACTTCCGACGGTCCCAAACTTGACTCCTTTGAAAGATATTAATTTTTGAAGAATAGAACTCGATGTTACAGTATAAAAGCTGATGGGAATGCTGAGTGCACTCTGCTGATCAATCGAAGATATCGGCGACTTCTCTTGTGACATGAACACCAAAGACCCTCTTGACAAAAGAAAACACTCAACGACTTCTGATCGCTTTGATATTATGTAATATAAAAGCAGTTATCTAGTTGTAATATGTTGTAACCGTTTGTAACCAACTTTTAATTGATTCATGAGGTGTATGAAGCTATAAATACCCCATGATAAGCCACATTGTAATTAACTTGTAACTATTACTGGATCAATAATAATTCCGCATTTTATTTTGTTTGTTTGTAATTCTACAAACTTCATCATGGTATCATAGTACAAATTTGAGAATTTCTAAAAGCTTTTCTACATTTTTTTGAAGAAACTTGAGAGTGTTCTTCATTTTTTTGGGTTTTCAGTTTCTTGAGAGTAAACTCTCATCTTTTCCTCTGGTTTTTTGATCAGTTATTGATTAGTTTTTTCACCGTCAACGTTGATTTGAGAATCAATTCTGGAATTCATGATAGCCATGGCAGCTAAGAAACGAGAAATAAGTCCTTCTAGTCCATTCTATGTCCATCCTAATAAGAACCCTTCTCTGGTTCTTGTTCAGCCATTGATGAATGGCAATAACTACTATCCCTGGAAAATGTCCATGAAGATGTTGTTGATCACCAAGAACAAAATTGGCTTCATAGATGGCACAATCAAAAGACCGAAGCGATTCGGCCGACTTCCATGCATGGAGGCAATGTGATACAATGGTCGGATCTTGGACCTTAAATTCTATGGAGAACACCATTGCTCAAAGTTTAATGTACATCAAGAATGCACAAAATTTGTTTGGAAGAATCTTGTAGAAATATTTTCAAATGTTGATGCATTAAGACTTTCGAGATCTTCTTGAAGAAATGCATTTACTAAAACAAGGCACATATTCATCAATCAATATTTTACAAAAATGATGATTCTTTAGGATGAAATCAAGACCATCGGACTGTGACAATGCATTCTCGTGATCCTCAATGTCACTGCAATGCAATCGACAATCGATGTGGGTCATATGGATGTTGAACATGTCATTAAATTCCTTAAAGTATTAAGGGATGAATTTGAACCAATGGTCTCACAGGCATTGTCGATGGTGCCTTTCCCAGAAATTCATGATGCCTTTGCAATGGCAATCAAGTTTGAGAGGCATAAGTCATATGTGGCCAACAAGGCCAATAATAAAGATTCCATTGTCTTATTGTCACAAAAGAATGGATAGGGACACAATCAGAATGTCAGCAGACCCAACTCTGCTGCAAATCCCAGGCCTAAAAATCCCAAAAAAGATGCAATGTAGTTTTTTGTGGATTTAATGGCCATACTGAGGAGACTTGTTACAAGAAGCATGGATTTCCTCCCGGTTTCAAGTCAAAAATGGCAAATATGGTAGAAGAGGAGAAATCAACAGAAGAAGATCAGGCACCAAGCAGGTCTGCTGGACCATGGGATATCAATCTTACTGCACAGCAACTTGACAAGTTGATGGCTCTGCTGAATTACCCTTATAGACATAGAGGATTTGCTGTTGGCCAACCTACTGATATTGTTACACATTACTCACCTGCTACAGGGATGGATGACCTAAATTTAATAAGACCAATACAATGGATCTTGGACTCTAGTGCCACAGATCACATTGTATGTTCATTAGATCAGTTAAGCAATCCCAAACCCATCTGGTATAAAAATAAGGCTGCCTAATGGAAATAATATCTCTGTCACACATATAGGACAAGTGAGAATTAACACTCAATTGGTCCTACATGATGTGTTTTGCATTCCTGGTTTTAAGTATAACCTTTTATCTTTACCTTCATTTATTAATCATACAAAAGGTGCATCTATTTTTTCTCTTAACAAGTGTGTTTTGTAGGACCAGAACAAGAACATGATTGGTTCAGCTGAGTTATAGAGAGGACTTTATGTCATTGATCAACCAATAAAACTTTCTGTTTCCAATCTTTGTAGCAAACCACACTCTATCGATTGATTAGATGATTCACTTTTATGGCATTACAGACTAGGACACTTGCACGATAAAGACTACAAGTCATCGATTCACAATCACCGGTGATGTCAAATTTTGTAATCATGATCTTTGTTATATCTCGCTTGTGGTCAAACTCAAAAAAATCCTTTTCCTTTAAGTACAAGCTGTTGTAAATGATACTTTTGATCTTGTTCATATGGATATTTGGGGTCCTTTGAGACAACATATTGTACATGGACAACAATATTTTCTTACTGTTGTAGATGATTTTTCTAGGTTTACTTGGGTATTTCTTATGAGGCTTAAATCTGAAACCTCTGACCTTGTTAAATGTTTTGTTAAATTTGTTTCTACTCAATTTCATAAAGTTATTAAAGTAATTAGATCTGACAATGGTCTTTGAACTCTAACTTATCGACTTTTATGCTTAGCAGGGTTTCACACATCAGATATCTTGTGTCAATACATATGAGCAAAATATAATTATTGAAATAAAACATCAGCATTTGCTGAATGTTGCAAGAGTTTTGAGGTTCCAGAGCAATCTTCCAATTGAATATTGGGGATTTTGTCTTTTACATGCTGTAAAATTGATTAATGCCATGCCTACACCACTGCTGAAAGAAAGCACTCAGTCTCTACCAAAAGGAAGTTGCTAGACTTGGAGACTATTTGCCTGAATGAGGAATGCTCGGTAGTTTTGCAATGTAGACTGCCTCCTAAATGCAAAGATCCTTGGATCTTCCTTTTACCTTATACTATTGGAGGAGTGTGCCTAAACAAAGCATTATATGATTTAGGAGCGAGCGTCAATCTGATGCCACTCTCTATCTTTCATAAGTTGGTCATGAAGGAGCTGAATGGGACATCGATAAACATCCAATTGGTTGATAGGTCTATGAATCAACCATGTGGAGTTGTAGGCGTTACGTTAAGGTTGACAAGTTTGTGTTCCGTGGATTTTTGTCTTTGGACATGGAAGTTAATAGTGAGGTTCCAATGATCCTGGGAAGGCCTTTCCTAGCAACCAGTAGGACCCTAATAGATGTCCAGAAAGGAGAACTGATATTAAAAGTGATTGAAGACAAAGTGGTCTTTAATGTATTTTTTAGAAATAAAAATTGAATTTTAATGATGATTCATCTATATTTATTTAATTTTTTTATTCCCAATTGATGAAGTGCCGAGACTAACTTTTATAGTGAAAAGCTAAAAGATTTCTAAAACTGAGTGTATAGGATTTATTAGAGTTTTATTATTGTATAGGTTATATCTGATAAGCACTGTAATAGATAGAGAGTCATAAAACTTAAAACTGGATATCTCACCAAAACTAGAAATCATACAAATACAGGAAGTTATAAAGAAACTGAAACTGAAGAAGGTAAGTGTTGGAAATTAAATTTATGTTTGATGATAATTCATCTTATTTATTATAATGTTATCTTAAACCCATTTGATGAAGTCTTTGAGCCAATTTGTTATAGTGGAAAGCTAAAAGATGTCTAGAACTGAATGTATAAGTTTTATTAGAGTCCGATTTTTGTATAGGTTACATCAGACAAGTATTGTAATTAGTAGTGTGTGGCGTAAAACGGGAATCAATTAGAAAACGGGAATCGATTAGAAAACTGGAAATCATCAAGACAAACAAACTGACTCAAAATACACCTACTGAAGAAAGTAAGTTCGCTGAGAGTTACAGACTCAGTTGACTTATCTAGAAGATGGAAGAACTGAGGGACACAGACTCAGTTATTGAAGAATGAAGAACTGAGGGTTCAAACTCAGTTATGAAGATTAAAAGTCGAGACTGTAAAGTTGGACTTCAGGCAAGATTGTGGTAACCTGAACTGACTTTATGGATCTTGTATGAAGACCTAAGAATCATAAGGACAATGAATTCTTAGATGATAAATGCATCATGGTGTACTCTGATTAAGTCAATTGTAATCAGATGAGAACTGGAGTATTGATTTTTGAAGAAGAATAAAATCTCACTTAATGCTCCAAGTCAGTTACGAAATTAACAAGTGAAAAACTGACAAGGAAACTCAGTTTTATAAGTCAGCCATCCAACAAACTGAAAGTACAGTTGAACGTTGTAAAGAAAGAAGTTTCATTGGATGAGTCACTGACACAGCAGGAACGGTCAGAAAATATAACCGTTGTGAGAAATACAATTCAAATCAAAGCCAGATTAACGTTGGACTTCACACTATAAATAGAAGATTTTGCACAAACAACATATATATAGAACAGAGCATATACAAGAATTAACAAGCAATTTGTGCACTCTATTTGAATTGTTATCATCATTGAACTACAACAAGATCATATCTAGAATTTCTTCAAGTGTTCAAAGCTACAAAGAATTTATCAAGGATTCAACACTTTGAAGAACCACAAACAAGAATCAATTTATTGATTCTCAACCCAACTTTGATTCTATTTCAAAGGTTTAGACTGTGAAGCAAACCGGGAAGGTTTTGTCAAGGACAGTTGTGACAAGCAGTCGGGTAAACTGTGTTTGTGGTGGTAGCTGGTGAAGAGGCAATACTACCCTCCAAGGACTAGTGGTTCAAGCACTTGAAGAGCAGCAATTTTACCTGTTCTACAACTGTTTAGATAGTGAAGCTAGGGATTAGCCAAGGATTGTTTAGGACTTTTTGTAACAGTTCACCTCAAGAAGTTCTAGTGGAATTTTCCTCCGCACCACAGGGGAAGAGAAGACGTACATGATTACATCACCTGGAACCTCTATAACATCTGCCTCATTTACTTTACGCATTTACTTATTTATTTAGCATTTACTTACAGTATTGTGATAATTGATTGTTATACATCTCACAGTCACAACTGACATTCACCAGTTCTTCACAACACATAGTTTTCATAACAGAACAACAAGATCTTTTTAAAGGCTAAAATCTTATCCGCTGCCGGTTGACTCAGTTTCAGCTTAAATCAGTTTGATTTAATCTCAGCTTAGTCAGCTTAACTCCACACAAGTTTTATCTGAACCATAATTTGTTTTAAACTCAGATTTTGGTGACAAGTTTATTCACCCCCCCCTCTAAACTTGTGTTAGCCTTTCCAAGGGACCAACAATCGGTATCGGAGCAGTGTTTCTTTAACCAGATACCATTCGCTCGTTATCCTCTAGTTGCTCTTATTTGAAAGCTAAGTTTTAATTTATTCATCTGTCAGTCTTCACTCACTCACAATGGATAACAATCAATATGCAAGACAAATGCTTATGTGCAACATGGACAGATTTGATGAATACAAACGTCGTATGCAGGCATTCCTAGCAGCTACTCATGATGAAATGATGGATGTACTCACTGATGGACCAATACAGATCACCTACATGCAAACTGAAGGAGGCAGACAAGTTCAAGTTCCAAAACCCAAAGCTGAATGGACTAGTGATGATCGCAAGCGAAAATATCTCAACAATGTTGCCATGGACTTTATCCTCAGAACCCTTGACAGCAACATGTACTTGAAGGTGAAAGAATGCACAACTGCCAAAGAAATGTGGGACAAACTTCAGTTGGTTTGTGAAGGAACAGATTCAATCAAGGAAAATAAAATTTACATTTGCAAAGCAAAAGTTTGAGAATTTCAAGATGAAATGCTGGAGAAACCATTGATCAAATGGAGACAAGATTCGATGCTATTATGGATGAATTAGATCTACTCAAGATTGAATACTCAAAGAAAGTCATCAACACGAGAATATTGAAGGCATTGCCAATGTCTTTGGAAAATGAAGGTCAACGCCATGGAAGAATCTAGGAGACTTGATGTAGAAGATTAATTCAAGATCTTTTCAGATCTGAAAGCTTATGAATTCGATGAAGATTTCACAACCGCAATTTGCAATAATCAAAGCTCTGGAAGAACCAAAGACCACAGCACTTGCAGCAGCATCAAATGAGATTCAAGAAAACTCTTCTAACAATATTCATGAATTGGATGAAATGGAAGAACAAATTGTTAGGTGTGATGCCCGAAAGACAATTTTTGTAATTGTTTTATTTAATAAATGAAATGATATTATTATTCATATTTATTATTCTCATATTCACCGATGTGACAATAGTATTTACACTCTGAAAAAACACTAAAGTATATCGTTTATGTAATCACTTAACTCAGTGTATGGGATATACACGGGAGGATTGAGTTAGTGAAGATGTACTTAAAATACAATTAGCCCGTAGTGAAGTTAATCGAGAGTATCGGGTCTCTCCTTTAACGTGCTATTAATGCGCCCGAAACACAATAGGTGTGATTGTCTTATCCGGACTTTCGGTTAAGAGAACCTAATGGGGCATTTATATATGATAGATATATCATATAAGAAATTTGGACCGATTTGATTAGAGTTCAAGATATAATTCCGTAATCGAAATTCTTATCGAATCAATGGATGATCATATTTATGGATATATCTTAATCTGAGGTGATCACGATCAAGCTGCTTGAATCGATGTGAAGTTTGACTTGGCGGTTAAAGATTACAGAGAGTCTATGGTGCGAATTAACCCATCTTGACATCGTCTTGGATTGAGTGAGTAGTACGTATTATCACGAGATACGAATCCATTCCTTCCATTTACGGAAGTAGATAGGCGATTCTCTTGTTTGTTAATCCTAGAAACCGATCGATCCATGGAGTTCATATTACAACGATTAGCTACCAGGTGAGTTGTATGAATTAATTGATCACTAGGGGTTAATGGTAAATAAGGATAAGAGGTTCTAGAAAGGGTTAACGGTAACTTCCCGATTTAGAATGAGCAGATCTATGGAGGATTAATCCATATGTAATGATTATATCAATGGGCGCTTATTATTATTCTCGTGAGGAGATAAATATAATCTCATAATCGGAGAAGTGCGATCACGGGATTATGGTGGCATATTCTGTGATTGATTTATCGAATATAATTATTACATTCGTAAGATAATTATTTATTTGATTTATCGGAGCCAACGATTATTAGTCCATGGTCCCGACGTGCCTCTAAATATAGCCTAGCTATTCTCGGACGTCGAATCCATAATATTAATTTAGTTCTTGTTGGACATTATTAAAACGATATGTGAATTAATTGTTTAGTGGACTATTAAATTAGATGGGCTAAATAATTAAATATGTGGAAAAGACATTTTTCATAATCTTGGCCCAATTTGTGTATCATAGTCGAAAATTCATAGTGACTAGGTCATAATGATGAATTTCGGCCAATGCATATTTTAATGAACAAGAAATTAGTTTTCTTGTGTATTAATAAGATATGTGCGTAAAATATTTATTGGATAAATATTTATGGAAAGAAATAAAGATAAATATTATTCTAGATTTGTTCTAGAATATTATGGAATTATCTTTTATTTAATGGGATTATTATAATTGATTTTGTATTAATTATTAAATCCTTGGAGGCTAAGTTTTACTCTCCTATATAAAGAGAGTTCTCCCAAGCCTTATACACAATTGTAAATTTCGACTTCCATCTCTTAGAGAGAGGAAGAAATTTCGGCCAAGGGTGTTTAAGGGGAAAATCTTGGAGTTTTTTCCGGGTAGCATATCGGAAGGATTCGAGTCGAGAATTTCCTTCAACCGGGAGTTGCTTGGATCACACGTACGGAAGATCGTGGTGCTCTTCACACCTTTGTTCGTTCTTTCTATTGCGGTTCTTCAACTTGAATTTTGAGATCCAAGAGGTATGTTCTACAACCCCCTTGTAGATATAGATCTAGTTATTTTATTACGTGTAATTTATAGATCTAGATCCTTTAATCGCTTCCGTTGCGGATGATATTACTAACAGTGGTATCAGTCGCCAAGGTGATCTATATTTATACGTATAAAATATTAGATCTAGGAGTGGTAAACATGTAGATTTTTTTTTTGTCCCAAACTTTTTTTAAGGGGGCCGAAAATTTTTGTTTTATTTTTTTATGTTATGAATGTCTTGGTTGAAGAGATGGATTGGGGTTGGTACTGTTTACTCTTTAGATCTATTGTAGCTCCTTTGTTTAGTAACAATTGAGCATAGAAATTGTATTTATTTTATGTCAATTTTTCGAAATTAATATGTAAAAGTAGCATCTTTTATTGTAATTTTGAATATCCGGGCTGGAAAAGATGAAGATCTTGCTGAAAAATTGAAGATCAAGGCGAAACCCAAGGTATGAACGAGGAGAAATGGATAAAAACCTGATTTTAAATTAAAAATCTGCGCTACAGGACTTTCTGTGACGCTGAAAAGCGTCGCTATAAGTCCTGTATAATATAACTAGCATGCGGCTAGGGTTTTCTGTTGCGGCTGTATAATTTTTTTTTTTTTTTTTAACCTAATTTTTTTATTGGACACACTGCCGTAGGACAGAAGATCATCAAAAAAAAAAAAAAAATAATTATGGAAATAATTTAAATTACAGCCGACTTAAACAATAAAAAATAAAAAATCTGGTATATTTTTTTTGGAGCAGCCGCATTAATAATAAAAAAAAATTTAAAAGGTTTTTGATAACTATAATAAATTGGTTTTATTTGATTAAAAAGCCTTTTCTCCTCTCAGGTGTTCGTGGTTCGTGATCTGGCGGTTCGAGTTCAAGATTTGAAGATCAAGGCTCGAAGACATAGATTATGTAATTTACTGCTTTCCTAGATAGATTAGATACGGGGGTACCAACAATCCATCTCGGTGTTTAAATTTTCCGCAATTTATTTTTTATGTGTTTGATCATAAAATAGATATAAAATCGAATTGCCATGACATGCATCATATCATAAATCCACTCCATGCATACATGTAGAATTTTAATTTTGGTAATTAAAATAGGCATGTATACAAACTCAGTAATTAGTTGAAATATAATTAATCGTGGTAATTAATTAATTTAGTAACTAATTAAAGATCCGAGGGCGGGTTATGAAATCGTTAAGCCTTTAGGTGTGTGTTCTCGGTGAACCGCCTTAAAGCCCAAACGAGATCACGTTTTCGATTCGTAGTGTCTACGAGATTGAATGATGGTAAAAGAACAATAAATCTTGGATAAAAGCGGTTCGCTTACGGGTTGGGTGGTCAAGCGAGCTTCGCTCGACCGACTTAACCCTCCTAGTGTGATGTATGCACGGGGTCCGGCAAGACTAAGCTACACCGGAGAGCGGATGGGTGATTCCTTCTTATCTCATAAGGCGGTCTTGACCCGATTTCGTCTGGCTGTCACATATGTTCCAACGAATAGGGCGGGTAGGCTTGCCTACGTTACCGACACCATTCGGAATCCTTGATTTGATGAGCTTTTATGTTAACATCAAAAGGCGTGGTTAGTTAACCCACAACCACTTCCAAAATATTGAGTGGGAGCGGGGGAGCGCGGCACCAACCCAACGGCCTCTACTATAGATTACAAGTAAGTGAGAGAAGGGTGGCGCCTCGGCGCTTTTGATTTCGTCCCCCACAAGGATGGTGTTCACTCCTATCTACATTCATGGCTTGGTCTCCGAAAGGATAGGATTTCGGGTACTCGTCGGGTCAACGACCTATCCTAAGATGGCACACTTTGGGGCGTACCTATGAGATCCGATATAGTAGGTCACACTCATCATCATGGGTATTCTTGATAATATCTAGGCTAAAAGGTAGGTAGTCAATGAATAAAGGGATGTTCGATTCTCGTGGGATGTTCGATTCTCACAAGTTATTCATTGATGAGATTGTCTCGATTTAACCGTCATCTCTTTGACCTACCCTAAGACGGCAATTGAGATCGAGGTTAAAACCTTGGAATGGTAGAGTAGACTTAATTTTAGTTTACAATTCCTAAAATAAATATAGTAGTGTTAACTTGAATTAATATATGTCATTTTATTTACAGACATTATATCCTTACTAAATTGCTTAAAATTTATAATTGACTAGTATTGACTTCGTTAAAAGTGGAAAGTAACTAGGGCGTTGAACTAGTTAATCGATAATGCAATTATTTTTTGAAAGAGATATTTTCTCTTAAGCCTTTTAAAAACCGTGACATATAGGTATGTCACTTTAGTGTCGTCGTGTCAAGCAGAAGACAAACTTAGTTTAATCAAAGGACTTTGAAATTTTGAGTGAATTTTGAGTTTGTAGTAATTACAAGAGTAATTTTCTAAGCGAAAAATTGGAAAATCATGAAGTGTTACTAGTTGGGCGATATTTGGAATCGATGAACTAGTGGGAGCTTTATGATTTGTTGTTTTTCTAGAACATTAGAAAAGTGTAACTAACCACACACGTAACCGTTCTAATTGAAAAACCGGAAAGTCATGAGCGTAAGCTAGTTGGGCGATATTTGGAATCGATGAACTAGTGGGAGTTCTATGATTTTTGTTTTTTTTAAATATTGGAACTATGTACGAAAGATTTTCTAATCGAAAAAATCGGAAAATCATAAAAATAAAGCATTGCTCGTTAGGCGGTATTTGGAACCGATAAACTAGTGGGAGCTTTAATGTTATGATTTGTTGTTTTTACGGTATATTAAAAAATCCGAGAAGTCTCGACGAGTAACACTCGATAGACATCCCACGGTTCAAGAGTAGTGTCTATTCAAGCGAACATTTGGTACAAGACTGTTTCCATTCACGGAAAGTCAAGATTGGGAGAATATGTCTAAAAGTGTTATTCATCTAAAAGCGAGAAAACTTTAAAATTTGAATCGAAAATTAATTAGCGAAAATCATAGGATAAGGGCGGTGATTTTGGATCACCAACCTATGAATCCTTGGCGATTTTCTCGAGCTAAGTTCTTTGGAAGAACAAGGTAGCGGTGCATTTAACGATTAAAAGAGTAAACAACGGGCAGTTAATTTTAGCTAGAATAGTAGGAGTGATATAAGGTAATGAATCTCGGATTCAATCCTTGGATATCGCGGGAAAATTATTTTCCGTTTAAGATTCGTTGGAACGAATGGATTTACCTTCTATTCGATAATTTGTTTGTCGCATAGAAAGTGAATATACCATTTGTAGTACGAATCCAAGACTCGGACTTTTGTTTGATAAAGTCAAAACCACTCACAATTGTTGAAATATGTTAAAACACATCTTAAGAACTCTTAAAAGCAATTGGTTTCTATATTTAGATAAACGCTTCTTCATATCCCATAGTTAGTGCATAGTCCACAAAAGACAAGACACGAAGGCGGCTCGGGGTGATTCCTTTCTCCCAGTCTGGTTATATTGTCTCAAAGGTTCAATGACTAAGATTCCTTTCAATCGGGAAAGGATAATGGCTATAAAGAAGTAACATAGCTTGTTGATGACGACCTTCGGGGTCTAATGAAAGACATAAGCTAGTAGGAGCTTCCGAGTAGTGACGTCTTGTCTGATAACTATTCAAACACTCCGGTAAGTTTATCCAAAATATTACGAGGTGTCTCGATTTTGTCGGAGATGGAGTATTCTCTACTCAAAAATGGGCCATCACATAGTCCTGGGGATCGATGCTCGGCTTTGCCTCATAGTGAAATGCTTTCACTAAAGGAGAAACCGTTGAATTGCTTTACATAGTTTTTAGATGTGCTCTGATACCTTTGCTTAACTCAATAAAGATATTGGAGGCGAAATAACGGTTTACGTTGAAATGTAAGACCGAGAAGTCTACCTAGAATACGCTTTGGAATTTACGGATAAGGTGTGGATTCGGTTCACCCCACTTCCATAAATATAAGCATTTAGCACTTGTGTGTGCTTGAAGGTAGATCTGGAAATTTTGCGAACACGTTCGATCGATGACCAATCGTTCTATATCTTGTAGCATTGAGAAAAAGGTTTGTTATAAGATTCTTGAAATCGGGAAGGGGCAGTTATCTTTGTTGCATCCTTCTTGATAGAGTCCATGAGCAACAAAACCTTGAACCTTGAAATGCGTTTACTCAAGGTAGTTACTAAGCGATTAAAATCGGACCACATCCAACATCGGTTGTTGGTGATAACACTAAATACTACTAAACTAGATCGAAATTTGATCCACCCGAATGTAGTGGGAGTATGGTTTATCCATTACCCATTCACGGGTTACTGCAGACTTTGTAGTCGAGGATCGATCGATGACCTATGGCTCTTTTGTGAAGCGATATATGATTACGATAATAGAGGTTGGTTTACAAGCCATAACCACAGTGAATGGAGTTTGGTACTCAGGAGTGTTCATACTCTTGTAGAACCACTTGAGGGTCTCAGGCCCAGTGGGAGTAATTGGATCTACACGGAAAAGAGTAGAATGCATAGGAAAGTTTATCTTTCAGAGCAAAGCTTGAGTGGTCTAGAGAGTTAATCAGACCTTGAACTCTCTTATCACCTAGTATTGCATGATTTCGTTCATAAGCAGAAAATAGGGTGATTCCCTAAGACTTTCTTGCCAAACAAACGGAGTCTGGATTCATTCAAGAACAAAAGGGTATTGCCTTATGAACTTATGACAGGATGACTGTCAAGGCTTATGTCTTTTTGTGGATAAAAAGCAAACCTCTCGGTCATTGGAAGTCATATATTTCTACAATATGTGGATTTGACCAGTATATTGATAAGTCTTTTTGTAGGCCCGGATATCAATTTTAGTATAGTAGTGAATATATACATATATTGGTGTTTGTGAAGGATAACCTTTGCACCGATTGGAATCGACATGGGTGTGTTATCTCAAGTCGAAATCGACAATACCACAATTCTCTGTGAGATTTGGACAACATTCTTAAGAGTTTGACTCGGTCGAATTCATTAGAATCGATCCTTTGGTTTCCCATCCATCTTATTGGTTAAGATGATGCATCATGTATGCAACATTCAACGAGGAAGTTCTACCTATGCCTCGGGAATGACTCTCTAAATCTTTGGATCAAGAGAAATGGGATAGGTTCTCTTTCTAGTAAGAGATGGTCGAGTTATTGAGCGTCAACTTTGATCAAATCTTAGATTCGGCGGTTAACAAAGCAAGTTTAGTATGTCCTTTAGTATCTTGAGAGAGCGAGGAACAATATGCTTGACATATTCATGTGTGAACTTGGATATGTGTGATACACTGATTTTGACTTTAAGTCAGATTGAGGATGATCGTTAAGTCGATCTCGAGCTCAGTGTTCACTCAGTATCACATGATTAGATGGACCGGTAACGTTTCGATTCTACGGATCGTCTCGAGCCGACAACCTGACTAATCATTAAGACCCATGACATTTAGATGTAGGTACTCCCGAGTCAACGACCTATCCTACGACGGCATACTCGGAGTGTACTTTGGAATCTGAAATGGTTATGATATGCTTAGTGGGTACTAGAATACGGGATGAATCTCCATTGCTTTAGAGCAAGTGGGAGATGTAGTTTGTTGTATTTTAAATAATAGGGTGTGCTCTAAAACAATTAATCACATGCTTTAGTGCAAGTGGGAGATTGTTAGGTGTGATGCCGAAGACAATTTTGTAATTGTTTTATTTAATAAATCAAATGATATTATTATTCATATTTATTATTCTCATATTCACCGATGTGACAATAGTATTTACACTACTGAAAAAACCCTAAAGTATATCGTTTATGTAATCACTTAACTTTCGATGTATGGGATATACACGGGAGGATTGAGTTAGTAAAGATGTACTTAAAATACAATTAGCCCGTAGTGAAGTTAATCGAGTATCGGGTCTCTCCTTTAACGTGCTATTAATGCGCCCGAGAACACAATAGGTGTGATTGTCTTATCGGACTTTCGGTTAAGAGAACCTAATGGGGCATTTATATATGATAGATATATCATATAGAAATTTGGACCGATTTGATTAGAGTTCACGATATAATTCCGTAATCGAGAATTCTTATCGAATCAATGGATGATCATATTTATGGATATATCTTAGTCTGAGGTGATCACGATCAAGCGCTTGAATCGATTATGAAGTTTGACTTAACGGTTAAAGATTACAGTGAGTCGGTGGTGCGAATTACCCCATCTTGACATTGTCTTTGGATTGAGTGAGTAGTGCGTGTTATCACGGATCACGGAATCCATTCCTTCCATTTCTAAAGTAGATAGACGATTCTCTTTATTTGTTAATCCTAGAAACCGATCGATCCATGGAGTTCATATTACAGCGATTAGCTACCCGGTGAGTTGTATGAATTAATTGATCACTAGGGGTTAATGGTAAATAAGGATAAGAGGTTCTAGAAAGGGTTAACGGTAACTTCCGATTTAGAATGAGCGATCTATGGAGGATTAATCCATATGTAATGATTATATCAATGGGCGCTTATTATTATTCTCGTGAGGAGATAAATATAATCTCATAATCGGAGGAGTGCGATCACGGGATTATGGTGGCATATTCTTGTGATTGATTTATCGAATATAATTATTACATTAAGTAAGATAATTATTTATTTGATTTATCAGAGACGCGATTATTAGTCCATGGTCCCGGCGTGCCTCCTAATATAGCCTAGCTAGCTTTCTCGGATGTCGAATCCTAATAATATTAATTTAGTTCTTGTTGTACATTATTAAAGCGATATGTGAATTAATTGTTTAGTGGACTATTAAATTAGTTGGGCTAAATAATTAAATATGTGGAAAAGACATTTTCATAATCTTGGCCCAATTTGTGTATCATAGTCGAAAATTCATAGTGACTAGGTCATAATGATGAATTTATTATGCACATTTTAATGAACAAGAAATTAGTTTTCTTGTGTATTAATAAGACATGTCGTAAAAATATTTATTGGATAAATATTTATGGAAAGAAATAAAGATAAATATTATTCTAGATTTGTTCTATAATATTATGGAATTATCTTTTATTTAATGGGATTATTATAATTGATTTTGTATTAATTATTAAATCCTTGGAGGCTAAGTTTTACTCTCACATATAAAGAGAGTTCTCCCAAGCCTTATACACAATTGTAAATTTAGACTTCCATCTCTTAGAGAGAGAAGAAATTTGACCAAGGGTGTTTAAGGGGAAAATCTTGGAGTTTTTCGGGTAGCATATCGGAAGGATTAGAGTCGAAATTTCCTTCACGGGGAGTTGCTTGGATCACACGTCACGGAAGATCGTGGTGCTCTTCACACCTTTGTTCGTTCTTTCTATTGCGGTTCTTCAACTTGGATTTTGAGATCCAAGAGGTATGTTCTACAACCCCCTTGTAGATATAGATTTAGTTATTTTATTACGTGTAATTTATAGATCTAGATCATTTAATCGCTTCCGTTGCGGATGATATTACTAACACAAATGGCTCTAATGATGAACAGAATTTGAAGAATGAAGAGTGGACATCCAGTCACTCAAAAGTTCATCAAAAGGACTCCTGAGAAAAGAAAAGATGATGAATACCTTTGTTTCAACTGCAAGAAACCAGGACACTATAAAGCCGAATGTCCAAAACTGATCAAGAAGACACCACCAAGGAGAGTTGGTAGAAGGGCACTTCTTGCTGGAGATGAATCAGATTATGAAGCTGGTACTGAAAGATTGTCAGATGTCACAGCTTTGATGGCACACATGGAAGATCCAAATGAGGTATGTGAATCAAACTCTAAATACTCCTCAGCTCAGATTTCCATGATGAATGCATGTTCTTCGACTGCTGACTCCAATCCAAAAAATCAAGAATTAGAAGAAACTCTTGATGAATTGATGAATCATCTAGTAACTATACAAGCTGGTTATGAATCAATCAAAGCTGAGAAAGAAAGTCTAATTCTTGAAGTTGAAAGATTAAGTCTAAACTAAAAATGTTGAAACTGACTAAAACTGATAAAGAAAAGATTCATCATCAGTCTAATGCATCAGCAGCATCAACTGAATCGTTTGCTCAATCAAGCTCAATTACTGGATTCAAATCTGGAAAACCATATGGAGACAGAACTGGGTTAGGATTTGATACACATCAATCTTCGAAGAATGGAACTAGCAAAACCGTTGGACTAAATACCAAAACTGGTATTAAGTTTGTAGTTGAGCAAGTTCCACAGGCTGAGAAAATTGCTGAACCAGTAAAGCCAGTATCACATAGGATAAATCAGTTTTCTAAGAAGACAACTGTATCTACCTACAAAACTAAATCAAATGGTAGACCAGCTGTATTCAATAGAAACCAACACGGCAAATCAACTGCCAGATCCACAAAAGCCAATGAAGTCAGGAACCAGAAAAATTACAATCAAAACAAATCCAAGAATGTCAATCATTCAAAGATTCACACATTTAGGGGGAAAGGAAGGTTATATCCCTCTGATGATGATTGGAATTTTACTGAATTTGTTAATAAAACTGATAATGACAATCATTCCAGACCGAAAACTTATCACAAGTTTCATCAAAACTCAATGAAGAACTAATCACGATTCTCTGCATAAATCGCGATACATAGGTCAATCTGAGACCTCGATCAGAAGGAATGATGGTTACCACTCGGTTTTAATAACAAAAATCAACATGGAAACAAATTACAGTCAGAAGATCTGAGAAATCATATAAATAAGACACAGTCTAAACATAGATACTATGGGAGTGTGGCTTACATATATGAAAACAAGTGCAACAATATCCGAAGAATTCCAAAGGATATATTCCCGAGTTGTCTTGACAAGCGACCTCATGGACCCAAAGCGAGTTGGGTACCTAAAAATTTCTAATTTTCATTGCGGGATATTTGGTACTTTGGCGGTGGTTACTCTGAGACACATGACTAAGAGCAAAGGCTGTCTCGATAATTCGTTGAAAAGAATGGACCAAAAGTCAATTTTGGAAGCAAAGATAAACCAGGTTACACGGAGGCTTTGGCACCTTAATCGAAATGGGCTTACAATCAAGAATGTATCCTATGTAGAAGGACTACACTACAATCTACTCAGCACAAGTCAATTTTGCGATATGGGATACAAAGTTACTTTTGATAAAGAATTACTGCGTTGTCATCGTGAATCGACTTGTCAAGTTGTCTAGCCGGAAGAAGGAAGGAAAACATGTATGTGGTAGATTGGACAACGACCGTCGGCCCGAAACTTGTTTTCTTGTGCATACCAAATCAAAATCGAGTTGGCTATGGCACAAGAAACGAGTCATCTCAACTTTGATGACATCAATATACTTGTTAAAAGCGACTAGTCATTGGACTACGAGAGATATCATATAAGAAGGGCGACTTATGTGATGCGTGTCAACAGGAAAACAAACAAAGGCAAGTTTCAAGACTAAGTCTCGACATTCAACAACCGGACATCTAGAATTACTACATATGGACTTATTTGGACCTATTACACCAATTAGTATCGGTGGAAAGAAGTATACATTGGTGGTAGTAGATGGTTTTCAAGATATACTTGGGTAATCTTTCTAACCAAGAAAAGTGAAACCAAGCAAAAACTCACGAGAACTTCTTAGAGACTTGAGAATCGAAAAGGAGTTTGATTGTGAAGATAAGATCGATAAAGGCTGAATTCCTCAGCGATTGTGATTATTGAATCTTGTGAAGAAAATGGTGTTTTACACCAACTTGCTACACAGAACACCTCAACAAAATGGTGTAGGTGAAAGAAGAAAGCAGAACACTCAAAGAAAATTTGGAAGGACTATGATTTGTGAAGCTAAACTACCTGAAAGATATTGGGCAGAAGCAGTAAACACAGCTTGCTATACTCAGAACAGAGCTCTCATGAACAAAAGACACGAAAAGACTCCTTATGAAATTTGGAATGGAAGAAAACCAAATGTTTCATACTTTCATGCATTTGGAAGCAAATGTTTCATACACAATAATGGAAAAGATCAACTTCATGTTTTTCAACCCAAAGCTGATGAAGGAATTTTCCTAGGATATTCAAGTGTCAGCAAAGCATTCAGAGTATTGAATAAAAGGACACTCAATCATGAAGAATCAATACATGTGGTATTTGATGAACCAAATTTTCCTGATGAAACAACTGAAGACCGACCAGAACCAGTTTCTCAGTCCCAGTTACCAATCATACCAGAACCTGTTTCAGTTGATGTTGAAAGACTACAAATTTCAGATTGTTCAGATCAAGATTAGCCTCAGTTTCCAACTACTCAACAATTTGAACAACCTCAATCAGATTCAGTTGAACAAGTTCAAGAACCAGTTTTTGAAAAATCGGTTGAACAAAATACAAATCAGCAAATACAAACTCACACACTTCAATGGATGAAAGATCATCCTGAAGAACAAGTTATTGGTGATACTCAAGCTGGAGTTCGAACAAGACATCAACTAGATGCAATGATAGCATGCTTTCTATCTCAATCAGAACCTAAAGAACTTGAAGAAGCCTTGAAAGATCCAGATTGGATATTAGCTATGCAAGAAGAACTAAATGAATTTGAGAGAAATCAAGTATGGGAACTAGTAGATAAACCAGTTCATGTCAATATCATTGGAACCAAATGGGTTTTCAGAAATAAGCTTGATGAAGATGGAAATGTCATTAGAAATAAAGCCAGACTAGTGGCCAAAGAATACTCTCAACCAGAAGGCATAGATTTTGATGAAACTTACGCACCAGTTGCAAGACTAGAAGCAATCAGACTTTTTCTTGCTTATGCAGCTCATAAGAAATTCAAAGTTTATCAGATGGACGTTAAAAGTGCGTTTTTAAATGGAATTCTTGAAGAAGAAGTGTATGTTCAACAACCACTGGGATTTGAAATCAAGGATCAAACTGATAAAGTTTTCAGACTAAGGAAAGCTCTTTATGGACTTAAACAAGCACCAAGAGCTTGGTATGGAACTCTATCTCAATTTTTAGTAGATAACGGATTTATCAAAGGAACAATCGACAAAACATTGTTCAGGATGAAGAATGGAGAAGATACTCTACTTGTTCAAATTTATGTTGATGATATCATCTTTGGATCAGAAAATGAACAGCTGTGTGAGAAATTTGCAAGTTTAATGAAAAGCAAATTTCAAATGAGTATGATGGGGGAATTAAATTATTTCCTAGGATTGCAAGTTAAACAATTAGCTGATGGAATCTTCATTCATCAAACCAAATATACAAGAGAACTTATCAAAAAGTTTGGTATGGAGAAATCTCTTTGGAATTTCTACACCAATGGGGACGAACATCAGTTAGATGAAGATAAAGAAGGTAAAGATGTTGATCAAACACTCTACTGAAGGATGATTGGAAGCTTACTCTATCTTACGACAAGTAGGCGGACATATCTTTTCTTTGTCGGTGTTTGTGCAAGATTTCGATCAAGACCAAAGGAAAGCCATCTCACAATTGTAAAAGAACTTTGAAATATCTAAAAGATACTGAGATGGAGTTGGTATTTGGTATTCAAAGAAGGATAATTTAAGTGATTTCTTACTCAGATTCGATTATCTTTGGATGCAAAGTGAATGAAAAAGCACATCGAGGCACATATCGGTTATTAGGAAATAGACTTGTGTCATGGTTTAGCAAGAAGCAAAACTCAATCTCAACTTCAACAGCAGAAGCTGAATATATAGCAGCTGGAAGTTGTTGTGCTCACGTTTTATGGATTAGACAACAATTAAGAGACTATGGGATAGAAGAAGGAACAATTCCCATAATGTGTGGTAACACCAGTGCAATCGCAATTACTGATAATCCAGTTTTACACTCAAGAACAAAGCACATTGATGTACGTCACCACTTTATAAGAGATCATGCAAAAAAGAAGGATATAACACTTCTTTATGTACCTACTGAAGATCAGTTGGCAGACATCTTCACTAAGCCAATGGACAAAGAGAGATTCGCAAAACTAAGAACTGAGTTGGGAATAATCAAAGTCAGTTAAGCCAGAGATTCGTCAAGGGGACTAATCTTTGTTATGCTAAGTGCACTCACTTAACAGACTAGTCATTGACATCAACAATCTCAAACTGACAAATTGGAAGAATTTGGCAAAAACTGAAGAATCTGACTAGAACTGAATTATTTTTAAAAACTGACCTCAGCATCAGTTTTCTTATTTGGTCAAAAGTTGATAAGAAAGAATCAACAGCGGTTATATCGCATTAAATTGGCACAGTTCCTTTTGTCAGAACTTCGTGTGTACACCCCACGATTGTCAGAAAGCAGTACATGTATCGGTTATCAAAACCATCATGGAATTTGAAAAATTGTACCATTCAACCGCCAGAATATCCCACCTATTTATTCAATTCCTATTCACACTATTTTTCTTTTTAAGGAAAAACAGACTCTTTTCAAACCTACCCTTCAAAATCAAATTTCTGTTCACACTCAAACATGGCCACCGCGATTGATTCGAAAGATAGTCGTTTAATCACAGAGCTGGATAAACTAACACTCGAAATATATGAAGCTATGTGTCAAAACACTCTATTAGCTTGATTGTATACGAGACAAAATCAGCGGCGAGGATTTAACAACATTCTCGAAGTTCGCTTCCAAAAGGCAGCGAGATGTGGAAGGAATTTTGCGATTTTGGCAAAATATGCGATTGATCGAGACTCCTTGATTACTACGATTCGTGGAGATCATATTTTGATCAATGAAAGAGTTATGAGATCACTCTTTGGATTATAAAATCAAAGAAACTTCAACAGAGTTAGCAACCATACCATTGGAGAAAAGCTTTTCTACGCAATGATTACTTAAATCTCTGAACCAATCGTGCACGGGGTTCATGTCGATAAAATCAAGCGAATTTGGACACCTCGTGGATGGCTCGGCAAACACGTCATTGGAAAATCCAAAGGGATTAATATACTTTCGGAAGAAAACATTTTGCTGATAAACATAATCTGGGAGAACATTGAATTCAATTGGGTAGGTTATGTAGTCAATCAGTTCAAAAAGCAATATTTTGCTGAAGTAGAAAGTATGGCAAAAGCTCAAGCTGAAGGACAACTAACTGATGGCAGATTCCGACTGAAGAAGACTCTTAGTGGAATCATTCAATTTTATTTGGAAAGAATCAAGGAAGGAAAGGAAACAAGGAAAGCGCATCAAAGGAAATCACAAAACAACGGTCCAACATGAAGGAAAAGCGGTCAAGCTGTGTCTCGACAAAGCCGAACACGAGAGGACCAAGCGAAAATCAGTATCCACAGAAGAAAGATCAGTTGTAAGATGCTTGTACCCTGAAATCTCAAATGAGATAGCACCTACTGAGGGGGAACAACAAATGACAACTGAAGATACTCAAGAGCATGTCACTGCTAACCTCACTTCTCAAACACAACAGCAGTCAGCACCAGTTTTTGAAGCTGACAAAGTCATAACGCTGATGAAAATGAAACTTCAACCAGAAAATTCTCGTGATGCCAGTTTACAGATTGAAGAAAAATCACTCTTGGAGAAATTGGAAGTAAGAGATCTTTACTCTCTGTTTCCTATTAAGGAATTTCTGGACAATTGTTTCAAAAGATTCACTGAGTTAGCGAAAAGAAAGGAATCAGGCATGTCATCTAAAGACAGTTTACAGAAAAAGGATGATGATGATCATGATAGGCCAAGAAAAGAAGCTGATGATACTACAGTTTTGCAAGCAATCAATCAATCACAACATCCAGTAACGCAAACTGTAACACAGCAAAAAGCATTGTCTGTTGAAAACTAGGCAACTGTCAATCAGCAAGCAGGTGATGAAATCAGACAACTGATGGTTATTGATACTCAGGACAAGGATGAAGTGGAAGCTACATATGATCCCTCTGATTTTCTATCTAAGGAAGAATTGGCCAAAGTTCATGACAATTTGAAAATAGTGCTCAGTCAAAGAGATACACAAAATGGTCTTTTATCAAACATCTCTGAATATCTTGATTATAGAACTAGAACTGATGTTTCGGTTCATGCAAGACTAGAGATGATTCACAAAGCAAGTTCAAGTAATACTTCGGAAATTGCTTTACTCAAACAACAACTTGAAGATTCAACCGCTGTAGATAGAGAAACTCATGCTCAAGCTCATTGGCATATTAATCAGCATATCTACGGGTTAGAAGCTCAACTTAAGGAAGTACTTGATTCTCAACGACAAATTTCAGAAGATCAAAAAGCAACCCATGCCCCTGTAGATCAGCTATATGATGCCAAAAAGGGGGAAGCTGAAGAAGAAAAGCTGAAATTACTCAGAGAAATGAAGAGACTTGAAGAAGAACTACAAAGATACTGAATCGGATCTAAACTTTTGAAGAAAGAGTTAACTGATGATCAACTTATTGCAAAATATAATCAACCTGGAGATAGAAGAGTTACTCTTACAAAGGATCTGTGGATGCAGTTTGTCAAAGACTACAATCCTATCAAAGCCAAGTACAAGGATAGAACATTTGAAGAATCCTTGAACTACTTTTTGTCTGATATTTACTCAAAGCACAAAATTGCACAACATAAGAAGAATCGAAGGATTGAAGATAAACTGAAGATCAAAGATAAGGTTGAACAAATGAAAACTGATATAACAGAATTTGAAAAATACTATTTGGAAGACTCAAGCTTACCCAAGCTAATTCAATAGAGAAGATGGAAAGAAAGTAGTCAAGTTGACTTCAACAAGACCTTTTAAAAGGAAGACTCCAAACTTGAAGAAGATTTTCGTCTGTATGACAAAACAAAAAGATATGATTTAGTTATGCAAAAAGCTAAGAAGAAGCTCAGTCTTTAATCATAGATATTTGAACAAAATGCTTGCATCCAGTTTTTGCTCATTCTATTGAAAACCGATTTCGATTTCTGATGTTTCTTATTGTATTGATCTTTAAGATTTTCTTTTAGGGAGAGTTTTGGCATCATCAAAAAGGGGGAAATTGTTGGAAATAAAATTTATGTTTTGATGATAATTCATCTTATTTATTATAATGTTATCTTAAACCCATTTGATGAAGTCTTTGAAGCCAAATTTGTTATAGTGGAAAGCAAAAGATGTCTAGGCCCGAATGTATAAGTTTTATTAAGTCGATTTTTGTATAGGTTACATCAGACAAGTACTGTAATTAGTAGTGTGTCGTAAAACTGGGAATCAATTAGAAAACTGGGAATCAATTAGAAAGCGGGAATCGATTAGAAAGCCAAAATCATCAAGACAAACAAAGCGACTCGAAATACACCTCTCTTGAAGAAAGTAAGTTATTGAGAATTCTGAGACTCGATTGACTTATCTAGAAGATGGAAGAAGCGAGGGACCTGAGACTCGATTATTGAAGAATGAAGAAGCGAGGTTCAAACTTCGATTATGAAGATTAAAAGTCGAGGCTAGTAAAGTTGGACTTGAGCAAGATTGTGGTAACTGAAGCGACTTTATGGATCTTGTATGAAGACCTAAGAATCATAAGGACAATGAATTCTTAGATGATAAATGCATCATGGTGTACTACGATTAAGTCAATTGTAATCGAGATGAGAAGCTGAGTATTGATTTTTGAAGAAGAATAAAATCTCGATTAATGCTCCAAGTCGATTCTGAAATTAACAAGTGAAAAAGCGACAAGGAAACTTCGGTTTTATAAGTCGACCATCCAACAAGCTGAAAAAATCTGAGTTGAACATTGTAAAGAAATAAGTTTCATTGGATGAGTCAACGACACAAAGAGAGCAGTCGAGAAAATATAACCGTTGTGAGAAATACAATTCAAATCAAAGCCGGATGAGCGTTGGACTTCACACTATAAATAGAAGATTTTGCACAAACAACATATATATAGAGCAGAGCATATACAAGAATTAACAAGCAATTTGTGCACTCTATTTGAATTGTTATCATCAACGAACTACAACAAGATCATATCTAGAATTTCTTCAAGTGTTCAAAGCTACAAAGAATTTATCAAGGATTCAACACTTTGAAGAACCACAAACAAGAATCAATTTATTGATTCTCAACCCAACTTTGATTCTATTTCAAAGGTTTAGGCGTAAAGCAAACCGGGAAGGTTTTGTCAAGGGCAGATTGTGACAAGCGATCGGGTAGATTTGTGTTTGTGGTAGTAGGCGGTGAAGAGGCAATACTACCCTCCAAGGACCCGATGGTTCAAGCATTTGAAGAAGCGACAATTTTACATTCTACAACTGTTTAGATAGTGAAGCTAGGGATTAGCCAAGGTCTATTGTTTAGGACTTGTTGTAACAGTTCACCTCAAGAAATTCTAGTGGAATTTTCCTCCGCACCACAGGGGAAGAGAGGACGTACAGGATTACATCACCTGGAACCTCTATAACATCTGCCTCATTTACTTTACGCATTTACTTATTTATTTAGCATTTACTTAAAGTATTGTGATAATTGATTGTTAAACATCTCATAGTCACAACTGACATTCACCAGTTCTTCACAACACTCAGTTTTCATAACAGAACAACAAGATCATTTTAAAGGCTAAAATCTTATCCGCTGCCGGTTGACTCAGTTTCAGCTTAAGTCAGTTTGATTTAATCTCAGCTTAGTCAGCTTAACTCCACACAAGTTTTATCTGAACCATAATTTGTTTTAAACTCAGATTTTGGTGACAAGTTTATTCACCACCCTAAAACTTGTGTTAGCCTTTCCAAGGACCAACAATAAGTTTACTAAAGGATCGGACTTCGATTATTAAGGCCGATGGAACAAACTCGATTTATTAAGGCCGATGGAACAAACTCATTTATGAAGACCGATGGGACAAACTCAGTTATGAAGAATTGAGGGACACATACTCGGTTATTGAAGATTGAAGAACTGAGGGTTCAAACTCAGTTTATGAAGATTATAAGCCGAGAGTGTAAAGTTGGACTTGAGTAAGTTTGTAGCAGATGCAGGCGACTTTATAGATCATGTATGAAGAACTAAGATACATAAGGACAATTATATCTTAGAAGTTATGGTTTTATATGGTGTACTCTAATCAATTCAATAAAGATCAGATCAATACAGAGTACTAAGTTTTGAAGAAAAGTAAAAACTTAGTTAATGTTCTAAGAACTTAAAAACTCAGTTATATCAGCTAAAAACTGACATACCTCAAAATACTCAGTTTCAAGCTGACACCTTGCATAACTGAAGAAAAATCGGAACGTTAGAAAGGAAGCATTGTTATTGTATAAAGGACTGACAAGTCAGAAAGGACAAATGGCATATCTGACATATAGCCGTTTATAGCTACAAATATTCAAATTCAAAATTACGAGCGTTGGTGCTTTTTACTATAAATAGAGGACTTAGCAACAAGGATCAAATATCGAATTTACAAGTTATTGAGCCTAAGTTCTGTTCATCTTTGTATTCAAGAAAAATGATATCACCTCATCCTTACAAAGATATATCAAGAAATCTTCTAAGTGTTCAAGCTAAAAAGACTTAATCAAGATATCAACACTTTGAAGAACCAAAAGCAAGAATCCCTTACTTAATTCAAGGCCCAACTTTGATTTTCAGTCAAAGGTTGACACTGTGAAGCAATCCGGTCTAGGATTTGCCAAGGATAGTAGTTTTTGAAGTCATGGTAGGCTGTGTTTGTGGTGGAGCTGGAGAGGAGGGGAGACAACCCTCTACGGACCAGTGAAGCAGTTGCAAAGCAGCCATCCTACCTGTTCAATAGTTGCTTAGATAGTGAAGCTAGGGATTAGCCAAGGACTACCATATTAGGAATTTTTTTTAACCGATCTACCTCAAGAAGTTCTAGTGGAAATTGTCCTCCTACATCACGAGGGAAGAGAATGCGACGAGGATTACACCACCTGGAACCTCTATAATTTCTTGACTACTTACTTATTTTATTTATGCATTTACATACATTACATACATACCAATTATTATAATTTTGTTAAGCATTTATCTATCAAGCATATATCTTGATTGAAATTCACATTGAACCCAAACTATCTCGAATTGATGTGCATTCAAGCTTTTGAGAGAGATACAACAAGATCAATTTAAGGCTAAAACTTAATCCGGCTATTTGGTTAACTCACTTTGAGCAAAATTCAATTGACCTTTACTCGACTTTGTTAGCTTAACTCCACACAAGTTTAAACCAGAATCTATCTTTAGTTTAAGTCTAAGGTATTTTGTGACAAGTTTATTCACCCCTCTCTGAACTTGTGTCTAGCCTTCTTACGGGACCAACAGTGGTTATGACTGTCCTTGTCTACACAAGCTTCTCAATCTACAGACTATCACTCCCTTGCTACAAAAGCTTCAGCGACTCAGTCTTCTACACACTGCTCATTGGGAACAAATCCTTCAGCAGCTATCACACTTCTGCAATTCCTTCTCAGGCAATATGATTCAATTGCTGATCCAAAAAGATCCTCCAAGTTTGTGTGAAATTAAGATTCACTACTTTGATCAATACTCAGACTGGATTGTGTCATTTCTGCTTTTTGTTTTCTAATATTGATTTTCTGGATATTTCTTGGAAGAGCAATTAAAGGCTTGTAATTGACAGAGTTTCAGCACTTAGAATTATACCAAGAAAAATGTTTTTGTCCTTGTCTATCAATGCCTTATGTTTATAGCCATGATTTTTTGATTTTGAATTTCGGTCCATTGGCTATTTAATGCACAGAATAATCCTTGATCCTGTCTTGATTTAAACTTCCTTGATTTCAGTGATCCGGATTTTCTTCAAACGTTCCTCCTAAAATCCGTCCATGATTGATTCTGCATTTATTGCTTGATCTTCCATATTTTCCATATTTTGAATAAGTGCCGACAACTTACTTTAACTTTGCTGCCTTTTCTTTACTTTTCCGGTTGAGAAGTTATTTCACTTTACTGCTTCAATTGTTACTTCACCGATCAAATGACTGCTTTACTCGGCTGCTTCTCGTTTCACTTGGTTGTTGCTCTGCTTCTTAGCGATAGTCATTTATGTAACACCCGATTTTTGAGTAGGGTATACCGAGGCGTTTAAGACTTATGAAATACCAGTCTCCATATTCATTTTAATCAAAGTATATATATACCTCTACATGTGTAATTAAAATTTGTACGTCCATGTATTTAAAATACTTAATTTCTTTAAGTGGTTTTTAATTGTCCTAAAATACTGTAATACATAAAGATTTGATAGGAGTTTGACTTGGAAGAATTAAAATCTAGCTGCATACAGTTTGGGTTTGTTGATGATAGCCTTGATATTTTCTATTATTATTATACATGTAAGTAATGTAATAACATCTCATGTAACATGCCGACTTTTCAGAAAGGGTAAAATAGTAATTGGGCATACACATTACAACCTAATTATTATTTATCCTATTTGTTTAATTAAAAAGGGATTTAGTTATTTAATTAATGACTATAAAAGGAAATAATCCCCAAAATTCCTCATAATTAGACACGCGTATATGAAAAAAAAAAAAAAAAAAGAGGACAACGACGGCGATAAATTCGACCAGCGCAGATATGCAGAACGAAATCTTCAACCGTGCGGCCAATCCGTTCATTTGTTCAAGATTCCGCAGGAGAGAAAAGTGATGACCGCGATGAGACGCAATTTTGGAAAATAAAATATCCATATTCCGTAAGTTTTCAGTTTAGCCATAGTTTTTCGTAATCGTCGAGCTCGTTTCATCAAAAATTCATATCTTTTAATCCGTAGCTCTGTTTTTCAGCCATGAGTAGTCAAAACGATCATCTTGGAGCGTAGATCATTCTAAAAATAGTTTCACAGAAAATCATCTAGGTAATCTTCAGTTTTACACACTTTTGCAGTTCGGTTTTTGACAAAAAAACATAGGATTTTAGGGCTTACTTGTTGATCAAGTAGGTTTTGGGTTTGAGGATCAAGAGTTGAAGCAGTCACTTGGCTTTTTGCTTTGAAGATTGTTTTCACATAAGGTAAGAGTCTCTTCCTAATGAGTAATTATAGTTTTATTATGATAGGATGAGTTTTGGTGTTGTTTGGTGATAGAATTCATGCTAAGTTGTAATTAATGAGATGCGATATGTTGTGGAATATTTGTGTTGAGTTTTAAATTTCTATTTTTGATTCAATAACATTAATTAAACGTAAACAAGCCTCGATTGAGTTTCTGATGCATTTGGTTCCGGCACCGGACGTACTCTTAAAGGGAGTTGAAGTTCAGGACCGTCGGAAAGGCATGAAAGGGCTTGTGCTTTGATAAATAGTATTCATCAATGTACATGTATGTGCTAGGCCTTGTCCATGTCTAGTGGTCTAAGTGCGAGTAGGATATGTGAGGAGCTTACTTGAAAACACTTAGGTGGCTAGTTAATACACAATAAAGTTACATACGTGGTAGTAAAAGATAAAAGCGTCGTTTATTCTCGGTTAGAACTAATCCATATCGGCGATGTGATACATTCATAAAAATGTGAACAATGATGCGGCTCAAAAGGTTGAAGGGTGGTGGAGGAAATTCATCGAGCGTATATGCATACCGGGAGATCCGGGACTATCGGTGCTAATCACCATAGTTGGCAAGTATATCTCGTGGTGGAATTTTCATCATGCACCTGATGTCATTGAGTAATGATGTAACCAAGATAAGTTAAGCTAGAAACATATAGTCATGATATGTCGATGGGCATGAACCCTAGATTGAGTCAGACTTATAAAGATAACCTAATAATTAATAACATGTACCTTTTTATTGTAGAACTTAGTTATTCATTAGCTTCTCACTTTTACAAAGTACTTTGTACTTACCTCCTTTGCATTTTCTTTTGTATGCATTGTGGGGTGAGAAGACGAACAGGTTGACCATGCGTAGATGGCGACTTTTGAGGGCATTGATGACTTGATGAAGCTTTAGTTATTGTACTAGACTAGTTGTATTCTTTTTCTTAGACTTATTGTACTTCTATTTCTATGACCTTTGTAAGTTTGGTTTGTACTTTTAGGATCTCGTATTGTACAAGTCTTCAGGTTTTTCGTCGTCGTATTTTAACTATCCATCTTTAGTATGGTTACTTTCTATTTTTAGTAGCATTTATGTTTCTACCCGAGTCTTTTTAGCTTTTTTTGCTTTATTTTGATACGACGATGTAGAGGCTTGCGTATAACATTAGATTTGTTTAATGCTATACGTGCCGAACGTTTCTCTTCCGAATAAGGGCTCAGTATCCGGGAGCGGGGCGTTACAGTTGGTATCAGAGAGAAGCGTCCTTCTTTCATAGGCTTCTTCCCTTTAAGATAAGACTTCTTTAGATCTTTTTGAACCCTTCTGATCTCTCTTGATCTGGGTGGTAAGTTCTTGTAGGATTATGAATCCTTAGAATGTGGTTAAGTTGCACTATGACCAAGTGAAAAGTCTCCTTAGGCGAAGATTAGGTTGAGTTTTAAGCTCACATCTCTTATGTGATCCTCTTAATTTTTGTTCCTTTCAAGAACATTTAATAGGATCACTCGTGTGGAATCATCGAATCTTTCTCTAATGTTCTTTTTTTTGAGGTTTTAATGCTTTCGTAATTCTACATTTGGTTCAAATCACTTCCTTGTAACTTGGTGTTATGCAAAATGAGTAAACGATTTTGTTCATGTTTCTACATGTCATGTTATATCATTTTTTTGTTCCAAGAATTCTGTAAATTTTCAGCCACTTAGAAAGTTGTCTTATCTACAATTTCTCTCTTTACATCAATTTAGTTTTCAATATGGATTGTACACAAATTGTTTAACAAGGAGGGGTACTCTGTTTAGAATATTCTGCAGCGGTACTCTTACTTATCATTCTGTTTTGAATAAGCTAAACACCTCCAAATGACATGGATTTTTGATATGTTGTAGAAAACATCCTGAACTATAATTTTTGCTTTGGAACCAAGTGCAAATTCGTTTGGTCTGAGCACAATCTGCAACACACGACAGTTGATGAAGTCCTGAAAATTTTTGACAGCTTATAACAGTAGATGAAAAGAATTATTTTGACCGACCTATGGCTTCCCAAAATTTTTGGTTTTTGAGCATCATATGTAAAACTAATATACTCAAAGATTTTCTCTTTTCCTCGTGTTCAAAATCCTTTCAGTTTGTTTTGTACAAATCAATTATTTCATGACTTATGTATGCACCAGAATTTCTCAAAACCATTTAAGTCCTCTGGTCAAGGAATGATAGATGTCTTTCTTCCACCCTGTAAGTTATAGTGTGGTAGGTTATGGGAGATGGGAATACTTTGATTTATCTGATTCTTAAGCTAGTTGTTACCTAGGATAAGAAGTTTGGTAGGTAGAGAAGAGGTGTTGTCATTATAGTGCTCCTCGATGGCAAGAAACGACTGCATAGTGATTTTCCAATCTTATGTCTTCATCAATAAGGTTCTCTTTTATATTCATCTAGTTTCCAACTTGGTTATACTGATTTCAAATGTTTCCCCATTTATACTAATTGTAACCCATGCTCTGGTTAAATCCTCCATTTGAAACTTCTGAAACTCGGTATAAGTCCCTTGTTACGAAGTTTTGTTTTCCAAGTGTGTACATTTTTTTATGTGCCTTATTTTTTTTAAAGATGTTTTCATCGTGTCAAATGTTTGATTTAACAAAAAAAAAGTTTATGTTTACCAAAAATCCTTCATTTTCTCTTTTCGCTATCACTTGGTTTATGTTTACCAAAATTCTTTGGCCTTGCTTTGCTCGAGATGGGTTCCACAAGAACTCCATATGCAAATTTTATCCTTTCCAAGAACTCCTCACTCGTTTCAACTAATAGTGTTAAAGGTCTCCTACGTTGGCACATAGATTTCATCATCCTCGTGTTTTGCTTTATCCAACATGAGTGAATGCTTTTGTTTCCGTGTTTTCCTTTCAGGTTAAACCACTTACCGTGCTCTAAGACTTCTGGAAATTATCCACAATATAGACCTAATTCTTTTCTACAATTTCTTTTTTTACTCCAACTCGATAATTGTTATGGTTTGTTCAAAAATTCATGTTTATGCCGGACACTCTATCCAGAATATCTGCAGCAGCACCTTCACTTCTTCTTATGCTTTGAACAGGTTAAACACCCTCAAATGAACTGAATTTTTGATATGTTGCAGAAAAAACTTTTATCTACAATTTTTCTTTTGGAATTAAGTTCATATTCTTTTTTTTTATCTCGATTTGCAATTCAACTCAGTGTTTATTAATCTGGAAATTTTGATAGCTTGTGCAATCGTCAGAAATAACTCTTTTTGACCGACTTTATCTCATTCAAAAATTCCAATATTTTTCTGTCACTTGGGAAACTCCATTATCTAAATCTTTTCTCTTTTGATCATGCTCAAACTCCTTTTCGTTTGGGCTACACAAGCTGCAAAAATCTTACACAGCAGCCTAAAAGGAATCCTCACCTCTTTTACTTAGGGTTGGGGCTAAGAGGGTAGCAAGTTACGATTTTTATGTTTAGGAGTTCCCCGAGTCTGATCTCCTTCTGAGTTAAACCTTCTACTAGGATGCTTGTAAAGCTAACATTATAGTTCTTTTGCAGTTGTAAACAAGAACGAAGATGCTATCCTCTAGCATGCCATGTTTGATGTTCAGACCCTTTTCGTGCCCTTTTGTAATTATACCTTATCTGGTATTTTATTTCTCATGTAATCCCCTCACTTGAGATCTTTAAGCTCAATAAATCCCCTTCACTTGTTTTCATGAATTACCTAAGAAACATATCTCCATAAGCCTTTCTTTTGAACAAATCCATGCTTCCTTACTTGTCAAATCAAGGAACAAGTTCCCTCTAACTCTGCATTGTTGCACCCCCATTCTTCTTTTCAAGTACAAATTTGAATGAACATTTTAATGTCAGAACATTCTTTTTACTTGTGTTTATTTTCAGCTTCCCTCCTAGGGGTAGTGTTGATTTTGTAATATTTCCATCTAATGCTACTTGTTCTTTCCAGATATGCATCTCATCTTCTTACCAGTTGGATATTTAATCCTACCTTGATATCAATCTCCAGTTACCTATATTTAACCTTCTAGCAATCTATGCTAAACCAGTTTCAAGCAGAAGGAAGTCATTTCCAATGTGCCTTCTGAACCTACTTAGCCAATCAACTTTTGAATTCCTAAACTTCGGATTTCCAATTTAGATTAATGTACCTTGTACCCTTCAATTTTAACTCTATTTCAGGCCATTTAGAGCCATGAACCGCCAGATACATTTTTTGATATTCCATCTTCTATTTTGGAGTTTCTATTACAATTTTGTCATACTAGTTGAAAGTCTATTTTATCTTAACCTTTTTTCCCACATGAGGAATAACCTTGAGCCTTATTTCCCGGCGTGTACTATTGCTCTCGAGTAGTGCAACCTTGAAACTTTGAATTGGATCATCAATGATCTTTCACACTTCATTTGAAAGTTTGAGTTAATTCTTTGAAGCCAAACTTTATCCAAAAATTCTTAAGTGTCTTTTCCTTCTTCACTGAAAGCTCGTTTATCACATACTTTTTCAAACTTTTGTTTTCCCTTACATTGCCATGAGGAAAACCCTATCTCCTTTTCAATTTTGAAATAACCTCTGTTTGAATAATCACGGACTTGATTTTTCTTTGACAAGTTCCTTTTATTTCATTACGAGACCTTTTGGTGTACTCGTTTTGTCTCTAAAGCTCATGCATGTTGAGATTCTACACTCTTTTGATTTAAATGGTTTAGTCTTCTTGGTGCTCAACTGTCACCTTCAAACTCTGTTTGTTTTCCAAGCTAACCACTTATTGTCATAAGGATTGGATCATATCTTGAGAGAGAAAGTATGGAAAATGCATGTTCTCCATCCCAACGAGACTCAGAAGTCCTTTAGCTGGGATCATTGTGGTTCTACAACAAGTTTATGTCAGAGTGATGAATGAAGCCACAAGATAGCAGTTGCAATCATCCGGAGAAACCAAGATGCATAGAGAGTTGGAACATTACCACCGATGATCTTTCATGAGGATAGAGATAGAAATGTTTTCTACAACAATGGTTACCACACCAACATGTAGATGTTAACATTTGAAGCTCTGCATGGAAAGCGTAGAATGCCAGTTTTCTAGGATGAAGTGGAGCAATGAAATAATACAAGACCAGAGTTATACAACAAGAAAACAAGAAGATTGAAGTGGATCGTCGCAACCTCAAGTTGGCTCAAGACAAGCAGAAGAGTTGTGAAGATGGAAAAAGTAGACGGTGTGGGTCCGAAGTGAAGATAAAGTGTATCTAAAGACGTCCATCTTGTGCCAGTGATGAACTATTGCTTAACCAATGTTGATGTGGATGCAAGCGTGGACCTCGTAGTAATTGAGAGATCTTCATGTATGTAGAAGAAACAAGTGCACTTTGGAGTGGTGGATAAAGAAAGTCAAGGAAGAAGACATACAACTAGACTTGGTTCAATAAAGCAGACACACAATGGCAAAGATGACATGAGAGTTAGAAGACGAGACACTTTGCAAGTCCAGGGTTCAAGTACCTCTCGGTTAAATTCGATTCGAGGATGAAACTCCTCTTAAGGGGAGGAATGTAACATCCCGACTTTTCGAAAAGGGTAAAATAGTAATTGGGCATACATTCTTACTGACTAATTATTATTTATCCTATTTATTTAATTATAAAGGATTTAATAAAAAAGAGATTTAGTTATTTAATTAATGGCTATAAAAAGGAAATAATCCACAAAATTCCCTCATAATTAGACACGCATATTCGAAAAAGAAGAAGAATAGGAGAATGACGGCAGAGATAGAGTTAGCAACACGAGAGATGCAGGCGAAATCTTCAACCGTCATGGCCAATCCATTCATCTGTTCAAGATGCCGTAGGAGAGAAAAGTGATCACCGCGATGAGGCGCAACTTTGGAAAATAAAATATCCATATTCCGTAATTTTTCGATTTAGCCTTAGTTTTTCATAATCGTCGAGTTCGTTTCTTCAAAAATTCATATCTTTTAATCGTAGCTCTGCTTTTGACCATGAGTAGTCAAAGCGATCGTCTTGGAGTATAGATCATTCTAGAAATAGTTTCATAGAAAATAACCCGAGGTAATCTTGATTTTACATGCTTTTGCGATTCGGTTTTGACAAAAAAAAATATAGGATTTTAGGGCTTACTTGTTGATCGAGTAGGTTTTGGGTTTGAGGATCAAGAGTTGTAGCAGTCACTTGGCGTTTTGCTTTGAAGATTGTTCGTAATTAAGGTAAGAGGCTCTTCCTAATGAGTAATTATAGTTTTATAATGATAGGTTGAGTTTTGGTATTGTTTGGTGATAGAATTCATGCTAAGTTGTAATTAATGAGATGTGATATGTTTTGGTATATTTGTGTTGAGTTTAAATTTCTATTTTTGATTCAATAACATTAATTAAACGTAAAGAAGTCTCGATTGAGTTTCTGATGCGTTTGGTTCCGGCACCGGACGTACTCTTAAAGGGAATTGAAGTTCGGGACCGTCGGATAGGCATGAAAGGGCTTGTGCTTTGATGAAATAGTATTCATCAATGTCTGTGTATGTGCTAGGACTTGTCCGTGTCTAGTGGTCTAAGTACGAGAGTAGGAGATGTTAGGGAGCTTACTTGAAAACACTTAGTTACTAGTTAATACACAATAAAGTTTCATACGTGGTAGTAAAAGCAAAAATGTCATTTATTCTCGGATAGACACTAATCCATATCGGCGATGTGATACATACATAAAAAGGTGAACAACGTTACTGGCTTAAAAGGTTGAAGGGTAGTGGAGGAAATTCATCGAACGTATATGCATACCGGGGAGATCCCGGGACTATCGGTTCTAATCACCGTAGTTGGCAAGTATATCTCGTGGTGGAATTTTCATCATGCACAGTGTCCTTGAGTAATGATGTAACCAAGATAAGTTAAGCTAGAAATGTATAGTCATGACATGTCGATGGGCATGAAGTGAACCCTTGATTGAGTCGGTCTTATAAAGTTAACCTAATAATTAATAAAAGGAACCTTTTCATTGTAGAACTTAGTTATTCATTAGCTTTTCACTTTTACTAAGTACTTTGTACTACCTCATTTGCATTTTCTTTTGTATGCATTGTGGGGTAAGAAGGCAAACATGTTGACCATGCATAGATGGCGACTTTTGAGGACATTGATGACTTGATGAAGCTTTAGTTTATTTCCTTGTAAAGGTTGTACTTAGACTAGTTGTATTCTTTTTCTTAGACTTATTGTACTTCTATATCTAAGACCTTTGGTACGGTATACCATTTTTTTCTAAGACCTTTGTAAGTTTGGTTTGTACTTTTAGGATCTCGTATTGTACAAGTCTTTGGGTTTTTCGTCGTCATAATTTAACTGTTCATATTTAGTATGGTTACTTTCTATTTTTAGTAGCATTTATGTTTTTACCCGATTATTTTTACCTTCCGTTTGCTTTATTTTGATACGACGACGTAGATGATTGCGTATAACATTAGATTTGTTTAATTCTATACGCGCCGAATGTTTCTCTTCCGAATAAGGGCTCGGTATCCGGAAGCGGGACGTTACATCTCCTGCTTCCAAATTGCTATTTGGATAGATTGATTATATCCTATTCCTGAGACTAAGTTCGGATATCGGGGAAGAAAAAAAAAAAAAAAACTTTGTTATACATTTTATATTTCTCCATAGAAACTCTTAGACAATCATTATCTTCTCATTTATTATTACAACAAATTTTACCTTGAGTTACTTGAAGTTATAACTTATTTCTACTTCTATCAGTTTCTTTCCGTTCTGTTTCCCATTAATAAAAAATAAATAAAACCATAATAAGTACTGTTGGTATATATATATGTACATACTGTCATACAGGTGGGATTATTAGCTTTGTTTATTCTACGGTTTCTTTCATCTTCAACACTATCTTCAACTAAAATAAAAAGTTTACCTTCACCACCAACCTATGTTGTTTTTTTTCTTTGATGTTAATCTCCTTTAAATCCTTGATGGGCCAGTATATAACTCATCAAACACTGATTTTTCGTTTCCCTCCTTCCATCTAGTCGTAACGAGTTAGTCAGGAGAAGCGGCATATTTACGGACATCGAGAAGGAGATGAGTTTTTTTCTGATCGAGAGAATCGTTCTAAAATGTTGCGGAACTTTGAATATGAGAAGGGTTAATTTGTATGTTTTGAGCCGTTAGGTAATGATGGTGTTAATATATGTTACTACGGAGAGGAACACAGGTTGATAGCATTCAGTTTTGCAAGTTGCAATTGGAAGCTTATACTGCTATTTTCGGTATGCAAATTGTTATAGAAGTGTACATCATCTCAACTGCTCTATAGGTAAATGTGAAGTGGGAAACTATGTGACCTCAGCTACACTAGCTAAGAATAGTAAATGTGTGTTGACACCAGAGATGATGCCGGATGAGAGTCGTATGCTATAATTAGTCGAACGGATCGGAGGTGAGTTCATTTTATTATTGGATATTTGTTTATAAGGACTAGTTTGAGTACTTAATAGGCATTTAGGACACTAAGAAATCTTATTTGTTTATAAGGACAAATTATGTTTAACTTTCCTAAATTACCCTTTCTTCTAATCTTTCTCTCAGGTTATGGAGAATTGCCTGCTCCTTTACCGGTGATGGAGAATTGCTCCACCAGTCCCCGGCAAGTGTGTCACTAGTCTCCGGCGAATTGATCCATCCACTACAAAAAACATGTTTTTTAGCGGCGAATTATTTCCATCGCTAAAGCTGAAAATCCGCCGTTAAATCTTTTTCGCGGCGGTTTTAAATCCGCCGCATCTGCCTTCGCCGCTAAAAGTTTTAGAGCCTTTCCTGGCGAATTTTCGTGTCCGCCGCAAAGAACTTTTTGTGGCGGATATGTCCACCAGTAATTGACTAAAAACCCGCCAATAAAGCATTGATTCAGCTTAAGACGTGTTGCAGGTAAAAAAGGATTTACTGGCGGATATTCCTCCACCACAAAATAACTTTTATTGGCGAATCAAAATAACCGCCACTAATGGCATTATTTCAGCTAAAGCTGATTTAGGGGTTTGGCGAATAAAATAATATATTTAAAATCCAAAAACAACAATAGAAAAACAATTTAAATATTTAAAATTAAATCAAATACCAACCCCATAAATTTCTCCAGGGCAAAAAAGAAACATTTATACAGAATGTTCCATAAAAATCACATTAATACTCTACATAAATAATTAACTAAATAAAATTAAAGTTAGTAATCAGACTATATATATAGACGACTATTAAATGCTATACAACCAATCATAAGCCTTGCAGCATGGTCTTCCACCTAAAATTCAAAGTTACATGAAAAAAATTAAAGAAATTCATTAAAAAAAAAAAAACTGAAGAAATTAATACAAAATAAAAATTATAGATCACTGAAACAAAAATTAAGCAATTAATTCAACTGTTAGCTCAGAAGCAAGATACTTGCACTACAAATTACCCTGCTCCTTTTTAAACTTATGCTACTGAAAGACAAAGCCATTTAAACAAACCTGGAGGAAAAAGAGCATATATAAAAGTCCTTAACCCCGCCATACTGAAGGTTTGACGCTGCTCGGATAACTACCATTGAAAGTCTCCTTAAGATATGCTCAGAATGCAAAAGGCATGTTATGTGAATGTTACAAACTCACCTAAAAGCTTAACCTGTTAAACAGAGTGTAGAAATGAAAACACCAACAGACAACTGGATAACTACCTGCAGATCGAAATCAGTAATCGAACGAGGAGTGCGGGTAAGAAAGACTTGATCTACTATGGGTTCTATCTGCAACGCATGCTTGTCCAGTCCTGAGTTGTTTGTTGGAACAGGACACCATCCAAGAACAGGGGTGCCCTAGGCACTCTGCAACCTACAAAGAAGTGAACGGAAAAAAGGGTTATCGAATTGGAATACTAAAAAAATAATTGGGATCTTCTCTAACCAGAATCTTTAAGATCCCAAATCACCTTGGAGAAAACAATCTTGCTCTGTTCCCTTCGGTTTTACGAAGTAGGCAAAAAGAATATGGATCGTCTGGAGTTAAAAAAATTACTACAAACCAAAAGAATCCAGAAACATTTTGGATCTGCCACTAACTATAGATGCAACATGTTGTCAACATACCTTAGTGCATAGTTTTGCAGCTTCCTTGTAGTCTTTCTGCTTCAGCTTACAAGCTGTGTTATTCAAATTTCTAGAAACGTTCAATGCTTTAGCCTGTTTCTTCTCATCCTCGCTGAAAGAAGAATCATACTCGATATATTTTGCAGCCTGTGTGGATCACAGTAACAAAAGCATAAGATTTCAAACATATGATGAGACAAACAAAATCAACATCACAACGAAAGAAAAGTAACTGGAGAGAGTTTTAAATGTTTAACACCAGATGAAGTGTTTACCTTCTCGTATCACCAGAAAATCTCTGTATCACCAAATTAAACTGTACGATACAGATGTAATGTGTTAATCATCAAGCTTTTCAAGCTAAAGAATAAGATAATCCGGGTCCACAGACAAACTATGATCAACCTTCATTGATTGCACAAAAATTAAAAGTTAAAGGAAAGTCTTACTGTACTTGAACAATAGGTAACCTTATTATTAATAACCAGGAAAACAGAGGAATCGCACTTCAATGTGTTTAAAGAAACTATCTAGAGAGTATTTACCGTATCATATCCATCTACATCACAGAAATGACTTTGAAGACCCTTTACCGGAAAGTAAACTTTTAGCCATTTATCTTTTTTTAATAAGAAACGGTCCCTAATCCATTTTTTTCTAAATACACAGGCCCAAAATTTTACTATTGGCCATTAATCACAGGGTCTTGTACTGACAGTTGTAGCCCCATACGTAACTTCCTTCGTTTTTCAGAGAATACGCATCCATGTCATCGATCAAACGGTGCTCGTACGGTCGTACCTGTAATTTAAAAGCAGGGTTCTTGAATTTACAAGATAAAAGTATAAACAGAGTGAATGCGAAAACTTTGATTATAAGTCACTAACCATATGCCAGCTGCCTCAAATAAAATTGGTATCCAAAATACTGACTTGTAAGAAATAAATGTGAAGAAGGATTATACATACCGGCCTCCCAGGATGAAAAGGTATCTCAGGTCCTCCAGTGATTTCAACGGCAACCACTCCAGCCAACTAATTGAGTTATTAATTAAGGTAGTTAGTATTGGTACTAGTACTAATACTGAATATGAATAATGGTGATTTAATTAGCAGAATAGCACTGTATATAGAAAAGTAGTAGTTTACCACTTGGTAGAAATCAACATAGGAAAGGACATGAAATCCTGCCCTGATCAAATCCAACTTAAAGACTGTTAATTCATACATACACATATGGGGATACTTTGTCTTTACACTTTCCTAAAGACATTAAAAGGTTCATAATTAATCAACAATAACCCGAGATAAAGGACATCCATACTGAAAAAACGTGAAAAGATGACAACATTTTTAACCCAACATGCAAAAGAAATTTATATGCCACCCTAATTAAAAATAAAGTTTAAGCAGTTAGATAGTTTGGACTGATGCACACACAAAATGAAGATCATAACAGACACTGATGCAGACTTATCAAGGCACAACAAGACCACTGAACAAAGACCTAAACTCTTTGTTGAGACACTTGAGCAGACTAAAATAATATAAAATCTCTTAGAGGAAATTAGTACCCATGTCACCAAGCTTTGTTCTTGAAGAGGTAGAGTATGATCAACAGACTTACATCCCGTAAGGAGCTTAAGAAGTACAACCACACCAAAGCTGTATACATCACTTCGCATTCAATTGCCAAGTCATTGCAAACCTGCCAAACCACGAAAAATAAAGCATCATTGCCATACTGTTCTGTAATCATGACAAGTGATCTGGCTTATGATTAGGAGTAACATTTATCAGAGTAAAACACGTTGTCTTACTCAGGGGCATGGTAATCAAATGTCTCAAGAACACGGGTGGAACGCAGACGCGCTGCCATGTCAGGGGCTTGATTCGATAAATCCCTGTAATCATCCAAAGCTTATCGCTACCGTAACTGTGCAAGATATAGTAATGTATCAACTGTTATATATCATATGGAGTTGAAATGTAAGTTAATTACCTGAAATTTCAATCTATTCTTGAGAAGTCTGTAATAAGCGAAGACAGTCTCTGTACAATTTCAACTTGGCTTGCCAATGTTAATAGAGGGAAAGTAATGGCTACAATCTGTACAATTTCAACTTGGCTTGCCAATTTCAATCTATTACTCAGTTAAAGTTTGCATAAATTTCAGAACCACTATCCGGAAATAACATGAAATTATATCATATACCAGATTTACATCAAGAATGAAAAGCTAAGGAGTACACAATTAACACTACACTGTCAAAATTGACTGGAGGATTTGTCAATTACACAAGAAAAATATGTCAAATAATCAATGGATCTTGTAGAAAGACTCAAATGAAGGACCTTAAGAAAATTCACAACTGACCATCTGAACCCTAAAACTCAAGTTCCAGTCTAACACACAGATGGAAGAAGAAAAGAGAAATTGAGCGAGAAGAGAATATAAATCAAGAAAAGATAAAAGCACCTTTACAATTTCGAAGCCTCGACAGCATATTTGTTTCGCGAAGAGCAGAAAAGAGCAATGTCATGGGCTTTACGAAGAAAGGCGGGTGATCGACGCTAATCGAATGAAATCCACAAACGCGACGGAACAAAATCCACAAACGCGAACCGAACAAAATCCACAAACCAGAAATCGGCTGGCGAAATAGACGAAGCTAATCGAATGAAAATTCAGAAAATCCCTCGATGTGGCCGACATCTCACGGGAGAAGATGAAGACATTGGGAGGGGAGCGAAACCCTATTTTCCATACTTAATTGACTTTTCGTTTTATTTTTGGGTAAAAAATAACTTGTCTTTTGGATTTTATGTTAAAGAAAATAATGTATTTGCTAGTCGTCCTGTTTCCAGCATAAATATTTTTAGTTTTTATAATGATTTTTAACGGTGGATTATGGAGGACCACCAATAAAAATAGTAGTTTTCTTTGTGGATTTTTATAATCCGCCGCTAAATCAATATTAAAATGAACCCTTATTTGTTTTGTTTTACGGATGTCTAAAACCACCGCTTAAACAACATCACTAATGCGGTGGAATTTAAAATCCACCGTTAAAATCCGCCGCTAAATATCAAGTTTTTTGTAGTGATCCTTCCATATCGTTTCTGTGTTCTTTTTCTTTTCCGTTTGGTATTATATATTCATACTATGTTGTTCGACATCCCAATATTATAAATTTTCATTGATGCTTTGAATTTTTGTGGAGCTTTCTTCCGACAACCACCACTCGAAGCCATTTCCAGCTCAGCTCAACAGCTCTTTTATCAGCCGCTCTGTAGACCTAGGAAGACGAGATGATGCCGACTTCATCAACTCGCACAAGCACAACAGCTCCGACTTCTCCATTGGAGCTTCCCAAGCCTTCATTTTCTATGGAAATCTAGCAATTCCAGCACTTTCTGAGCGATCTCAGGGCTAATGTTCCGGCCTCCAGAAATTCACATGATTCATGTGGTGATTTCTCATGATTTTACTGATTTGAACAATGATTTTGAACTTTTTTTTTTGTTGATTTGGGTTTTGCTTGAGTTTTGCAGGGTTTGAAGGCTGATATTAATTGAATTTAATTTGGTATGATTTCTAAATAACTTATTCCCTGTCTGTTTTCTATGATTTTTGTGTGTTTTCAACAATATTGATAAACCGAACACAGTCTACACAGATACAACGGCACATTCTGTGATTTTTGAAACTTTGGGTGTATTAGTATATGTAAAAATATCATTCTAGTCTTGTTTTTTTACCTTTGTCTTTTTCCTTTCATTAGTCTCTTTACATCCAGTAGGTGAATTGTTTTACTAGTTTGCTGGGAAATTTTTGAATCAGCTTGTTTTTGTTCAAGATGTTTCAAAATCTGTAAGAAACCTTCTGTTATGCATCTTTTGACCAATTTGTTTGAGCTGGAAAAAAAATATATACAACGGCACATCAATATGGTAATAAACAAGTTGCTTCTCTTCTTCTCAATCGTATTTGTATAAGTATTGTTTTTCCTCCTCGCTGCAAGCATTCATGTAAATGTTAATGTTTTTCTCATTACCTTTTATTGCCCCCATGCCATCTTTGTTTTTTGCAATATGATTGTTGGTATGTGTTTTCAAGATGATTTTTTTTGTTTTTATATGCACTTATGGGATTTGGTTTTGATGCACTAATTGTTGCACATGTATTGTCATTGTTAAAGTTGTGAAACTCTTGTTGTGATGTCACTCTTGATGCGGGTGTCATTCTTGTTGTAGTGATAATACACAATATCACTCTTGGATAAAGACATTGTATATGTGAATGTTGATGTCACTGCATAAAATGTTTTTGACATTGGTTATCACTGTATAAGGTGTCACTTCATAAAATTTTGGCCTCCGTTTGTTTTGGGGTGGTCAATGAATCGCGGTGGTGAATGCATTGGGGTGGTCATTGCATCGCGGTGGTGAATGCATCGCGATGGCCACTGCATCACGGTGTCAATGCATCGAGGGTGGTCAATGCATCGCGGTATCACAGCATCACGGTGTCACTTCATCGTGGTTGTCCCTGCATCATGGGTGGCCAATGCATCAAAAGATATAGCCATTTGAAGTCAAATTCTAAAAGAAAAAAACCGATTTTCTAAAATTAAGTAGGAAAAATATCAAATGTCATCGCGGTGTCGCTTCAACAGATGTAACAGCATCACGATGGTCACTGGATCACGGTGGTCAATGCATCACGGTGGTGACTACATCAGGGGTGCTCAATGCATTGCGGTGTCACTACATCACGGTCACTTCATCGCGGTGTCTCTGCATCGTGGTGTTTCCTGCATTGGGGGTGGTCACTGCATCGCGGTGTCTTTGCATCGGGGGTGGCCACTGTATCGTGGTGGTGAATGCCGATGTCACTGCATAAATTGCTGATGTCACGCATATATGATTAACGATGTCACTGCATAAAATGCTGATGTCATTGCATATTTGATTCCCGATGTCACTGCATAAATTGTTGATGTCACTGCATAAAATGTTGATGTCACTGCATATTTGATTACCGATGTCACTGCATAAATTGTTGATGTCACGTATATATGATTGCCGATGTCATGCATATATGATTGCCAATGTCACTGCATAAATTGTTGATAAAGTTTGGGCTCGATGAAGCCATAAAAAAGCAAGATTGAGCTTGACTCGCTAAGTAATCGATATAGCTCGACTCGGCTCGTAAGGTCGATTATTTTCTTTGAATTCATTTAATTTTTAATAAAATATAACAAGATCGAGCTCGACTCTTTAATTGTGGTCAATGCATCGCGGTTGTTAGTGCATCGTGGTGTCACTTAATCGTGGTGTCTCTGCATTGGGGGTGGTCACTGCTTCCGGTGTCTCTGCATCGGGGTGGTCCTCATCCCGTGTGTCTCAGATCGGGGTGGTCACTGCATCGCGGTGTCTCTGCATCGGAGGTGGCCACTGCATTGGGGTGGTCAATGGATCTGGGGTGGTCAATGTATCGCGGTGTCACTTTATCGAGGCTTCTCTGCATCGTGGCGTCTCTGCATCGGGGGTGTCACTGCATCACGGTGGTCACTGCATCGTGGTGTCGCATCGCGATGGTCACTGCATCGCAGTGTTCTCTACATCACGGTGCCACTTCATCGAGGTCTTTCTGCATCGCGGTGTCGCTTCATCACCGTGTCTCTGCATCGCGGTGTCGCTTCATCGCCGTGTCTTTGCATCTCGGTGTCGCTTCATCGCAATGTCTCTGTATCTGGGTGGTCAATGAAACGCGGTGGTCATTGCATCGTGGTGTTCAATGAAACGTGGTGGTCACTGCATCGCGGTGGTTAATGCATCGTGGTGATCAATGCATCGCGGTGGTCACTGCATCGCGTTGGTCACTAAATCGCCGTGTCTCTTCATCGTGATGTCTCTGCATCGTGGTGTCTCTACATCGCGATGTCTATGCATCGCGGTTGTTAGTGCATCACGGTGGTCTCTGCATCGCGGTGGTCATTGCATCGGGCGTCGCGGTGGTCAATGCATCGGGATGGTCAATGCAGCGGGGTGGTCAATGCATCGCGGTGGTCAATGGATCTGGGGTGGTGAATGCATCGCGGTGTCACTTTATCGAGGCGTCTCTGCATCAGGGGTGTCACTGCATCGCGGTAGTCAATGCATCACGGTGTCACCTCATCGAGGTGTCTTTGCACCGCGGTGTCTCTGCATCGGGGTGATCACTGCATCATGTTGTCTCTGCATCGGGGGTGGTCACTCCATCACGGTGTCCCTGCATCGTGGTGTCCCTTCATCACGGTATCTCTGCATCGCGGTGTCTCTGCATTACGTTGTCACTTCATCGGTTCCCTTCATCGCGGTGTCTTTGCATTGCGGTGGTCAATGTATCGGTGTGGTCAATACATCGCTGTGATCAATGAAAAAAAAACTATCAACATCCAGAAAGAAAAGAAAAGAAAAACTATCAACGTCCTGAAGAACAAAAAATAAATAAAAAGAAAACAAAAAAAAACAAAACAAAACAAACTATCAACATCCAGAAAAAAATAAATAAATGGAAAAGAAAAGAAGCACACAAACAACATCAACAACTTTATTTCTGTAACGCCCCGTTCCCGGACACCGAGTCCTTATCCGGAAATCAAAACGTTCGGCACGCATAATATTAAATAAATAATATTACACGTAAGCCTCTACTGTGTCGTATCAAATTAAAGCAAACGGAAGCTAAAAAGACTCGGGTAATTTTTTCAAATGACCAAGAATAGAAGTACTAAAGATAGAATAGAATGTAATACTTATTACATCGGAAACCAACGAATCCAAAGGTATGAATCTCAAAACTAAAAGGAAACTACAAGTTCCAACAATAATCCAGACCTGGGAAAATAAACGTAAATAAAAGAATAATAAACAAGGTCTTCAAATCCGGCGTCCTCAAATGTCGTCATCAAAGTCCTCCTCGAAATCATCACTAACCTGTTCGTCTTCTCTCCCCCAAACACATAAATAAACATGCATTTGAGGTAAGTACATTTGTACAAAGTAAGAAGTAGAAGCTACAATTCAATTAAGGTTATTATTTAAGATATTATCTTAGTGAGACCGACTCAATTTAGGGTTGACTTCGTGTCCATCAACACGTCATGACTAAACGTTTCTAACTTAGCTTATCTCCATTACATCATTACTCAAGGACACTGTGCATGGCGTTCATCAGCTTGAAGATATACTTGCTAACTAACGGTGATTAGCACCGATTAGCTCCGGGATCTCCCCGATATGCATATACGTCCGATGAATTTCCTCCACTACCCTTCAGCTGTTTAAGGCCAATAGCATTGTTCACCTTTTATGAACGTATCATATCGCCGATATGAAATAGTGTCTAACCGAGAATAAATGATGTTTTAGCTTTTACTACACATATGTTATTATTAATGTGAATTAACTAACCACCTAAATGTTTTCAGAACAAAACTCACCTTAACAACTCTACTCCCTCGCTTAGACAACTAGACATCACATCCTATCAATTACACAGACATTGATGAACCCTAGTTCATCAAAGCACAAGCCCTTTCATGCCCTTCCGATGGATCCGAACTTCAACTCCCTTTAAGAGTACATTCAGTGTTTTAACTGAACGAATCAGATGTTCAATCGAAGCTTGTTCATATTTGATTAATGTTAACATATCATGATTAAGGGTTTAAAACAGTGAAAACACGATTATGAGGCCAAAAACCAAGCTAAAATGCTAGAGTAGTGAAAACAAGATAAAACAGGCCAAATGCCCGTTTTAAACCTTATGGACGCCCGTCCGTAATCAAACACCCGTCCACTAACCTCGGACGCCCGTCCGTCAAAAAAATTACATCCTGAATAAAAAATCTGACCTCAAACGCCCGTCTGCCTAATTCAGACGCCCGTCCGAGTTACTAGGGTCTCAAACGCCCGTCTGCCTAGTGCAGACGCCCGTCCGACTGGGTTTTCTCCAAAACTCTAAAATCTTCACAACTTGATTTCTAAATCGTTTCTAACCTAATTAACCTCGTTTTCAGCACAGTAACACGTAGAAAATATATTTAACATCTATGATCCTTTGATCAACGAAAAAGCATAACTTTCTTGCATCTACGCATCATAAATCTTGATCTAAACCTCAATAACAATAATTGGAATTGTAGGAAGAGCCTCTTACCTTTTAAGCAGCAAATTCCAACTCCAAACCACGTAAAAACAAAGAAAAAGCGATCCTTTTACAGAAAACATGTGATAAATCAAAACTTAGATTAGATTCGATCACACGCTTCTAAACGATAAAAACTATGAATTGATGAGTTTGAATCATTCAAACTCGAAGAAGAACAAGGCTAAGGCTTAATCATACCTTATCAAAGCTTCAACTTTTTGATGTCCAAACGTTGCTCTCTTCACCACGATTCCGGTGCTCGACTCTGATCTGAAAACCGTCAAGAATCGATTTAGAAATTGATGAAAAATCCTCAGCCCTAATTTGCTCTCTTCTCACACGCAGAAGACAATTTGAAGTTGGAAAAAATCTGATTAAAACTTTTAGCGGCTGATTAGGTTGATTTTCCTTAAATAGGAAAAATCCGAATATTACCTAATTGCACTGATTTTCCTTAATCACCCTTATTAAATCAGATTTTCTTCCTTAAATATTTATACATATATCTCGAAAATATACATATAAATATCCAAATTATTAAACTCCGAATAAAAGGAACCGAACCCAATATTTCGTTTTCACAAAATGACACGTCTGCCCTTTCCCAAATATCGGAATATTACATTCTTCCCCCCTTAAAGGAGTTTCGTCCTCGAAAGTTAGAACATACCTGGTAAGTCCATAAAATCTGGAAACTCGGTGATCATATCGTCCTCAACTTCCCAAGTAGCTTCATCCGGTGAACGATTGCTCCATTGCACCAGAACCAAAGGAATCAACCGTCTCTTAATCATCTTTTCTTTCCGGTCCAAAATTCTGATCGGTGTCTCATCATACGGAAGATTGTCTTGAAGAATCTCCGGATCAACAGTAGTCTCAACATCCATCTTGGTCAAACACTTCTTCAACATCGAGACATGAAACACGTTGTGGACTCTTGACATGGATTCTGGTAACTTAAGCTTATATGCCAACGATCCAACCTTTTCCAAAATCTCAAAAGGTCCAACGTACCTAGGGCTTAGCTTTCCCTTTTGACCAAAGCGTTTCACTCCCTTAATTGGTGAAGCTCGTAGTTAAACTCTTTCACCAACCTCAAACTCAAGTGGTCTCCTTCTAACATCTGCCCAACTCTTCTGCCTATCTTGAGCCGCCTTCAGATTCTTCTTGACCAACTGAACCCTTTCTTTAGCTTGCTCAACCAATTCCGGCCCGGTGATTTGTCTTTCCCCGACTTCATCCCAAAACAGCGGCGTTCTACATCTTCTTCCATACAATGCTCCAAACGGTGGCATGCCAATACTTGCATGATAACAATTGTTGTAAGCAAACTCCGCTACCGGTAGGTAATCATCCTGTTAAGGGTGTTTTTATATGTTTTATAAGGCTATATTTTATGATAATTTCCCCCCGTATTTGTATTATTTGCATAAAGAAATAAGTGTTTAGACGAAATATTGAGCATGTGGTGTTTTAGTAAGTTAATCACAAAATTAGTCAATTTATGCGTTTTATTGATGAATTTATATTTAATTGGACATTATTACATTTTGGGATATTTTTATGTGTTATAGATGCACAAATTCGAGCTCAAGAGGTAATTCAAAGATGATCAAGTCGGGTTTAATTAAAGAGGAAGAGATAATGGTGATTGGATTTGATTGGAAAGAGATAGATATGAGAAAATCAAGTTTTCGCGTCTGGGGTCAAGCGTCCGCATTATTGAACGGCCGTTCAACTGGTCAAGTCTGAAGATAGTGGGCGAAGGCGTCCAGGATGATATTTTGGATTCAGCAAGTTTGGACGCTGTAGTGGACGCTGCCTAGACGTGCGTCCAATCCCAGCTCGGCCCGACTCAAATAAGTTTTGCAATCTGGATCAAGCGTCCATGACCTTGGACGGGCGTCGGTGCCGACTTAACCCTAGCCGACCTAAAATCCTATAAATAGCAGCGTGTATTAAACCCTGGGGACATCTCATACACATTATTCCCTCATAACAAACCCTAGCAGCCGCATCATTCAAGGAGGAGAGTCAAAGATGAATCCTTCCATCCCAATGATTATGTCTAACAACATGATTGTTGGCTAAACGCATAGCGATGGAACAACCGGAGGATATCACATCAACGCTCATCACAACCATGATTCGTTAGTTTATCTTTAGTTATGATTTTGAATATTTTGTTTTATTTATCGTTTGAATCTTGATTTATTGGTTAAGAGTTTCATTAGATAGAAATGTCAATGAACCTCTATGTTGTTTGAATTTTTATGGAAATATAATTCAAAGAATAGTTTTCTATTTCAATCGATACAATTGATGACGTTTTGAGGAATCATATATCGTTAGTTGGGTATTACAATTTGGGAAACGAATTGTTGATCTTGTGATGAATGTTATTTGTTTTTCTTGGAAAAGTAAACAAACCTTAGAAATTGATCTAAAGGAATTTAGTCGGTTTCGTGATTGATCATACCAATAAAAGCTCGTATTCGAATCATAAACCGTTGTCTGATCGTTGAGTGATAAATTCTAGGTGTTCTCTTGTTTCCCTTTTATAATTCAAACCAAAATCGCTTTATTTCAACGCTAGTCTTAAGTTTAGTTCATTGCAACCTCAATTTTTGCTGTTCGCTTTTCTCGCATATTTCCAATTAAATCGTATCTGGACGCCCGTCTGTCTTAGAGGACGCTCGTCCACTCTTGAATATCTCTTGTTTGCTGTTTGTTTTAGTTGCTGTTTTATTTTCTTTTCCTTAGATTTTTAGTTTATTTCTTAGGTTTAGTTTATAGTTAGATTAATCTTAGTTTTAAGTAATTAGTGACATAACCAACTTAGGAGTTATACCTCAATCTGATAACTATACGATTCCTTAGGGCGACTCGGCAACACCTTATACTACGTGCTTATACTTGGGGTGTTCCGATAATATAAATTTAAAACACGTTTTTAACGAACAAGTTTTTGGCGCCGTTGCCGGGGAATCGGTAACGGTTGTCAGATTCTTCGTAGGTATAGTTTCTCTAGTTAGTAACTTTCTTAGGTTTTAGATTAGTTTTGTTTTCCTTAGTCTCAGTTTGTTTATCTTCTGCTTTCCTTGTTTTTTCTCGCTCGACCGCGTTTTGACTTTTGAACGAACGTCCAATCATACAGACGCCCGTTCATTCTGAGGAAAATTCCCTTTTTATCTGTTTAACTGATCGAACGAGCGTCTGGCCTCTCCAAACGCCCGTTTGTTTAGTAAATACGCCTCTGAATCGCTTTTAGTACACCAGGCGGCGTCTATTGAACCAGCATTTACCGTCCGGGAACTTCTCTAGACAAACGCTCGTTCACGATTACGAACGCCCGTCCGCTTATCTTTCTTGTTCTTCTCCTTTCTTCTCTTAGCTTGTATTCCAAGGTTAACTCTTACATCAACTCTCGACTTTAGTCGTTGTTGACCTCTCTCAATTGTCCTCCTGGTTTATGCAAACCGGAAGCAAGAAGGACCTCTCCTCTTTGATCCAGTAACCGAACGGTCCATCCTAAGAAGAAGGCTTTTTCCGATCTAGACATCATGGTGACCAAGTTCAAAATCCGAATCTAGTTCCTCCTAATCCAGCCCTCCCAAATCAAAATCCAGACCCTCAAGCTCAAATTGAATCGGCTCCTTCAACAAATACAGCTTGTTACAACAACAACGAATCAAGAAGTCGGCTACAAAACCAATTGCAACAACTCCATCAAGCCCAAAGAAGCCCAAATAAATCAAGACCCCTATGCCCCTTATCTTAACCAAGACTTCCTGGAGGGGCATAGACCTATTCGACCTCCAGATATGGGGCAAGTACATTTCGATCTAAAGAATGGAGTGGTTGGACTGGTCCAAAATAGCTCTTTTCACGGCACTGCTCAAGAAGATCCTCATGACTTCTTGTCCACTTTTGTTCAAATTTGCGAAGCAGGCCATTATCCGGGTGTTGATTCTGAGATTGTTAAGCTGAAACTTTTCCCGTTTGCTTTAAAAGGTGAAGCAAACAGATGGTTCAAATCCTTACCCCATCACTCTCTCCATACCTGGGCCGATGTTAAAAGAGCCTTCGCTCTGAAATTCATTTCACCTGGAACGATAATGGGCCTTAAACGTGATATAGCTAATTTTGAGCAATTAGAAGGAGAAAGCATAGGAAAGGCCTGGGAAAGGTTGAATTTGTTAATGAGGAAATGCCCTAACCATGGATACACTCGACATGAACTCCTAGAATTATTCTATCAGGGTGTTACTCAACCCAATAGAGATTATCTAGATTCCACAGCTCATGGATCTTTTCTCAAGCGGAGGAGATGATGCTTTGCTATATGGTAGTCAAAACAATTGCCAAGAACAACATGTGGTCAACCTCTAGGAAGACCCATGTTGAGGAAGATAAGAGGAAATCTGTTGCAAGCGATCCTGTGACACAGATGTTGGTTGCTCAAGTGGAAATGATAAACCAACAGATGGCTAATTTACAAATGCAAAAACCGAAGGATCGGCGGATATGAGTCTTCCGGGAACGCAGCGAGCAATGAGAACGGAGATGAAGTAAATGCGATAGGCAACCGTAATCAAATTTTTCGTAATTTCAATCAAGATTCGGTCAATCAAGCTATAATCCAAACCGTAACTTTTCCGAAATCCGCAAACAGCTTATTATATCGCCACCGGCGCATCCAATTCAACCGCCTTTCAACTCCAACAATCAAAGGCCCCAAGGCAATTGGGCTCAAACACAAAATCCACAGCCCACCTCTATCTCTCAAAGAAATTCGATGAGCTAGTAGATATGGTGCAAGCACTAGCCACCGGTCAAAAGGCGATAGAGAGACAGATTGGCGGATGGTCGATCAACAAGCAAGCAGGCCCCAAGGAAGACCGCCGAGTTACACGATATAAAAATCCTAAGGCGATAAGTGCCTCAGAATGCCATCACACCGCAGTGGAATTATGGACAAGAGGAGGAGTTGAATGCGATTACACTTAGAAGCGGAAAGAGAGTTGGACCCGGAAGGCGCCGGAAAGCGAGTAGCCCTCCCGACGCCATGAGTTCGGGAGGGGATAAGCAGCAGACAAATACCAAGAAAGCGACAAAGAGTGAGAGCTGAATGATAATGATTCCTCGGGAAAGTGATGAGGATGTTGAAAGAGTAGTCGATGGCCGAACCCCCGACTAAAAAGAAAGTCTGAAAAGTTTGTCGATGGAAGGATAAGGAGGATGAAGCCATTAAAAATCAAAATTCCAATCAATCATCCGAAAACCTTCCTTATCCAAAGAAAGAAAAATGAGAATACTTTGAACTCGATAAAACTTACGATGGAGTGAGGAAGGCTGCCGCTAGAGAAACCATGGTGACTATGCCTCTTGCCGAAGTGTTAATCGAGATGCCTAAATGCTCCAAGTTTCTTAAGGGCGCTTGTGGAAGTAAGAAGAAGTCGAAAGGAATGGCGAGATGAAGTGCTAAACAAAGAATGCTCGGCAATTTCTCGAGCATTGCAATAAAGCGTGGTGACCCGGACGACCTTCAATCTCTTGCATGATCGAAGGCCGCACGCGTTCCACAATGTCTTATGCGACTCGTGGTGCCTCTGTTAATGTGATGCCTTTGAACATCCGCAAAGTCTCGGGTTGGACAAAAGGCTAAGGAGCGCCCGCCTCTCTTCGATTGGTGGACAAATCTAGCCGTTTGGCGGCCGGTTGCGTTAACAATGTCCTTACCCATGTTAAACAATTGGTGTTTCCAACCGACTGGGTTATATTGGACTACCAATCTGACAAGGAAATGCCCCTGATCCTAGGCCGGCCTTTCTTGGACACCTCTGCTGCCACCATTGACTTCCACACTGGCCAAATTACCTTGAGAATAGGAGACACTTCCATTTCCATCGAGCAAGGTAAAAGTTCTGAAGAATCCCCAATTCAGGGAATTTCATTCATTGAAGCAATTTATGGGGATGAATCTGACCCTGATGAAGAGCTCGCAGAGGCAGGCCCTGGATGTCATAAATCACGAAGAAGAAGAAAACAACTGTTCAAGAGCCGTAGTCACTGTAGAGCTGTCTCAACAACTTGAGCATACTGAGCCTATAAGTGAACAGAAAATTTGGGACATTCCAGGGATGAGCAGTGGTGATCTGAAGGAGCTCAATCAGGCAGACTTTAACCTTGCCGAAGAGGAAATTTTAATGGGAAGCTGGGATGAAATCGAATTCTGGAGAGAAGCTACCCATTGGGAGTTGGATGATTGGGAGCGACTTGCCGATGAACTTGAAGAAGAAGAGCTTAAGAAGATGATTGCACATCGCAAAGAAGAAACGGAAGTGGACAGGGAGATTCCTTTTGATGACGTGATTCAATACCTTTATGGGATTACTCCCCAGGAAGATGAGGTGTTTTTCAGTCAACCGGTCCAAACTCAAATAGAAAAAGGTGGTCCGTTAAAATCTAGCATCGAGCAACCACCTGTTGACTTAGAGTTGAAACCACTTCCGCAGCATCTAAAATACATCTTTCTTAAAGACAGTGATAAGTTGCCCCTAATCATCTCGTCTAAACTCGAGCCTGAGCAAGAGGCAAAATTGATCAAAGTCTTTGGAGAAACATATCCTCGCGTCGGATGGCGGTGGGCGATATCGGAGAATCACCCGGATGTATGCATGCATAAGATCCGAACGGAGGAAGGAGCGAAAAAAGGTCGAGACAACCGCAAAGAAGGCTGAATCCGCATATGCGTGGAGGTTGTCAAAAGGAGATCATCAAATGGCTTGATATGGGGATTATTTATGCCATCGCCGACAAAGGAGTGGGTTAGCCCTACTCAAGTTGTGCCAAAGAAGGGGGTATTACCGTGAAAAAAATGAAAAGGGGAGGAAATTGCTTTACGCCTTGTGGATCGGTTATAAGTCAGCATTGATTATCGCAGATTGAACGAAGTCACCGCAAAAGATCATTTCCTTACCCTTCATTGACCAAATAATTGAAAGACTGAGTGGTCTCAAATATTATTGTTTTCTCGATGGATATTCGGGTACTTCCAGATAGCCATCGATCCTAATGACCAGAAAAGACCATGTTTACGTGTCCATCCGGTACTTTTGCTTTTCACGAATGCCATTCGGCTATATGCAATGCACCCGCGACTTTTCAACGGTGCATGTTAGCCATTTTTGACGGACTTGTAGAGCAATGCATGGAGGTCTTTATGGATGACTTCTCGATCTATGGCGACGACTTTGATGAGATCTTAAGGAATCTAGATATGGTACTCCAAATGATGTGTTGAGAAAATTTGGTGCTTAACCGGGAGAAATGCCATTTTCTAGTTGACGGAAGGATTGTTTTGGGACATAAGTTGTCCAAATGAAGGTATACAGTGGATAAGGCTAAAGTAGAGGCCATTGAGAAAATGTCATATCCAAAGACAGCTTAAGGAGGTACGAGGATTCCCGGACACATGTAGGCTTCATCGGCGTTTTATTAAAGATTTTTCGACTATAGCAAAGCCGCTATCCAACTCTTTGAAAGAGGGAAGTAGAGTTCGTGTTTGATGATGCGTGTAAGGAAGCTTTCAAATGCTTAAAGGATAAGTTAACCAGCTGCCCCCATTTTGATCGCGCCCGACAGGACTAAACCTTTCGAACTCATGTGCGATGCCTCTAACTACGCTTATAAAGCGCAGATTCTAGGGCAAAGAATTGACAAAAGTTCGAGACCAATCTACTATGCGAGCGAACTTTGAACCCAAAATCGGTGTAACTACACTACTACAGAGAAAGAATTCTAGCAATGCTTTTGCTATGGATAAGTTTCGTTACCTTCTTGGGTCTCGAGTTGTGGTTTGGACAGATCATGCAGCATTACGCTACCTCATGGAAAAAGCAGACGCCAAACCAAGGTTACTGAGATGGATTCTGATACTACAGGAATTTGACCTTGAAATTAAGGATAAGAAAGGTAGCGAAAATGTTGTAGCTGATCACTTATCTCGCTTAGTGAACGTGGGTGACGAAAACACTAAGGAAATAGGCATTGACTTTCCAACCGAGCAATTAATGAGGCTAGAGAATGTGAGGCCGTGGTATGTCGATTACGCCAATTACTTAGCGATCGGACATCTGTAAGAGATGACGATCGTGAAAAAAAAGAAGTTTTTCGGTGACTTGAAGTATCTCGTATGGGAGGATCCACATTTGTTTAAAGTCTGCAAAGACGGGTTGCTTAGAAAGTGTGTTCCGGAACATGAACAACTGGATATCTTAGAGCAATGTCACAGTGGCCCTGCTGGTGGACACTACGGAGCACCAAAGACTGTTGCGAAAATCCTTCAAGCTGGATTTTACTGGCCTACTCGCTCAAAGACGCCAAGCCTTTTGCAAAGGCCGTGATAGATGCCAAAGAGTAGAGAGGCTCGATAATAGGATGGAGATGCCTTTGAGGCCTATTTTGGAATGTGAAGTCTTCGACGTGTGGGGCATCGATTTCATGGGACCTTTCCCATCATCGTGCGGTAATAAATATATCCTAGTCTGCGTTGACTATGTTTCCAAGTGGGTAGAGGCTATAGCCACCCAAACCAATGATCACAAAGTTGTAAAGAAATTCTTGCAAAAGAATATCTTTACTAGATTTGGTCGTCCTAGAGCCCTTATCGGTGATGAAGGATCGCATTTTTGTAATGCACCACTTGGATAAAATTCTTGAAAGATATGGTGTCAAGCATAAGATTGGTACACCATACCACCACCCCAAACCAAAGGCCAAGTCGAAGTAAGCAAATGTAAGTCTAAAGCGGATTTTGGAGAAAACGGTGAATTCGAATAGATCCAATCGAGTCCGAAATTGGACGACGCACTCTGGGCTTATCGTCACGCGTTCAAGACCCCTGGAGGGTACGCGCCTTTTCAAATGGTTTACGGCAAGGCGTGCCATCTACCCGGTCAGTGGAGCACAAAGCTTATCGGGCTATTAAATACTTGAACTTCGATAGCCACTCTGTGGCGAAAAAGATTACTCAGCAATCGCATGAGCTCGATGAATTCGCACTCGGGGCCTACGAAACGCAAAACCGAGCAAGGAAAGAACGAAAGCGCTCCATGATGCTAAAATAAAGGATGAGATTTCAAGGTAGAGAGATGGCTTTACTTTACAACACCGTTTACATCTGCTTGTCGGCAAGCTTAAGTCCGTATGGTCCGGACCCTTTGAAATTGTCGAAGTTCATCCGGGAGGAGCGATTTCCTTGAAGGGGTACAAATGGTCAACCTTTTAAAGTAAATGGTCACAGATTGAAAAAGTATTTTGGCCAACCTTATGAGGTACCGAGGTCATATACTTTCAAAAGTTGGTTGATGTGCCTGATGTCTTTGAATTGTGATAAGATTCCATCCGATTTCTTTGCTTGAATGATGACATTCTTACCTCTTAAAGAAGCTTCTACCACGATTCCTCTGCACCTATCATTGCGCCGGTGCCACATGTAGAAGAAGTTGAGACAAAGACGAAAGTCGAGTCTTTGTCTGAGAACCAAGTTAAAAAACTTGGTAGGGCATTTCACTTGTGGAGGTTGTGGTCAAACCTCGGTCCTTCACTCTGATTCTGATGATGAGGTGGCCGCATTTAAGCCAAAGTGGCCCGACCCGGGTTGACTTTGAGGATTGTGTCAAGCTAATGACATTAAAAGAGCGCTCCTAGGAGGCAACCTAGTTTTGTTTTATTTCCTTTTAGGTTAGTTATTTATAGAAGTAGTACCTTGGTTGTTTGAGTGAGATGTTTATTCCGTTTACGTGCTGCTGAATGTCTTGTCTGCTCATATACCCCTTGTACCCCGAGATTATATGTATGTCGAGTGCTGCAGATACCTTAGAGCAGGTTCGAGCTATTCTATCCAATGTTGTCAATTCGAGTTGCAGTGGTACATTCATGCTACGGCCTGACCTCTGCTAACTTTCATCCGACAACCACTGTTGAAACCAGCTAAGTTTTCTTTTTTTTTTCTTTTATTTTGCACATTCTGAGGACATAATGTGATTTAAGTGTGGGGGGGTAACATGGGTATGTTTTCATGCTATATCTGGTAATATGAGTTAATTTCGAGTTAATTTCGAGCAAATTTAAAATTTTTATGTAAATCTCGAGCATGTGATTGAAACTAAATGCTTGCTAGTTGTAGTTTTCTAACGATGATAGTATGTGACTTAGTGAGATAATTATAGCGTGTCTTTACTTTTATGGAGATAGTATTCGCTTTTCACGCTCACGAGAGCCATGATTTTGAAACAAGATTTTTGAACTATATCCTTTCATTATTTTGATGATTTATCTTAGGAAGGCCAAGATAGTGACACCTTAGTTAGACCATGTCTTTGTGAATATCATAAAGTTTGAATGTGATAAGTGAGATGTAACTTATGTCTTGAAAAATGAATAAGTAGTGAATCATAATAAATACGCTTGTCGGAAGTCGGTTTATGATTTGGGTGAGGTAGGGTGTACCACGATGTCCTATTCCACTATGATGACCAAAAGCTCACGATAGTCGCTTTATAGCTACCGATGATTTGAGTAGGTAGGGGATTATCACGAAATGTCCTACTTACTATGACGGGTAAGAGCTTATTCTCGATATCGTTGAATTTGAAAATTTTGAAAAATGATGAATAAGAATAAAAATAGAGTGAAGTCTTTGTTATCATGGATCTTATACCAGTAGAACCGCATGATATGTCAGTAGGGATTATCCTATTGAGTGCGTGGGAAGGCTTAGTGTGAAGCTATTCATGCAGTCTGTACTAGGATAGTCATTGAAATTTTTGAGAGGATATTCCTTTGAAAGGCTTGTTAAATTTGAGAAGGGGCTTGTCACACATACACCGAATCTATCTCTGTGATGGTATTGTTTGCTATAGTTGTTATATCTTTTGTTACGTGAGTTGGAGATCTATGTGGATTGCATGAAAGTTGAGCTATAGTTTTGATTGTTTTGCTCGACTAACAAAAGTTCAAGTGTGGGGAGTTGTTAAGGGTGTTTTTATATGTTTTATAAGGCTATATTTTATGATAATTTCCCCGTTTGTATTATTTGCATAAAGAAATAAGTGTTTAGACGAAATATTGAGCATGTGGTGTTTTAGTAAGTTAATCACAAAATTAGTCAATTTATGCTTTTATTGATGAATTTATATTTAATTGGACATTATTACATTTTGGGATATTTTTATGTGTTATAGATGCACAAATTCGAGCTCAAGAGGTAATTCAAAGATGATCAAGTCGGGTTTAATTAAAGAGGAAGAGATAATGGTGATTGGATTTGATTGGAAAGAGATAGATATGAGAAAATCAAGTTTTCGCGTCTCGATCAAGGCCTCAGATTATTGAACGGCCGCTCAACCGGGTCAAGCGTCAAGATAGTGGACGGCGTCCCAGGATGATATTTTGGATTCAGCAAGTTTGGGCGCCGTAGTGGACGCCCGCTGACGTAAGTCCAATCCCACCGGCCCGACTCAAATAAGTTTTGCAATCTGGATCAAGGCCCATGACCTTGACGGGCGTCCGGTGCCGACTTAACCCTAGCCGACCTAAAATCCTATAAATAGCAAAGTGTATTAAACCCTGGGGACATCTCATACACATTATTCCTCATAACAAACCCTAGCAGCCGCATCATTCAAGGAGGAGAGTCAAAGATGAATCCTTCCATCCCAATGATTATGTCTAACAACATGATTGTTGGCTAAACGCATATAGGATGGAACAACCGAGGATATCACATCAACGCTCATCACAACCATGATTCGTTAGTTTATCTTTAGTTATGATTTTGAATATTTTGTTTTATTTATCGCTTGAATCTTGATTTATTGGTTAAGAGTTTCATTAGATAGGAATGTCAATGAACCTCTATGTTGTTTGAATTTTTATGGAAATATAATTCAAAGAATAGTTTTCTATTTCAATCGATACAATTGATGACGTTTTGAGGAATCATATATCGTTAGTCGGGTATTACAATTTGGGAACGAATTGTTGATCTTGTGATGAATGTTATTTGTTTTTCTTGGAAAAGTAAACAAACCTTAGAAATTGATCTAAAGGAATTTAGTCGGTTTCGTGATTGATCATACCAATAAAATCGTATTCAATCATAAATCGGTTGTCCGATCGTTGAGTGATAAATTCTAGGTGTTCTATCGCTTCCTTTTATAATTCAAACCAAAATCGTTTATTTCAACGCTAGTCTTAAGTTTAGTTCATTGCAACCTCAATTTTTGCTGTTCGCTTTCTGCATATTTCCAGTTAAATCGTATCTCGACGCCCGTCTGCCTTAGAGGACGCTCGTCCCACTTTTGAATATCTCTTGTTTGCTGTTTGTTTTAGTTGTCGCTTTTATTTTCTTTTCCTTAGATTTTTAGTTTATTTCTTAGGTTTAGTTTATAGTTAGATTAATCTTAGTTTTAAGTAATTAGTGACATAACCAACTTAGGAGTTATACCTCAATCTGATAACTATACGATTCCCTTAGGACGACTCGGCAACACCTTATACTACGTACCTTATACATGGGGTGTTCCGATAATATAAATTTAAAACACGTTTTTAACGAACACATCCCATGATCCGCCAACTTCCAAAACACAAGCTCTCAACATATCTTCAAGTGTTTGGATAGTTCTCTCAGATTGTCCATCTGTCTGAGGATGAAAGGCCGTACTCAAATCCAATTTGGTTCCGAAAGCTGCTTGTAAACTTTTCCAAAAACGACTGACGAACCTCGAATCACGATCCGAAACTATCGAGATAGGTACTCCGTGTAACTTCACTATATTATCCAAGTATAGTGTTGTCATTTTCATCAAGGGCATATCGACCTTATATGGTAAGAAATGAGCGGATTTGGTCAATCTATCCACAATCACCCAAATCGCATCATTACCGCCTCTCGTCTTAGGTAAACCGGTGATGAAGTCCATAGTGATCTTATCCCATTTCCATTCCGGGATATCCAATGACTTAAGCATTCCTCCCGGCCTTCTATGTTCTTCTTTAACCTTCTGGCAAGTATCACACTCTGCAACGAACTTGGCTATCTCCAACTTCATCGAGGGCCACCAAAACCGTTCCTGCAAGTCTCTGTACATTTTAGTAGCTCCCGGATGAACTGCAAAAGCGATCCTATGTGCCTCTTCCATGACTCTCTGTCTTAAATCACCAACATTAGGCACACACAAATGATCCTGGTACCAAAGGTTTCCATTCTTATCTAACACATATCCAACCGTAGGCTTTTCCCTCGCAACTCGCTTCAAGTCAACCAAAACGGGGTCTTCACCTTGCTTTTCCCGAATGTCATCCATCAACTCAGACCTTGCTAACAACCGTGCCACAAACTGCCGGTCTTCAATCTGATCAAAGCTTCGGATTCTCAGCCCATCTAATCTTTCCCGGATTGTCCTACCAGAGGTAACTAGAGGCCATCCTTACACCGTCTTCTTATACGGTGCAGCGTATAGTTCCGTCTGATAGTCGGCTCTGATACCATTCTCAACTGCTTCAATCTTTGCGGGATCAACCTTAATGCCATCTCTAGAAATGACATGACCCAAGAAACTCACTTGGTCTAACCAAAAGTCGCACTTTGAGAACTTAGCATACAACTGGTTCCTTTTCAAATTCTCCAACACTATCCTTAAGTGTTCCTCATGTTCTTTCTCATCCTTAGAGTATACTAGGATGTCATCTATGAACACTATCACAAACTTATCCATGTATGGCATGAAAACACGCTGCATTAAATCCATAAATGCAGATGGGGCATTAGTGAGTCCAAAAGGCATGACTAAGAACTCATAATGTCCATACCTCGTACTAAAAGCCGTCTTCGGTATATCTGCTACCTTGATCTTTAACTGGTGGTACCCCGACCTAAGATCAATCTTAGAAAACACTCTCTTGCCTTGCAACTGGTTAATCAAATCATCAATCCTTGGCAAAGGGTACTTATTCTTAATGGTAAGATTGTTCAACACTCTGTAATCTATGCACAACCTCATGCTGCCATCTTTCTTCTTGACAAACAACACTGGGGCTCCCCAAGGCGAAGTCTTAGGCTGAATTATATTCTTCTCGAGCATATCCTTAAGCTGTGCTTTCAACTCCTTCAATTCAGCCGGTGCCATTCTATAGGGTGCCTTTGCAACTGGCGCCGCTACGGGTATCAAATTAATCTCAAATTCAATCTCTCTATCCGGCATGTTTCCCGGTAACTCTTCTGGAAACACCTCTGGGTATTCCTTCACTACAGGGGTTTCCTCTAACTTAGGCTTCACTTGTTCCACATCCACTGCGTACAACAAGTAGCCTTCACAACCTTTCTGACAAGCTCTTATTGCCTTAACCGCTGAAATTATAGGGTGACGCTTGTTACTAGGCTTGTAAACATTACCATGATAAGTCTTATCTGATTTCCCGGGTATCTTAAAAGTTACTCTCTTTTCTCTACAATCCAAATGGACAAAATTCTCGGATAGCCAATCTATTCCAGGAATTACATCAAAATCCGAAAAGTCCAAAACCGTAAAGTCACTCTTGCAACGATACGTTCCAACTCGAACATCTACTTACGGCAACAACTTGGTTACCTTAGTCACTTTCCCTAATGGTGTTGTTATCTCCAAGGTGTTCCTTAAAGGTTCCGTTGGTAAGTTAAGCTTCTTAGCTATCTTAGTTGACACAAAAGTATTAGACGCTCCCGTATCAAACAGTGCCGTGACCACTAAGTTGTCTAACATTATTGTACCTAGGATGTGAATTCATTTATTTAAATACAATACCACATGATTTAAATCATGCTATAAGGTACTCTAATAAATTACAATAAACAATAAAGGTACCTGATATAACGTTATCGTCTGGTTCCGTCATCTCTGCATCCACTGCAAACACTCGAACTGGGCGACTTGGGCCGCCTTTACCATTTCCTTGCCTCTGATTACTTGTAGGACCCTTTGTCGGACAATTCTTAGCAAAATTCCCCGTTTCTCCACAAAGATAACAGCCGTTCGTATGAACTCGGCACTCACCCGAGTGATTCCTATTGCACTTAGGGCAAAGTGGTACCCCAATTGGAGGTTTACTCACTGCAGAGGTTGTTGTCTTCTTCAAATTCTGTTGCGGTGCTCCCCTGTTACTGCCTTGGCTCGTTCTAAAGCTCCTCTTGTTCCCAACGACAACTGTAGCTTTCTATCTGAATGTCTCCACCTCTAAGGCCTTATTCAACAACTCATCCATATTCTTAGCTGTGAAACCCAACATACCGGACTGTATCTGATAGGATAGGCCTTCCTTGTAAAGGGCCATCTTTTTTTCTTCAACCTTCATCAACTCAGGGTATAATCTTCCCAACTCGTTAAACTTGTTGGTGTACTAAGACACTGTCATATAGTTACCCTGCTTAAATTTCAAAAACTGACTCGCCATGTCGGCCTACACCGTTTCTGGAAAATACTCGAAATAAAACATCACCTTGAAGCCTTCCCAATCTGTTACCTTCCCATTACTGCTCTGTACGGCGTCGATCCATGCTTCAGCTACGCCCAAAAGGAAACCGACCGCCAATCAAGCCATCTCGATTCGTGAACATGTATATTCCTCGCAAGCCTTTTCAAGCCTCTTAACCATTCTTCGGCCTTGGAATGTTCCACATTCCCATAGAAATCTGAACTCGTTTCTTCTCAACCTCGTATACCAATCAATCGGTGGGGCTTGCTCAAGTGCCGGTCTAATCGGTGGGGCTTGTGGATAAACCTGAGGGTATCCAAAAGGTATCCTTGTCTTTGGTATCGGTGTTGGTGGAAACCCTAGGGTGGGTAACCAAAGCCTTGTTGATGGTCAAAACGGGGTGAAGGTGGTACAATAGGTCGAGGAGTATGACCCACTGGAGGAGGGTAAAAGGTCTGATGTTGCTGACGATGGAAAACTGGTGGCGAGGGGTGGCTCACTGGAGGTGGATAAATACAAGTTGCTGGGGGTACGTAGACTGGTGGAATGTCTCCACTACAGTGACTCGTATAGGTGCTTCTCCTGGTTCTCCATAAATGTAGTTATACCTCGGTGGACCCGCTGGAACATCACTTACCAATGAAAATTGAGCTGAATTTCCCACATGCCATTGGGGGCGTTGCTCCTGATGAGGTCGCGGTGACAAGCCCTGTTGAGATCATGGTGTAGGGGTCGCAGTAGGAGGGGGTGGAGTGGGGCTCGGATGTGGTGAAGGATTCTACCTCACAAAACCGCCTCTTACAACTGGTGTCGGACTTTCACGACGAACTCCTGACGCTTCTGCACCCGCTCTGGTTCTAGTGAACAACATCCCGATGATCAAAGAAATCCAGAACGTTACTAAAGGATCTAAAGAAAACTTATCTTAAAAGAAGGGAAGCCTAAAAGACGCTTTTCTCTGATACCAACTGTAACGCCCCGTTCCCGGACACCGAGTACTTATCCGGAAATCGAAACGTTCGGCACGCATAATATTAAATAAATAATATTACACGTAAGCCTCTACTGTGTCGTACCAAATTAAAGCAAACGGAAGCTAAAAAGACTCGGGTAATTTTTTCAAATGACCAAGAATAGAAAGTACTAAAGATAGAATAGAATGTAATACTTATTACATCGGAAACCAACGAATCCAAAGGTACGAATCTCAAAACTAAAAGGAAACTACAAGTTCCAACAATAATCCAGAACTAGGAAAATAAACGTAAATAAAAGAATAATAAACAAGGTCTTCAACTCCGGCGTCCTCAAACGTCGTCATCAAAGTCCTCCTCGAAATCTTCACTAACATGTTCGTCTTCTCTCCCCCAAACACATAAATAAACATGCATTTGAGGTAAGTACATTTGTACAAAGTAAGAAGTAGAGCTACAATTCAATTAAGGTTATTATTTAAGATATTATCTTAGTGAGACCGACTCAATTTAGGGTTCACTTCGTGTCCATCAACACGCTATGACTAAACGCTTCTAACTTAGCTTATCTCCGTTACATCATTACTCAAGGACACTGCGGTATGGCGCTCATCATCCTCGAAGATATACTTGCTAACTAACGGTGATTAGCACCGATTAGCTCCGGGTCTCCCCGATATACGATATCGTCCGATGAATTTCCTCCACTACCCTTCACCGCTTAAGGCGATGGCGTTGTTCACCTTTTATGAACGTATCACATCGCCGATATGAAATAGTGTCTAACCGAGAATAAATGACGTTTTAGCTTTTACTACACACATGTAATTATTAATGTGAATTAACTAACCACCTAAATGTTTTCAGAACAAAACTCACCTTAATAACTCTACTCCTCGCTTAGACAACTAGACATCACATCCTATCAATTACACGCATATTGATGAACCCTAGTTCATCAAAGCACAAGCCCTTTCATGCCCTTCCGACGGATCCGAACTTCAACTCCTTTTAAGAGTACATTCAGTGTTTTAACTGAACGAATCGGAAGTTCAATCGAAGCTTGTTCATATTTGATTAATGTTAACATATCATGATTAAGGGTTTAAAATAGTGAAAACACGATTATGAGGCCAAAAACCAAGCTAAAATGCTTGAGTAGTGAAAACAAGATAAAACAGGCCAAACGCCCGTTTGAAACCTTATGGACGCCCGTCCGTAATCAGACGCCCGTCCACTAACCTCGGACGCCCGTCCGTCAAAAACAGTTACCTCCTGAATCAAAAATCTGACCTCAAACGCCCGTATGCCTAATTCAGACGCCCGTCCGAGTTACTAGGGTCTCAGACGCCCGTCTGCCTAGTGCAGACGCCCGTCCGACTGGGTTTTCAGCACAGTAACACGTAGAAAACATATTTAACATCTATGATCCTTTGATCAACGAAAAAGCATAACTTTCTTGCATCTACGCATCATAAATCTTGATCTAAACCTCAATAACAATAATTGGAATTGTAGGAAGAGCCTCTTACCTTTTAAGCAGCAAATTCCAACTCCAAACCACAGAAATAGCATCAAAAACTGATCCTTTTCTGCAGGAAAACATGTGATAAATCCAAACTTAGATTAGATTCGATCACACGCTTCTAAACGATAAAAACTATGAATTGATGAGTTTGAATCCTTCAAACTCGAAGAAGAACAAGGCTAGGGCTTAATCATACCTTATCAAAGCTTCAACTTTTTGATGTCCAAACGTTGCTCTCTTCACCACGATTCCGGTGCTCGACTCTGATCTGTAAACCGTCAAGAATCGACTTAGCAATTGATGAAAAATCCTCAGCCCTAATTTGCTCTCTTCTCACACGCAGAAGACAATTTGAAGGTGGAAAAAATCTGATTAAAACTTTTAGGGGCTGATTAGGTTGATTTTCCTTAAATAGGAAAAATCCCAATATTACCTAATTGCACTGATTTTCCTTAATCACCTTTATTAAATCAGATTTTCTTCCTTAAATATTTATACATATATCTCGAAAATATACATATAAATATCCAAATTATTAAACTCCGAATAAAAGGAACCGAACCCAATATTTCGTTTTCGTAAAATGACACGTCTGCCCTTTCTCGAAAATCGGAATATTACAATTTCAATCAAATAATAATAATAAACAACATTCAGCGCCCAGCGCTTCGTCCCTTTTTTTAATTTTTTTTAATTTTTTTTCCCTTCATTAAGGGTATTTAATTCTATCTATCTAATTTGTGTCCTTATAACCAAATCAGATTCCTTAGTGTCGTATTTGCCTAATTAAGTCTATTTTGTGTCCTTTTGGACCATTGCCCCAAATTATTTTTTGATATAAAACCAAAGTGTGTTTTTTAGTTATTTTCATGTATTTTACATATATCAAAATGATGTGTTAAACTCGAAAGTCATTTTCGAATGATTTCTTTAAAATTAACAAACGACTTGATTTGAGCTAGTGCATAATTTTTTTGAAGAATAAGTATAACGATACTTGGAATTGACAGAATACTTGCTCGCTCGCTCGCTCGCTCGTGAGTGACACGAAAGTGTCAAAGCTCTGGTGGCTAGGGGGTTTATATATAGTTACTGCTCTTGGAGAACGGTTAGTCACCGGTCTTGGGGCCTCTTGACTCGATGTCTTTCCGACAATAGCTAGAGTGCTCGCTCGTAAGAGTGGGGACGGTACCTTTTTCCCCGAAGATTCATGCTATAGCCGGGAAAGCAAGGGCTGACGGCTGGAGCGTGGGTCCTATGGCATGGATAGGGTTGGCTGGAGCCGTGTAGGAGGTTTGCACGGTGAAGGTTGATTCTTTTCCCAGACAATCGGCCGGAGTTGTCAGGCTTGGCTAGTTCTCATGGTGTGCGGTTGAAATCCATATGGTAAAACAGTGTTTGGGCGGTACTTGACTCATCGGCTCGGCCAAAGCTGGTGCTAATGAATGAAAAAACATGTTTTCTTTTAAGCTCGTACATAATATAATGTTTAAAATTTGTTTTTTATTAGTCTTGTTTAATTACTATCTAAAAAAATTAGTAACTCGTTTTCGCAGAATTAAAAAGGACTTCCACTGTTGTTTTTTAAAGTTGTTTGTTATATTGTAATACTATATCTTTACTATATTAAAAGTGTGAGTGTGTTTCCTCCAAAAAGTGTTTCTCCCAAAAAGTGTTTCTCCCTAACTCAATATAATTTAATTAATCAATTAGTTTTAAATTAAAAAATCTTTACTAGATTAAAAGTGTGAGTGTGTTTCCTCCAAAAAGTGTTTCTCCCTAACTCAATATAATTTAATTAATCAATTAGTTTTAAATTAAAAAATATATATAAAAAGGAAAATTAATAATTACAACTAGAAACACAAAATAAAAAAACATAAAACTAAAGTCATCAAAATCCTTGATTGATTATTGATTAAATAAATATGGAAAAATAAATAAATATCAATGATTGAATATATTTATTAATGAATCATCAATTAACTAATTAAAATAGAAAAAATAAATTAAAAATATAAGAATGAAAATATAAAAAAAAATCCTTGATTTAAGTAAAAATATAAAAAAACGAAATAAATAAATAAATAAATAAATAAATAAATATATATATATATATATATATATATATATATATATATATATATATATATATATATAAAAATCATAAAGATCCTCATCAAAATCATTGATTGATTATTGATTCAATAAATATAAAAAACGAAATTTAAAATAAAAACGTAAAATTGATTGATTATTGACTAATTAATCCTCATTAGTTTATTAAAATAGAAAATTTAAATTAAAAATATAAAAATGAAAATAAAAATAAATCCTTGATTCAAGTAAAAATATAAAACCGAAATAAAAAAAAATATAAAAAAATCATCAAGATCCTTGATTTATTATTGGTCTTAATCATTATTAATTATTTACAAAAAATAATCATTATTAATTAATTAAAAATAGAAATATTTAATTTATAAATATATAAAAAAAAATCACGGATATTGTAAAAATTTAAAAAAAAAAGTTTTTAATAAATTTATTAAATAGTTGATTTTTAATTAAAAACAAAAAATAATTATTACTACAAAAATCAATTAAAAACCGAAAATAATTATTACTACAAAAATGAATTAAAACACTTAATTGATTATATATTTAACCAAATAACCTTGATTTATTATTAACTAAAAACCAAAACAAATACATACTTAACTCTATCAATAGCTATTCGAAATCCGGAGACATAAGAACAATAATATCTCCTTTCGACCAATTTCCATGATGTGAAAAATATTTTTTGTAAATTTTTCAATATAGTTAAGAAAAAGATGAAATTTGCATCATACCCAAGTGGAATAAAAATATATTATTTCTATTTATTATCATCTTCACTATTATCGGTTCAATCGGTATACTATGAAGGTTTTTTGTGAAGGTAAAGAGGATGATGTTACAAACTAAAAGTTAAAAGAATAAAATATTCTCAATTGACCAACGACGAACGGTGCAATAAGATTAGAAGTGTCGTGAAAACTAGAAGAAAAGAAATTTTGAATTGATTCATGATTTAAACCGCAATGAAATGTGAAGATTTCTTGTAAATATGACTAAACATTTTTAGTTTTTATATAAAAATACATACATATATAAAACAAAGCTGAACATATAACAATCTCATCACCTCTTTTAAATGGAAGATCAGTGCAAGTAATGATTGATAGTGTCATTACAGAGCAATCAAAGACTTGAGCAAAAGAAAGAAACAACAAAAATAATAAGAAAAACAAAAGAAATAGTAATGAAACAAACATGTCAAATGTTTTAACCCCACCGCCTTTATCAACATCAATTGCATAAACATTCATGTGAGTCAAGTCTATTATGTTATTTCACCATTTTTAAAGAAGATGCAAAGAAAAGAGATTTATCAGAATCTGACCAGATCATCTCAGAATGCTTAAATAAAGCTATTGTCATTCAAATGCCTAATGCGTTAAGAAGATTTTTGCAATCTGTTAGTTTACTGTCAACCAACAAACATTCGACAATTGTGGCATACATTTTGGAAACCAGTGTCGGACGATTTCACGTGGGATTCTACAAAGTCAGTCAAATCAATTATGGCCAAAACTTTGGAATCCATAAATTATTTTCTAGAAAGCATGGGTAGAGACTTGAAATCTTACGGCTTGCCAAGTATACAAGAAGACTGCAACAACATTTTAGAAAATATATTAAGAGTGATTCTTAATGAATTGTTGATAGAGATTCTCCAAGAAAACTACATTTTAGAAGAAATGCTTAATAATGAACCACAAAGTATATTTTGAAAATTTCTCTATCAATTTGTACTGGCCACAGTGCTAAGTTTTTTATTGATGGTCTGGTGGCACAGAGAAAACATATATATTGTTAGGTGTATTGCCCGAAAGACAATTTCTGTAATTGTTTTTAATAGGATTTATAATTCATCTTAATATTTGCATTTATGCTTAATTATATTAATACACTGCTGAAAACCCTAAGTATATCGGTATGTAATCACATAACTCAGTGTATGGCATACACACGAGGATTGAGTTAGTAATGATATGCTTAAAACTAGTTAGTCTGTGGAGAATTTAATCGGAGTATGGGTCTCATGATTAATATACCAATAATGCGCCCAGAACACTTAACGGTGTGACCGTCTTATCCGGACCGTCAATATAGGGTACCTAGTGGGGAATTTATATATGATGTCTATCATATAGGACTGGACCGATTTGATTTGAATTCTTAATATATTCCGTGATCGAGAAATCTTATCGAATCACAAGATGATCATATATAGATTAATCTCAATCCAGATGTGATCACAGTCTACTTCTTGGTTCAAAGTAGGGTTTGATGTGTTAGTTAAGGATCACTTGGATACATGTGATCGGAACACTTCTCGTTGGCTCTATTCTGGAATGAGTGAGTAGTCTGTGACTTCACAAATATGGAATCCATTCCTTCCCGTGGGAGGTAGACAGACAATTCTCTTATTTGTTAATCCTAGAAACTGATCGATGGGCCAAGTTCATATTATATTAGTTATGAACTAATTGATCACTAGGGGGTTAATGGTAAATAATGATAAGATGTTTTGAGAAGGGTTTACGGAAATATCCCGAATCAAAATGAACATTCTATGGAGGATTTATCCATATGTAATGATTATATCAATAGACGCTTATCGACTCGGTGATTTGAGTGTAAGTATATATCTATAATCGATAGAGTTCAGTTTCGAGTTTATGGTGGCGTAATCCCGGAATTAATTGACTGAATAAGAATTTTTATGTTCAATGAATAATTTTATTTAATTTATTGTAGCTACTGGTTATAGGTCCATAGTCCCCGAGGTGGCTCCTAACATGCATATGTTTCTTGACGTTGGGCCTCAATAATAATTACGTAGTTGGACTATTTAATTGATGTGCGAATTATTTATTGTACTAAATAATAAAATACATGGAAAATATATTTTTCGTGGACTCGGCCAATTATGTGAAATTTCGTGTGAACCCTAATTTTCTAGTATTGGGGGCGTGTCATATGTCTTGGTAATTATTAAGGAATTAGTTTTCTTGATAATTATAAGACATGTGATTAATTGTTTATTTGTTAAATAATTAATTAAAGAAAAATATATTAGATTGATCCTTAAATATTCTAGATTTATTCTAGATTATTCTAGGAGCATCTTTTATGGAAAAAGGATTATTATAATTGATTTTGTATTAATTATTAAATCCTTGGAGGACAATGATTTATCTCCTATATAAGGAGAGTTCTCCTAAGCCTTTTATAACAACACAATACACGCATCATACACATAGTATTGGCTTAGAATTTTCGGCCAATAGCTTAGGGTTTGAGTTGGGAAAATCTTCGGGATTTTCCGGGTAGTATATCAAGGAGGTCAAGCATCAAGAATCGGCTTCCACCGGTTGTTGCTTGGAGATACACATTGGAAGACTATGGCTTCTTGATTCTCGGATCTCGGCTTATTCTTTGGATATCGGCTTATCTTTTGATTGGTAAGTAGATCTAACCTTCTTGTAGGTAAATCTTAAATTATGTGCTTTAATGTTATATTGATCGTGATCCTTGTTATTCCGCTGCGTAATCGGGCGGATCTAGATCCGTCCGGCGATATTACATCCAACAAGTGGTATCGGAGCATCCGATATATAAATTAAAGTATATAATTGATAATTTAGGAGTGGAATTGCATGTAGATATTTTTTTTAATATGCATATGTGATTGGTTGTTGTGGTTGGAAGAGATGGATTGAGGATGACACTGTTTTCCCGTTAGATCTTTTATAAACTCATATAAATTCGCTATATGAGTATAGGTAATCTTGTAATTTATTTGTTGATGTAATTTTAATTTTTCTAGAAATAGATCTGTTTTGTTGATGTTCGTCTTTTCTATTTTTGCAGTTGATTGAGCCGTTGAAACGATAATCCCTCCAGTCAGAATAAAGATCTAAAGTTGCTGAAAAATTCCTCAAAATTTGGTGTCAATCGGAGTCCGTCTCGATATCATATCGCTGCAATAAAGTTTCTACTGTAACAGAAAAGCACAGCAGCCATAAAAACACTAGCTGTGAGTTCGTTGATTTTCTGGAAGTGTTTGGAACGTTGAAAAATAGATCCGACCGTTCAGATTGACTAACATGGAGTTATGAACAAGCCCTAAACATTTCAGGTCGATCGTGTTTTTTCTCGATGCCCGATCGGCCGCGGGAAGACACTGCTGCGCCGCAGTTATAAACAGATGTAGCAGTTGGATCGGCGGATTTCTGGAGAAAGTTAGGCCATCGAAACTCGGATCCAACCGTCCATTTTGAAGCAGGAGGAGTGAAGAACAGGCCCACAAAGTTTCCTGTCAATTAGAGTTCGTTTGGATGCCCCATTATCGATGAAACGGATCAGCAGCAGATTGAGAAACTTGTAAACCCTAGTTAGGGTTTATTTATTTATTTTCTAATAGGTTAGATACGGTGGTGCCAACGGTCCATCTTGATGTTTATTTTCCGCACTAGTATGTATGCTTAGGATGTATGCGTAGAACCGGAAAATTTCCATGACATGCATCATATCATGAATTCCACTCCATATACATATATGTAGCTATTTAATTTTGGATAATTAATTAGGCATGTATTCAACTCGATTAATTAGTTTAAGTTTTAATTAATTGTTGTGGAAATTAATTATTAGAAACTAATTAAAGAACCGAGGAACCAGGTTTTGTCAATCGTTAAGTTTTTGGTGATGGATTCTCGGTGAATCCCACCTTAAACTGGAACGTGATTGCGGGTTTGTTCCGTAGTGTCTACGGGAAAGTTTGACAATTTAATAAATTGGAAAATCATGATACATGGGTTCGGAAATGGTCTAACCATGGTTGGGTAAGTTCAACTGAGCTACGGCTCGATCGACTCACCCTCCACGTGTGACATTTGCACGGGGGTTCGGAAAGACTTAGCATATTCGACAAGCCTTTACAGCTAAACGGGGCTTCTCTTAGCCGGATCCGACCGACAGTCACATACGTTCCAACGAATAAGACGGGTAGGCTTGCCTACATTACCGACACCATTTGGGTACATGATTTGTTGTTTCTTAAAATATTGTCAAGTCCAAAACCGTGATCAGTAAACCCACCACTTTTTGTTGTTTCTTAAAATATTGTCAAGTCCAAAACCGTGATCAGTAAACCCACCACTTTTCAAAATATTGAGTGGGAGTGGGGAAGGCGACATCCGACCCCACGGCCTCTACTATAGATGCAAGCAAGTGAGAGAATGGTGACGCCTCGTGCCGCATTGATTTCGGCCCCATTCGGATGATGTTCACCGCTATCAAAATTCAAGGCTTGGTCTCCGAAAGGATATGATCTTGAGGACTCGCCAGAACATCGACCGCCTCTACGTAGGCATACTCGGGCATACTTAAAGGTCTGATATAGTAGGTCACACTCATCAGGATATTTTAGGAAATATCTTGGCTGAAAAAGGAAGGTAATCGACGATTAAAGTATGGGATGTACTATTCCCATGAGATGTTTGACTCTCAAAGTGTAATCATCGAGAGAGATTGTCTCAGTTTAACCATCATCGTGCTGATACCGACCCCCTAGGCGGTGGTATGATGTGAGGTTAAATCCTTGGAATGGTAGGATAGACTTTTACAGCTTATAATTCCTAAAATTTATCTAGTCGTGTATGTATGAATTTTTTCTGTCAATTTTATTTACAACTATCATCTCTAGGCTACTAAACTGCTAGTGTAATGACTTCGTTAAAAGTTGAAAGTAACAAGAACGTTGAACTCATCGAAGAATGCAATTAAATTTTGGATGAGATATTCCTCTTGAGCCTTTAAATCTTAAGTGACATAGTATAGGTATGTCACTGCTGTCACTCGTGTTGAACGAGAGACGCACTTAGTTCAAAGATGATGTAGGACCATACAAAATTCTATTAGTGAATTTTAATTGTGTGAGTAATCACACAAGAAATTTCTAATTGAAAAATTGGAAATTCATAAATAAAGTGTTGCTAGTTAGACGGTATTTGGAACCGATAAACTAGTGGGAGCTTTATTCATATGATTTGTTGTTTTTCTGAATCATTAAAAATGTGTAAGAGACTGCACAAGAGTTTTTTTTATCCATTCCAGGAAAAACATGAAGAAAGCATTACTAGTTAGACGGTATTTGGAGCCGATAAACTAGTGGGAGCTTAGTTCTGCTGATTTTCTTATCTATGAAAAATCATAAATAAAGTATTGATAGTTAGACGGTATTTGGAACTGATAAACTAGTGGGAGCTTTAACCTTATGATTTGTTGATTTATTAGAAAAATCAAATAGTCCAAACGAGTAACACTATCATTAGACATCCCACAGTTCACGAGTAGTGTCTACTCAAATGAACTGCTAGTTTAAGACTGTTTCCATATAAGGAAAGTCAAGAATGGTAAAGAATGTCTATACGTGTTAGTCATCTAAACTAAGTAGTTTTAAGGCTAAACCGGAATATTAATAAATAGAAAATCAGAGGATAAGGAAAGTGATTTCGGATCACTGACCAATGCATCCTTAACGATTTCCTCAAAAGCAAAGTTCTTTGGAAGAACAAGGTAGCTATGCATTAAACGATAAATAGAGTAGACAACAGACAGTTATTTCAGCTAGAATAGTGGTAGTGATATAAGGAAATGAATTTTGGATTCTATCCTTGAATATCACAGAAAAATTATTTTCTGTTTTCAGATTCGTTGATACGAATGGATTCACTTTCAATTCGATAATTTGTTTGTCTTATAAAAAGTGAATATGACATTTGTAGCACGAATCCAAGACTCGGACTTTTGTTTGATAAAGTCAGAACCACTAACAAATGCTGAAAAGGTATATTTAACACATCTTAAACTATTAAAGGCAAAAGGTTTCCTTATTTAGATAAACACTTCTTCATACTCTATTAATTAGTGCATATTTCCTAAAGACAAGATCTGAAGACTGGCTTAGGGTGATTCCTATCTCCCAGTCAAGGAACACTGTCTCATAAGGAACAATGATAAGCTTTCTTTAAATCGGGAAAGGGTAATAGATTTAAAGAAGTAACATAGCTTGTTCATAATGACCTTCGGGGTCTTGTGAAAGATACAAGTTAGAAGGAGCTTCTGAGTAGTGACATCTCATTAGACAACTACTCGAAACGACAGTAAGATAATCTAAAATATTTGGAGGTATCTCTGATTTCACTAGAGATAGAGTATTCCATGCTCAGTAATAGGCCATAGCATAGTCTTGGGACTGATGCTCGTCCTGCCTCCCAGTGGAATTTATCCACTGAGGGATAACACCATAAATTTGCCTTATATAGTTATTAATGTGCTACAATACACTGCTTAACTCATTTAAGATACTGGTTGCGAAATAGCGGTTTACACTATCATGTAAAACCGAGAAGTCTACCTAGAAGATGCTTACAAATTTGTGGAAAATGAGTGAATTCGGTTCACCCCACTTCCGTCAATATAGGCATTTAGCACTTAGTGCTTGAAGGTAGGACCAGAAATTTTGCGTACACGTTCAGATGATGACTGTTCGTGCAATATCTTATACGTTGAGTAAAGGTTGGTTATAAGATTCTTAAGATTAGAAACTGATGGTTATACTGTCAAAACCCCTTCTGAAAGGGTCTATGAATAACAACCTTGGACTTCGGAGTATGGTTACTCAAGGTAGTTACTAACTGATTAGATCAGACCATGTCCAACATTGGTTATTGGTGATAACACTGATAATTACTACTAGATCAGAATATCGATCCACCAAGAACACAATGGGAATATGGTTTAACCATTACCTATTGTGGTTTTCTGAAGACTTTGCAGTTTACAGAAGTAATTGATAACCTATGGTTCCTTGAAGGCTGTATAGGATTCTGATCAATAGAGGTTGGTTTAAAATCCATAACCCTGTGAATGGAGTTTTGGTACTCCAGTTCTGTTCACACTCTAGTAGAACAACCTGAGTGTCTCAGGCCCAATGAGAGTAATTGGATCTACATGATAAGAGTCGAATGAATAGAAAGTTTAACTTTCGGTACAAATTTGAGTGGTCTACGGGTGATTCCCTAACAAGTAGAGAGTTAACCAGACCGTGAACTCTCTCACCACTCGGTCTAGTTTGATTCCGTTAGAAAGCAAAAAATAGGGGTGGTTCCCTAAGACTTTCTTGTCGAACTAACGGAATCTGAATTCATAGACTGGATGTCAGTATTGGTAAAGTAGTATATACATTAGTGTTCATGAATGGTAACACTGAAACAGTTGGAAACAACATGGGTGTGTTATCTGAAGTCGAAAACTGACATGCCAAGATTCTCTTTATGAAAGAATCGGACTACATTCTAAAGGATTTGATTCGGTCAAATTCCCGAGAATATGTGACTGGCATTCCCATCTATCCTAATGTTTAAGATGATTTTGCATATCGGTATGCAACATTCAACGAAGTAGTCCTACCCTACCTCTCATGGAATGCTTCTCTAAACCTGAGGATGAATAGAAAATAGGATAGACTCTCTTTTGATAACAGAAGTCAGGAAATTACAAGTTAATCGAATCTTGGATTCGAGTATTAAATAGCAAGTTTAGTACGTCCTCAAGTATCATTGGAGAACGAGGAATAATATGATAGTATATTGGGAGAGTACCACCTGATTAGATGGACCGTCGAAGTTTCGATCCTAAAAATCATCTCGAGCTGACAACCTAACGGATCAGTATACTAAGTCGTGTGGCATTTGGATGTTTCATACTCACTGAGTCACTGACCGACCCTGCGGCGGCACACTCGGAGTGTATTTTGACATCTAAGTGGTTTGATGCACTTGGCGGGTACATAATTGAGGGATATATCTCTTTTGCTTTTAGAGGAAGTGGGCGAATGTTGTGTATAAGGGGTATGCTCTAAAAAATTAATCACTTGCCTTTCGTCCAAGTGGGAGATTGTTAGGTGTAGTACCCGAAAGACAATTTCTGTAATTGTTTTTGACAGGATTTATAATTCATCATACAATGCTGAAAACCCTAAGTATATTGGTATGTAATCACATAACTCAGTGTATGGCATACACACGAAAATTGAGTTAGTGATGATATGGTTAAAACTAGTTAGTCCGTGGTGAATTTAATCAGAGTATGGGTCTCATGATTAATATACCAATAATGCACCCAGAACACTTAATGGTGTGCCCGTGTAATCCGGACCGTCGGTATAGGGTACCTAGTGGGGCATTTATATATGATGTCTATCATATAGGACTGGACCGATTTGATTTGAATTCTCGATATAATTCCGTGATCGAGAAATCTTATCGAATCACAAGATGATCATATATGGATTAATCTCAATCCTTATGTGATCACAGTCTACTGCTTGGTTCAAAGTAGGGTTTGATGTGTTAGTTAAAGATCGCTTGGATACATGTGATCTGAACACTTCTCGTTGGCTCTATTCTAGAATGAGTGAGTAGTCTGTGACTTCACAGATATGGAATCCATTCCTTCCTGCGGGAAGTAGACAAACAGTTCCCTTATTTGTTAATCCTAGAAACTGATCGATGGGCCCAATTCATATTATATTAGTTATGAACTAATTGATTACTATAGGGTTAATGGTAAATAAGGATAAGATGTTTTGAGAAGGGTTTACGGAAATATCCTGAATCAAAACGAACAGTCTATGGAGGATTTATCCATATGTAATGATTATACCAATGGACGCTTATTGACTCGGTGATTAGAGTGTAAGTATATATCTATAATCGATAGAGTTCAGTTTCGGGTTTATGGTGGCGTAATCCCGGAATTAATAGATTGAATAAGAATTGTTCTGTTCGATGAATAATTTAATTTAATTTATTGTAGCTACTGGTTATAGGTCCATGGTCCCCGATTTTGCTTCTAACATGCATATGTTTCTTGACGTTGGGCCTCAATACTAATTAAGTAGTTGGACTATTTAATTGATGTGCGAATTATTATTCATTGGACTAAATAATAAAATACATGGAAAATATATTTTTCATGGATTCGGCCCATTATGTGAAATTTCGTGTGAACCCTAATTTTCTAGTATTGGGGGCGTGTCATATGTCTTGGTAATTATTAAGGAATTAGTTTTCTTGATAATTATAAGACATGTGATTAATTGTTTATTTGTTAAATAATTAATTAAGGAAAATATATTAGATTGATCCTTAAAAATTCTAGATTTATTCTAGATTATTCTAGGAGTATCTTTAATGGAAAAGGATTATTATAATTGATTTTGTATTAATTATTAAATCCTTGGAGGACAATGTTTCTCTCCTATATAAATAGAGTTCTCCTAAGCCTTTTATAACAACACAATACACGCCTCATACACATAGTATTGGCTTAGAATTTTCGGCCAATAGCTTAGGGTTTGAGTTGGGAAAATCTTCGGGATTTTCCGGGTAGCATATCAAGGAGGTCAAGCATCAAGAATCGGCTTCCACCGGTTGTTGCTTGGAGATACACATCGGAAGACTATGGCTTCTCGATTCTCGGATCTCGGCTTATCTTTGGATTGGTAAGTAGATCTAACCTTCTTGTAGGTAGATCTTAAATTATGTGCTTTAATGTTATATTGATCGTGATCCTTGCTATTCCGCTGCGTAATCGGGCGGATCTAGATCCGTCCGGCGATATTACATCCAACATATATAAGGCTCTGCTAGAAAATCTACGAATGAGACAATAGATAGGCAACATCCACATCAGGAGTTGCAGCTAAAATTATGGCCAGAGGCTAGACTACTCATTCACGTCTTAAAATTTCAATTAGTGCGCATGAAATATATGTGTGCAATATTCCGATGCAAAGTGGAATTGCAGAATTACTAAGCAAATAAGCACTAATGGCAAAGAAATGGCAATTGAGACACTTGACAGAAGTTTAAAGGACATCATGAGAAATTCTAATGCATTTGAAAGAAAGATGGTTGTATTTGGTGGTGATTTTAGACAAGTGCTTTATGTTCCAAATAAATAATAATACAAACAATAAAGGCTAGATTGGTGAAGTTATATTTGTGGAAAATGATGGAAAATTTATATCTTTCCGAAAATATGAGAGCAAGAGGAGATCTACACTTCAGTTAATATTCATTAAAGGTGGGTTGCAGAGAAGAACCAACAAACACTAAACGAGACAAAGAGTCACCAAAAGAAATGATCATTGAATATGATGAAAATGATGATGAGCTTTTCAAAAATCATTTAATCAGTTCTATCTTTCCATCTATACATGAGAATGCTTTCTTGGTAGAATACATTACAAGAACAGAAATACGGGGCACGACTAATGAACATGTTGAGAAGTTGAATGAAAAATTGATATCATACTTTTCAGGGGATAGATATTGTGTCAACAGCTTTGATAAGACTATTGATGATACTAATGATTATTATCAAAAAATAAATCTCAACACTTTGAGACCAAATGAATTTCCGCCTCACAAATTAGTGTTGAAAAAGTATTCACCGATAATAATGTTAAGAAACTTAGATCTAGCAGGAGGATTGTGCAATGATATAAGGATGATATGTCAATGGTTCAAAGGAAACATGTTTCATGCTGAAATCACAGTTGGGAAACATTATGGAAAGCAAGTTTTAATCTCACTTATTCCATTCTCACCGGTATAAAACGACGGATACCAGTTTGATTTTATAAGAAAGAAATATCCTATGTGTCTTTGCTTTGCAATGATGATCAAGAACACACAAGGACAAACAAAACCATTTGTAAGAGTTTGTTTGCCTTTACATGTGTTCTCTCATAGACAGCTATATGTTGCACTTTCAAGGGAAACTTTAATATCAACAACTAAGGTGTTGATCAAACCCAAATTTCAACTAGACAACACACTAAGATGCACAAAAAATATTGTACATAAACAAGTTCTATAGTCAAGTACGTAAATATTATGTTTTTTTTATTATCCCTTCTTAATAAGAATGAAAGCACACGATGTTTTTACACTTATTCATGACCCATTTATGCTATGGAAGAGGATGACACATGAAGAATGAGAGAACACGATATCGACAATTGCATCCTTAAGTATTGAGCACCAAAGTAGAATTTTGTATTTCTATAAATTGCTATTGTTTTATTTTATATAAATATTCAACTTCTTACACTTTTATGCTTATCTTGAAATCCTCAATAGTATCTCACGATGTCTGAAATATTCAATAATGGAATTGGATCATTATGCGGGTAATTAGGCTTTGTAAGGATAATCCAATTCTTCGACTGAAGGATTTTGTGATGAATTATAGATGGGCCAATGTGATTGACTTCCTACATACCCAGAGGATTTCGGATCAATGTATTCATATATTTCTGAATTTTTGTAAGGAATGAATCATTTTTATAGGATCCCCTTTCCGAAGAAGATGCCTTGGAGCACATGATTAGGGACATGACTGAAATAATGTGATGGTTTACAGTTTGTGCCATAATGTAGTGAGAATCATAAAGGCATTATTGTGATAGTTATAGTATGCTAAATGAACTAACCGGTAATCTCGAAACTGAATTCGGCGATGATGATGATGCGCCCCAAGATGAGAGTTCAGGACTGAGGTGATCCTGCACCATATTGCTAGAACGAGAGTCGGAAAGACTTCATATCAGACTGAGAGGTCCTCATCAAAGTTATCTAGAGTATAAGGCCATAAATTAGGCTGAACTCCTATGACCCATATGGTAAGAGGATCTGATTTAGCCCATTAGGTGCCACGTGTATGATGTCTGGTTATACCCACGTCAAACGCCACATAGACCTAAGCTAGAACGAAGGTCATAAGTTAGGTCTGATTCGAGAAGATGTGACACTTCTTAAGAAACTGAAACCCAAAGGTCTCTGAAATTAATAGTTTTTTCAGCTGTCTTTTGAAATTCAAATCTCCATCAACAACGTAATTCACTTCTTCTACTGAAATTGAAATCATCCTCAAAATCTCAATGGCTTCTATTGAAGATTCAGGTACCTCAATTCTAGAAGTTTTGGGTCCATCTAAAAGTACTCAACCTGCTCAAAAGAAAGGTACAAACTCATCTAATTAAGGTTGTGGAGTCCTTTTTGGTGTGGAGGATATTCGATCCTCCTTTAACATCGATACTACCATTGAGGAGATTTGACGAACTTATGATATCGACCTGGTAATATTCAGTACTCGCCTCCTGTCATCTGATGAGAGGGGCAATAAACCTGTTGAAGGTTTTATGACCTTTTACAAAGAACAATTGGTGGGAGGTTTTCGATTGCCTTTGAATCCAGCCCTCATACATGTCCAGATTTGTCCGGTTTAGAGGTTTTTTCAGTATCCATTCTTTTATGCTTCAGTTTTTTTTATATTATGTTGTAACTATAAATGTGTGTATAAATTTATGTTGTTTAGATTCTGTTTGTATTGATGTTGATTGCATAATTGAATAATGGTAACAACAAACTCATACAAGGTTATCATTGTACACTATACAATTATTTTATGAGTTAAACACGTGCTTAACAATGTTTACCGTTAAATTATGTTATTAAATTTCATATAAGTATATCAATTTAACCAACAACAACACGTGCAACACACGTGCATTTTTCTAGTTAAATATATATATATATATATAACACTCTCACACACGGCTCATACCAGCCCTTTGGTGACGCCTCGTTTTCCTTTGTTTTGTTTGTTTGTTTTTTTTACTTTTATAATTATATGTACAGGGTTTTGATTGAGTGGAAAAGAGGAGTATATGTGATAATATTGATCGAGATCCGAGGAAAAAGAATTGATGTTTTGGATGGTACCTTGTTTTATTTTAAGAGCTGTTGTAATTTTTTTCAATGGAAATAGTTAGTGATTTATGTAAAATTGATTTGTGGTAATATTGTAATGAAGTTCGTTATTGAAGTATTGTAAAATCATTTGTGGATTTTTTTGAACAATTTTCTGGATTTATTTTGTTATATTGGGATTTCTAGTATTGTTATTGAAGTCGCGGCGAGAGCTTCGCAACCCTCCTAGAATGACCCAGTGGACCTAGGGGTCAGGAGAATGGTACTACAATTTACATCACTCATCCTTGATTTATATGAGATCAGTGTACATCATATTATAGAAAGATTAAGTTTCATCACTTGTAATATATCTTAGACATACCCAATGTCATCACGGACTTCCCTGGTTGTAAGTTAGTCCATAGGTCTTCACTTCACAATGCTAGTTCCTTGGCTTTATTTAATTGAGCCAGTCCTGCATCTTTACTGAGCCGGCCTACCGGACTATTACAGTGCTTGTCTGACTAAACTTATACAACATGTCGGACTTCTAAGTAAAGCATATAGAAACATTTCTTACTCTATTGACTTATTTCAGGCTTGCTATAACAGCTAGTATGGCCATCATCAAAACAATAAAATGTTCCTAACAGTCAGAATTCACACTTAACACAAATTGACAGAACTCAGTTTTGCATTCAAGCTTTTTCATAGATACAACAAGATCACTTAATCCAGGCTAAAAATTAATCCTCTTCTGGTTAACTCAGTTAGAGCAAAAGTCAGTTGACCTTTTATCATCTTTGTTAGCTTAACTCCACACAAGTTTATAAGTGAACCTAGCTTAGTTCAAGAATCAAGTTTTCTGTAACTGAACCCCCCTATAAACTTGTCTCTAGCCTCTTCATGGGACTAACAATTGGTATCAAAGCAGTGTTCTTTTACAGAGACTTGTTCTGATAATAACCTCTAGTTGATTTTCTGAAAACGCTCACTTTTCCAGTTTCCTAGTTTTCAAAACTCAGTTTTCTAAAACCTGCATCATGGAAAATAATCAGTATGCTAGACAGATGCTTATGTGCAACATGGATCATTTTGATGAGTGTATACGTCGATTGCAGACATTCCTTGATACTACACATGATGAAATGATGGATGTTCTCACTGTTGGACCAATATATATCACTCATATGCAGACTATTGATGGTGGTGCTCAATTCAGAGTTCCTAAACCAAAGAGTGAACGGAACAATGATGACAGAAAAAGAAACAACCTCAACAATGTGGTTATGGACATTATTCTCAGAAACTTAGATAGCAACAAGTACCTAAAAGTCAAGGACTGCACAACTACCAAAGAGATGTGGAAAAAGCTAAAGTTAGTATGTGAAAGACCTGACTCAATCAAAGAAAACAAGATATCTGTGGCAATAAAAAAGTTTCACAATTTCAAGATGAAACCTGGTCAAACCATTGAGAAAATGGAGACAAGATTCAGCGCAATTATGGATGAATTAGCACACCTCAAGATTGTCGCACCAAGAAGGAAGTTCAATGTTCAAATTTTGAAGGCTTTACCCTCATGTTGGAAGATGAATGTCACAACCAAGGAAGAATCTAGAAATCTCGGAGAAGAAGATACTTTCAATATTTTCTCAGATCTAAAAGCCTACAAATTTAGTGAAGATTTTATGGTAATCTCTACAACAATCAAATCACTTGAAGCTCCAAAGACTATAGCTCTTGCAGCAACAAATGACAACATGGAAACATCAGCTAGCAATATTCAACAGCTGAATGACATGGAAGAACAAATGGCACTCACAATGAAAAGAATTGGAAAAATGAAAAGTGGCCAGGCATATACACAGAAATATAACAAGAAGTACCCAGAAAAGAAAGAAGAGAAAAAGAAAGAACAATAATACCTTTGTTTCAACTGCCAAAAGTCTAGACATTTCAAGGCAGAATGTCCAGAACTGACCAACAAGAGAACACAGCAAAGAAGGACCGGTAGAAGAGAATTATTAGCTGGTGATGAGTCACACTATAAAGCTGAAACATAAAAAGCACTATCAGATGACACATCTTTGATGGCTCATATGAAAGACACAACTCAGGTATGTGAATCTAACTCCCAGTACACCTCAGCACATTATTCCCCAAGAATGCTTGTTCTTCAACAAGTGGTTCTAATCCTAAACATCCTGAATTAGAAGAAACTCTCGATGCCTTGATGAATCTATTGGTAGTAATACATGTTGGTTATGAATCAATCAATGCTAAGAAAGAATCTCTACTTCTGGAGATTGAAGGATTAAAAACTAAGTTGAACATTCTGAGAGTACTAAGATCTAACCCTCTAAAGAATCTGCATATGCCTACTACTTCAACAGCAGCAGCTGAATCTTTATCTCAATCAAGTTCTGCAACTAAATTCAAATCTAGAAAACCTTGGGGTGATAGGACTGGCTTTGGATTTGATAATCATGAAACATCAAAGGAAGGAACTAGTAAGGCTGCTGAATCAAATGTCAAAAATGGGATCAAGTTCGTAGATGGACAAACTCCTCAAACTGAGAAGCTTGCTGAACCAGTTAAGTCAGGCCAGAATGAGTCAATCCAGTTTCAAAATGAGTTTTCTAAGAAGTTGGCTGAAATTCATAAGAAAGGAAAATCTAAAAGTAGATCAGCTGCACCTCAAAGAAACAATGATGGTAGATCAAATGCTAGATCTACAAAAGCCAACCAAGCTTAGAAACAAAAAAAATCTAATTATGCTAATCCAAGAATGTTAATCATTCAAGAAATCACATACTCAGGGGAAAGACAGATTATTTCCTTTAGATGATGATAGGAATTTCTCTGAATCTATTGCTAAAAATGTAAGGAATAATCCTTCAAAGCAAAGGACTTACTATAAGTCTCAGTCAAGGACTCAGCGGAGAATCTATTCTAGATCTCAGCAACATTCTCGATCTGAAAGTCGATTAGACCTCGATATAGAGCTAATCACCCTAGACAACAAAATAATGATTATTACTCGATTTTCAACAATGAAGGCACTATGTAAATGAGTTTAGACCAAAAGACACGAGAGAGCATATAAATAATACACAATCTAAAAATGGACACTATGGAAATGTAGCTTATATATATAATAATATGTTCAACAATTTCCAAAGGAAACCCTATGAAAATATTCCAAATGTTGTACTTACAAACCGACACTTATGGACCCAAACGGACTTTGGTACCTAAAACTCATTAATTTCGTTTGCGGATATATGGTACATTGGCAAAGTGGTTGCTCTAGACACATGATGTTGGTCCCATAGAAAGGCTTTAGTTAAGTTTAGAGGGGGTGAATATACTTAACACTTAAAAAAATTTCGAGTTAAGACAAACTCAGCAGGTCAATAGTCTGTGACTATTAAATCCATGAACTCATTTGCAAATGGAATATACTTAGATTAAGCCTATATACTTGTTGTTAAAATATGATACTAAGTATAGGATACTTAGTAGTAAAAGGTGTGTGAATTCCGTAGCTAGTTCGATGAGTTTATATGGATAACATGCAATATAATAAAGTGCATAAAGTAATGCAAAGAAAGTAAAGTAAGGAAAAATTTATAGTGGTTCCGGTGGTGTAATCCACATCGTCCACTCTTCTCATGTGATGTTGGAGGAAATTCATTAGTCTTTTGAGGTTGCTATTACGAAAGTCCCTAAGATGTTTGTCCTTGACCAATAACTATGCCTTCACAAACTGAATACTAATAACATGTAAGATTGCTGATCCTAAGTACTCCATTGCTCGTTGAAGGGTAGGATTGCTTCTTCACCCGCTCCACCACAAAAACAACAATTCACTCAGCAGTGCTTCTCTGTCTTTAGTTTTCTTCTTGAAAAGAGGGGGTTGAATAGAGAAATTGATTCAGCTTCAGCAAACTTTTGATCAGGATGATAAGATCAGCTGCTTAAGATCTTTAAGTGTAGATACTAGATGATACTTGAATGCAATAACACTTGAAGAGAATTCTAGATCAGTTCAGCAGGGTGTAATGCTCTTGATTGCTAGTAAGTTTGGTTTTCAAATTGATTCCAGGGATCCTATATTTAGAGGTGAAAATTATGTGCTTGAATTTGAATTTCAAATCTATCAGTTAGGATAATCTAATTATTCCCTAAAATTCCCTCTGATGTACTTCTCTGTCAGTATGTCAGTGTCCTTCTTTCAGACAAACTATCAACCAATGGTTCATCTGCATCTTGATTTGGCTTTGAAATCCTTACAACACTCCATCAATCTCCATCATTGATTAACTGACTAATCAATGCTTGATATTCATCCATATCCATTTAATCTTCTAAAAATAATTCTTGAAACAGATTAATCTAATATGTATATACTCAATGAGATGTCCGTTCATGAGTCTTATGATGTATATATTTGGTTAGCTGACTTATGGTCTATTGTGTTCTTGTTGAACACTCAACTGGCTGCTTCTCATCTAACTTTTTATTGTGAAGTTAGAGTACACCATTTTCAGAATAACTAAGTCTCAATCATCACATTTCCTTATATGGAACTTATACCTTCAATACAAGGTATATGTGATCAGTTTAGGCTATCACAGAGTTACCTAAATTCTGATCCCATATCCTTGACTTTTAAATCTTCAATACTAAGTTTGAACCCTTAGCCTTCATTATTGATTTTGAGCCATCAGCCTTCGTTACTGAGTTTGAACCCTCACCCTTTAGTAGGTCCTAGACACTCTAATAAACATCTAACCTATATAGGTCTGCTGAACAAGTCAACTGACCTCTTTACAGTGCTTGTTTGATGAAGCCTATACAAAGATCAAACACTAGTAAACCTATAGATTCATTCTAGACATCTTATTGTCTTTGCCCTATAACAGCTAGTCTGGCACTCATAATTAAAACTAAAATATGTCCAACAATTTCCCCATTATTAGTGATGATGCCAATACCCTCCTTACAGCAAAGCAAAAGATAAAGACAATAAAAACAAAACAAACTTCATATATATCATTAAGGTTCCAAACTGGTTCAAACATTATGATCACTATGTTCAGCATAAGATAAAACATTTAAAAAGTGTCTGCTGAAATTGCTCCTTTCTTGATCTTTCTTTTGTTGATATTCCTTGATTTCTCTGTGCATTTCCACCATGCACATATTTTCAATTCTAGATAAATCAATTCATGTATTCATCATCTTCCACCACTTCCAAGCTTCAGCAATGGTCATTTGAATACCTTTCTAGTTGAATGCTCCTCTCATATACATTAACTTAAATTCATCCAGAGAGTCCTTTGCTGACAGTCCTCTTAGTCTTTGTTCAGCTGACTGTCATCTTCCACCTTTTAAAGTTGATCTCATAGATTTGATCCTTACATCCTAACGTTTTAGTCCTAAGAAAGAGTTTAATGCCTCCGAAAATGACATATCATGGTAGGGTTTTCTTCTTGCATTATAAGCAATTTTAAACTCTTTCAGCAGAGCATCAGTTAAATAAACTCTTCCAGGAGTAGGGGTTATGCATGCATTCACCTCGGCTTCAAATTTTATTTGTTGATACATCCTTGCTGCATCTTTTGCTTCTGTTGTCTTTTCTTCTTCCTCCTTATTGACTTCAACAATAAAATGGTTCAGTAGGCTCATAACTCCTTCTTGAGTTGATATCAGATTATTCCGGCCTTGTAGTGTCTGTTCTAGCAGATTCACCCTCTCTATAAACTTTGGATCAACAGCAGCAGATGATGAATTCTCAGTCAATTTATCAACTCTCTCGTGTAAGTTAGAGATATCTTCATGTAGCTTCTTATCCCTTTTTCCAGAGTCCAACTTTGTTTGAGTGATTTCAAGTTGCATATCACTGCATCTAAACTGTAAACCAATAACACTTGATGTAATTGTCTCAGTGGTTCTTCCTCTATTTTCCACCAAATTAACAAATTCTTCAAGTCATCTGTACTTTGATCCTCAATCGACCCCTCGGTGATTCTTTCTCTTCTCTAACAGCTCTTAATTCTTCCAAAATATGACATGGTATAGTAGCAGCAATACCAACCATATTCTCAGCAGACCTCTCCAAGTCATCTTCAGTTCTTGGCTGTCTTAACACTATTGCTCTATTCTTATCCCATTCATAGGGTTCAGGACTTTGTTCAACAATGACATTTAGATCCACAGAAACATTTGCTAAAGTTCGCTCAGTGTTGATTCTATCTTGGAACTGAACAGATTCTTCAGATAAAGCATCTATCAATTCATTTCTTGCTACTTAAGCAGAATCTTCTAAGGTAGCACCTCCTAGAATTGTTGTTTTGTCTAAATCAGCTTCTAGTTCAACTGCAAAAGTACCCAACAATTCATCAACATTTTTTGGTGCCTCGATTGTCAACACTTCTTCAATACCATCAGCAGCCTGTTGTCCTTCAGTAGATTGTCCTTATTCTTCAGCAGGTTGCTCCTGACCTTTCTCACCAGATCCTTCTTGCACAGATTCTGTTGTTCTTTATTTAACAACACCATTTGTTTCTCCAGGATGATCATCATTAGAATCAGAAGACGACGAGTAATCAGAATCACTAAATGGTTTGTACTTAGGATCTTTGAACAAAAAATTTCCAGATGTTCTTCCTTCTTCTACAGCTACTTGTAGTCTGGCAACCAATTCATCGCAGTTTAGGAAATGCAATAAGTTATTTGTTCCCAGATATTCAAAAGCCCATTCCTTAAAACAGATCAACATCTCAGCAGTAGGTTTCTGTTTCCTGTAAAAACCCATCTTCCATTGTATATAATGAGATATTCTTTCCAAAGTAGGATCTCCTTGCTGCTTTTTCTTAGGTCTCCTTTCATAAGGCATAGTTGGTTTTCTTGCAGCAGATTGAGGTTCAGCAAGTTGACCTCAAATGTCTCCACCAGGTGAGACAAGGTTTCTTCAGCAGGTATAAAAATGTCAGGGTCTTGAAATGTTTGAGGAATTTTGGTATCCACTACTACCATTTGCTAACACTTGCCCCATATCTTGCATGATCCTCAGCAGGGCTTGTTCCATCCTTACTTCCCTTTGAGTTGTATCAACCTCAGCAGGGGTCTGTACAATTTCACTAGCCTTCTCAGAAGGATCTTGTACAACCTCAGCAACCACTGCAGTTGGCTCTTTCTCACCTTCCTCATCTTCATCTTCTTCTTTCTACTGTTCCAAAGTTCTTAGATCCTTACCCTTCCCATGTTTGATCCTCTTCTTAATAACTTGTTTGTTTCTTTTAAGTGGTTTTTCAGGGGATTCAAACAAGGATTGTTCAAGTGCTTCTTTGCTTACTGCCCTTCTTTTCCTTGATGCATCCTTAACTTGCCAGTGATGATTTGTGCAACTGTCTTCTTTGTAGGCTCATTAGGTGTAGGGAATCTTTAGTAAAACATGTATCAGCAGGCTTGGCAGACTCTACTGGTTGTTTAGACTTCTTAGGTTTAAGAATATCAGTGATCTTCCTTGTATCTGTCATGGAGGTTGCTGTTGATTTTGTGAGTTTAGCCGCCTTCCTTTTCACCACTGATTTTCAAGACTCAACAGCCTTAGGATCATCCTTCCTTTTGCTTCTCAACTCCGAATTTGACTCACTCTCTTCTGGTTGATCTTCATCATCATCCTCCAAACCAGGAATTGGAGTATTAACTTCAGGATTGTATCTTGCTTTTTTGATGCTTTGAGGAGCTACATCAGCAATGTGCAAGTGATTTAGTAAACATTGGACCATCAAACCCAAAGGTTGGATCTTGATAAAGAATCCAGATCCAAGATATTTGACTGGCTTGTTATCTTTGATTCTTTTCTTGATTGTTTCTCTTTATTCAGCCATAACCTTCTTCATGTAATGTATGAAGAATCTAGCCCAGTCAAACATCATGCTCTTTGAAATGATAATCATCAAATCAATCTTTTGCCCTGATAGAGTATCACAACTACCGACTAGCCCTAGCAGATTTCTAGCAATGTATTTGCTCAGCATGTTATACTCATATGAAATATACTTAACATTAATTCCCAGAGATGCTTGCTGATCCAGATCAATCCTGATAGATTCAACAAATGCTATTCTTGCTAGTTCCATATTATCTGGATTTGTTGGGGCTCTATTTCCTTCTGCAAACCCAAAATCTTCCCTTAACAAATCACAAGAGATTATAATCTCCTTACCATGAATTGTGGTTGTAAACTCTTCTATGTTTGGTTTGATAACCATATTTCTTCAGATATCACACACATTTCTGTATGAGATTGTTTGCAATATGATGTTCAAAACATTTTCCAGACCTTCATAATGTTGTATTCTTCTTCCAAGATCAATTGCAAGCTCTCATATTCCTGCATCCTTAACATAACCAGGAACACTTTGACTAGATCCGAGATAAATATCATCAGCAGTCATTTTTACTTCTTGATTTTGAGAGAAAAGAGAAGATAAATGCAAAGAATATATGCCAAAGCTAGAGTGTTTGATGAGAATGTAATGATATTATTCTGCATATACTCTGTAATATATAGGTTGTAGTGGGTGTAAAGACTCCAGGCATGGACTGTAGTACTTGCACCGTCCCAATGCACGAATCAAGTGGAAACCAATAAGAAAATGCCATTTTTCCCACTATATAACCCCACTAATGTAAGAAAAAATTATGTCCTTGTAACAGCAATAATAAATATAGGATTAAATCCATTAAGTTTGTTTGTTGACTTTCATTAAACTCAGACTTTTTCAGTAGATTGATGTTTCAGCCGACTGATTTTGTAGTGACTCAGCTGACATGCTTTAGCAAGGGTAGTGTCTGCTAGTGTCTTGAATACATAGCTGATCTTCACATTTTCATCCATCTAGTTCAAAGTGTAGAATTGTCCAATTGATAATACAAGATGAAGTTAATACCAATGACTGATCTGTAAAGTGAGCTCTCCCAACAGGGCAAAGACTAACCCCCTTGGCAACTTCATTTGCTCAATTGACCAATCTATAAGAGCATTTTGGAATTGTCGATACCAATGATTAATCTGCCAAGTGATCGCACCCAGCAGGGAAATACTTGTCCCCTTGATGGATTCCAATGCTTTGCTGACCATCAGCATGTCAACAAACCTTGATGATGCCAAGTTCAGTTCTTAACTTAGCAAATATGTCTTTATCTAGAGGTTTTGTAAAGATATCTGCAAGTTGATCTTCAGTAGGTATGTAAGGAGCCACATCTTTCTTTTCAACATGATCTCTTATAAAGTGATGCCTTACATCAATGTGTTTAGTTCTTGAGTTCAAAAAAGGATTTTCTATTATAGCAATTGCACTTGTGTCATCACACATTATGGGAATTTCTCTTTCTTCAATCCCATAGTCCCTTAATTGTTGTCTTAGCCATAAGACTTGTACACAACAATTTCCTGCAGCTATGTATTCTGCTTCACCAGTGGAAGTTGATATTGAATTATATGTTTCTTGTTGAACCAGGAGACAAGTCTCTTTCCCATCAACCGATATGTTACTGTGGTGGTTTTTCTATCAATCTTGCATCCAGCATAATCAAAATCTGAGTAGGATATTACTTTGAAACTTCCATCTTTTGAATACCATATCCCTACTCCCAAAGTTTCTTTTAGATACTTGAGTATCCTTTTAACAGCAGCTAAGTGACTTTTTTTAGACTTTGATTGAAATCTTTCACAAACACTTACTGCAAAGGATATATCAGGTCTGTTGGCTGTGAGATACAGTTGACTTCCTAACATCCTTCTGTATAAAGTTTGATCAACAACTTTACCTTCTTTGTCTTCATCCGATCTGATGCTTGTACCCATAGGAGTTGAAACTTTTGTGCTATTTTCCATACCAAACTTTTTCAACAGCTCCTTGGTATACTTTGTTTGATGAATAAAGATTCCATCATCCATTTGCTTAACTTGTTTCACATAGTACTTCATTTTTAGAACCAAATATGATGTCATCCACATATATTTGCACTAGTAGAGTGTTATCTCCTTCATTGATTCTGAAAAGAGTCTTGTCAATAGTTCATTTAATAAAACCATTATTCACCAAGAATTGAGATAGATTCTCATACAAGGCTCTTGGTGCTTGTTTAAAGGCATAAAGTGCTTTGTTCAGTCTATACACTTTATCTTCTTGATCTTTAACTTCAAAACCAGGAGGTTGTTGTACATAAACCTCATCTTCCAAAATGCCATTTAGAAGTGCACTTTTTAAATCCATCTAGTAAACTTTGATGTTTTTGTGTGCAACATATGCCAAAAATAGTCTGATGGCTTCCAATATTGCAACTGGGCATATGTCTCATCAAAGTCTATTCTTATTGCCTATGAATAGCCATTTCCAACAAGTCTAGCCTTATTTCTAACAATGGTACCAGATTCATCCAACTTATTTTTGTAAACCCATTTTGTACCAATGATATTTGCATGATTAGGCCTTTCAACTAGTGTCCGTACTTGGTTTCTTTCAAAGTCATTAAGTTATTCTTGCATTGAAATTATCCAAATAGGATCGGCAATTGCTTCTTCAATAGCTTTAGGTTCCATATAGCTTCTAGTTGTCTTCTCATCTTGACACCTTGTTGTACATCACCAATTACTTGTTTAGCAGGGTGATCCTCCAACCATTGTAAGTCATTATTTGCTTGATTTACTAGAACTTGATCTCCAAGAGAGTCTGACGTAGGTACAGTAGGGGGATCAGCAGATCCTTCAGCTAAATCAGTTTATGTATCAGCAGTAGTGTCAGCAAGTCCTTCAGCAGGGGCAACATTGAGTAGACCTTCACTTCCAAAATCAAAAAAATTTATTTCACTTAATTTTCTTAGAATATCCACATACTCAGGGTCTATGATTTTTAGATTTACAGCAGGTTCTGAAGCTTCTTCATTTTTCATTCCATTAATCTTTGGTTCATCAAACACAACATGTATACATTCTTCATGTTTAAGTGTTCTTTTGTTCAGCACCCTGAAAGCTTTTCTGACTGAAGAGTAACCCAAGAAAATTCCTTTATCAGATTTTGGTTGAAAAGTCTTCACTTGCTCCTTATGATTCAAGAAAAAGCATTTACTCCCAAATGGATGAAAGTAGGATGTATTAGGCTTTCTTCCATTCCAAACTTCATAAGGTGTATTGTCAAACTTTCCGTTTATAGAAGTTATGTTCTGTGTATAAAATGTTGTACTGATTGCTTCAGTCCAATATCTTTCATGTAACTTTGGCTCACTGATCATTTTCCTGCCTGCTTCCTTGAAAGTTATGTTTCTTCTTTCAGCAACCTCATTCTGCTGAGGGGTTCCTGTGGCTACTAGTTGATGTAGAACACCATTTTGTTCTCAGTATTCTTTAATTACTTTGTTTAAGAACTCAGTACTCTTATGATCTGATCTTTACTACTGTTACACTTTTCTCATTCTGTAATCTCATCAAAAATTCAGGCATCTTTTGAAGTTTTTCACTTTTCTTGTTTATAAAGATTACCCAAGTGTATCTTGAATAATCATCCACAACTACCGAGTATATACTTCTTTCAGATTATGCTTGTTGGTATCAACTCGGTCCAAGAAGATCCATATGCATCGACTCAAAACTCTTTTAGTTGATTGTTGAGTCTTAGACTTGAAACTTGTTTTCTTGCCATAGTTCTTTGGAGATGCTCTTCCAGAATTCATCATCCTTATTCTTTTGGTCATCAATGCTATTTGTTCTTGCATATCATCCAGTTCATCATCATGAGCAGTTGATGATTCTTCTATATGTGTAGCAGCCAGTGTTGTAGTTTTTGGTACATTTTTTTCAGCACTTGCAATGAGATCTTCACTAAATTCTTAAACTTTGAGATCTCTTAATAACTTGAAGGTATCCTCCACTTGAAGTCTCTTAGATTCTTCCATTGCAGTGACTTTCATCTTCTACATTTCTTTTGTTGGTAAAGCTTTCAGAATTCTTGCGTTGATCTCTTCTTTAGTGTACTCCACATTCAGGAGGGTGAGTTCATCCAAAATATCATTAAACCTTGATTCCATTTGTTCAATGGTTTCAGTGGACATTACTTTGAGTTCTTGGAATTTTTGTTTTGCCCCGACAATCTTTTTCTTCCTGATAGCATATGTGACTTCACAGATCAGTTGTAGCTTTTCCCACAAATCTTTGATAGTCTTGCAATCTTTCACTTTCATGTATATATTTCTATCCAAGGTTCCGTAAATGATATCAATAGAAATAATGTTTAGATTTCCTCTTTTTCTATCTTCAGCACTTCACTCTGCCGTTGGTTTAAGAACAATCTGATTCAAACCATCATCTATAATGACTTTGGTGATTTGGAGTGGTCCATCAGTTAGCACATCAACCATTTCATCATGTGTTGCAGCTAGATAATCCTGTATATGATGTTTGTATTCAACAAAATGATCTACATAGCACATCAACGTGGTCCTAGCATACTGGTTGCTATCCATGATGCAAAAGCTTTTGAAAACAGAAACTAGAAAAAGTTTAAATATATTTTTCACAAGCCCAAGTAGGATTACTTCAGAATAGAAGCTCTGCTCTGATACCAATTGTTGGTCCCTTGAAAAGGCTCTGGTTAAGTTTAGAGTGGGGTGAATAAAGTTAACGCTTAAAACTTTTTCGGAGTTAAGACAAACTCAGCAGGGTCAATAGTCTGCTGACTTAAGAAGTTTGCTGACTTTTAAATCTAGTGAATCTGTTCCAGCGGAATATAGTTAGATTAAGCCTTTATAATTGTTGTTAAAAGATGATACTAAGTAATGGATACTTTGTAGTGAAAGATGTGTGAATTCAGTAGCCAGTTCAGCAGGTTGATATGGATAACATGCAATAAAATAAAGTCCAGAAAGTTAATACAGTAAAGTAAAGTAAGGAAAATTTTATAGTGGTTCCATGTGGTGTAATCGTGTCAGTCACTCTTCTCCGGTGATGTTGCAGGAAATTAACTAGAGTCTTTTGAGGTTGTTGTTACAAAAGTCCCCAAGTTGTTTGTCCTTGACCAATAACTATGGCTTCACAAACTTAATACTAAGAACAGGTAGGATTGCTGCTCCTAAGTACTCAACTAGTCCTTGAAATCTAGGATTGCCTATTCGACAGATCCACCACAAAAACAACAGTTCTTGACACTCAGCAATGCTCCTCTGTCTTCAGGTATCTTCATGAAAAGAAGGGGTTGAATCAAGAAAGTGATTCAGATTCAACAAGCTTTTGATCAGGATGATAAGATCAGCAGCTTAAGATCTTCAAGTGTAGATACTAGATGATACTTGAATGCAATAACACTTGAAGAGAATTCTAGATCAGTTTGAATGCTCAGTTCAGTAGGGTGTAATGCTTTTGTTTGCTAGTAAGTTTGGTTTTCGATTTGATTCCAGGGATCCTCTATTTATAGGTGAAAATGCTGTGCTTGAATTTGAATTTCAAATCTGACCGTTATAGGATATTCTGATTATTACCTGAAATTCCCTCTATTGTACTCCTCTGTTAGTATCTCCATCTCCTTCTGACAGACAGACTGTCAACCAATGGTTCATTTACATCTTGATTTGGCTCTGAAATCCTTACAATGTTCCACCAGTCTCCACCATTGATTAACTGAGTAATGCAATGCTTGATATTCATCCTTTTTGAATTAATCTTCTAAAAATAATTCTTGAAACAGATTAATATGATATGTATATACTCAGCAGTTGTCTGGTTCACGAGTCTGCTGATGTATACATTTGGTCAGCTGACTAATGGTCAGTTGTTTTCTTGATGAACACTCAGCTGACTGCTTCTCATCTATCTTTTAATTGTGAAGTTAGAGTGCACCATTTTAAGTATAACTAAGTCCCAATCATCACATTTCCTTATATGGAACTTAGACCTTCAATACAAGGTATATGTGATCAGTTTATGCCATCACAGATTTACCTAAATTCTGATCCCATATCATTGACTTTTAAATCTTCAATACTATGTTTGAACCCATAGCCTTCATTAATGAGTTTGACCCCTCAGCCTTTCATTACTAATTTTGAACCCTCAGCCTTCAGCAAGTCCTATTGTTGGTCCCTTGGAAAGGATAACACAAGTTTAGAGGGGGGGTGAATAAACTTGTCACCAAAACTAATCTCTGGTGGAAAAAGCCCTGAAACCGAGTTTCTCTCGAAACTCAAACCGATCTTCGATTCCTCAGCTTTGTTCTGTCCCTTAACTTGTTCGGAGTTCGATTAGCTCAACTGAATATAAGTTAATGCTGACTTATATTTAGTCTTGTCAACTGGCAGCGGATAAAACTAGCCTTTAGTGCAATAGATGTGTGAATAGAAATCTAGACCTTCTATGTATCAATTCTGTGTTGACTCGGTATCTGGTGTTTGCTGAGTGATAATGCAATAAATAAAACAAACACAAATTCATAAAGTAAATCAACACAAGATTTGTTTATGGAAGTTCCGGGTGGTGTAATCCCGTACGTCTCCCATTCTCTTATGGTGTAGGAGGTATCACTAGAATAATGAGATAACCATTACAAAATCCTAGCACTATGACAGTCCTTCACGACACCCTAGTTTCACTGTCTACACAAAATGAAGAAAGGTGAGATTGCTCCCTTCATCCTGCACACTGATCTCTCGGAGGTGGAATTGCTCCTTCACCAGCTCACCACTAATACCAACACACAGTCCTCAGACTGCACCAACAGCTGTGGCAACCAAGTTGCAACCGTATGATTAATGGTAGAATTGCTCTCTTCAAACTATGCATAGCCAACCCTTTTTCACAAAGGTTAGGTTTAGAATTAATCAAGGATTAATTCAGTGACCTGTCTGATTCTTCTGGATCTGACTTTGTAGCTCCAAGATGCCTTCTTTCCCCCTTAATGGGTTGCTGGATCTTTCTTTGAAGTCTTCAAGGCAATTCTGTTAGCTCCCCTTTTCTAGATATATATGATCTGATTTTATGAATCGGGATCTGGATCTGGATCTTTGAATATATGCTTGTAAAGCTCTTTTTTTGATCCTCCTCTCTCTCTTCTTTGAGTGATTCTCTTGTGTATTTATAGGGATGATGTAACGGTCACTAGCACTTATAGCCGTTACAATTGTCGTTTAGCCAACGTTCACATGTACGATCTTTTGTCGTATAGTCAGTTTGAAATTAACAAGGCCTTAACTCAGTTTTCTACTCTTCTTCGAAACTGAGTACCTTGTATACTTAATATCTGACTTCAATTGACTAAGTCAGAGTACACCAATCAATTTCTTCTTATCCAATCAACTGATAATCTTTGTATTTAAGATTATTCGCTTTTACATGATCTATAACTCGATTTGAGTCACCACAGACTTGCTCGAATCGACTTATAGTCACGACTTATTTAGCTTCCAAATGAGTTTGCCACCTCGCTTCTTGATTTTACATGAATCGAGTCTCATGTCCCTCGCTTTGTCGAGTCTTCTAGATAAGCCAACCGAGTCTGTGTCCTCAATGAACTTATCTTCTTCACTTCTAGCATAACTGAGTTTGAACCCTCAGTTCTTTATGTGCATATTCGATTTTCTTGCTATAACTCAAATTGCTTCACCTAGTTCCTATTCTATTACAATGCTTGTCTGAAACAACCTATACAAATTTCAGACTCTAGATAGAACATATACATTTATCTCTAGACCATTTCTTCCTTCTTCTTTTATTATGCACTATAATAGTTAGTTACAACTTCATCATCATGGGTTGTAAGTGATTTGTCTAATTTCGTGACCAATCATCATTAAAACATAAATAATATTTCCAACAATTTCCCCCTTTTTGATGATGTATCATAACCCTCCCTAAAAGCAATGATAAAAGAATAGTGCAAGAAATCATAACAAATTAAGATAGCAAACTAGAACAACCAAGTTTATTACAAGATTCCAAAAGAAACAAACTGAGTTAAGAACTAAATAAATTACATCTTTTCTTTTTCCAAAGCCAACAATTTTTCACCAACAAAGATACTCCTTTTTGTCTCTAGAGATCTTCTTGCTTTTCCTTCTTCTTCAGTTTCACCATCTCTAGGCTTGATCTCTAAATATTCATTTAGCAAATGATTTGCTTCTTCATTGTTGCCAGCTTTAGACTTTGCCAAGATCTCTTTGATTTCTTCACTCATTACCTTCTCTTCTTCCTCTGAGATAAGACTAGATTTCTTTCAGCTTCCCTTTCTGGTTCAGCTTCCCCCTTAGTTCCTGTCCAACTATCTTTTGCTGCTCTTAGATTTTCCTTCAATCTGATACATATTGCAAGTTTCGTTCTGATACTCAGCACAACTTTGACTGCGGTTTCTTCATCTTCCTCAGTCCTTGTTTTTTTGCGATCTCTTCTTTGACCAATTCTTTGATCAGAATGTCAATCGCTCATTCATTCTTTTGAATAGACAGAAGATCAATGGTCTGTAGATCAGTGTCTATTTGTTCATCTTGTTCTTTGATCAACCGTTTGGCATAGATTTCTTCAGCTGTTTCAGCTTTAGCATCGCTTCCACCAGTACTAGCTTCATCCTTAACTTCATCACCAACTTTATCATTATCTTCCCCCTTGTTTGAACATAAGCGATAACAATCTTCAAAAAATCTACGAAGGGTGATGAGGTTAGAGGAATCAAATAGACCTGAGAAATGTGATCTTCCAATGAAATCATGTAGGTCGAAAATCTTCTGATGTAGGGTGTGCATTACGCCCTCAATGATTTCTTCCACATTTTTCCTTATTTTAGCTTCAGTTTCTTGATGCTGAGATTCTTTAGTTGCCAATTTTCTTGTAGATGCCTCAGGGGCCTGAGATGAGGTTCTGGCCTCAGGATAATAAAAATGAACATCGAGGCCTGCCGCCTTTTCATACTCGGCTGGCGAAATTATGTATCTTCCACGGCTTCTCTTTTCTCTTCAGTGTATTCCCCATACATGGTAGTGGGAAATTCACTTCCTTCAGATTCTTCATCAGTTTCAGTGCCTTCAGATTCTTCAATCTCTCTTTTAGTTTCTTCAGCCTTGCTTCCTTCATTTTCTTCATTTCCTTATGATTCTTCAACATCATCAGTTTGAACATCACTTTCATCAATATTAATTGCCACTTCAGGTTCGGTTTTCATCGCCGGAAGTTTGTTGCACAGCCTTTTTTGTCTTCTTACAGTTCTATCATCCAGTTTTATGATCTCGCTTGAACTGGAGTCAGAAATTTCACTTTCTTCCTCAATGATTTTCCTTTTCCCAGCTTTGGTGGACACAGGTTCTTGTTTGACTTCGGTTGGAGTTGATTTGGAGATAGAGTAGTGATCTAGTATTCTTTGGACTAGATAGGTGTAACCCTTTTTCAGTAGAAACTTCTCTCCAGTGTCCTTTCTTTCTTTGATTCTTTCTTTCTCTTCTGAAATTTGCTTTATCAACTGATTGAGAATAAATTTATTCCAATCCAATTTCTCTCCAAACCAAATAGCATAAATCATCTTCATTTTATCAGTTGAAAGAGTATAGAAATTTCGAACGTGACCAATGACGTTTCTGGTAAGAAGTATTGTTAAGGCTGCGAATTCTTTCTTTTGTTGATAGATGGATCCAATGAAGTTCTTCTCCTTCTTGTTGATTGCAGTGATACTCCAAAGTTTGCTCTTTTCTTCATTTCCGAATGTGAAAGATGAAGATCCTCTTATTATGTATAAGCCGAAAACAAGTGATAGCAAGTGTTCATCAACAGTAAAGCTTTTCTCTTGAACAGTCGTTTTGAAGCTTTTTCCATTGTTGATGATTTCGGCCTTCCTGTAGAAATCTCTGATGCCATCTGGACACAAAGTAGTGACCTTTGTATCAGTCAAATTCTCCAATCCTCGAATCTTTTTTATCTTCTTTGCAATTTGGATTGAAAGAGTGGAGTTTGAGAATATTTGACAGAAGTTTTCCAGGTTGGTGGTGATTCCATCGTCAATGTTGTATTGCTCCATTGATTTTTGAGTTAGGGATCCTTGAATGCTTGATTTTGGGTGAGCAAGATTTCGTCAAGATTTTGTCTTGCAATCGTTTTCAAATAAGAGTCGTGTCACAATCAATGGGATTATGTAGGATGTACATCTACTTTTTCTCCCAGATTGACACGTGGCTTGAGTGATTTGCCATGTCACCCAAACGTCGATGGTAGTGGAAAGTTTTACTTCTTTTGACCAATTTGTCCTTCATCAGCCTTTGCCTTCTCAGTTTTGTATATAAGTCAGTTTTCTGAGGATTTTGCAATGTGAACTGACTTTTCCTGCAAAACAGTTTAAATTTTCTTCGGTACCCATGCCTTTTTGGGTCCAGTTGAGTTAATTCTTTGAAATATTACTTTGGCTTCTTTGTTGAGAGAATTAAACATTCTCAACTCTTTTACTGGATAAACCATTACGCTCAATCTTAGTTGATTTCACAAGGATTCTTTTAGATTTAACATTTTTAGTTTCTTTGTGTAATCCACAAGATCTTCCAAGATCTTGATTTACTCAAGTTTATACTTTTGAAGTCTCAAGACCTGGGTAGGGGTGGGGATTATCATTGCTTTTGTCAAATTTACTAGACATTAATCTATCACCTAGATTTGACACCTCGCCAAGAAACTCATTCCAATCTTTTGCTTTGTCAAGTTCTCGATCTTTTATTTTTAGTTCCAACGTAAGTTTTTCGGTTAACTTGACAAGATCAAAGTTTCTCAGACTGAGTTCAGGAAACGATAACTGATTTGAAGAATGTACCTTTCCTTGATGATTCGATGCAGTTTTAGGATTCGAATGTACACTCTTTTGTTGCTGTGATGAATCTACTATATCAACAACCACTTGCAACAACTCCTTTCCTTCTTCGTTTGAGAGGTCTCTTAGTGATGGAACTCCTCTGGATTCGTTAATATGAACATTGAAGTTTGTATCCACATCATCACTGAGTTGAGGTTCTGGATTTGTATATAAATTTGTCGCACTGAACCTATCGATCATTTGATCCTGAAAATCAGATACATTTTGCAAGCAATTAGTCAGGGGGTGAGTAAACCAACCTCTAACTCTAGATGTAGACATAGAAACTAAGTGAACTGATACAGTGAGGGGTCTTCAACAATTGGTTTAAAAAGGTATTCATGGATCTCTTCGAGATGAAAGAACTGCTCCGATACCAATTGTTGGTCCCTTCGAAAGGCTAACACAAGTTTAGAGGAAGGGGAGAATAAACTTGTCACCAAAAACTAATCTGAAATGGAAAAGCCCAAAATCGAGTTTCTTCAAAACTCAAACTGATCTTCGATTCGATTTTGTTCATGTCCCTTAACTTGTGCGGAGTTCGATTAGCTCAATGAATAAAAGTTAATGCTGACTTATATTTAGTCTTGTCAACTGGCAGCGGATAAAACTAGCCTTTAGTGCAATAGATGTGTGAATTGAAATCTAGACCTTCTATGTATCAGTTCTGTGATGACTCAGTGTCTGGTGTTTGCTGAGTGATAATGCAATAAATAAAACAAACACAAATGCATAAAGTAAATCAACACAAGATTTGTTTATGGATGTTCCGGGTGGTGTAATCCAGTACGTCTCCCCTTCTCCTGTGGTGTAGGAGGTATCACTAGAATAATGAGATAACCGTTACAAAATCCTAGCACTATGACAGTCCTTCACGACACCCTAGTTTCACTGTCTACACAAAATGAAGAAAGGTGGGATTGCTCCCTTCATCCTGCACACTGATCTCTCGGAGGTGGAATTGCTCCTTCACCAGCTCACCACTAATACCAACACATAGTCCTTAGACTGCACCAACAGTTGTGGCAACCAAGTTGCAACCGTATGAAGAAAGGTAGAATTGCTCTCTTCAAACTATGCACAGCCAACCCTTTTTCACAAAGGTTAGGTTTAGAATTAATCAAGGATTAATTCAGTGAGCTGTCTGATTCTTTTGGATCTGACTTTGTAGCTCCAAGATGCCTTCTTTCCCCTTTAATGGGTTACTGGATCTTTCTTTGAAGTCTTCAAGGCAATTCCGTTGGCTCCCCTTTTCTAGATATATATGATCTGATTTTCTGAATCTGGATCTGGATCTGGATCTTTGAATATATGCTTGTAAAGCTCTTTTTATAATCCTCCTCTCTCTCTTCTTTGAGTGATTCTCTTGTGTATTTATAGGGATGATGTAACAGTCACTAGCTCTTGTAGCCGTTACACTTGTCGTTTAGCCAACGTTCACATGTACGATCTTTTGTCGTATAGTCAATTTGAATTTAACAAGGCCTTAACTCAGTTTTCTACTCTGCTTCAAAACTGAGTAACTTGTATACTTAATATCTGACTTCAATTGACTAAGTCAGAGTACACCAATCAATTTCTTCTTATCCAATCAACTGATAATCTTTGTCCTTAAGATTATTCAGTTTTACATGATCTATAACTCAGTTTCAGGTCACCACAGACTTGCCTGAATCCTGACTTATAGTCACGACTTATTTAGCTTCAAACTGAGTTTGCCACCTTAGTTCTTTAGTTTTCTGTAACTGAGTCTGTGTCCCTCTGTTCTTCAGTCTTCTAGATAAGCCAACTGAGTTTGTGTCCCTCAGCGAACTTATTTTCTTCAGTTCTAGCATAACTGAGTTTAATCTATCAGTTCTTCATGTGCATATTCAGTTTTCTTGCTATAACTCAGATGTTCGCCTAGTTCCTATTCTATTACAATGCTTGTCTGAAACAACCTATACAAAGTTCAGACTCTAGATAGAACTTATACATTTATCTCTAGACCATTTCTTGCTTCTTCTTTTATTATGCACAATAACAGTTAGTTACGACTTCATCATCATGTGTTGTAAGTGATTTGTCTAATTTTGTGACGAATCATCATCAAAACATAAATAATATTTCCAACAATTTTTATTATCCAACACCTAGACACTCTACTAAACATCTAACCTAGAAAGGTCTACTAAACAAGTCAGTTGACCTCTTTACAGTTCTTGTTTAATCAAACCTATACAATGATCAAACTCTAGTAAACCTATACATTCATTCTAGGCATCTTTTTGTCTTTGCCCTATAACAGCTAGTCTGGCACTAATCATTAAAACTAAAATATGCCCAACACATGACAAGGAGGAAAGAATGTTTAGTTGAATTTCATGCTAATGATGGACCAAAAGTCAATTTTGGTGGCAAAGACAAACATGATTATACAAGGGGCCATAGAACCTTAGTAAAAAATGGACTAAAGATGGGGAATGTAGATTATGTTGAAGGACTCAACTACAACTTACTCAGCACTAGTCAATTTTGTGATATGGGATACTGAGTATATTTTGACAAATCATTTTGTGTTGTTATAAGTCAAACTCCTCACCAAGTTGTTCTAGCTGGAAGAAGAAAAGAAAATATGTATATTGTGTACTAGACAACAGCTGATTCAGAAACTTGCCTACTTGTTCAGACCAAGTCAGAAATCAGTTAGTTATGGCATAAGAAACTGAGACATCTTAATTTTGATGACATCAACCTGTTGGTCTAGAAGAATTTAGTAATTGGATTACCAGAAGTTACCTACAAGAAAGACAACTTATGTGATGCATGTCACAAAGGGAAGCAAGTAAAGGAAAGCTTCAAGACCAAGTCTCAACACCCAACAACAAGAGTTTTTGAACTCTTACACATGGACTTGTTTGGACCAGTAACACCTATCAGTGTTAGTGGAAAGAAATATGCAATGGTAGTAGTTGATGATATTTTAGGATACACTTGGGTAATTTTCTTAACAAGGATGAGTGAAACCAAGCAGAAACTCACAGAACTGCTAAAGAGATTTCAGAATCAGAAAAGTGTTACTGTTGTAAAGATAAGATCAGATAAAGGGTCTGAATTTCTCAACAATGTGATCATTGAGTAATTTGAAGAAAATGGAGTTTTACATCAACTTGCAGCTACAGTAACACCTCAGCAAAATGGAGTAGCTGAAAGAAGGAATAGGCCACTCAAAGAAGCTGGTAGAACAATGATATGTGAATCAAAATTATCTGAAAGGTACTGGGGAGAAGATGATAACATAGCTTGTTACACTCAGAACAGAGCCATAATGAACAAAAGCCTTGAGAAAACACCTTATGAGATATGGAATGGGAGGAAACCAAATGTCTCATATTTTCATTCTTTTGGAAGCAAATGTTACATAAATAACAATAGGAAGGACCAGTTCAAGACTTTTCAACCCAAAGTTGATGAAGGAGTATTCTTGGGATATTCTCGTGTCAGCAAAGCTTTCAGTACATGTGGTATTTGATGAGCCAAACATTACTGGTGACACAGTGGAATACCAACCAGAACTAGTCTTCAAACCTTAGTCACAAAAGAATACTGGACCCAATTTACATGATATTGATGAACATATTTGAAGGCTAAGACTAGCTGATTCAACTGATCAAGATCAGTCTCAGTTACCAATAACTGAATCAATAGCTGAACAACCTGCACGAGTTGAAGATGAACCAATTCAAGCTCATAATAATCAAGCACAAGATAATCAAACTGAAACTCTAGAAGAACCAGTTCAAGCAAATCAAGCTCCAGAAGTGCAACCTCCAAAACATCAATGGATGAGAGATCATCCTAAAGAACAAGTAACTGAAAATTTTCAACAAGGAGTTCGAACTAGAAATCAATTGGATGCAATGAATGCTTGCTTTCTATCATATCTAAACCAAAAGAGATAGAAGAAGTTTTGAATGATTTAGATTGGATGATGGCTATGCAAGAAGAACTCAACAAAATTAAAAGAAATCAAGTTTGGGATTAATGGACAGACCAGATCATGCAAATATAATTGGCACCAAATGGGTTTTCAGAAACAAGCTACATGAAAATGGGAACATTGTTAGAAATAAAGAAAGATTGGTAGCCACAGGATATTCTCAAGCTGAAGGAATAGATTTTAATGAAACTTATCCACCAGTTGCAAGATTGGAGGCAATCAGATTATTTTTTGCCGTTGCAGCCTACAAGAAGTTTAAAGTATATCAAATGGTTGTTAAATGTGCATTCCTGGATGGAGTAGTTGAATAATAAGTTTATGTATAACAACCTCCTGGTTTTCAAATCAAAGAACAAGGAGACAAAGTTTTCAGACTCAGAAAAGCACTTTATGGACTCAAACAGGCACCAAGTGACTTGTATGAAACTTTATCACAGTTTTTAGTGGACAATGGTTTTATCAAAGAAACCACAGACAATACCTTGTTCAGAATGAAGATTGGTGAAAGCTCTCTCTAGTTCAAATTTATGTGGATGACGTTATTTTTGGATCAGAGAATCAAAACTTTGTGAGAAGTTTACAAGCCTAATGAAGAGCAAATTTAAAATGAGTATGATGGGTGAAATGAACTATTTCCTAGGACTACAAGTCAAACAGGTGGACAATGGAATTTTCATTCACCAAACCATGTACACAAAAAAACTAACCAAGAAGTTTGGAATGAAGAACAGTGCAGGGATAGCAACACCAATTGGAAAAATGTGAGATTGGATGAAGTTAAAGATGGAAAAGATGTGGATCAAACACTTTATCGAAGAATGATTGGAAGTCTACTCTACCTCACAGCAAGTAGACCTGACACATCCTTTGTAGTAAGTGTTTGTACAAGATTTCAGACTAAACCAATGGAAAGTCATATGACAGTTGTCAAAAGGGCTTTGAAATATCTAAAAGATACACAAGGAGTAGGAATATGGTTTTCAAGAGATGGACAATTGATGTTAATTGTTTACTCAGATTATGCAGGATGCAAAATTGATAAAAAAAAAGTACATTAGGCACATGTTAGTTACTTGGAAATAGACTTGTGTCTTGGTTTAGCAAGAAACAAAATTTAATTTCAAAATCTACAGCTGAAGCTGAACACATTGCAGCTGGAAGCTGTTGTGCTCAAGTTTTGTGGCTTCGACAACAACTAAGAGACTAAGGAATTGAGGAAGGGTTGATACCTATCATGTGTGATAATACAAGTGTAATTGCAATAACAGAAAACTCAATAACAGACAACTCAATTTTACACTCCAGGACTAAGCACATTGATGTAAGACATCACTTCATAAGAGATCACGTAGAGAAGAAAGACGTCACAATTATCTATATACCAACTGAAGACAAGTTGGATGATATCTTTACAAAACCCTTGGATGGAGGAAGGTTTTCCAAGTTAAGAACTGAATTAGGGATAATAAATGTCAGTTAAGTCAGTTACACAACTGAGATCCGTCAAGGGAATTGGTCTTTGTCATGTTGGGTGAGCTCACTTGACAAATCAGTCAATGACATCAACGATCTCAAACTGAACTTGGAACTGAATTTTGGGAGAACTGACCTCAACTGACTATCAAAACTGAAGATCAGTGAAGAGTCAAAGATAGTCAAGTGGGTTAATGAATGTATTCAACAACAATCACGTCACATTAAATTACCACCTTATTTGTCAGAATTTGTTGCGTGTGTACTCGGAAAATGACATATAGTACATGCATCGGATACACAAATATTCAGTGGAAGTTCAAACGGTACAACACAATCTCATAAAGATTGTGGGATTATATATACAACCATTAGTTCAAAAAAAATATCTGCAACCATTTATCATACCATCCTCTCAGAAAAATTCTTCAACTTTTCAAAAAGCAAAAATGGCCGAAGAACAAATCTCTCCACAAGAATCCAGATTGATAGAAAAAGGTGTAACCTTTTCTTCAGATCAATTTGAAAAAGAATGCAATGACAGTCTTCTAGCAAGCGTTTTATGTCAAAAGATTCCCAAAATACAAGGCCTAGAAAGTCTGTTGGATATCAAATTGAAGAAAGACTTAGATACTAAAGCAATTATTCAGTTTTGGGAGAATTTGAAGATTTTTCTCTGACAACAATCATTCATAGAGAACATATCTATGTTAGTATAGAGATTATAGGACAATTGTTTGATTTCAAGAAACCAAATGATAAATCAATCGACTTAGTCAATTTACCACTCAAGCATGAAGCTTTTCTTTATCCGATTTCCTCAACAGAGAAATCAGCAGATGTTTATTCAAGTATGGCGAGCCTAAAACCGGAATTTTCCCTACTCTGCAAATGGGTAACCAGAACCGTCATTGGAAAGTCTCAGGGACTAGGAAGTTTATCTATGGACAAAATCAATCAGATGAACATCATCTGGGATGAGTTTGTATGCAATTGGGGTGGATATGTTTTCAATCAGTTAAAGAAACAACATACTGAAGAACTTGAACGCATCAACAAAGCCAAGAATGAAGTAAGAAGTTTGGCAGTCTTTATCTGAAGAAGTCACTTAGTTTGGTAATACAACATTACATGGCTGCACTTAAAAGTGGAAAAGAAGTTGAACAAGCTGGTGCATCAAGAAAAACATAGAAGACTGCAATAGTTGTAAGTTCAAAAGATATACCTTCAAAGGAAGAAGGAAAAAAACCAGACTCAGCACAGATAGCTGAACAGAAAGGAGTCAAGTGCAAAACTGACTCATAAGAAAAAAGCGCAGTGGCAAGAACCCTGTTTCACAAATCATCAGTTAAGGCAACTTTTTAGGAATATTTTATTATGTTTTTATGATGGCCATACTAGTTGTTATAGCAATCCTGAAATAAGTTAGAAATCTCTGTATAAGTCTTTACTTAGAGTCTAACATGTGATATAAGTTGAGTCAGACAAGTATTGTACTAGTTGGTAGGATGGCTACGAAAAATAGAAATCCGGTAGAGTAAAAGCAGCCAAGTAGTAGTACAAGGACTCTTGAATGATCAAAGAAATCAAGAAAGCAGTGAACCGGCAAAGTAAACTGTCTACCGGATGAGTAAAGAAAAAGCAGTGAAGGAATATCTAATCGGCTTAGTCAATAGAAACACTTCACCCGTCATGCAACAGTCAAGTAAAGGAACAGCAAAGCAATTCCATCTTATTCAGAACGTGAAGAATTAAGGAAGATTCAAAAGATCAAGCATTAAATGCACAATCAATCAAGGACGGATTTTGTGATAAACATTGAAGAAAAATCCGGAGTACTAAAATCAAGGAGAATATAATTAAGGGGGAATCAAGAATTAAATCAAGGATTATTCCCCACATTAAATAGCCAACGGACGAAAATTCAAATCAAAGAATATCAAGGCTATAAATAGAAGGCATTGACAGACAGGAAAAATAACAATTGAATTACATAGGAACTAGCAGAAACTCTGTAAATTTGAAAAGCCTTCTATCTGAAGTCAAAGGACATATCTAGAGATCAACTCATCAATCAAGAGCTAAAATTTCCACATTCAGTACTGAGATTGATCAACAGAATCTGTGAATCCAATTCACACCAGTCAAGCAACTGAATCAGAGCCATCTGAGAAGAAGTTGTATTTGTGATAGCTGCTGAAGGATTTGTGTTCGAGGAGCAGTGTTGAAGACTGAGTCACTGAATCTTTTGAAGCTAGGGAGTGATAGTCTTGGAGATTGTGAATCTTGTGTAGTCAAGGACAATCTAACTATTGTATAAGCGAAAACAATAGTGAATTCCTCCAATCATCATAGGAGAAGAGTGGATTAAGGGATTACACCAACATGAACCACTATAAGCCTTTGTGTCAATTTACTTTCAGCACTTTACCTTACTGCATAATTCATACTTTGTGTGTGCATATTCTACTACTTTGAAATAGTTTTAAAAGAAGGTACTTATCCGCTGACAAAAGCTTTTAGATTGAAAAAGGAATTTGAAAATCTAGTATAGTCATTCACCCCCCCCCCCCCCTCTGACTATACTTTTACCCTTCTCTCGAGACCAACAATTGGTATCGGAGCGGTGTTCTAGTATCGAACTCTGCTCGATATGATTTCCGGTAACAAGGATATCACATATTTTCAAAGTAGTTTTTAAATCTATGCTTTCTAATTATATCTCTTATTTGTACTTATGGATTCCTCAAATTTCATGTGTAAAGTACTTGTATTCAATGTTAATAATTTTGATAAATATAAAATAAGGATGATGTCTCATCTTGCAGCAACTTATGAGGAGATGCTGGATGTAATCAATGATGGCCCAATTAAGATCACAATTGTGATAGCCACAGGAGCAGATCAAGGAAAGAAAATAGACAAACTCAAGAAATATTGGACCAAGGATGAAAGAAGAAGAGAAAATCTCAATTTTATTACAAAAGTCATGATCTTGAAGATCTGGACAGTTATATATTCACGAGGATCAAAGACTGCAAAACAGAAAAGAAGATGTGGGATAAATTAGCACTGATCAATGAAGGATCAAAGAGAGTCAAGGAAAACAAATTGACTGTTGCAAAACAAAAATTTGAAAACATCAAAATGAAGACTGGTGAATCCATTGATCAAATGGATAACATATTTTCAAGCATCATCAGTGAACTGCAACAACTTAGACATACATACCCACAGAAGGATGTTTTCCTGAAAATCTTGAGAGGTCCACCTAAAAGATGGAAGATCATCACATCAGTACTCAGAGGAACAATAAATATTGCAAATACCGATGCTTTGAATCTGATGTCTCAATTGAAGGCTCAAGAATTTGAGTTAAACGGTGAAGACAGTGCACCAGCAGAGGGACACAAGGCCAGTGCACTTGTTGCACCCCAGCAGAGCAAAACAACTGACACAAGCAGCACAGAGACACATGAACTAAAAGAACAAATTTCTTTACTGATTAAATGTTTTGACAGGTTTAGCAAATAGATACAAATGAAGGGAAGTTCTTCACAAGAAGTCAAGCTCAAGCATAGACATGAAGAATAAGGATGATGAATACAGATGTTTCAATTGCAAGAAGAAATGTCACTTCAAGGCTGATTGCCTTGAAGAAAAAGACAAAGATGAGGAAAAGAAGAAGTACAAAACAACTTAAAAGAGAAAGAGCAAGAAGGCACTTAAAGCTGAAACCAGTAGTGAAAAGAATGAAGAATCATCTGATAATGATTCATATGATGATGAATCTAACAGCTCAGCCAATGACAAAGCAAATCTATGTCTTATGGCTAAGGAAGCTGATGAAACAGAGGAAATATCTAGTTCATACTCAACATCAAGTGCATCCCATCTGACACTGCGCAATCTTTCACTCTCCCTTTAGATTCAGCAAACCTAATTCAAAATTGAAGAAATTCAAATGAATCATAAAATTTTGAAATCTGAATCAACTAGTAAGGAGTGGATGAAATGAAAGCTGAATCAACTAGTAATGAAGTACACTCAACTAATCAACAAGTAGCAGATCATCAATCATCTGATGTTGACAGACCAGCAAAGAAAATATCCTTGCTGGTTAAGAGCACCACTGCACCACTCAATGCACCAGCTTACAAACCCCCAAACAGGTTTGGATCCAGATCTGGTTTTGGCTACAACAGTCAGGATGAGAAAAGAAACAATAGAAAACACAATTCTGAATCAAGGACCAAAACTGGACCTAAATTCAGAAAATGAAAGACCATAGTTTCAACTACTCAACCTACACCGGTGAAGTCAAAACCCAATGTAGTGAAACAACAGAGTAAATCATCAAACCAGCCAACTAAAGGCAAAAGCCTTCTGAAAAGTAAAGGAAGACTTTACCCTTCAGGGGATGATTGGAATGTTGCACCCCCAAAATACAAGAAGAAACCATTTCATGCTATGCATAATGTGTATAGGAAAAGCCAACCAAGGCATGTTCCTAGACACAAGAAGCAATATGAAAATAATTTTCCTCTTGCATACTGGAGAGTGAAAAGGATTCAAATGCACCAAAAAGTAGAGAAAAGTATCATAATACCTTTAGTAGAAATTTTAGAAGTTATTCTGCCATTCCTTATACATATGAAGTTGATGACTTCAATTATCCAAGAAGAAAATCCTTTGGATATACACTTGGAGTAGGAGGCATGACTGCTAGCATGTATGGACCCAAACAGTGTTGGTTACCTAAACACACTTAATTTGTTTTGTAGGATGTCTGGTACATAGATAGTGGATGTTCTAGACACATGACATGGATCAAAAGATTGTTGACTGACTTTAGAGCTTTTGATGGAACCAAAGATACTTGTGGAGGAAAACCCTGGAAAAATTTTGGGGGAAGGCACAACGATCAAGAACAATTTGAAGATTCAAAATGTGGCTTATGTTAAAGGATTGAGTTTCAATCTTCTAAGAATTAGTCAATTCTGTGACAAAGGCTACAATGTGCACTTCAACAAAGAAGGATGCAAAGTAATTCACAATCAAACCAGCATATTTGTACTTGTAGGAAAAAATGCACGTGGTAGATTGGAAGACAGCAAAAGCAGAAACATGTCTGCTTGTCAAAAATAAGCAATCAACCAGCTAGATTTGGCATAGAAGACGGATCCATCTCAACTTCAAGACCATCAACAAATTGTCAAAGAACAAGCTAGATGAAGGCCTGATTGCGTGTAAGTCACTAACGTCAATATTACTAGCAAGAATACTAGGTACATCGTAGTATAGTAAATATGAGTCAAGGTCGATCCCACAGAGACAATGCAACTTTAACTATAAACGATTCTAATCTAATTAAGGAGCGACATAGAGGCGGTCAATGACAAACAATAAACATAAAAGAAACTTGGTATTTCTCCCCCTCTTCTCACCGATCTACTAACTTGGATTAGTTAATCTTTACGTTTACTTCCCCACATAATTTCCTTAAATTAATCGAGCGAGCTTTTTATTTAATTATAAAGCTACGGGTGCAACTCCAAACCCTATCTACTCCGACAATGGTAGTAGACAATCTATATGCAAGCTAACCTCCTTACTTGGTCTGTAATAGCCCATACGCATAATGACCTAGAATTGCCGATATCGAGCACGAACTCTTACCATTAACCCGCCGACATCTGTCGACACTGATCAGCACGTTCCTAGGGTCCATCAAGACTATGTCCAAATTAACACTTCACTATTCGTATTTCATGTTAATTTTATGATTACAATAAGAAGATTGGCCAGATCTAACCTACTGTTAATTAAACCTATCGATCAAGGTAGTTGTAGTGAATTCCAGTTTTAGGTTTTCTAAATATTGCCTTGGTAAATCAGTGTAGGCCGCCGGTTACCGGGGTTAGCTTTTCCTATTTCTTGATCTACATTGCTCAATTACGATTAATTAAGTAAATCATGGGGTCTTTAAACATGCAGATTAACTAAAACACATAAATACGAACAAATCTACCATATTGAAGACAAAAAGGAACGTTCAAAGCTTTATACCTTCAACAATGGAGATCTAGCTCTATCTACTCAAGCTAGAGATGGTAGAGAAAGTGAGATAACCAGAAATAACTCCTCAAAAGCTTGGAATAACTTTATTTCATCAAATTATATAATGTAATGAAGATTTTATTATAATACACTGACCGACTTATGACTCATGGAAACCCTAACCGACCTAGTAGATGCGGCATAATCGATTTAGTGTCCTACGAGTCCTCGGTTTACTGGCCCTAGGCCTCGGTAAACCATGCCGACTTTTTCTCTTTTTCTTCAGCAGACTTCTTTTTGGACTTCAATCACTTGGCCCAGCATGCTTCTTTTGGTGCAGATCCATTCTCCAATGCTCCAGATTCGGTACATCCTATAAAACATACAAAATGAGACAAAATAGTACCAAATCTTTGGGAAAATAACACATATACAGAATTACGATCCTGGGAACACGCACATTGCATTTAACACATATTCCACATAATAATGAGCCTATCTATCATCTCTGGAGCAGAATTCAGGGTGAAAATGGGCATAAATAATGGTACCATTTAGGGCGTTATCAACTACCCCCCACTTAGCTTTGATCATCCTGAACAAAAATGCGAAAAGAAAACAACACTCTGATCAGTATACAAGTTAATTAAAAAAAATTATGCTTCACAAAGTCAAGATCAAGATCATGCCACTCATATCCATCAGTAACGCATTAAACACTATTCACATCATGGGCCAATATGTGTGTGCAATAACTTTCACACCCGTTTAGTAATGCAGACAATCTCACATTACGTCAACCCATAGTCAAACTAACCAGTCTCAAACATGTTATTTATTAATGAAATTAGCTGGCAAGGTTGATCAAGAACCGAGTATGTATTACTCTTAGGCTCGCGTTTATCGTTCTATGCAAAAGTCGTGCGTTTTACGCTCCATCGACTCAATTTTTGCCAAAGAGATTATAGATGTATATATTTCAATGCACTTCTCTTTCTTGGCAGGTGAACTCTCATTGATTTATCTATCCTCATGGTCTCTATTGGAAATAATATATGTGTTTTGATGATGATTCGTCACGTAATTAGTAAGATCACTTACAACCCATGATGATGAAGTCATAACTAACTGTTATAGTGCAAAATGAAAGAAAAAGCTTGAAATGGTCTAGAGAAAATGTATAAGTTCTATCTAGAGTCTGAACCTTGTATAGGTTGTTTCAGACAAGCATTGTAATAGACAGGAACTAGGCGAACAGCTGAGTCACAGCAAGCAAACAGAGTATACACAAGGAAAACTGAGGGATCAGACTCAGTTATGAGAAAACTGAAGAAGATAAGTTTGCTGTGGGACACAGACTCAGTTGGCTCATCTAGAAGACTGAAGAACTGAGGGACACAGACTCAGTTATCGAAGACGGAAGAACTGAGGTGGCAAACTCAGTTAGTAGCTGATTTAATCGTGACTATAAGTCGGGATTCAGGCAAGTCTGTGGTGACCTGAAACTGAACTATAGATCATGTAAAGCTGAATAATCTTAAGGACAAAGATTATCAATTAATAGGAAAAGAAGAAACTGAATGGTGTACTCTGACTTAGTCAAATAAGGTCAGATGTCAAATATACGAGGTACTCAATTTTGAAAAAGAATAGAAAACTGAGTTAAGGCCTTGTTGAATTTGAATCAACAATACGACAAAAGGTCGTACATATGAACGTTGTCTAAACAACAAATGTAACGGCTACAAGAGCTAGTGACCGTTACATCGCCCCTATAAATACACAAGAGAATCACTTAAGAGAGAGAGAGAGAGAGAGATAGAGAGAGAGAGAGAAGGTTCTGAAAAGGAGCTTTACAAGCATATATCTAAAGATCCAGATCTATAAAATCAGATTGCATATCTAGAAAAGGGGAAGCCAACAGAATAGCCTTGAGGATTATAAAGAAAGCAAAAGATTGGAATGAGTTTCTTGAAACTGAGATGTCAAATTTTGCTGAAAGATTAATGTCTAGTAAATTTGACAAAAGCAATGATGATTCCCCGCCCCTACCCAGTCTCGTATTTCTAGGAGTGTAAACTCTAGACATCGAGATACTGGAAGACCTAGTGGATTACACAAAGAAATTAAGGATGATAAATCTAAAGGAATCCTTGTGAAATCAACTAAGGTTGAGTGTAATGGTTTATCTAGAAAAGAGATGAGAAAGCTTAATTCTCTCATCGAAGAAACTGAAAGTAATACTTCAGTAACTAATCTAGCCGGACCCAAAAAGATATGGGTACCAAAGAAAACTTAAAATTGTTTTGCAGGCTAAGTCAGTTCTCATATTGCTGAATCCTGAGAAAACTGACTTCTAAACAAAACTTGATGAATGGAAAATTGGTTAAAAGTAGAAAACTTTCCAGCTACCATCTGACGCTTGAGCTGACATGACAAATCACTCAAAGCCACGTGTCAATCTAGGAGAAAAAGTAGATGCACATCCCTACAAATCTCATTGATTGCGACACAACTCTCATTTTGAAAATGATTGAAAAACGCAATCTTGACGAAATCATGTTCAATCAATTTCAAAGCATTCAAGACTCTACCAAGAATTCTCAATTCAGAAATCCATAGAGCAATACAACATTGATGAAGGAATCACCACAAGTCTTGACGATTTCTGTCAAAAAATTTCAAACTCCACCTTATCAATTCAAATTGCAAAGAAAATCAAGAAGATTCGAGGACAGGAGAATTTGATTGATACAAAGGTCATTGCTCTGTGGCCAGAAAGTATCAAAGATTTCTACAAAAATGTTGTAATCACCGATGATGGAAAGAGTTTCAGGACAACGGTTCAAGATAAGAGCATTACTGTTAATGAACATCTTCTTTCCCTAGTCTTTGGTATAGACATAATCGGAGGATCTTCATCTCTCACATTTGGAAATGATGAAAAAGGCAAACTTTGGAAAGTCACTGCACTCAACAAAAATGAGAAGAATTTCATTGGTTCCATTTATCAACAGAAACAAGAATTCGCATTCTTGACAATTCTTCTGACCAAAAATGTCATTGGTCACACGTGGAATCTTTACACTCTTTCAACATAAAAGATGAAGCTGATCTATGCTATATGGTTTGAAGAGAAACTGGATTGGAATAAGATTGTTCTCAAGCAGTTGATCAAGCAAATCTCAGACGAAAAAGAGAAAGCCAAAAGAAGAAAGGCTACTGGAGAAAAGTTTTTATTGAAAAAGGGATTCACTTATCTAGTTCAAAGGATACTAGACTATTTCTCCATCTCAAAATCCACAGAAACAGAAGTGAAACACAAGTTAGAGTCCACTGGAGTGAAGAAGAGGAAAATTGTTGAAGAAGAAAGAAGAGAAACTTTAGACTCTAGCTCAAGAGAAACTGTAAGTTTGGATGACAGAACCTTGAGGAGACAAAGTAGAATGTGGAACAAATTTCAGGCAAGGAAAACTGAAACTGAAGATGTAATTCAGATTGATGATGAAACTGAAGAGAGTGAGCATAATGAAATTGAAGGAAATGAACGTGAAGAAACCGAAGAAAGTGATTCTCCAACAGAAATGCATGAAGAATTTACTGAAGAGCAAAGAGAAGCTTTGGAAGATACTGAATTTTGCGAGGCTGAGTATGAAAAGGAACTGTCAAGTTATGATTTTCATTTTCATTATCATGAAGCTAGCTCCTCATCTCAAGTTCATGAAGCATCTACAAGAAAATCTGCAACTGAAGGACCTCAACACCAGTAAACTGAAATTGAAGAAAGATTGGAAAGATTAAAAGAGATCATCGAAGGCCTGATGAAGACTTTACAGCAGAAACTTTACAATCTACATGAGTTGATTGGAAAAGCATATTACTCAGGACTGAACAAATACTCCAACATCATCACCTTGCGCAAGTTATTTGAAGAAAGCTTTTGCATATCTTCAAACAAGGGGGAAGATAAAACTGAATTTTATGAAGCTGAAGGTGATGCATATGCTGAGAAAGCTAAAGAAATCTATGCCAGATAGTTGGTTGAAGAACAAGACAGACAAGTAGATGCTGATCTACTGACTATTCAACAAAATGAAGGAGCAGTTGATAATCTGATTGAAGAGTTAATTGTAGAAGAGACTTTCACAGAAACAAGAACTGAGGAAGATGAAGAAGCCTCGGTTAAAGCTGTGTTGAACATCAGGAAGAAGCTTGTAATATGTGCCAGATTTCTTGAAAAGTTTAAGGCAGATGAAAGCAAAGAGACAAAAACTGAGGGGGAAGCTAAAATGAAATCAGAAAGAAAAGCTGAAAAAGAAAAACATAACTTGATTTCAGAAGAAGAAGAAAAGATGATAAATGAGGAGATTAAAGAGATCTTGATAAAGCTCAAGAATCAAGACAACAAAAAGGCTAACCGGTTGATCAATGAATGTCTGGATATCAAGCCTAGAGATGGTGAATCAAGTGAAGAAGGAAAAGAATGAAGACTTCTGGAAACAAAAAAAAAAGCATTTTCCTTGGTGAAAAGATGTTTTCTCTTGAAAAAGAAAATTTGTAATTTGTTCAGTTATTCAGTTTGCTGTGTAATGAACTCAGTTGTTCTTAGTTTGTTATTTTAATTTGTTATGATTTCTTGCACTAATCTTTTATTATTGCTTTTAGGGAGGGTTATGATACATCATCAAAAAGGGGGAAATTGTAGGAAATAATATCTGTGTTTTGATGATGATTCATCACGTAATTAGTAAGATCACTTACAACCCATGATGATGAAGTCATAACTAACTATTATAGTGCAAAATGAAAGAAGAAGCAAGAAATGGTCTAGAGAAAATGTATAAGTTCTATCTAGAGTCTGAACCTTGTATAGGTTGTTTCAGACAAGCATTGTAATAGACAGGAACTAGGCGAACAGCTGAGTCACGGCAAGCAAACTGAGTATACACATGGAAAACTAAGGGAACAGACTCAGTTATGAGAAAATCAAGAAGATAATTTTCTTTGAGGACACAGACTCAGCTTTGGCTCATCTAGAAGATCAAGAACCGAGGACCACAGACACTCGATTATTGAAGATCAAGAACTGAGAGGTGGCAAACTCGCTTAGTAGTCGATTTAGTAGTGACTATAAGTCGAGATTCGAGCAAGTCTGTGGTGACTGGCTGAACTATAGATCATGTAAAGCTGAATACTCTTAAGGACAAAGATTATCCGTTACCAAGAAAAGAAGAAACTGAATGGTGTACTCTGACTTATTCAAATAAGGTCAGATGTCAAATATACGAGGTACTCAGTTTTGAAGAAGAGTAGAAAACTGAGTTAAGGCCTTGTTGAATTTGAATCAACAATACGACAAAAGGTCGTACATATGAACGTTGGCTAAACAACAAATGTAACGGCTACAAGAGCTAGTGACCGTTACATCGCCCCTATAAATACACAAGAGAATCACTTAAAATAGAGAGAGAGAATGATCCGAAAAAGAACTTTACAAGCATATATCTAAAGATCCAGATCCAGAAAATTAGATTGCATATCTAGAAAAGGGGAAGCCAACATAATAGCCTTGAGGATTATAAAGAAAGATCCAATAACCCATTAAGGGGGAAAGAAGGCATCTTGGAGCTACAAAGCCAGATCCAGAAGAAGCAAACAACTCACTGAATTAATCTCTTGATTAATTCTAAACCTAACCTTTGTGAAAAAGGGTTGGCTGTGCATAGTTTGAGGAGAGCAACTCCACCTTTCCTCATACGGTTGCAACTTGGTTGCCACAGCTGTTGGTGCAGTCTGCGGACTGTGTTTGTGTTAGTGGTGAGCTGGTGAAAGAGCCATTCCACCTCCGAAAGATCAGTGTGCAGAGTGAATGGAGCAATCTTACCTTTCTTCATTATGTGTAGTCAGTGAAACTAGGGTGTCGTGAAGGACTGTCATTGTGCTAGGATTTTGTAACAGTTATCTCAAGATTCTAGTGATACCTCCTACACCACAAGAGAAGGGGATACGTACGGGATTACACCACCCGGAACATCCATAAACAAATCTTGTGTTTAATTACTTTATGCATTTATGTTTGTTTTATTTGTTGCATAATCATCTCATCATTGCACTCAGCAAAAACCAGACACTGAGTCAGCACAGAACTGATACATAGGAGGTTAAGATTTTTATTGACACATCTGTTGCACAAAAGGCTTGTTTTTATCCGCTGCCAGTTAACTAGACTAAATATAAGTCAGTTTTGACCGTACTCAGTTGAGTTAGCTGAACTCCGCCCAAGTTAAAGGACAGGAACAAAACTGAGCTGAGCATCTGTTTGAGTTTGGTAAAAACTCAGTTCCTGGGGTACTTTCAGTTTTGGGAAAGTTTTTGGTGACAAGTTTATTCACCCCCCCCCCTCTAAACTTGTGTTAGCCTTTCCAAGGGACCAACAGTCTCACTATTGATAAACTACTGAATTCAAAATTCCTTTGCCTTTATAAGCGTTGGTGAAACATAATTCAGGATAAAGCAAGGGTCAACTCTAGTCAAAGCAATATGCTATCGACTACACACCAAGGAAAGTGAGTTATACGTGCTTAAAATGGTGGCTCATAACAGAATATGCGCTTAATACCCCACTACTTCAGAAGTGGGAACTTACTTTTACTTGTACATCATGGAACAAAGATGAAGTCAATAAACTCAAAAAGATCAAAGATATCAAATTTTTTTCAAAATTCTGTTGAAATGAATCAAAGTCTAGGTGGTGAAGGGTGCATCAAAGAGAATCAAGATAATCACGCAATTCATGGAATATAAACGTCCCCGCACCCCCCTCACTTAATCGAAACATTGTCTCCAATGTGTAAGATGAAAAAGTTAAAACGAAAAGGAACTTAGCTTAGTTAAGGGTGGAGCCAAAGACGAATTGGATAGTCTCGTAATGCGTTGGGCATAAGTAGTCCATGAATAATTTGTGCTAAGTATCTCCAACAAACCAAGAAGAATGGTGGTGACAAGAAATTGTAGAACAATATCACGGCAGTAAAAGAGAAAATAAATAACTCCACACAATTTAAGCCGTCAAAATGATTATTTATATTAATAAAATTCATCTACTTCAACTAGATGGGAAAGAAAAATAAAAACAAGTAAATGGAAAAGAACAACAATGAAAAGAAAGGAAAACTACTACTCCTCATAATAATCCTGTCAGTCATATCTAGGCTCAAAACCGGGAGGTGGTGTAGGAAAGGAGGTAGCAGCGGTAGAAGAGGATGCGCTATGATGTGGGGCAGTCCTAGGTGGTGGGGTTGCATGAGGAACTCCTAGAAAGTCTATAATTCTATCCATCTTACGGTGTAGACTCACAATTTCTCTCGAGTGCTCCTCTAGCAAGGCTCTCTGAGTCCGGGGTGCTCTGTGGACCGGAGTACGCTCCTTCTCTGCTCTCTGTCCGACCCATCATTGCCTTTTGAAACTAAATATAAACTAATCATCAGCTCAGGGTCTTCCCACTCATCACTAACCAGAACTTTGACCTCGTCCTCTAAAACAAACATGTCAATCATAGGTCCATATGGAAACTGCTCGTGCTCAGATGTGGCAGCAATCTCGTGAATGCGGCTATGCATCAGGAGACCAATATTGACTGGAGATCCTTGCTCCAGGTAGAACATCAACTCTGCCCTCTTTGGCAGACACCGTATGCTTGGTTGGTAGAAGTCGAGCACAAACAAATCGATTGACCACCTTCCTATCCCAGGATAACTCGTTTTCCAGGAAGATGGTGGGGGCTCCCGTAGGATTGTGCTTCTATTGTAACCCAAAGTAATCAGCAATCATATTCATCCTCTCTAGATCTTCAACATTGCTCGAGGATGTGTACTCTTCCGGGCCCAGCGGTGGATTGTGAACCCCAAAATGTGCATTGATCCGCTCAATTGAACATCCCACTTTAACTTCACTGACCATTGCAAATGTAGCTCCAGGGTTATGCGAGAGATAAGCATAAAATTATCTTACCACCGTGGCGTTGAACCATGTCGGTGCCTCAGCCATATCCAGAATGTCTTGTACTTGTAGGGCTTGTGGAAAGGTCTCACCGCAATCGTCCAACTCTACGCCCCGTTCTCGAGCAACAGGTCTTCCGTTCCAATGCCTTCGGAACGATTAGTAGATCTCTAAGGAATGAAATTGATCAACCCCAGATATCAAGGGGTTAGCATCTCCGTAAACACTCTGATAACCACTTGGACGATGAATTGTTTGGCTATGCTTGAGACCCATCCTGAATGATAACAGGAACTGAAGCTGAAGCTAATACTGGAAAAGGTACCATCGGTAAACCAAATTTAACCCACGCCATCTTGGCGAAATTTTCTATTTTTCTTTCTAGGACAGTGCTCTGATGAAGAAAGAAGACGAATTTTAGCACTTCACTATTGCAACAACACTACTAATCAGGAACATGGATGGATGATGTGGTTTTTTGGTTGTTGAAATGGAAGAATATAGGTTTGGGTTTGGTGGAGTTATGGTGGTGATGGTGGCCGAATTTTCTAAAGGAAGAAGAATTGGAAGAATTTTGGTGATTTGAGACGAGGATAGTAGATGAGAATTGTGATAATAGTGGTGAGAAGGTGGTTTAAATAGGAGAAATGATGGAAGGTGGAAGGATTTGGTGGGATAGTGGGTAGAGGAGTAATTAGGGTGAGTGATTTGAGGGGATGATTGATGGGATTGAGGTGGAGTTATGGTGGAGTGTGGGAAAGGATGAAAAGTTTGAAAATAATGAAAAATGGGACGGTTTATCTTTGTCGGCAAAGATCTCGGTACAACGTGTGTCCACCACGTGTCTCTAAAAATTCCACTTTGTAAACTGACATTCAGAAAACTGAAAATCTTAGCTCGGTAAACCGGACGTAGCTCTCGGTTTACCGGGGCTTCTTTTCCCCAAATTTTCTGTACTCCTTTACTGCACACTTTACTCAACCTCTCTGCTCAATCCTGACCTCAAATTGACTAGTCTCTTACTCCTTTTGTTGCTATTTCCGACTCAAGCCTAACCTACTTCACTAGAATCCACAACGAGTAAAAAAAATCTTCCCAACAACCATCGGTTTCAAGCCTAAAGGTGCGGTAGGATGAAAAAAAACTCGTCCCTTCATCCAGCTACTTTTATTCATTCCTAATCTACCTAAGGGTTTAAGAGAATAGTTGTGAGTTAATAGTCGCCAGCTCGACTTTCTTCAGATTTTCGGTCATTCAGGGGTTGGAGCTTTAACTCGCCAAACTTTTGCTCCAGAGGTTTGTATCTTTATAGAACCTTTTTGAGCTCTCTTCCTAGCGCGTCTCTCTCTCTTAGCTTGCATACTAGGTCTGCATCTGCGTCGAGATTTGACCTTGATGCCCAATGATTCCATATTTCCCATTTTAGGCTCAAATCGTTCACTACGCTACACGGAAGGACTAGCTTCCGTGAGCGTCTTGCTGTGGTCCTTTTCCTCGCTTTCTCTAAGCATTAATCTCATGAATTCCTGCTCAACGGTTTCTACTACAACCTCTCGATGCTTATGCCCTTCCTACTCTATCTCCATAATTTCCACCTTGCCTGAATCATAAGGCATCTTGCAACTTTAAGTTCAGGATCTTCAGAATCATAATCCGAAGATGATATTTCAATTAGCTCGATAGGGAAATCACATGGACGATACGTGTTATACTCCTTTATGTTCTCTTCAGGCTCTTGCTTGATTGCTTCTTTCTCTTTTTCCACCCGCTTCTTATCCGCTTCATATTGCTCTCTGACTACGGATCCAAGATACATTGAAATTGGCGTGACGTTCAATATTGTCCGAGGCATATCGCTTGACTTGTTTGCTCTTCTTCAACTATGGTTTGATCGAATCTCTGAAGTGTCCTGGTCTTCCTGCAAAAGAGACAAAATTAAACAAAGAAATTGTTAGTAACTTCCGCTCCAGTTGGGTATGATCCCAACTGATGCGGACCTACTAACTAAAATCAACAGGGATACACATAGAATAACAAGGGCAGTCAGAATTTTAATATTTGGGTCTCGGTAAACCGGACCTAAAATCTCTTATTCTGACAGATTAACATGTTCAGGTTTGATCCAGAACGACTCAAGACTCAAAATAAAATAAAATAAAATAAAAACGACTTCTTAATTAAAACGTTTATCTTTAAAATTGGCCCTTGTCCCCGGCAAGGGCGCCATAAATCTTGATCGCGTGTAAGTCACTAACATCGATATTACTGGCAAGAATACTAGGTACATCATAGTATAGTAAATGCGAGTTAAGGTCGATCCAACTGAGACAATGCAACTTTAACTATAAACGATTCTAATCTAATTATGGAGCGACATAGAGGCGGTCATTGACCAACAATAAACATAAAAGAAACTTGGTATTTCTCCCCATCTTCTCATGAATCTACTAACTTTGATTAGTTAATCTTTATGTTTACTTCCCCACATAATATCCTTAAAATAATCGAATGAGATTTTGATTTAATTTTAAAGCTACGGGTGCAACTCCTAACCATATCTACTCTGACAATGGTAGTAGACAATCTATACACAAGCTACCCTCCTTACATGGTCCGTAATATCCCATACGCATAAAGAACTAGAATTGCCGATATCGAGAGATAACTCATACCGCTAACCCGCCTAGATACCTGTCGACACTGATCAACACGTTCCTCGGGTCCATCAAGACTATGTCCAAATTAACACTTCACTATTCATATTTCATGTTAATTTTACGATTACAATGAAGTGATTGGCGGATCTAACCTACTATTATTTAAACTCGCCGATCAACGTGAAATGTAGCGTGAATCCCGCTTTAGGTTTTCTAAATATTGCCTCGGTAAACCGGTATAGACCGCCAGTTTACCAGGGTCAGCTTTTCCTATTTCTTGATCTACATTGCTCAATTATGATTAATCTAAGTAAATCATTCGGTCTTTAAACATGCATATTAACTAAAACACAAAAATACGAACATATCTACCATATTGAAGACAAAAAGAAACGTTCAAAACTTCATACCTTCAACAATGGAGATCTAGCTTGATCTACTCAAGCTAGAGATTGTAGAGAAAGGGAGAAAACCATAAATAACTCCTCAAAATCTTGGAATAACTTTATTTCATCAAATTATATAATGTAATGAAGATTTTATTATAATATATTAAAAACTTATACAAAAACCTGTTAATGCGGCTTTATATAGATACAATGACTGACTTATGACTCATAGAAACCCTAACCAACCTAGTAGATGTGGCAGAATTGATTTCGTGTTCTAAAAGTCTTCGGTTTACCAGCCTTAGCCCTCGTTAAGCCGGGCTGACTTTTCCTCTTTTTCTTCAGCAGACTTCTTCTTAGACTTCAATCACTTGACCCAGCATGCTCCTTTTGGTCCAAATCCGTTCTCCAATGCTCCAGATTTGGTACATCCTATAAAACATACAAAACGAGACAAAACAGTACCAAATCTTCGGGAAAATAACACAGATGCAGAATTACGATCCTGGGAACATGCACATAGCATTTAACACATATTCCACATAATAACAAGCCTATCTATCATCTCTTGAGTAGAATTTTGGGTGAAAATAGGTATAATTAATGGTACCATATAGGGCGTTATCAAGGCCTTCTAGAGATCACATTCAAAAAGGAAAATCTTTGTGATGCATGTCAAAAAGGGAAGCAGATCAAAAGCTCCTTCAAGTCAAAGCCTTATCAATCTACAACAAGAATCTTACATCTTTTGCATATGGATCTTTTTGGACCAGTTACACCAATGAGTGTAAGTGGAAAAGAGTACACTCTAGTGGTGGTGGATGACTTTTCCAAATTCACTTGGACCATATTCATGAACAAGAAAAAAGTTACACTCAAAAAGCTACCAGATTTGTTGAGGATGATACAGAATGAAAAAGAGTTCAAGAGAAGGTCAGATGGAGGCACAGAGTTCCTAAATAAAGTAATCAGAACCTACTATTAAGAAAATGGAGTACTACATCAACTATCAGTAGCATGGACTCCACAGAAAAATGGTGTAGCAGAAAGAAGAAACATGACACTCAAAGAAGCTGTACAAGGACAAGTCTATATGAATACAACAGTCCCAGCTACACTCTTGGATCACACCTTTGGCAATCAAGATGATATAGCAGTCAATACAACACAAGAGGCACCAACACAAGATCATGAAGTTGATGACAAGCTGAAGTTGTTGAAGAACCAAATCAAGAGCAACTTCAACCTGATTTGAACTGGCTGAGAAATCATCATAATGAACAAGTTATTGGATATGTTCATACAGGAGTTAGAACAAGAAGACAACTAGAGAATATGCTAACTTGTTTTCTATCACAGGTGGAACCCAAAACTATAGATGATGCAATTCAAGATGCTGATTGTATTATAGACATGCAAGAAGAGCTCAATGTATTTGAGAGAAATGAGGCCTGGGAACTTGTTGACGGACCATACATGGCCAACATTATTGGAACAAAATGGGTATTCAGAAACAAGATGGATGAACAAGGAACAGTTGTCAAAAACAAAGCAAGGCTAGTTGCAAAAGGCTACTCTCAAGCAGAAGGAATAGATTATAATGAAACCTTTGCACCTGTAGCAAGATTGGAAGCAATCAGACTCTTTCTAGCTTTTGCATCATATAAAGACTTCAAAGTTTATCAAATGGATGTCAAGAGTGCATTTCTGAATGGACTTTTGGAAGAAGAATTATATGTGGAACAACTCAATGGTTTCCAACTCAAAGGGAAAGAAGATAAAGTGTACTAGCTCAAAAAGGCACTATATGGACTCAAACAGGCACCTAGAGCCTGGTAGACACTGTCACAATTCTTAATCAACAATGGATTTAACAAAGGTACTATTGACAAGACTCTCTTCAAGCTAGAAGAAGGAACAAGCAATTTGTCGGGCCTGGATCTATGTTGATGACATCATCTTTGGATCGAAGATGAGAAACTATGTGAGAAATTTGCAAATCATGAAAAGCAAATTTGAAATGATTATGATGGGAGAACTCAATTATTTTCTTGGGTTGCAAGTGAAACAAATAAAGGATGGCATATTTATCAATCAAGCCAAGTAAACAAAAGACTTGATACACAAATATGGTATGGATACAAGTGGCACATCAGATACACCAATGTGTCCAAGGGTAATTCTTAAGAAAGACGAAAGTGGAAAAGATGTTGATCAGAAGTTATATAGAGGAATTATTGGATCTACACTCTACTTAACTGCAAGCAGACCTGATATTGCATTTGTAGTAGGAGTATGTGCAAGATTCCAAGCTCAACCTAAGGAATCACACTTACTAGAAGCTAAGAGGGTCATCAAAAATTTGAAGCAAACAATCAATGTATCAATTTGGTATCCAAAAGATGGAATTCAAGTTGATATCATATTCAGACTCAGACTATGCTGGATGCAAGATTGATAGAAAAAGCACATCTGGAACTTGTCAAATCCTAGGCAGCAGACTAGTATCATGGTTTAGCAAAAGAAAAAATCTATATCCACATCAACAAATTAAGCGTAATATATAGCAGCAGTAGTAGCTACATGCGCAAGTATCAGGGATCGATAACAACTAAAGGACTATGGAATGGAGGAGAAGACAATTCCAATTATGTGTGATAACACAAGTGCAATATCTATTACTGAAAATCCAGTATTACATTCAAGAACAAAGCATATTGATGTGAGACATCACTTTATCGTAGATCATGTGGAAAAATGAGATGTTATTCTAAGATACATACCAATCAAGATCAATTGGTGACATTTTCACAAAACCACTCACTCATGAAAGATTCTGCAAGTTGAGAACTGAATTGAGAATGATTGAAATTGAATAAGTTATAAGGAGCAGCTAACTAGAGCAATCAGCTAAGTGACTTCACCAGCTGACTGAACCGTGGCCATTTCGGGTGCGCTCACTTGGCAGGTAAGGCACTGGTACCCAGCGAATTTAACTTCTCTAATTGTTAGAATGCAGTTTTATACAAAGAATCAAGAATGAGTCACTGCACCGGCCTAGTGACCAGCTAAGTTACTCCACCGATAAATATGTTGGAGAATACAACAAAGTGAAATGTGAACAAAATCAACTTATTACATGTGGAAAATCAATTAATTTATGGAGAATAATCTTATGGAAGATTACACACGTGGATTATATAATGTAATCGTGGAAGTTATTTTTGCATCACGGTATGACGGCAATGCCTCTTCCCAGGATTTATCATTACATACCTCAATCCACTCCCCCACTACACTCAAATACCGTGATATATATACACAAAATCACACCATTTAATCATCAAATCCTTCCATATTCAACCGCATTCACAGTACCCAAATTTCTCCTATATAAACAACACTTAGAGTTTTTCAGAAAATTTTGGACGCTAGTGCAATTCATAAACCCTATTTCTCTAAAAAAATCGAAGCTTTTTCCAAATCTCGAACACTTTTAAACAATGGCATCATCTTATTCAATCTCCCCAACTAAGAAATACTATGAAAAGTCGATCATCCCAGGATCATTTTTTAAACCTGACCACTATCTACCCTTCTGTGAACATGATGCACATGCACAAAGATTAGTTGATGGCTGCACAAATCTGGGACTAATGATATTCCTGAACCCCCCCCAATCACAGGAATATGCCATGAGACCTTGATTGCATTCTGGAAAAATGCTAAATTTGTGCCCAGCAAGATGAAAAGTGGCCCAGATTGCATTGTGAGCACAATTTTTGGAAAAGAGGTGGTTATCACCCCTGGTCTCCTCAACGGATTCCTAAATCTATCCAACGCTGGTCCCGTCGATGTGAAGAAAATGCAAATCGACATCAATGCATTCTGGACTGAAATAGCCAAAAAAACCTAGAAGGCATAGCATGAAATACAACTTCCCTAGATCAGCACTCAAATGCCCATTCGCTGAGTTTGCTCCTGTAATAACAAGGAACATTGAAGGGAAAAAGGGCTCCATGGAGAACATGACTGAGATCAGAGTCAAACTGATGGCTATCATCTATCAATGTATTCCTTTTAACTGGTCACAGTTTATCTTCAACGGATAGAAACATCAAATTCAAAAGGAAAGTGATCTAGCAATTACGGCACCAAGCAAGAACCTGAAAAAGAAAGGTGAATTATAAGAAAGGAAATCATACGGGATTCCCCTACAACATTTATTCGACCAAGTAAAAGTGAAACCTATCTCTGTGCATCCACTGCACAAGACCGAAGTGTTGTTCACCTATGTTAAGGCCTCCCAGAAATCACAACCCATAGCAGGCAGAAAAAGAAAGCAACCTGAAAGCAGGAGGTCAGGGATTGGTTGAAGGACCAGATCCCAAAAAATACAGGAACCACAAGGGAGTCTACCCATTAACAAGGATATCCCCCTTGAAATCAGTGATGATGCAGAGAGTGATGTAGAAAAACAAGAGGAAGTCACATATCTGCAAGAAGGTGATGAAGTTTACTATCTTACACCATCTGAAGAAGAAGAGATTGAGGATGAGGAAGAAGCTACTGAGGATGAGGAGGAAAAATGAGAGGATGGACGACATGAAGGTGATCCTCTTGAGGATGATTAAGAAATACTTGTACGATCTAATGATGATGACTTGACAATCTAGGAAGTACTCCCCCGGGGTATCAACAAAGTTGGACAATAGCCGAGTGAGTTAGCTGATCAAACTCATTTTGCTGAACCTGAAAAGACCCTCAGCATTGATCAAGGGGGAACACCTCCAGAAGAAATTGAGACTCCAGTACATGGAGAACAAGGACAGTCCTCTCAAGGACTTGGACATGCAAGTGACCTTCAACAATCTCTCTCTGATCATGAGATTGAAGAAATGGAAGAAAAAGAAGAAAAAGAAGAAGAAAATGAAGAAGAACAGGAAGAAGAGGAAGATAAAGAAGAAGGAGAGCAGGCTGATGCATCTACACCAGCAGAGGAAGATTCAGATAGGATTTTCAATCTGGATATCAATCACTACAAGAAAATAAGCCTATTGTTGCAGACTTTTAGCCACACCATATAAAAGTGTTGGTATAAAGACAGTTTTGTGGCGCTTTGATATTGTCCGCTTCAAATGCCTAATTTTTTTACCAATGTGAACGCAAAATGCAGAATAATACACCAGATTTTCATTTTTCTTTTAATTTTCATGCGATAAATTCTACAAAATAAAAAAAAAATCAAACATTTTTAAGCTATTGTCTCGCTTTTCCGTTTCTTAAAGTGCAACAAAAAGATCTCGTAAAAAAAAGGTTCAAAAATTAAAATAAACCCGTCATATTAATTGCTTTTTATTTTTTTTGTGCTTTAAGGGCCCGTTTGGATTGAAGGAAATAAATAGAAATGAAAAGGAAAGATAGTGACGGAAAAGAAAGGAGAGGGGAAGGAGGGACTGTGAAATTTATTTTTGGTGTTTGGATAGAACTAGACAGAAAGGAAATGATTGTTTAAAAGTGTGTTTGGAATATCAATGGAAAAGAAAGGAAATCACAAGATTATGAATGATTTTCCAATTTTATACATTATATTAGTGAGTTATTAGTATTAATTCTAAGGTTATTTAAGCAATTATATAAAATATTTTTTTTGAAGAGGTAATTATATAAAATATTTAAAAAAATATATCATTTCCTTCCGAACCTTGCTGAAAATGGACGGAAAGTAGACAACCTAATTTCTATTATATCATTTTATTTAGTCTCCCTCCTTCACATTTCCTTTCATTCTCCTATTGACATACCAAACACCCCCAATTAAAATCAACTCAAGCACTTTCTTTTCTTCTCCTCCCTTTTCTTTCAATCCAAACAGGCCCAAAAGGAAAGCTTTCTATATTCAATAAAACCATTACGGAAGCGTCAATCAACTTTCGGCTTCAGAAGCATAAAATGAAAGCTCGGAGAAGACATTCATGGCTTCACTCAAAAGATTTACGCCATAAGAACTAAAATGGACTCGTTTCAAGCTGCGATTCAAGATCTTTGCTGGAATATATGAAAAACGAAGTCTTAGGCCATTTGATCCCTACTACAGATATGCCGGCCTTCATGTCCGTGGAGCAACTCCGATTTTCAGGTGATGCAGATTCAAAATCAGGAGCAGCAGTAGAATTGGTGCGTTGTTGGAGGTGAATCAATCGCTAGATTCAGCAGAAGAAGCAACGATTAATCAAGTTGTTTCCGATCAAAAGGTACTGGATAATGAAGCATGCAAGGTGCTCGATGAAATGACCAAGCCAATTCGGACAATTAAGTATGATAAAATGACCAAGCTAGTTGTGTTGTTTCAACGGTAAGTATATTGAACATTTTTGCTTTCAGTATATTGTTGCTGCTTTTGGAGTTGTTGATGCATATGTTTGGAATGGTTTGATATCATTTGTGTCCAGAATTTAACCATGTATGGGTAGATGCTGCGTCTTTTTTTTATAAATTCTATTAATAAATCATGTTTTTATTAGTTATATGAGATATGATATGTTTGAAGATGATTGACTATCAAAGTTTTTGTTTTTGGGTAGTCTTTCATGGCTGGTCTTGTTGCATCAGTGGTTCTCGCCTCAGGTCTTTGACAAATGACAAAAGTTGCCTTTGAAAAAACGTCGAACGGGCTACACAATGGAGTGAGTATGTAACTCTATTTCTTTGCAACCCCTGTTTTTATTGATAGTTATGTTTCAAGCTCTCTCCTTAATAACTCACAATGAAGATCGGCTTACGGTTCTGAAAGGCAAAGGCATGCTTTCAATGTATTTTTCGTTTTGTAAAAGGTAATTATTGTCTAGTAAGTCTTTAGCAAATAGTTCATTGCTACTACTTTTATGCAATTATTGAACTTATAGTAAAATCACGTTTACCTGTTAAATTGATTATCGATGGTATTATCAACTCAATGAAATAGTTCTCGTCAGGTTTTATATCTATATAGCTTGTGACATTTTCAGATGAAGACTTTGAAAGCATATGTCAATCAAGCCTATCAGATAATGGAGTTTTCTTGTACCAATATCACTGGGTCTATAGATTGAGTCCTGTTTTTTATTCGATTAAGTATAAAGTACTAGTCATAATTTTCCCCAATACAAAAAGCAACCCCTATGCTTCCAAGTACCCTCATGTGTGGGGTCTGGAGAACGCCCAAGTGGTTTAGTGAACGTAGTCACATCTAATGTGTTTATAAGAGCATGTTTAGTAGAAGCTAAAAATATAAATAAGCAAGGAAGACATAAATAGACTACAATATGACTTTTTTGCAGGTTGATTTGGACCTCGGAGACTATGGGCATATATCATGCTCACTGCTACTGATCAACAAAAGCAAGAACTGCGTTGCTTTCAAGGTAGTCATCTATTTTCATTATTTCGCAGTTGATGTTTGCATTGTTATGGGAAAGGCTTACAACTGTAGGAACTTACTTGTTCAATTGTTATCTTAGCTGGAGTTTTTTTCCTTTTGTATCAAGACTGTGCCCTTGGATTAATCTTCCTTAACATCTGGACATGGCTGGTGAGTGCTTTTACTTGTTTGATATTATGTGGAACTTCTATGAGGTATAAAAAGATGTTCATTCACGATACGGTTTCTTAATTGGCTTTTTGAATTAGTGCATGGAGTAGATTAAGTTCAAGAAGGATTGCATTTATGCTTGTTTGCCTTAAAAAAGTTCATTTCTAGCCCATGTATCATGCACTTGAAAAAGGATGTATTAAACTTGCACTAAATTATCAAATATTTTACTAGCAGACTTGATCCTTTTCTGGATTTGCTTCTTGTTGGGTCGGAATGGCAAATGGCTGTTGAAATTCCAAAAAATCAGAAAGCGGGTGTACTTAAAAGTACGATCATGCTTCAGAGTCAGACACCGAAAGGTATATGCTTCACCATCTCTCTTAAATCTATGGTATCCTGAACATACATTAATGTTGTTGTACTGTGTTTAACATGATAATGGAGGTAATTTGAATAGCTTGGTGTGGTGATGTTTGATCCTATGTTGAACATCTTCCTGGCCCTATTGTGATTGTGCATTTGTTGATAGGACTTTGCTGTGCATGCCAGGTTCACGGCTTGGTTCATGCTTCCAACATATGTAAGTTACAATCTTTAATGCATACCCTCATTTGAACCTTCATTATAGCGTGCCACCTGAACATACTCACCCTCTGGTACCATTGTCCTGCAGTAAGGATGTGCTTTCGTGCTTTCCAGCGACTATAATATGCAGGTGTGAAGCCTACATCATAAGACTCTGTAGGTATAACATAATACCTTTACAAAATCTATGTCTTGATTGGGTTACTTTAAACTGCAAATTAGTAAGACAGTAGACTGAATTGATATGGAACGTATTTGACTCGGTAAACAGAGAATGGTCTAGTTCAAGTCCTTGTTTTGTTTGCCAATTATGAATTTTGAGTTATGCCCCTGATTTACTACTAGTTGATTGCTGAGTGGATTAAAGATTTTATGAACCCTTTCCTTTCAGTTGGAAGTAATGGCGCCATCATTGTCTGTGTCGATCATTTAGAAAACTTCTCTTAGGCCAGCAATTTCTTCGTCAGATTGAATTTCTACGATTAACTGTATGCTTCGATTATTGCATTTTCAGTTCTGGTTATGGTATTTGGCCTGGTAGCAGGTCATAGCATTCTCATTACTGGTTTGTTTTCCCTGCTCTTAGTTTGAATTGTCCTGCAAAGCTGATTAATCTAAGGCCAGCATCGGATTTCCTCAGTTCAGAAGAGGTATTACATTTTTATCCATTTGTGTGCAGTTTTACTCTTAGTATGCTTTTTAATTGTGTTCCCTTTTTTTTGGTCTGCTTTGCCTTGAATGTCATCTTCCGAAAAAACCCGGTTGGCCTCTTTGTAACTATCTTGTATATATTTATACAAGGCTGGGAAGGGAGAAGCTTCCATTTTTATGCTATCATGAGACTCGTGGTTTGGCAGATTTAAGATCATCTCTTATCGGTGAAGCCATTTTTTCTGTTTCATCAGGTAGATACATTCCCTCCTGCTAGCATCAAATTCAGCAAAGGAAATTCTGAATCTCTGCTCTTTCCCTATCATATGTTGCATCTTCCCTATCTGGATTGGCTCTTCCCCTGGGTCTACCCTACAGGTACAAATCTCATTCGGTCTTCACATCCCTATTTTGATAATGAAAAGACTCTATCTTAAAAAACTGCCATATAGACTTTGAATTGTATAGTCCTTCTTATAATGTGTTTAACTGATGGTGGATAAAAGGCAATACTATCTAAACTGGTCCTGTACATTTCAACTATAAATTATTCCTTTAAATTTGTAGTCAGTTTAATTTATGCTGATGGTGATATTCAGTATTAGTTATTATTCTATTTGATTTCTAGGGTCTATATGATTGAAATAAATGATTGTTTCTTGCTTAATAATTTTGTCATTTGGTTATTTTTTGTTTATCATTTCATTTCATTCAGTTTAAATCTCTTATGAGCTAATTTTTGTTATATCTAAAATTTGTTTCTCTGTTTGCTTTTTGTTCAATCTCTTTGTTAGCAGGGGGACGCCCTTTCATGATACTTATTGAGCTGCATTTGGTGAGAGAGAAGATAATCGAAGGATAACAAAACTAAAAAAAACTAAGGATGCTATGCTAGGCGTGTTCAGGAGCTGAATGGGGTGGGGTAAGGGTAGGGGTAGGGGTGGTGTAAAGGTAGGGTAGGGTAGGTGTGGGGTGGGGTACATGTGAGGTGGTTAAGTGGTGTGGGTGTGGGTGGGGGTGGGGTGGGGCGGGTTGGGTTGGGTGGGGCGGGGGCTGGGCCTGGGCCGGGTGTTTTCTGCTGTTTTTTTTGTCAAAAGTCATTTTTCTGATTTTTATTTTTTATATAATTTTTTGCTTTTGCCGCGGTGTGTGCAGACTGTGATAATAGATTTTAATTTTTTGCCATGGTATTGTCTTGTTGCAATAGAATTTAGCTTTTGCCAGCGTGGTCAAAGGCGTGGCAAGAACTTTGCACATAGTTCTTATCACGGGCGACACAAAAATATTAGGTGTGACAATAGGTCTATTGTGTCACTTTTCTAAGTTTTAGTGGCAGTTTCCTTCCGCGGCAAAAGCAAGTTTTTTTAGTAGTGAATCCACTCATTGTCGATATGAAAAAGCAGTACATGAGCATGCAAAATCTCAAAGCGCCTTAGAAGTGATGCAGCCTCCATGAACCACAAAATTGAGGCTCTTATCAGCCACATCAAAGTTCAGGATGAAGCGATAGAGAAGCAAGGGAACTTACTATACTACCTGTAGTTTTTAATTCCCCATTATGTCCAATCACATTTGGAGCATCTAGCTGGAGGGCTCGAGGACAAACTAAAACCCTTTGTGGACACTTTGAATGAGCATACATCGCAAATCCAACACTTGGATGAGATCATGAATTACTCAGGGGAGCAACTCAACACCCTCCTACAAGTATCTGGGGCAACCAATAAAATTCTGGAAAAACGGTATGGTGCTTCCAAAAAGGGGGAAGGAAGCAGTAAGCCTGAAATCTCCAGTTGGAAGGAAAGCCCAACAGACAAGGGCAAGGGCATCAAAGGCAAGGGGATCGGGTTTGAAGAAAAGAAGTAGTTGCCTAGTTGCCTTTGAATTTCTTTCTAATTTAAACTATCTTATTGCCCTTGATGGATGAATAAAATTTCTGAGTTTTATTGTGTTGATTTTATGAAAATTTGCATACTTATGTTCAAGCTTATAAGGGTTTTGGAATCATCAAAAATGAGGAAATTGTTAGGAACATTTTATTATGTTTTGATGATGGCCATACTAGCTCTTATAGCAAGCCTGAAATAAGTTATAAATCTCTGTATAAGTCTTTACATAGATTCTGACATGTTGTATAAGTTGAGTCAGACAAGTATTGTACTAGATGGTAGGATGGCTAAGAAAATAGAAATCCGGCAGAGTAAAAGTAGCCAAGTACCAGTAGAGAAGCATGAAGACATATGGTCTGACTTATAACCAGGGAAGTCTGTGATGACCTTGGATAAGTCTAAGTTATATTTAAAGTGATGAAATTCATCGTTTAAATATGGTGTAAACTTATCTCACTCAAATCAATATTAGTGAAGTACAAAGACTATTGAATGATCAAAGAAATCAAGAAATCAGTGAACCGGCAAAGTAAACTGTCTACCGGCTGAGTAAAGAAAAAGTAGTGAAGGAAGATATAATCGGCTTAGTCAACAGAAACACTTCACCCGTCATGCAACAGTCAAGTAAAGGAATAGCAAATCAATTCAATCTTATTCAGAACGTGAAGAATTAAGGAATATTCAAAGGATCAAGCAATAAATGCACAATCGATCAAGAATCAATCAAGGACGGATTTTGTGATAAACGTTTGAAGAAAAATCCGGAGTACTGAAATCAAGGAGAATAAAATTAAGGGGAATCAAGAATTAAATCAAGGTTTATTCCCACATTAAATAGCCAATGGACAGAAATTCAAATCAAGGATTATCACGGCTATAAATAGAAGGCATTGACAGACAGGAAAAATAACGATTTAATTACATAAGAACTAGCCGAAACTCTATCAATTTGAAAAGCCTTCTATCTGAACTCAAAGGACTTATCTAGAGATCAACTCAGCAATCAAGAGCTAAAATTCCACATCCAGTACTGAGATTGATCAACAGAATCTGTTAATCCAATTCACACCAGCCAAGCAACTAAATCAGAGTCATCTGAGAAAGAGTTGGGTTTGTGATAGCTGCTGAAGGATTTGTTCTCAAGAAGCATTGTTGAAGACTGAGTCACTAAAGCTTTTGAAGCCAGGGAGTGATAGTCTTAGAGATTGTGAAGCTTGTGTAGTCAAGGACAATCTAACTATTATATCAGTGAAAACAATAGTGAATTCCTCAATCCACACAAGAGTAGAGTGGATTAAGGGATTACACCACCCAAAACCACTATAAGCCTTTATGTCAATTTACTTTCAGCACTTTACCTTACTGCACTTACTTACTGCATAATTCATACTTTATGCGTGAATATTCTACTTTGAAATAGTTTTAAAAGAAGGGACAAATCCACTGCCTAAAAGCTTTTACATTGAAAAAAGAATTTGAAACTTCAGTATAGTCATTCACCCCCTCCTCGACAACACTTTTACCCTTCTCTGGGACCAACTATGAAACAAACAATAAGGATACAACTAAGAGGGAAAAAGAAGTTCAATCAGTTGAAGGTGATTCTCTCAAGAAGCAAAAGTTAGAAAAGAAACAAGTTTCTGCTATGGATATTACTGAAGAAACTTAGCAGACATAGAAAGAAGAAAGATCTATTGCACCAGAAAAGATCATCAACCTTATGAAAATGAAATGGAAAACTGTTTATAATCAGGAATCATTTCGAGAAGCTTTGAGATCTGCAGAAGAATGGTTTTTGAAAAAAAATTTAGTAGAAGATTTGTATGCATTATTCCCCTTAGAAGAATTTTTAACAAAATGCTACAAATTACTTGAAGAAAAGGCACAAGAAGGGAAGATGAAGAAGTCAGTTGATTCATCAAAACCTACGGAAATACCAAGAAAGAATGATGATGAAGACAAGGATGATGAATCAAATAAACTGACAAAAAAAGATTATGTTCTGCAAACTTAATACAAAACTGACAATCAAGGATAGTCAGTTACTGAGAAAGAAGGATTACTAGTTCGATCACAGAAAACTGACCATCATAACCAAACTGAAGATGATGGACAAGCTCTGATGATTTTGGATCTCCAATCTCAGTCAACAATCAAAGAAGATGCTGATCCAACATAATCTTTAACAGCAGAGGAATTAATTAAAGTACAAACAGCTTTGGATGATTGGCTCAATCAAAAGGAATATTATAGTAATATTTTGTCAAGTATTTAGGATACTTAGACTATAGTAAGAAGTTTGATGTATCTGTGAACTCAAAGTTGGAAACACTCAAACAAGTTACATCGAACCCAGCTTCAGAAATTCTCAAACTCAAGGAAAATCTATATAAGGCAACACATGGAGATCATGAAATTCGTGCTCAAGCTGAATAGCATTAATCAGAGATTTTTTATGGCTTGGAGACACATATATCAGAAATCTACAACTCACAAAAAGGCATTGCAGAAACTCAGACACTCACTTATGAGTTAGTTATTCAGTTGCATGATGCCAAAAATAGAGAAGTAGATGAAGAAAAGCAGAAACTTGAAGAGGGGATATCAAAGATGGAAAGAGACAAAGAAAAAGCAACCTCAAATTTCAGAGATCCCATGTTAAATGATGAAGAACTCATTCTGAAGTATAATAAACCTGGTGATAAATGAGTAGCTCTCACAAAAGATTTATGGATGGAATTTCAAAAAGACTACAATCACCTGAAGGCCAAATACAAATACAAGACTTTTGAAGAATCTTTGACAACCTTCTTGTCAAATAAGTTTGTTCGATAAAACTAGTTTTAAATTTATTTTATCGGAACACCCCAAGTATAAGGTTCGTAGTATAGGGTGTTGCCAAGTCGTCCTAAGGGAATCGAATGTTTATCGGATTTAGGCAGTTATTCTATCAAATATGTCACAATTTACTATCTAAACCTAAAGTTTATATTAATTATAAAACAGAAACGAAGAACGATGACTAAAATAAACAGAAAGCAGAAAAACTTCAATAATGGACGGGCGTCCACTAACAGCGGACGGGCGTCCAACGACGTGATGAAAACAGAAATATGCAGAAAACAACACTAAATTCTGGAAATAACTAATCGTAGTAATCGATACGAACAGATTGGTTTATCAAATAATAAAAAGAACAGTAGAACAGCCAGAATCAACCACACAACAATCACACAACCATTTTATGATCAGAATACGATTTTATTGGTATGATCAATCTCAAAATCGATTAAATTCCTTTAACTCAATTTCTAGGATTTTGTTTTCTTTTCCAAGCAAAACAATTTAACATACATCACAAGATCATCAATTTGTTCCCAAATTACATAACTCAATTAACAACAAATGATTCCTCAATATATTATTAATTGTATCGATCGAAAAGGTTCTATTGTTGAATCATATTTCCATACAAATTCAAAGCAACATGTGGTTTCATTGACATTCCTATCTAACAAAACACTTAACAATCAATCCAAATACCAATCGATAAAAATCATTGCTGATCATCCCTGGAATGTCCCATATTTTTCGTTCACTCATAGGCTCAGTGTGCGCAAGTTGTTGTGTTATAACATCCAGGGCTCCTATCTCCGTGAGCTCTTCATCAGGGTCGGATTCATCTCCATAGATTGCTTCAATAAATGAAATCTCCTGGGTTGGAGTTTCCGCAGAACTTTTTCCTTGCTCAAGGGTAACGGAAGTGTCCTCTACTCTCAGAGTGATTTGGCCAGTTTGGAAGTCAATGGTGGAGGCAGAAGTGTTCAAGAAAGGCCGGCCCAGAATCAGGGGCATCTCTTTGTCAGACCGGTAATCCGGTATGACCCAGTCAGTTGGAAAAACTAAATGTTTAACATGGATAAGGACGTTGTTAACACAACCAGCTGCTAAACGGCTAGATCGGTCTACCAATCAAGAGAGAGACGGGGCGCTCCTTTAGCCTTTTGTCCAACCCGAGACTCTTGCAGGGCGTTCAATGGCATCACATTGACAGAGGCCCCTGAGTCGCATAAGACATTGTGGAACGTGTGGCCTTCAATCATGCAAGAGATTGAAGGTCGTCCGGGGTCACCTCGCTTGATTGCAACGCTCTGTGAAACCGTTGAACATTCTTCTCTTAGCACCTCTTCTGCCATTCCCTTTAGCTTCTTCTTACTTCCACAGGCATCCTTAAGATACTTAAAGCATTTAGGCATCTCAGTTAATACCTCAGCAAGTGGCATAGTCACCATAGTATCTCTAAGCATCTTTCTCACTCCGTCATACTGTTTGTCGAGTTCCAAGATATTCTCTTTTTTCTTTGCTGGATAAGGAAGGGTTTTCAATGATTGATTATAGTTTGACTTTTAATGGCTTCGTCCCTCCTTATCCTTCCATCCGACAAACTTCTCGGTTTTCTTTTGAGTCGTGGTTCAACTACTGACTTCCTTTTCAAAGATCCTCATCACTATCCCCTCAAGAATCATCATCATTCAGCTCTTCCTCACTGCTTTCTTTCTTTGGTATTTGTCTCTCCTTACCCCTCCCGAACTCATGGCGTCGGGAGGGCTACTCATTCCGATAACTTTTCGGGTCCAAATTTTCTTACCGCTTACGAGGTGACGCATTCAACTCCTCCTCTTGTCCATAATCCCATTGCGGTGTGATGGCATTACAAGCAATCGACATCCGCCTTAGGGTTTTTATCTCAGTATAACTAGGCGCTTTTTCCTTGAGGTCTCGCTTGCTTGTTGATCACCATCCGACCAATCTGTCTCTCCATCGTTTTTTGACCGGTGGCTAGTGTTTTCACCATGTCTACTAGCTCATCAAATTTCTTCTGAGAGACATAGGTGGGATGTTGATTTTGCGTTTGAGGCCACTTACCTTGGGGTCTTTGGTTATTGGATGCACCAGTGGTGTATAATAACTATTTCGCGGGTTCCCGAATAGTTACGGTTTTGAGTGTAGCTTGATTGACCGTAATTTTGATTGAAGCTTCGAAAGGTTGATTACGCCTCTCCATGGCATGCACTTCCTCATTCATCATATTTCCGCCTGCATGCCCGAGTAATTCACCTCTGCTGGCCCCTCTTGCTGCTTCATTTGTAGGTTGGCTAGTTGCTTGTTCATTATTTCCATTTGAGCAACTAGCATTTTTGTCTCCGAGTTACTTGCAAGACCTTCTCCTTTTGCTACCACTAACATGGGTCTTCTTTTGAGTAGCCCACATGTTATTCTTAGCAATTGTTTCTGCTACCCTGTAGGCAGCATCATCTCCTCCTCCTAAAAACGATCCATGAGCTGTGGAATCTAGGTAATCTCTATTGGGTTGAGTAACACCCTGATAGAATAATTCTAGAAGTTCATGTCGATTGTATCCATGGTTAGGGCATTTCCTCATTAACAAATTCAACCTCTCCCAGGCCTTTCACACACTTTCTCCTTCTAATTGCTCGAAAGTAGCTATATCTCGTTTACGGTCCATTATCGTTCCAGGTGAAACGAATTTCAGAGCAAAGGCTCTTTTAACATCAGCCCAGTTATGAAGAGAGTGATGGGGTAAAGACTTAAACCATCGATTTGCTTCACCTTTCAAGGAAAACGGGAAAAGTTTCAATTTAACAACTTCTGAAGGAACGCCAGGGTAGTGACCCGCTTCACATATTTGCACAAAAGTAGACAAGAAGTCATGTGGGTCTTCTGAAGCAGTGCCATGGAATGAACTATTTTGGACCATCCCCACAACTCCATTCTTTAAATCAAAATGCATTCCTCCCATCTCTGGAGGCCGAATTGGTCTATGCCCTTCCAAGAAGTCTTGTCAAGATATGGCGCATAAGGGTCTTGCTGCACAGCTAGACTCTGACCCTTACAGAATCATTCTTTGATTGAACATTCCCGATTCTTGGTGGATGTGCAACCGGTGCATAGTGGTCATGTTGTTGTTGCATCTGCTGGTTTATCCAGGCTTGCTGCTGTTGCTGGTTCTGCAACATTTGCATCAGAATTGTGTTTAATTGAGCGGGATCCATGCCAGGAGGATTTTGGTTATTATTCCCTTGGTTCTCCGGTTCGTCATCGCTAGAACCGTGTTCACTCATGTTGTCAGGATTTGGGAAAAGTCTTCTCTTGACAATGTCCCGTTCATGTTCAGGACAATATAATAACGGTCCCTTTTTGCTCATGGTTTGCATAAACCAGGGGAGCAAAACAGAAAAGTCAACACTGACGATAGGTCAGGTTGACGGAAGTGTTTTAACCTTGTAAGAAAGGGTTAAGAGAAGGAAAGAACATAATAGAATGAATTAGAATAAAATAGAATAAGAAAGAGGAAGCAGACGGGCGTCCGAGATCTTGGACGGACGTCCTCTTGAAGAGATAACCGGACGGGTGTTTGATACTCCAGACGCTCGTCTGATCTGCTGAACTAATGCAGGATACAAAATTTTTGAATGGACACCCGTTCAGGTCACTGAACTAGCGTTCGTAAGACAAATTAGAAGCGAGGCAGGCGTTCAAATGCCGGGCGCCCGTTCGAAGTTTCTTTTTATTTTTATTTTTATTTTTTTATTATTTTTTTATTTTTTTAATTTAGAGAAGATATAGAAACAGAAACAGGAAAAGAAACCTACCTACGAAAAACTTAAAACAGGAAAAACACTAAAACGGTGAAAAAAAAGTGTTGAAATCTTCTAGGGCTAAAATGGAAGGGAAAACAGTGGATTTTGACCTCGAAAACAGTGTCAAACAGCCTTAGGCTGTACACCATGTTGTCGGCGTCGGAACGAGCTTTCCGAATTGGGGTTCTGTGCGCCAAACGGACACTCGAGCCGAAAGTTATGGTCAAAATACTACCGCGTGCTATAGCGATCCCTTTTGACACAGAAAACTGCACTACGAAGAATCCGACAACCGTTACCGATTCCCCGGCAACGGCGCCAAAAACTTGTTCGATAAAACTAGTTTAAATTTATTTTATCGGAACACCCCAAGTATAAGGTTCATAGTATAGGGTGTTGCCAAGTCGTCCTAAGGGAATCGAATGTTTATCGGATTTAGGCAGTTATTCTATCAAATATGTCACAATTTACTATATAAACCTAAAGTTTATATTAATTATAAAACGTAAACGAAGAACGATGACTAAAATAAATGAAAAGCGTAAAAACTTCAATAATGGACGGGCGTCCACTAACAGCGGACGGGCGTCCAACGACGTGATGAAAACAGAAAATATGCGTAAAACAACACTAAATTCGAAATAACTAATCGTAGTAATCGATACTGAACAGATTGGTTTATCAAATAATAAAAGAAACGAGAGAACGACCGAATCAACCACACAACAATCACACAACCATTTTATGATCGTAATACGATTTTATTGGTATGATCAATCTCAAAATCGATTAAATTCCTTTAACTCAATTTCTAGGATTTTGTTTTCTTTTCCAAGCAAAACAATTTAACATACATCACAAGATCATCAATTTGTTCCCAAATTACATAACCCAATTAACAACAAATGATTCCTCAATATATTATTAATTGTATCGATCGAAAAGGTTCTATTGTTGAATCATATTTCCATACAAATTCAAAGCAACATGTGGTTTCATTGACATTCCTATCTAACAAAACACTTAACAATCAATCCAAATACCAATCGATAAATAAAATACAATATTCGAATTCATAAACAGAGATAACCTAACAATTCGTGGTTGTGGTGATGTTGATGTGGTATCCTCCAGCTATTCTACCACTATACGCTTAGCCTAGCATCCTTGCGATGATCCAAGTCACGGTTGAAGGAAGGAAACTCATAATTCTTCAGAGTTTGGTGCGGCTGCTTTTTGGGTGGAAAAGTGCGGCTGCTCTCATGTGTGTATTAGGGTTGAAATAGGCGTGGAACTCTGAGTCAGCTAGGGTTAGAATCGGCGGCGGACGCCCGTCCAGAAGGGTAGACGCCCGTCCAGAATGCAAAACATATTTGACTCGGGCCGAGCTGGGGTTGGACGCACGTCCTATACAAAATCAGACGCCAGTTCACTGAAAATCTGTCAATCCTGAATGTAAAAGTTCCTCCTGGACGCTCGTCTGGCATAGTGGACGCCCGTCCAGCCTGGACGCCAGTCTAGGGATTCAAACGTTCGTCCAGAGCTCCTGGGATTGATTTAATTGATTTCTTCCCTCTTTATCCCTTTATCCTTCAGCTCCCACTCTTCAAAGTACGATTAAACACATCAAATCATCTTTTTCCAGTCGCATTTAACACCTGCAAGTCATTGAAAGCATACCAAAGTGTAACACAACTCAAACCAACATAAAATAATCATTTTAAGCACGTAATTGGCACGTTTTACAATTTTTATAACTTTAAAACCATTCCTTCAATTTATTCATTTAATACGTAATTTTCTATAAAAATTACTAAAACACGGGGATTATTGTTATGAAATATTGCAATATAAATCATAAAATTCACCGAGAACAAAGTTCTACTCACAAAAGATGGATAAACACAAGAAACTCAGAAAAATGAATGAAAGGCTCAGGATCAAAGACAGAAGAGAGCAGATGAAAATTGACATAGAAGAATTGGAAAGTTATTACGGAGACAATGATGATCTACCCAAACTAGCCCTATGGAGAAAATGGAAAGAGACAAGTGAAGTTGATTACAACAGGATGTTTTCAAAGGAAGATACATCTAAAGAAGAAGAATACAGGTTGTATGACAAGGAAAGACTATTTATCAAGATTACACAGCACGCTTAGAAGCATAACTTTTAAAATTAACTTTATAATCAGATGTGTATTAAAACTAGTTTTTGGAAGTTCAAATGATAAATCCAGTTTCCGTTTTAATTTATTTTTATCAATTTAAGATTTTTATCTTTAATCTTTTCTAATTAATGAGGGTTTTGTCATCATCAATAAAGGGGAAAATGTTATATATAAAAATTGATGTTTTGATGATGATTCATCTATATTTATTTAATTTGTTTGTTTATACCCACTTGATGAAGTGCTAAGATTATCTATTATAGTGAAAAGCTAAAAATATGTCTGGAATTGAATGTATAAGATTTATTAGAGTCTGTTTATTGTATAGCTTATATCAGACAAGCACTATGATAGATAGAGAGAGTCGAAAACTAAAAACTGGAAATCTCACCAAAACTAGAAATCATACCAAAACTTGAAGTTATAAAGAAACTAAAATTGAAAAAGCTAAGTTCGCTGAGGGATCAAACTCAGTTGGCTTATCTATAGAAGCTGAAGGCTGAGGGAACAAACTCAGTGATGAAGGCTGAGGGAACAAACTCAGTTATGAATACTGGGGGGACAAACTCAGTTATGAAGAACTAGGGGACACAGACTCAATTGTTGATGATTGAAGAACTAAGGGTTCAAACTCAGTTTATGAAGATTATAAGCCGAGACTGTAAAGTTAAACTTCAGGTAAGTTTGTGATGACCTGAACCGACTTTATAGATCTTGTATGAAGACCTAAGATACATAAGTTAAATGATATCTTGGAAGATATGGTTTTATATGTGTACTCTGATCTAGTCAATAAAGATCAGTTGAATACAGAGTACTAAATTTTGAAGAAGTGTAAAAACTCAGTTAATGCTCTAAGAACTAAATACTTAGTTATATCAGCTGAAAACTGACATACCTCAAAATACCCAATTTCAAGCTAACATCATCCATAACTGAAGAAATAATGGAACATTAGAAAGGAATCATTGTTATTTGATGAAGGTCTGACAAGTCAGAAAGGACAACTGTCATATCTGACATATAGCAGTTGATAGCTACAAGGATTCAAATTCAATAATCTGAATATTGGACTACACATTATAAATAGAGGACTTAGCAACAAAGATCAAATTCGAATTTACAAGTTAGTGAGCCTAAGTTCTGTTCATCTGTGTATTCAAGAAAATTTCTATCACCACCTGTTTACAAAGATATATCAAGAAATCTTCAAGTGTTCAAGCTACAAAGACTTAATCAAGATATCAACACTTTGAAGAACCACATGCAAGAATCACTTACTTGATTCAAGGCGCAACTTTGATTTTCAATTAAAGGTGGATATTATGAAGAAATCCGGTCTAGGATTTTCCAGGGACAGTTGTTTTTGTAGTCTGGGTAGACTGTGTTTGTGGTGGAGCTTGAGAAGAGGAAATACAACCCTCTATGGACCAATGAAGCCATTCCACAGCAGCCATCTTACTGTTCTATAGTTACTTAGATAGTGAAGCTAGGGATTACCCAAGGACTATCAGATTAGGACTTTTTGTAACCAATCTACCTCAAGAAGTTCTAGTGGAAATTTTCCTCCTACATCACAGGGAAGAGAGGACTGATAGGATTACACCACCTGGAACCTCTATAATTTCTTGCCTTACCTACTTATTTTATTTACACATTTACATACAGTTACTTACATACCAATTATTATAATTTTATTAAGAATTTATCTATCAAGCATACAAACTGATTGAAATTCACACTGAACACTAACTGACAGAACTCGGTTTTGCATTCAAGCTTTTTCATAGCTACAATAAGATCACTTAGTAAAGGCTAAAACTTAATCCGCTGCTGGTTAACTCATTTAGAACAAAAGTCAGCTGACCTTTTCTCAGCTTTGTTAGCTTAATTCAACACAAGTTTATAATTGAACCTAGCTTAGTTCCAGAATCAAGTTTTTGGTGAAAAGTTTATTCACCCTCCTCTAAACTTGTGTCTAGCCTTTTCACGGGACCAACAATATTAGAGACAATGGGTTACACACGAGATGAAGGAGAAGTGCGTTATATGCTGACATTGATGAGCTTGTGTTGAAGTTACAACAGCAAGTGGCAGTAGATCCGGAAGTGGCAGAGACCTTTTTGTTGAAGGAAGAAGAAGAGGAAAGTGAATAAATGATTTGGCCAGGGTGCAGTGAAGGGTGTCTGTAGGAAATAGAACTTTTATCCTCTGTGGATACAAGATAACCCATTCATAGACCTTCCTGGCATAAGTTCTTTGATTTACAGTTGCCTGGAAAAATACTGAAGTCGTCGTTGGAACTTGGAAGAGCCACCAATGAACTTAATGCTTAAGCCTTTGCCCTCTCACCTGAAGTACGTATACTTACAAGATGATACTCTCCCCCTGATTATATCAGCATCACTATCACCATTAGAGGAAGAGAAGTTACGGAGAGTATTGAGGGAGCACAATGGAGCATTTGAGTGGGCTATTACAGATATTCGAGGAATAAGCCCCTCAGTTTGTATCCACAAGATCTCTGTGGATCAAGAGCATAAAGCAGTGGCTCAACCTCAGAGAAGGTTGACATCATAGTTAAAAGATGTTGGTAAAGAAGAAATAATAAAGATACTGGAGATGGGAATCATTTTCCCAATAATTGATAGCGAGTATGTAAGCCCAATTCATGTGTTGTCCAAAAAAGGAGGACTGGTTGTCCAACCTAATAAGTTTGATAAGTTGATCCTTGTTTGACTAATTACTAGACACCGAGTCTGCATTGACTTTATGAAGCTGAACGATGCAACTCGGAAAGATCATTTTCCCCTACCTTTTAGTGATCAAATGCTAAAAAGATTGAGCGGTCATGAATTTTATTGTTTTCTATATAGGTACTATGGTTATTACCAGATACACATTGCCCCAGAGGACCGTGAGAAAACCACTTTCACCTATCCATGTGGAACATTTGGGTATAACCGCATGCCCTTTGGACTATGTAATACGCTAGCCACATTTCAGCGGTGCATGATGTCTTTATTTGAGGACATGGTGGAAGATTTCTTGAGATATTTATGGATGATTTTTCAATTTTTTGAGATAGCTATGATGCTTGCTTGGACAACTTGAGTAGAGTACTTAAGAGATGTGAAGAGACCAACCTTGTGCTTAATTGGGAAAAGTGCCGTTTTATGGTCAAAGAAGAAATTGTGTTAGGTCGTAAGATTTCAAAGAAAGGACTTGATGTAGGTTGGCGAAAATCAAGGTCATAAAGAAGTTACCACCTCCAATGAACATAAAGACGTTGCGAGCCTTTCTTGGCCACGCAAGATTTTATAGAAGGTTTATTAAGGACTTTTACAAGATCTCTAGACATGTGACGGAATTACTTGCGAAAGATGTAACTTTTGTCTTTGGAGAGGAATGCAAGGAATGGTTCAACACACTAAAGAAACTATTTATAACTCCAATTCTGGTAGCCCCAAATTGGAATAAACCGTTTGAGCTAATGTGTGATGCAAGTGATACGGCAGTTGGAGCAGCCCTGGGCCAGCGAGAGAACAAAATCTATAAATCAATTATTATGGAAGTCGTACCCTCAATGGTGCCAAAAGAAGTCTACGACTATAGAAAAGGAAATCTTAGTTGTGATATTCGTATTTGACAAGTTTAGATCTTACCTTGTAGGTTCTAAAGTCACTGTTTTCACAGACCTTGCAGCTTTGAAGTATCTTTTAACCAAACAAGACTCCAAGCCAAGATTATTGAGATGGATTCTACTCCAACAAGAGTTTGATGTAGAAATCAAGGATAAAAAGGATATGATAACTAGGAGGCTGACCAGCTGTCAAGATTAACACTGTCTGAAGAGGAGCAAACTACTGCGATTCAAGAATCTTTTCCAGATGAGCAACTCTTTTTCAGTATTGGCTCAAGTTGAGTATCAGCCCAGACATAGTACATCAAAAGTGGTGACAGTATACTCGTGGTTTGCTAACATTGTGAATTTTCAAGTGGAGAGATACCTAGCACCAGAATTCACAAGCATGGACAAAAAGAAGTTCTATAGAGACTTGAAGCATTATTACTGGGAAGATCCTTATCTATATAAGATGTGTCCCGATAACATTCTAAGGAGATGTGTTCATGTTGATGAAATTCTAAGTATACTGAGCTATTGCCATTCGAGAGAAGTTGAAGGCTATTATGGGCCAGATAAGACAGCAGTAAATCTACTGTAGTGTAGATTTTATTGGATGACAATATTTAAATCTGCTAATGATTTTACTAGAGCATGTCATTCCTGTCAAATGACTGGCAACATTTCGAAAGCGGAATGAGATGCCACTGCATAGTATCCTTGAGGTAGACCTATTTGATGTGTGGGGAATTGATTTTGTTGGACCTTTTACGTTGTCGAAATCTAATCATTATGTCCTGGTAGTGGTCAATTTGTTTCCAAATGGGTAAGGGCGGTGGCCTCACTTAAGAACGATGCTATGGTTGTCCTGAGATTCCATTAGAAGAATATTTTGATGAGGTTTGGGGTGCCAAGCCATTATTGGTGACGGAGGGAGTCATTTCTGTAACAGGTTGTTTGAAAAGTTGATGATCAAGTATGGGGTGTCGTATAAGATTGCAGCAGCATGTCACTCCCAAACAAGTGTACATGTAGAAGTCACGAATAGAGAGATCAAGAGGATTTTTTAGAAAATTGTGAATCCCACAAGGAAGGACTGGTCTCTGAAATTAGACGATGCTTTATGGGCATATAGAACAGCTTATAAGACTACCATTAGGATGTCACTATATTTGATAGTTTTTAGGAAGTCATGACACTTACCAGTTGAACTAGAGCATCGTGCCTTGTGGGATACTTGGTTCCTAAATATGGATGAAAGTTTAGACAGAGAAAAAAGATTGTTGGATTTAAACATACTGGAGGAAATCAGATTACAAGCGTGTGAAAATGCAAAGATTTGTAAGGAAAGAACGAAACACCAACACGACAAAAGAATTTTGAATCGCACCTTCAAAGTTGGAGATAAGGTGATGGTATACAATACGCATCTTCATCTTTTTCCTGGAAATTTGAAATCTAGATGGTTTGGACCATATGTCGTCACAAAAGTCTTCAATTCGGGTGCATGTGAAGTAAAAGATGAACACTCTGGGAGGATTTACACAGTGAATGGCCATAGGCTGAAGCATTACCTTGAGCGCACTTACGATGCCGAGTTGGAAGGCTTTATCTTGGACAACCCGATTTACAAATGATGGAGCTTTATTAGTACGGTCGAGCTTGCAACTATAAACTCAGAACTACTTCTGATAAACCCTTATTTATTGATTTTGTTTATTTTTGAGTTATTGAGTTATTAAAGTAGCATGAAAATCGCAAGGTTTTTTTCCATCACATACATCTTTTGTCACATGACTCTGGATATATGTGGTTTTTTCCTTCACGATTCTCATGTGATGCCTTTGTAAAAGTTTTCCTGTCTTACGATGGTCAATAAAGAATATGTGGCTTAAACTGTTTTTGCGCATTCCTTGTATATGCTCAATTACCGCCACCTTATTTTCTTATTGCCCTTTTCATGTTACTCATGTTTTTTTTGGAGCGTTTGCAATACAGTATGATGGAGTAACTAGGAACAAACATAATACAATCATGTTTCACAATTCATTGAGACACTTGGATAGCCAATTCTTGAGGTAAGTACCTTCTCTCTTTTTCCATTAATAGTCATTGGGGACAATGTCTACACTAGTGGGGGGGGGGGGGGGTAGGAGGCAGTCTTAGCTTGTAACTGAAAAGGGGATAACTTTTTAAATTTTTAGTTAAAGGTTGTGGAGGACTGTTTTTAATCTAAAATGGGAGAAAAGGACAAGAAAAAAAGATAGTTGTTGAGAAGGACAAAAACGCGCATGTTACTACATTTGTTACTACATGTGGTTGTAGCAACATGTAGTAACACGTGTAGTAACAGGCGTGTTTTTGTCCTTCTCAACCACTATCTTTTCTTCTTGTCCTTTTTTCCTATTTTGTATCTTTTTGTCCTTCTAGCCCACGACCCCTTAAGTTTTTTAACACTATTTTTAGCTTCTCTATTGCACATCTTGAGTAATGAATCTGTAGAAAAGGAGCCCAAGAATTATTTGATGTTAATTATAGCATATTCAATTTAGTATGGAAGAATGAGCATGTGCTATTGTTGGTCCCTTGAAAAGGCTTTGGTTAAGTTTAGAGAGGGGGGGGGGGGGGGTGAATAAACTTAACACTTAAAACTTTTGGAGTTTACAAACTCAGCAAGTTCATTAGCCTACCGATTGCTCGTGAGTCCGACACTCGAATGTCTGTGACACTCGATAGTCTGGCCGATTGCTGATTTTACTGAATTTGTTGCAGCAGAATATATTCAAGTTAAGCCCTATTACTTGTTGTTAAAATATGATACCAAGTATTAGATACTCAGTAGTGAAAGTGTGTGATTCAGTTGCTAGTTTCAGTAGGTTGATGTGCTAAATATATACTAAATGCATAATGTAAATGCAGAAAGTAAGTAGGTAGCTTTTATAGTGGTTCCATGTGGTGTAATCCTTTCAGTCCACTCTTCTCCTGTGATGTTGGAGGTAATTCACTAGAGATCTTGGAGGTTGCAGTTACAAAAATCCCTAAGTTGTTTTTCCTTCACGATTCTCATGTGATGCCCTTGTAAAAGTTTTCCTGTCTTACGATGGTCAATAAAGAATATGTGGCTTAAACTGTTTTTGCGCATTCCTTGTATATGCTCAATTACCGCCACCTTATTTTCTTATTGCCCTTTTCATGTTACTCATGTTTTTTTTTGGAGCGTTTGCAATACAGTATGATGGAGTAACTAGGAACAAACATAATACAGTCATGTTTCACAATTCATTGAGACACTTGGACAGCCAATTCTTGAGCTAAGTACCTTCTCTCTTTTTCCATTAATAGTCATTGGGGACAATGTCTACACTAGTGGGGGGTAGGAGGCAGTCTTAGCTTGTAACTGAAAAGGGGATAACTTTTTAAATTTGTAGTTAAAGGTTGTGGAGGACTGTTTTTAATCTAAAATGGGAGAAAAGGAAAAGAAAAAAATATAGTTGTTGAGAAGGACAAAAACGCGCATTTTACTACATGTGGTTGTAGCAACATGTAGTAACACGTGTAGTAACAGGCGTGTTTTTGTCCTTCTCAACCACTATCTTTTCTTCTTGTCCTTTTTTCCTATTTTGTATCTTTTTGTCCTTCTAGCCCGCGACCCCTTAAATTTTTAACACTATTTTTAGCTTGTCTATTGCACATCTTGAATAATGAATCAGTAGAAAAGGAGCCCAAGAATGATTTGATGTTAATTATAGCATATTCAATTTAGTATGGAAGAATGAGCATGTGCTATTGTTGGTCCCTTGAAAAGGCTTTGGTTAAGTTTAGAGAGGGGGTGAATAAACTTAACACTTAAAACTTTTGGAGTTTACAAACTCAAAGAAGTTCATGAGCTCTTTGCTCGCTCGATCAGAGTCCGCCGACACTCGATGAGTCTCTGTGACACTCGATGAGTCTGCTGACTGTTGATTTTTCTGAATTTGTTGCAGTGGAATATATTCAAGTTAAGCCTTATTACTTGTTGTTAAAATATGATACCAAGTATTAGATACTCGGTAGTGCAAGTGTGTGATTCAGTTGCTAGTTTCAGTAGGTTGATGTGCTAAATATATACTAAATGCAGAATGTAAATGCAGAAAGTAAGTAGGTAGCTTTTATAGTGGTTCCATGTGGTGTAATCCTATCAGTCCACTCTTCTCCTGTGATGTTGGAGGTAATTCACTAGAGATCTTTGAGGTTGCAGTTACAAAAATCCCTAAGTTGTTTTTCCTTCACCAATAACTATGGCTTCACAAACCGAACACTTAGAACATGTTGGATTGCTGCTCCAAAGTCTTCCACTGGACCTTGAAGGGTAGGATTGCCTCTTCACCAGCTCCACCACAGACAACAGTTCTTGACACCCAAAGATGCTTCACTGTCTTCAGCAGTTTTCTTGTAAAAGAAAGTTTGAATCAAGTAAGTGATTCAGCTTTCAGCAGATTGATCAGGATGAAATGATGAGCAGCTTGAAGTCTTCAAGTGTGTAATCTTGATGTAGCTTGATAACAGATTAAACTTGAAGAATTTACTGGATCAGTAGCTTTAAGTTCAGTAGGGTGAGCAAGGTGATTTTCTTGATAATAAACTTGATAGTTTCAGGCAAATTATCTTGATGTTCTTCAATTTTTATCCACTCTTTTCATCGCTTGTATCTGAATCAGGAGTCCTGTATTTATATGTGAGAATCTTGTGACTTATTTTTGAAATTCAAACATAGCCGTTTCAGATTTGTCCCTTTCTTGACAAGCATTCTATCCCTGTACATAGTACTGACACTGTCATTTTACTTTTTGACAGTTTTCAGACTGTTCACTCTTTGACTTATATCCATTGGATAATCCTCTGTTTCTTTCCAACGTTCTTTTAATCTTGACCATTCATTTTTTGACAAAATCAAGAGTTGTTATCTGTCCTTTTCCTTGTTATCTTCCAATGTAACCTTTGATTAATTCGAAATATATATCCAACAGGTCCCTTTGTGTATAAGTCTGATGAGATACACATTAGTCAGCTGATCCAAAGTTGCTGTGTTCATAATGTTGGACTAGTGTCATAAACCCAATCGGGTTGGACCGGATCCGACCGGGTCGGATCATTTTTACTATTTCTTTATGTTTATGCATACATAAAATGGCTTTTCTGTTGTCATATATATGTTCTTTTAAAGGACAAATTATGAATTGTTATATGATGACGTCCTTAGTATTAAACTGTGATAGAGAAACCATGATAGGCGATTATGGTTGATGAGATCTCTAATCAATTTAATAAGTTTGATACTTAAATGTCTCTAGGCTGATGTACTATTAAACAGGGCATTGATAGTATAAACAGACTAGCACGTATTAGATGTCTTCTGTCTTTATGGGCAGGGATAGATCTCGTCTATCGAAGTGTAGAGACACTTGGACTGTACGTGGACGTGTATTAGAGAATGCGTACGTTAGACTGACCCACTTACACGGTTAAGTGTCCCACTATGTGGCGGTTGTGTAATTATCTTTTGGACCGGAGTCTTCATGGCATCACGGTGTGGATTGTCATGCTTTGACACTATTGAGGTTTCCCCTAGCCACGGGGCGATCATACGGTAGTGATTGGGTATGATATTGAAGCATGCAGTATACATGATTGGTCGTCTGGGAATCGCGTATCCTATTATTGGGATCGAATATCCGAAAGGGCCTTCTTATAAGGAATGTCTTACTCTCGTGAATCTTTGCAAAGTGGGAGTAAACGAGTTACTTCGAGAGAGAATGATATCCAGATTATAAGATACGGTCGTTGATGTTTTGACACTCGACTAACGACTGTATGGATATTAATACAAATGATAGGATTGTAATTTACACGTAAATCGCTTTCACATGAAAGGTAGTAGTCATTGCATTTGACTCTTCCGATGATTGGGGTCACGGTGTGTTGCTAGACGCTATCCTGTGATCGTTAGGCATGAAGGGCATTTTAAGTAATTTGCATTTTGTATCTACGGCCAACATATTCGGAAGCCTATCGGGTCATACACATTAGAACATCTAGCCGGATTAAAATGTGCTTATAGTTGATAACCAAATAAGGAAAGAATTTATCTCGTACTATAAATGTTATAGTGGTAAATTAATATGGTGATATTTATTTATTATGAATAAATATAATACAAGATATTAATAATATTATATTAATTAAAAAATATTCCGGACGCCAATTTATTGGCTAAGGTGGCGCAATTTGTGTGTATAAGATACACTTGGATTGTGCAATTTAATTAATGATATTACCTATTATTAATATTAGATATTAATAAAATAAAATAATATAGACATATTATGAATACATGGGTGTGTACACTTTAAATGCAAATTGGTGATTTGCATGCATGCGCACCAATGCATGTACATATGATATTATTAGTTTTTTTTTTTTATGTGTAATATATATGTGATATATACACATGTGTAAATTGATTTATGGTAATATAATAAAGATAGTCAATATTAGATATTGACAATATCTTGGAAATATTCAATGTAAGATATTGACAATATCCTAGATTTATTTAATATGAGATATTATAATAAATGAGATAAATCAATCAATTATATTTTCCTTATTTTATTGGAAAAATGTTTTCTTCTCCTCCACTCTACTAGGGGCGCCCCAACCACTATCAATAGGAGGTGTCTGTCAAGCTCTTTTGTACATCACAATTGCAAGAGCTCATAGTTTAGCAACCGGAGTTTTCCAATAGGAATCCAAGATGGGATTCCGGCGGGCTGTTAATATAGACTGGCGGTAGAGGCCGAACACTTGGGCGGCTCTTTGCAGAACTACTCTCCTTAGACGGTCAAAGCGTCGATCTTTTAGATCACCAAGGTAACCACCGTCTACTAGCTTATTTGTTTATTTCTTAAACGAAGTCGATCCTGGTTAAAAAGGAAATAAAATTTTAAATTCCGCTGCTTTCCCGCGTAGATTTTCTAACAGTGGTATCAGAGAGAGCTTCGAGCTTAAGCAATAAGCATGTTATTTTGCATAGATAATTTTATCGTTTAAATCACGTAATTAAAAGATGAAAGATTTTTGATTCGCAAAAGTGATACATGAAAAGAAAAAAAAAAGGAGATCGGGTGGTGCTCGGCGATCAAGCGGCGGCGGCAGTGGTAACTCTTCTTGCGCAATCGTTGACTATCAATGTTGGCGAATCTCTAAATTTTTGTTTTGTGTATTTTGTGATTCAATATGGTTCATAGTTGTGATTGGTAATTCCTTCTTTGTTTAGTTGTGTCATGTAGCTAACCAATGGTTCAAATAGTTTGGGCCATTGGGATGCCACATGGCATTAAATAATAATGGTCTTTCCAAACTTTGTTTGGAATAGGCCTAGGCCCTTTCCAAATATTTGATTTGGGAAAAGGCTGAAGCTTGGAAGTCACTTCAAAATTTTGATTTTGGAAAGTGGCGAACCTAAACTAAAATTACTTGGCCTTTCCAAATATTTGATTTGGAATTGGCTTAGCCCTTTCAAATATTTGATTTGTAAAAGGCCTAGGCCTAGGCCACTTCCAAAATTTTAATTTTGGAAAGTGACCAGGCCTAAACCAAATTTGGTTTAGGAAGATGCCTTCTTGGTTTAGAAAACCAAAGGCATCCCTTTTGATTAAGAATCAATAGGAAAGAAACAAAAGAGTAATTTTAATTTTGATTTATTTTGGAATAATTCTAATTTATTAAAATTAAAATTAAAATTAAAATTAAAATCGTTTAAAATTAATCGTTAATTTTATTTCGATTAAAATCATTTAATTAATTAAATGTTAATTAGTTAATTGATTGGATAAAATTATTTAATAGATTAAATGTTAATTGATTAATTAAGACGTAAGTAGTTAAAATTTTAATTTTATCTTTTTCATAAGATGTTATTGTATGGATCAGATATAGTAGATCTAATAAGATTATATGGACCCCGCTTGATCATGGACTCGACCGATAGGGTAGATGTGAATGATTTAATTTTTCTGTTGGTTTAAAAATTGTCCTAGGCCGTTATGAAGAACGTGACCTAGTTTATTTTCTGCATTTATCCCATTCCCGTTGGCTCCCCCCGTGTGCGGCGGGTGTATTTATTTTATTAGATAGAATTAAATGTAACAAGAATAGAGCAGAAGACAGAGACCAAAGAAAAAAGAATAAAGATCCCATTGGAGAATGGTGCATTAAAGATCCTACCGGCGGTTGCAGCTACCTTTAGATTGCGACCCACGGTTTCGTCAGTTTGTATTCGAAACCGCACCTAGGAAAAGTCCATGATCATACCGGTTACTTTACGCATTTGTTTAATTTGTGCTTGTATTTATTTTATATGATACGATAGATGCATGACTAGGCACGATCTAGATAAATGTGTAGGATATATATCTATAGAGATAGATATATTTGATGAGACCATGATTAAAATTAATTAAGTGAATTAATTTACATAAATACTTCCACAACAAAATTCAAGTCGAAATTTTGTCTCCCAATATTCTAACGACGGTGAAGAGCCTGTGTTCGGATCCAACTGATCGACCACCGCCGGGAGTTGACCTACCTCGGGTATATCGTCGTTATTGAGATATGATCGTATGAGATCTCGTGAATATTGGGTTATGACTTGACTAGAGTCTTTCGGTGATTGGCCACCGTCGGGGGCCGTCGACTTTAGAGACAAGGGGTTGACTAACACATAGTGATGTGTATCGCCAAAGAGTTGACTAGTCAACCACTGAGAATCACGTAGAGATGTGAATGGTAAAGAGTTACCTACCATTCAAAATTATCTTGGTTGATCGACCACCGCCGGGAATCAAGGTAACTAGATTGGATCTCAGCCACTAAAGAAATTTTGAAATATTCTTGAAAGTCAATTGGGAGTAGTTGACTAGTGGGAGCAAAATCATAAACCAAAAGACCATTTTTGATTTTGCGTGTATAAACAACAACAACACTCTTTTATTTTTATTTTTATGTTGTAGTTTTAGCAAACTTTATATTTATGTTTATTCTCGATTAGTAAAACCAAATTATGACTGTTACCTTTTGAGAAACGTTCTCAAATATGGTTAAGTAATTTTAATCCTTTTAAAATAAGCAATGACACGAGTAATCCCGTTATAGTAGTTAGAGACAAGGAGACTACATATTTAATGCAGTGCTCCAAGACTTTAATTATTAATGAAAAGCGGAAGCTCATGGCATTGGATACGATCGAATATGATCATTCAGTCATATGATGACAGTTAATTCAAACGTTGGATAAGAATGACCACTCTAATTTTGGAAAGTTTTTTTTCAAAATTGTAAGATTTAAGTATCGACTTAATTCTATCATTGCTTAAAGGTTAATTAAATAGTTAATGTTTTAAATACGATTTAAAAGGTTAGATAAACTATTTAATAAACATTAGATTTTCTTTATGAAAGGAAATCAAAGACATAGCTCTTGTGATCTTTCTTAAGTCTTATGAAGACTACACCAAGAAATATTTACAAGTGATTGAAGGATTAAAAAGGGAAGTTAGAGCATGTTCTTAAATAGAGAACTTATTGAAGTTTCTATTCTATGCAAATGAGTTGAGATAAATCTACATAAGTTCAAAGTAAACTCTAAGATATATGATATCTTACGAGTGTGATTAAATTAGAAAGATTAAATACAGATATGGAAGGTGAAGCAAATGTTGTAATACTTACCATATTCTGGATCTAGTAAACTGATAAGGGAACTAATTAAATGTTATTATGTTCCGGTTCTTATGAATAACATACTTTTAGTTACTTGTTAGGATTTAGTAGGCATATTCAATTGTAAAGAATAAATGTTATTCCGATAAAGCTGGAAGGTCACTGAATCTAACATACAAGATTGATGTCACTAAATAGTTTATATATGTGATGAGATCTCAACTAAATATTTGTATGGCTGTTATCCTTAATATTTGTGGTTGTTCTAGACATAGTCTCTCTGGAAAGGAAGCGTGTAATTAAACGTCATTCTGATGATGTTGAACCTTATGATTATGAATCATGTGGGTAATGCGTATCTTATCAAAAGATGACTAAAATACCCTTTTATGAAAAGGGTTGTAAAATCTAGAAAAATTGTCTAAAGCCTGAATATACCGATGTTTGTTGGCTTGTGACAATTAATGCCATAAATAATTGTTTATTAGTCTCTACGTCTAATTTTAGAAATAGTCAAGTGTACTCAGTGAAGTGCATAATTCGGAAAGCCCGAAAAGTTCGAGCTGGTACGAATATGGACTCAAACAAGTTTCTCTAGACAATTTCTTTGTTTGATAATCAAAGGAGTTTGATTTAGTCAAAAGAAGGATATGCCGAATGTGCAAGATGTATAGTGGGAGTGTGTTACGATTTTTGAGTAAGGTATTGGATATCTCTATCGAGAATTGTCACCCCATGTCACAGTCAATTAATGTTTGGTAGTTCAAGGTCTTTACGAAAGCACTTGGATTATCAGTTCTTATTTTGGAATAAGAATCTATAGCGAAAGATTTAACTGTTATTAGATTATAGTTTACCTATATAGATGTGATGCTAAAAGAGTTTAGCATAGATCGCGACAGGGGATACTGCTAGACGGTGTTCTCAAGAACTATCTATGTTAGGGCGTTCGTCCTAATGATAAGGTGAATGATTATCCTTATGAAAGGTTTCCTTCGCTACTGCGATAGGAACCATCTTATAGGTAATGCCGGATGTTCATAGTCCATGAATAGTCATGAGCAAGTATGAAAGTAAATCTGGTGAATGTCAAGAATATCCTTAAACAAGTTAAGGGAGAGTTCCTAGTTTATCGAAACTTGGAATTAGATAAATATAGTTATACGGACGTATATCCTGAGGCTTATGAAGGCGAGTGGGAGCTACAGTCTGGGTTTGCAGTCACTTTGATTAAGTGATACAAAGAGTGGAAATGTTCTAGCCTATTGGTCATCAGAAATTCTACAACTGAGCCAAAAACACAGTAGTGCCTTGGAGGCGCGGCCGAGCCGTACATGGATCTAGAAGGTTCATTCCTGAACCTTGTACGGTTCTTCCACCTTTTCTATATAGCTGATAGAGTAAGTTGATTCATTGCTTGAAGCAAGGACCAGGGTCTCGTCAGAGATCTTTTTGTGTGTTGAGGCGGTTCCTTTGACTTGGTCATTTAGAGCATGATATGAAGATAGTCTGAGTCCCTACGGATAGCGATCCATCTAAGGCTAGAGCTAGTTGCGAGTATTGCATAAGATTCTTGTGTTTTAACTTGGTCTTGTGTGTACGAGTGATTGGTTTTAGGCCAAGTGAGAGATTGTTGGAATAGTGTCCTAACCCAATCGGGTTGGACCGGATCCGACCGGGTGGGATCTTTTCTACTATTTCGTTATGTTTATACATATATAAAATGGCTTTTATGTTGTCATATATATATATATGTTCTTTTAAAGGACCAATTATGAATTGTTATATGATGACGTCCTTAGTATTAAACTGTGATAGAGAAAACATGATAGGCGATTATGGTTGATGAGATCTTTAATCACTTTAATAAGTTTGATACTTAAATGTCTCTAGGCTGATGCACAATTAAACAGGGCATTGATAGGATAAACAGACTAGCACGTATTAGATGTCTTCGCCTTTAAGGCGGGGATAGATCTCGTCTATCGAAATGTAGAGACACTTGGGTATGACGTGGGCGTGTATTGTAGAGAATGCATACGTTAGGTCGACCCACTTACACAGCTAAGTGTCACACTATGTGGCGGTTGTGTAATTATCCTTTGGACCGGAGTCTTCATGGCATCACGGTGTGGATTGTCATGCTTTGACACTATTGAGGTTTCCCCTAGCCACCGGGCGATCATGCGGTAGTGATTGGGTATGATATTGAAGCATCGCGGAGTATACATGATTAAGTCGTGCAGGAATCGCGTATCCTATGATTGGGATCGAATATCCGAAAGGGCCTTCTTATAAGGAATGTCTTACTCTCGTGAATCTTTGCAAAGTGGGAGTAAACGAGTTACTTCGAGAGACCATGATATCCAGATTTTAAGATACGGTCGTTGATGTTTTGACACTCGACTAACGATTCGTATGGATATTAATACAAATGATAGGATTGTAATTTACACGATAATCGTTTCACATGAAAGGTAGTAGTCATTGCATTTGACTCTTCCGATGATTAGGGGTCACGGTGTGTTGCTAGACGCTATCCCGTGATCGTTAGGCATGAAGGGCATTTTTGTAATTTGCACTTTGTATGTACGGCCAACATATTCGGAAGCCTATCGGGTCACACACATTAGAACATCTAGCCGGATTAAAATGTGGTTATAGTTGATAACCAAATAAGGAAAGAATTTATCTCGTACTATAAAGGTTATAGTGGTAAATTAATATGGTGGTATTTATTTATTATGAATAAATATAATACAAGATATTAATAATATTATATTAATTAAAGAATATTCCGGATGCCAATTTATTGGCTAAGGTGGCGCAATTTGTGTGTATAAGATACACTTAGATTGTGCAATTTAATTAATGATATTACCTATTATTAATATTAGATATTAATAAAATAAAATAATATAGACATATGATGAATACATGCGTGTGTACACTTTAAATGCAAATTGGTGATTTGCATGCATGCGCACCAATGCATGTACATATGATATTATTAGTTTTTTTTTATATGTGTAATATATATGTGATATATACACATGCGTAAATTGATTTATGGTAATATAATAAAGATAGTCAATATTAGATATTGGCAATATTTTGGAAATATTCAATATAAGATATTGACAATATCCTACATTTATTTAATATGAGATATTATAATAAATTAGATAAATCAATCAATTATATTTTCCTTATTTTATTAGAAAATGGTTTTATTCTCCTCCACTCTACTAGGGGCGCCCCAACCACCATAAATAGGAGGTGGGTGTCAAGCTCTTTTGTACATCACAATTGCAAGAGCTCATAGTTCTTGTGTAAAATAGAGAGCATCCTATAGAGAGTTGGAGAGAGGGGAAAAAGGCCGGTCTAGCACCCGGAGTTTTCCAATAGCAATCCATGATGGGATTCCGGCGGGCTGTTCGTGTGGACTGGCGGTAGAGGCCGATACTCTCCTTAGACGGTCAAAACGTCGATCTTTTAGATCAACCAAGGTAACCACCGTCTACTAGCTTATTTGTTTATTGCTTAAACGAAGTCGATCCTGGTTAAAAAGGAAATAAAATTTTAAATTCCGCTGCGTTCCCGCGTAGATTTCCTAACATATAAAACACTGCAGCTGACTTCTCTTATATCTGAATTTTCATTATTAAGTTAAATTACACCATTTTGATCTTAACCAAGTTCCAATCACCACTTCACCTATGGAACTTAGACCTTGTACACAAGGTATATGCAATCAGTTTAGGTCATCATAGACTTCCCTTAATTCTGATTCCGTATCCTTGACTTTAAATACTAAGTTTGATCCCTTAGCCTTCAATAACTAAGTTTGAACCCTCAGCCTTCAGTCTTCAACAGGTTCCTAAACTAGTCCACTCGACTCAGTACCCTACTCGACTGACAGATGTCCGGCCATGAAGGTCACCGGACATTTACAAAGCTTGTTTGATCAAACCTATACAAGGATCAAACTCTAATAAGCCTATACATTTATTCTAGATATCTTTTTTCCATTGCTCTATAACAGCTAGTCTGGCACTCATCACTAAAACTTAAAATAAGTACAACAGCTATGTTGCATGAAGTAGCGACTTATTACTTGATATTTTTCCATTTGCGTTCAATTATTTGAGCACTAATCTGAGGGAAAAGCATTTAGAAAAGATGAAGAGTTATCTTAGACCGAAAATCAATACTTGTTGGTGGATATACTTTAACCAATTGTTGTAGGATAATGGTAGAAATCATGATGCCACAACAGGTAAAACGGGATACAGTAGGCTTGTAAGAGAGAGAAAAAAAGGGAGAGTGTGGAAATCTGCCAAAAATAAAGAACAAAAAAATTCAAAAGAAAAGAAAAAATGCGAAAAGCATAAAAGACAGTGACGGATGAAAACTCGGAGCGTAAGGCGCACGACCCTCGCATAAAAAGAAACAAATGAGGACCTTTGAGTAGTATTCGGTCCCCAAGTCCGCCCGGCCTAATCAAGGTTTCATGTTGTCTTCATGAATGCACTATCACGAAAGATTTATCACCCGACACATTGATGCATTGGTAGGTACTGATTAATGGGAAACTTATGAATTGTTGCATGATACATGTACTGCCTGAAATCTTTATTGAATGTGTGCTAGCTAATGGGGATTACTTTTGGAGGTACATTCCGCCTTGATACTCTGCTTGAGGATGAGCAGAAGGCTAGTGGGGTGTAATTGATGACGCTCAAAATAATACATCTTACAGCATCAAATTTCACCCATTCTAAGCTAAAAATAGTTGTTTTTGACTGTTTATATGAACCATTTGTAGTGAATGTTGGGTTCATGACTCGAGAAATTCGCATTAACAATTATATTCACCAACTCGATATTATTTCGTGTATTATTTGACAATTTTTAGGTTACAAGATTTGGGCCAAGTGCTTGGACAGATTATAGGATGGACTGGATAGAATAAATTGCCTACAGTGTTCCAGAACCTTTAGTTAAGTCGGCAGTGCAGAAAATGACAAAAATACCCCCTCAATTGCTTGAGGCGCTGCCACAGTTGTGAGATCCAAAAGCTTCGTAATACGCATTTTCTTGGACGAGGGGTAGTTTCTAGAGTTAGCTAAGTCGGTTATGTAGCTATATATACGAGGCATCAGGCCTCGAATTCAGTGTACAATTTTCTACAAGACAATTACATTATATTCAATAGAACTTTTTCTTTTATTTTCCTATGAGTAGTCATGTATTGATGACACTCAAAATGATACACCCTGCGGCATCAATATTTCACCCATTTTAAGCTAAAAGTTGTCGTTTTCGACCACTTATATGAGCCATTTGAAGTGAATGTCATATGTTGGGTTCATGAGTCGAGTAATTTGCATTTAACGTTTATTTTCCCCGTTTCGATATTATTTCGTGTATTGTATGACTATTTTTAGGTTGCGAAGATTGGGCTAAGTGTTAAAGTCCGATTGTGGGCTGCCCCCCGAAGTCTAGTAACGCCTTGCTGCAACCGCGAGAGTTCCAAAAGCTTTGAAAACCACATTTTCTTGGATGAGAGGTAGTTTCTAGAGTTAGCTAAGTCGGTTGTAGAACTATAAATAAGTGGCACCAGCCACGAATTTCAATGTACAATTTTCCACAAAACAAATACATTATATTCAATAAAAGTTATCTTTTGTTCTTTTATTTTTTTCCGAGTTCTAGTCACGGATCTGACTAATTCGCTACCGAGGGAGTGATTTATGGAGGATCTGCACTCTTCTTCGAGTGTATGATTTTCCAGATTTTAAGATGTAGATATGTCGTTCCTTTATTGCGATTAGTATGATTTGATTGTTTATATTAGTTCTGCTATGTAGTAGTTAGTTTGTTTTACCCCATATATGTATGGATCTGAATCGTTGGTGAAGAAATCATGAAATAGAGGTTGCATTCTTTAGATCTATGACGGTCTTTATCGCTCGTTCTGAATAGAAAATAAATCCCAGTTCGTGATAATCGGTGTCAGCTACGTCTGATCGACATATTTAATTTACATGTTGTTAGCATGATCAACTATATACATGTCATCATAAATTAACATGAAGGATGATAAAGTGAAGTGTTAGTTCAGACAATGTCCAGATCGATCCTTAGGAACATGCTAGTCAATCCATGATAGCTGCTTAGGGAGGTCTTCAGTCTTGATCTGGCTAGTCCTAATTCTTATTGCATGTGAATTAATACAACCAAATAAGGAGGTTATTTGCCCATAGGCACCTACTGTCCTTTCAATGAAAGTAGCGTAATATTAGGATTTAGCACCTGTAGCTGTTAAAGATCTAAAATTTACCAACGGGAATGATTGATGCATGATATAAGGGGAAATAACGAATCACTCGTAGTTAGAAATAATCTTTATAGACTTTGTGGAGTATAATCGTGTTTGATTTTGCATGCTTATTGTCACCATTTTTACATATATGTTCTATAATTGGTCATAGACCGTATTCATGACAATTAAATTTAAATTAATCAAGCTTTTACGAGTCTCTGTGGAATTCGACCTTGACTCGCCAGTACTCTGCTATGATAGACTTAGTCCTATTGATAGTAGAAGCCCATGCTCACACCGCGGGCGAGATCAAGATTTTTGGCGCCATTCACGGGGACTCATGTCAAAAGATTCTTTTTATTTGCATTGAAGTGTTTGTATATATTTTAATTTTTTTTAACTAAGTCTGTTTCGAAGTCTGTAACTATCTGAGTCATAAAGTGTCTATTTAGATCAGTTTTGGGAATTGTTGGCCGCGAAGACGGATGGACTACTCCTGCAGTCGCGTGACCGGAAAATTAACAGAGTCACCTATGTTCTGTCGAAGTCAGTAGTCAGACTGTGTAGTATTAATTTTAAGTCTTCTAGGCGAGTGTAACAGGTGCCGAGGCAAGTAGTTAACCTTTTTATTTTCTTTTTGTGTCTTGTAGTATGCAACAAGGAGTTCAGCAGCCAAACTTGAGCTATTCATACCATAATTTAAAAGTTTGGAAAGCAGCAGTGTAAGGAAGCTCAAAAAAGAACTGAAAGGCTGGCTGACAAAGCAAGTTTGCACAAAGGATTTAGAAGCATAAAGACGAGGAGATTCCACATCTAGAAGATATAGATAGGAGGACTTTACAGAGCTTTGCCATGCCAACGATTGAGCAGTTTGTGCCAACAATTGTTCAACCAGAGAACGTAGCTGAAATTTTTCATCCAAAGCCCAATGTCGTACAGATGCTGACAAATTACACTACATTCCATGGAGTACCAAATGAAGATCCATGTGTACATGTCACCAACTTCTTGGAAATTGTCAGTACGATCAAACATCATACATGCCTGAGGATAACATCAAGCTTAAGCTATTTCCGTTGCAAAGATATGGTTATTATCTCTAGCAGCAGGATCTATCCAATCTTGGACAGACCTCCTACAAAAGTTCATGAATAAGTACTGCCCACCAAGGAAGTCAATGCAGATGAGACAAGATATCATGAATTTGAAGTAAAAACTAGTAGAAACCTTTGAAGAAGCTTAGGAAAGATTCAAAGAAGCACAATGGAAATACCCTCACCATGATATCACTCTGACAGTAAGAATGCATAGTTTCTATCATGGATTGTGGCTGAGTGAACAAATAAGAGTCTATGCATCAAGCAACGGGTGTTTCAAGTTATTATCACTAGAGGAAGCTGAAGAAAAACTTGAACATATTGCATTTACAAGTCAATGGGGGACAAATCAAACTGAGATTGTGAAAGCAGCTGAAGGTGTATTCGGGGAAGACACTTCTCAACAAATGTTGTACCAGTTGCTCGTGATTAACAAGAAAATGGACGGCATTCAAGATCACATTGTTAAGGTGGAAAAGGTCCAAGGAATTGAGACATCCAACACAAAGAACGTGAATTATTTGGGAAGGCAAGGAAACCCATATGGGGGAGGATATCACCCAGGTTCTCACGACCACCCTGGTTTTAGATATAGCCAATCTTGCTACAGTATAAATGCTAAAGGAAATGCTGAGTTCAATTTGCTGACACACTCAGCTGACACGCAACAACCTGCTGACAGTGTGAAGTCACAACAGCCTGCTGAGTAATTTAATGTAGTGTAATGTAGAAAATGGTTATTCAGTTATAGTTTGTTGTAACCGTTTGTAACTTATTTCTAACCGATACACGATGTGTATGAAGCTATAAATACCCAATGATCAGCTGCATTGTAATCCAACTTGTAACTTTCAGTTCATCAATAATATTTCTGCATTTTACTTTCTTTTTGTAATTCTACAAACTTCATCATGGTATCAGAGCAGAAATTTGAGATTTTCGAAATACTTTCTTGCGTTTTCTCTAGTCTTCAAAGCATCTTTTCTGTGATTTTAGTTTCTTGAGAGTAAACTGTCATCGCTTTCATGAGTTCTTTGATCATTTCTTGATCGTTATTCTTTTGATTTCACATTTATTGTTGATATTTATTGAAATTCTGGTATTCTTGGTAGTCATGGCAGCAAAGAAACTAGAATTAATCCCCTCTAGTCCATTCTATGTTCATCCTAATGAGAATTCATCTGTGGTTCTTGTTCACCCATTGATGAACAACAACAACTATAATCCATGGAAAATGTCTATGGAGATAAAGTTTGTTGGAAATATTATTTATGTTTTGATGATGATTCGTCACGTAATTAGACAAATCACTTACAACCCATGACGATGAAGTCATAACTAACTGTTATAGTGCATAATGGAAGAAGAAGCAATAAATGGTCTAGATAAAATGTATAAGTTCTATCTAGAGTCTGAACCTTGTATAGGTTGTTTCAGACAAGCATTGTAATAGAATAGGAACTAGGTGAACAGCTGAGTCACAACAAGAAAACTGAGTGACAACAAGAAAACTGAGTATGCACATGAAGAACTGAGGGTTCAAACTCAGTTATGCAAGAACTGAAGAATATAAGTTCACGAGGGTCACAAACTCAGTTGGCTTATCTAGAAGACCGAAGAACTGAGGGACACAGACTCGATTACAAAGACCGAATAACGAGGTGGCAAACTCGGTTAGAAGGCGATCAAGTCGTGGATCGTAAGTCAAGATTCGAGCAAGTTTGTGGTGACTGGCTCAACTATAGATCATGTAAAAGCTCAATAATCTTAAGGACAAAGATTATCGCTACTGTGAAAAGAAGAAATCGAATGGTGTACTCGACTTAGTCAATTAAAGTCGATGTTAAGTATCTGTGGTACTCGGGTTTGAAGTAGAGTAGAAAATCGAGTTAAGGCCTTGTTTGAATTAACAATACGACAAAGGTCGTATATATGAACGTTGGCTAAACGACAAGTGTAATAAACTACAAGAGCTAGTGACCATTACAACGCCCTATAAATACACAAGAGAATCACTTGAAGGAGAGAGAGAGAAGTATCGGAAAAAGAGCTTTACAAGCACATATCCTAATATCCAGATCCAGAAAATCAAATTATATATATCTAGAAAAGGGGAAGCCAACAGAATTTCCTTGAAGATTTCAAAGAAAGATCCAGTAACCCATTAAGGGGGAAAGAAGGCATCTTGGAGCTACAAAGCCAGATCTAGAAGAATCAGACAGCTCACTGAATTAATCTTTTGATTTACTCTAAACCTAACCTTTGTGAAAAAAGGGTGGATGTGCATAGTTTGAGGAAAGCAATTCCACCTTTCTTCATACGGTTGCAACTTGGTTGCCACAATATTGTTGCAGCATCATGGATTTGTGTTTGTGTTAGTGGTGAGTGGTGAAGGAGAAATTCCCCTCCGAAGATCGATGTGCGAGTAATGAAGGAGCAATCCTACCTTTCTTCATTATGTGTAGACAGTGAAACTAGGGTGTCGTGAAGGACTGTCATAGTGCTAGGATTTTGTAACGGTTATCTCAAGATTCTAGTGTTACCTCCTACACCACAGGAGAAGGGGAGACGTACGGGATTACACCACCCGGAACTTCCATAAACAAATTCTGTGTTGATTTACTTTATGCATTTATATTCTTGCTGTGATTGATTTAATTCTTGTTATCTTCACACTCATCAAACGTCGAGATCGAGTCGAAAGATAAAATCAAGTACATAGGAGATTCGAGATCTTTATGGACACATCTATTGCACTAAAGGCTATTTTATATCCACGCCAGCTAATTAACAAGACTAAATATAAGTCAGTATTGACTTATACTCAGTTGAGTTAGCTGAACTCCACACAAGTTAAGGGACAGGAACAAAACTGAACTAAGCATCAGTTTGAGTTTCGGAGAAACTCAGTTCCAGGGGCAATTCCAGTTCTGGAAATTTTTTTGGTGACAAGTTTATTCACCCCCCCTCCCCTCTAAACTTGTGTTAGCCTTTCCAAGGGACCAACAATTGGTATCGGAGCGGTTCTTCCATTTGTAAGTGATCCAAAGATATCTTTTAAACCAGTTGTTGAAGATCCCTCACTGTATCAGTTGTAAAATCACTTAGTTTGATTTCAATGACTACATCTAGAATTAAGAGTTGGCTTACTCACCCCCTGATTAACTGTTTGCAAAATGTATCTGATTTTCAGGATCAAATAGTTGAAAGGTTCAATGCGACAAATCTGCATACAAATCCATAACCTCAACTCAGTGATGATGTGGATACAAACTTCAATGTTTATATAGACAAATCCAGAGGAGTTTCATCACATAGAAATCTCTCAGAAGAAGAAGAAAAGAAGTTGTTGTAAGTAACTATCGATATAGAAGATTCATCAGAGCAACAAGAGAATGTACAGTCGAACATTAAAGTTGTATCAAATCATAGAGAAAAGGTACATTCTTCAACTCAGTCATCGTTCGCTGAACTAAGCCAGAGAAACTTTGATCTTGTCAAGTTAATCAAAAACTTACGTTGGCCCAAATTAAAAGACGGAGAACTTGACAAAGCAAAAGATTGGAATGAGTTTCTTGAAACTGAGATGTCAAATCTTGCTGAAAGATTAATGTCTAGTAAATTTGACAAAAGCAATGATAATTTCCCACCCAGTATTAAGATTTCAAAGAATGAAAATTCTGGACATCCAATTACTGGAAGATCTAGTGGATTACACAAGGAAACTAAGAATGATAAATCTAAAAGAATCCTTGTGAAATCAACTAAGATTGAGCATAATGGTTTATCCAGAAAAGAAATGAGAAAGCTTAATTCTCTCACTGAAGAAACTGAAAATAATACTTAAGTAACTAATCCATCCGGACCCAAAAAGATATGGGTACCGAAGAAAACTTAAAACTGTTTTGCAGGCCAAGTCAGTTCTCAGTGCTGAATCCTGAGAAAACTGACCTCTAAACAAAAGCTGATGAAGGACATATTGGTCAAAAGCAGAAAACTTTCCAGCTACCATCTGATGCTTGGGCTGACATGACAAATCACTCGAAGCCACGTGTCAATCTGAGAGAAAAAGAAGTAGAAGTACATCCCTACAAAATCCTATTGATCGTGACACAACTCTTATTTGAAAACGATTGCAAAACAATATCTTGACGAAATCCTGTTCATCCAAATTCAAGCATTCAAGATTTTCCAAAGAATCCCTAATTCAAAAATCAATGGAGCAATACAATATTGATGATGGAATCACCACATGCCTGGACGAATTTTGTCAAAAGTATTCAAACTCCACTCTATCAAAATGGATTGTGAACAAGATCAAGAAGATTCGAGGATTGGAAAACCTGATTGATACAAAAGTCACTACTTTGAGTCCAGACGGCATCAGAGACTTCTACAAAAATGCCGAAATCATCAACGATGGAAAAAACTTCAAAACGACAGTTCAAGATAAGAGCTTTACTGTTGATGAACAGTTGCTTTCACTGGTGTTTGGCTTTGGACATAATCGGTGGATCTTCATCTCTTACGTTTGGAAATGAAGAAAAAGGCAAGCTTTGGAGTGTTACTGCAGTCAACAAAGAGGAGAAGAACTTCATCGGATCCATCTATCAGCAATAACAAGAATTCGCATTCTTGACGATTCTCCTGGCCAAAAATGTCATTGGTCATGCCAGGAATTTCTACACTCTCTCAACAGATAAACTAAAGCTGATATATGCTATTTGGTTTGAAGATATATTTGATTGGAACAAATTTGTTCTCAATCAATTGATAAAGCAAATTTCAGACGAGAAAGATAGAGCACAAGGAAAGAAGGTTTCTGGGGAAAAGCTGTTATTGAAAAAGGGATTCACTTTTCCAGTTCAAAGGATACTAGATCATTTCTCTATTTCAAAATCCATCAGAACAAAAGTGGAACTCAAATCAGTGTCCACTGCAGTGAAGAAAAGGAAGATTGTTGAATAATAATCAAGTGAAGGTTCAGATTCAACTTCAAGTGGAACTGTGAATTTAGATGAAAAGACTCTCATAAGACAAAAGAGGGCTTGGAACAAATTTCAGAAAAAGGAAACTGAAACTGAAGAAGTAATTCAAATTGAGGATGAAACTAAAGAGAGTGAAATTGTAATGAGTGAACAGAATGAGACTGAAGAAAGTGTGCTTGGCAAAACTGAGGAAAGTGAAACTGAAGGAAGCGAAGGAAGCGAGATTGATAAAACTGAAGAAAGTGAACCTCCAACTCAGATACATGGAGAGTACACTGATAATTCAAAGGGAAGCTTTGAAAGATGGTGAATTTTGTGAGGCTGTATATGAAAAGGAACTGACAATTCATGATACTCATTTTTATTATCCTGAAATCGGTTCCTCATCACAAGTCCATGAAGCATCCACAAGCAAGTCTCACTCTCAAACATCTCAAAGAATAATCCAATCAAAACAATTGAAGATAAATTAAAAAAAAGTGAAAGAAATCATTGAAGGTGTGATGCAGACTCTACAACAGAGACTTTACAATCTACATGACCTTATTGGAAGATCTCATTACTCAGGCTTGAACGAATATTCCAACCTCATCACCCTGCGTAAGTTATTTGAAGAAAGCTATCACTTATCTTCAAACAAGGGGGAAGATGAAGCTGGTGAAGCTGGTGATGAAGTTAAAGGTGGTGAAGCTGGTGATGAAGTTAAAGGTGATGCTAAAGCTGAATCAGCTGAAGAAATCTATGCCAAACAGTTGGTGATAGAACAAGACAAACAAGTAGACGCTGATCTACTTGCAATTCAATAGAATGGAGAAGCAGTTGATAGTTTGATTGAAGAACTGATCGCAGAAGAAACCTTCAAAGAAACAAGAACTGAGGAAGATGAAGAGACCTCAGTTAGAGTTGTGATGAATATCAGAAGGAAACTTGCAATCTGTATCAGACTGAAAGAACGTCTTAAGTCAATAGAAGATAAAGAGACAACAACTAAGGGGGAAGCTGAATTGGAACCAGAAAGAAAAGCTGAAAAGACTAAGGAAGAGGAACATAGTCTTATTTTAGAAGAAGAAGGAATGATGATGAATGAGGAGATCAAAGAAATCTTGATAAAGCTCAAAAATCAAGATAATGAAGAAGCTAATCAGTTGATCGGTGAATATCTAGAAATCAAGCCTAGAGATGGCGAATCAGTTGAAGAAGGAAAAGAAAGAATACTCCTAGAAACCAAAAGAAGCATTTTCCTTGGAGAAAAGATGTTGGCACTTGAAATAGAAAAGTGTGTAATCTATTCAGTTTTAACTCAGTTTGTTTTAAACTTTACTCTTGTAATGAATTCAGCTGTTCTAGTGTGTTATTTTAATTTGATTTGTTATGATTTCTTGCATTATTCTTTTATTATTGCTTTTAGGGAGGGTTATGATACATCATCAAAAAGGGGGAAATTGTTGGAAATATTATTTATGTTTTGATGATGATTCGTCACGTAATTAGACAAATTACTTACAACCCATGATGATGAAGTCATAACTAACTGTTATAGTGCATAATGGAAGAAGCAAGAAATGGTCTAGAGAAAATGTAAAAGTTCTATCTAGAGTCGGAACCTTGTATAGGTTGTTTCAGACAAGCATTGTAATAGAATAGGAACTAGGCGAACAGCTGAGTCACAACAAGAAAACTGAGTATGCATATGAAGAACTGAGGGCTCAAACTCAGTTATGCAAGAACTGAAGAAGATAAGTTCGCTGAGGGTCACAAACTCAGTTGGCTTATCTAGAAGACTGAGAACTGAGGGACAAAGACTCGATTAAAAAACTCAAGAACGAGGTGGCAAACTCGGTTAGAAAGGCGATCAAGTCGTGGATCGTAAGTCAAGATTCATGCAAGTTTGTGGTGACTGGCCCGAACTATAGATCATGTAAAACTCGAATAATCTTAAGGACAAAGATTATCGCTTACAGAAATGAAGAAATCGAATGGTGTACTCGACTTAGTCAATTAAAGTCGATGTTAACTATACAAGGTACTCGCTTTTGAAGTAGAGTAGAAAAGCGAGTTAAGGCCTTCTTGAATTAACAATACGACAAAGGTCGTCGTACATATGAACGTTGGCTAAACGACAAGTGTAACAAACTACAAGAGCTAGTGGATCATTACATCGCCCCTATAAATACACAAGAGAATCACTTGAAGGAGAGAGAGAAGGATTAGAAAAAGAGCTTTACAAGCACATATCCTAAGATCCAGATCCAGAAAATCAAATTATATATATCTAGAAAAGGGGAAGCCAACGGAATTGCCTTGATGATTTCAAAGAAAGATCCTGTAATATTCCGATTTTCGGGAAAGGGCAGACGTGTCTTTTTGCGAAAACGAAATATTGGGTTCGGTTCCTTTTATTCGGAGTTAATTAATTTGGACGTTGTATATATATATTTCGAGTGATATATATATATATATATATATAGTTAAGGAAATCTGAATTTTTATAACTAAGGGAAAGTAAGAAAAACTATTCCTATGATTTCAATTCTTAGTTGTACGGATTAGATCTTTTCTTAAGATGTTTAGGTGTTAGGAAGATGAGTTATGCCTTGGTTAATGACTATGGATGATAAGGTGCATTTAGATGAGTATTTTGGTGCTTCACTGTGTTAATTTTGCTGATGTTTGGTTGAGAAACTATGTGGAAATCGTGTTGGAGATTTTAGGGTTCTAGCCGAAACACAGGTCGGACGGGCGTCTACTTCATGTGGACGGGCGTCTGTCTTGGCTACATTTCAGACGGGCGTCTGGTTTCTCTGGACGGGTGTCTGAGGTGTTATTTTACATTCAGGTTGTAGCTGTCTTAGGGTGGACGAGCGTCTGGGAAAGATGGACGGGCGTCCAGTAAGTTCCAGACGGGCGTCCATCTCTTTAAACGGGCATTTGGTTGTTGTTCAGCCTTATAAGTACACTCTATCATTTATAAACCTTTAAACATGATATGTTAACACTGTACAAACTTGAACAAGCCTGAATTGAGCTTCTGACTCGTTCAGTTAAAACACCGAATGTACTCATAAAGGGAGTTGAAGTTCGGATCCGTCGGAAGAGCATGATAGGCTTGTGCTTTGATGAGTTAGCCTTCATCAATGTCTGTGTAATTGCTAGGACTTGTCCGTGTCTAGTGGTCTAGGAAGAGAGTAGTGTGTGTGAGGGAGATTATTTGAAAACACTAGGGTGGCTAGTTAATCATCCTAATAATCAACGTACTTGACTAGTAAAAGATTAAACAACTTGTCCCTCTTGGCTAGGCACCAGGCTAAATCGCGATGCATGTGCTACCTCTGAAGGTGGAGGAACTCTGTAGGTCAAAAGACCCTAAGTACGGAGGGACTCCGCTGAGACGCGCATGCTATCGGGGTCTACCCTTTTCTAGACTCCGTGGATATTGGTGTGATCCACTAATATGTTGCAAAGGAGTGTTCTCGAGGTGGAAGAACTCCGTAGGTCATAATGACCCTAAGTACGGAGGGACTCTGCTGAGGTGGATGCGCGTAGTGCCCTTGAGTGCGGTTGTAACATAGATAAGCTAAGTAGAAACGTTTAGTCAACTCATGTTGATGGACATGAAATGAACCCTAGGTTGAGTCGGTGTCACATAAACAACCAATCGATTTAAATATCTTTTCCTTATGAACTACAGTTTTTATCATAGCTTCTCTTTCTTATTAAGTACGTTGTACTTACCTCAAATGCATGTTTTCTATGTGTTTGGGGATGAGAAGACGAACAGGTTTTCGAGGAGGAGTTCGACGACGACGTTTGACGGCGCTCGTTGAAGACTTATCAATTACCGCTTTACTTTTTCATTTGGATTACTTTTGATACTTTTGAGGTAGACTTTTGGTCTTTCGAGACGTGTAGTACTTTTCTTTTGTGATTTTCGTACTTTCTCAAATGTAATAAATTTACAATTTCCGCTATTAGATTCCCCTTTTCTATTCTTAAACGTTTAGAAATTTTATACCCGAGTTTTTGCTTCCGTTTGCTTGTTGTTTGATACGACGTAGTAGAGGCTTACGTATAAAGTGAATTTACTTTTATATTATACGTGCCGAACGTTTCATTTCCGGATAAGGACTCGGTGTCCGGGAACGGGGCGTTACAGTTGGTATCAGAGATAAGCGTCCTTTAGGCTTCCTTTTCTTTTAAGATAAGCTTCTATAGATCTTTTAGTAACGTCTGGTTTTCTTGATCATCAGGATGGTGTTCACGAGGACTGGAGTGGGTGCAGTGTCTTCCAGAGTTCGAGGGGAAAGTCCCGTACCGGTTGTAGGGGGTGGTGTAGTGAAGCCGATACCCCTATCTCGGCAGAGTGTATCACCACCACCTCATACGGCGACACCATCACCGAGGTCTCATCAGAGTTTGTCACTCCGACCTCATCAGGAACGACCTCCGCGATGGCACGTGGGGAGTTCGGTTCTGTTCACCATGGTGAGTGATATCCCAGCTGGCTATGTACCACCACCTGTGGCTAGCGTGTACCCTCCACCAACAAGTGTTTATCCACCAGTGTATCCCCAGCAGCAGCAGGTCGTTTACCCTCCTCCTGTAGGTCATGCTCCTCAACCTACCGTACCACCTTCACCACGCGTTGATCATAAACAAGGCATTGGTCACCCACCTTTTGGTTTTCAGCAACCCCAGTACCCTCCGCAGCCTCGCCAGTTTTACCCTCAGGGATACTATCCTTACCACTGTACTCCTCAAGCGAATCCGCTTACCCTCCTCAACAATAGTACCCACAAAGATATACTTTATGGTTACCCACCGGTTTACCCACCGATTAGACCGGCCTTTGAGCAAGCACCAGCCAGTGGATTGGTACACAAGGTTAAGAAGGAATCGGGTTGAGAACTTTTATGGAAATGTGGAACATATGAAGGCGTAAGAGTGGTTGAGAGGTTTTGAAAAGGCTTGCAGGAATATACATGTCCCTGAGACGGAAATGGCACAGCTGGTAGTTAGTTTTCTGTTGGGAGCAGCAGAAGCATGGATTGATGCCATTCAAAGCAGTAACGGTAAGATAACGGACTGGGAAGGTTTTAAAGCCATGTTTTACAATGAATACTTCCCGGCTATGGTGCAAGCTGATAAGGCAAGTCAGTTTTTGAAGTTTAAGCAAGGTACTCAACACACGATGACCCAGTGATGAGAGATAAATTTATGATCGTTTTTATGACATTTCGCCCCATTTCTGATACCATTTTGAGCATTATTGTATCAAATCAAGTCAAAATTACTAAGTTTTATCCAAATATATAAGTAGTAGTTATTATATAAATTATCGTATTTTTATAAGTTTTTATTAGTTTTTGTACCGGTTTAGTAACCGGAGTGTCGTGTCGGATTCGTTTGGTATTTTGGTGGTTCATTGCGAGGATTATACATTGACCAAGATTCCACGTAACGACATGTTTTGAGTCTAAAAATGAGTTTAGAGGATTAGAAGAAGATGCCACAAGCTTACGAGTTCAAATGGATCAAATTATCTTACATACTTAAAACCAAAACCTGTTTCGACGGAGATTTGACCCAGCTTAGAGGCATTTTCAGGGGATGACTTCTTAATGAAAGTTGTAGATCTTCACATAAGCTTTCCAACGCACTTTGAATTACGTCAATTGGAGGTCTACAACTCAAGTTATGGTCAATTGACTAATCGATTCGGATTAGTAGAAATCCCGTAAAAGACTCGACATACGAATGGCTCATCAAAACGACATTTTATGAATAAGTTTCCTTCATAAAAGTTGTATATCTTCAAGAAAGCTTTCCAATGGATTTTGAATCAAGTCAATCGGACTTCTACAACTCAAATGGTGGTCAAGTGGCTAATTGATTTGTATTAAGGAAAATGTCGCAAAACGACGCGTAATGGGAATGGCCCATCAAAAAGGCGTTTTCTGAAGAAGAGTCCTTCATGAAAGTTGAAGAATTTTCCGAGAGCTTAATTTTGACGTTTGAATCATAATTTTTGGAGGTCTACAACTCAAGATATGAATTTTATAAGTTTTAGAAGGATCTAGAATTATCACCACCGGATCGATCCGGCCCTTTCCCGGATCGATCCGGCACTTCAATTTGGCTATATATACAGAGCTTCATGGAACAGAAGCCTTGCCCCTTCTTTCCCCTTTCTTTTCTCTGTTCTTCTCGTCCATCTTTCTTTCTTTTTTATTTTTTTTTTGATGATCATATATATATATATACATATATGATATATATATATATATATATATACACACCCTTCATGTATATATATATATTCTATATATGAATATATATGTGATAGATCTATCTATATATATATATATATATATATAGATCTAGATCTAGATCTCGTTTTTCATCTCGTTTCTCTTTTAATTTTCTTTTCGGGCCCGTATATACATATATATGTCTATTATGTATGTATATATATTTTTCACATATATAAATAAAATGGTTATAGTATCGTTGTAATGGCGGAATAATTATCGAAGATTGTTGATTTGAAGCTTTGGCATGTTAGATCCGTGGAAACGACCCGATTCGATAGTCATAAACCGGTAATATATTCTAAAATTGTTATGTTTATTATTTCTATTTCTATTTATATATGATATTAAACTAAACATATATCTAGCCAAGATATGAATCGAATTAGTTAATCTTTTGGTAAAATGAATGATCGACTCTGTAATAATGATTAAAATCAATTATAATGAATCTCTTTCTTTCTGCGCTTAATGAAACGTTAAAATTGAAAGACCGGAGGGTAAAATTGGCGAGTGAAAGCGTGACAACGGAACCCGCTTTCCTACCGAGGCGATTTGTCCTAAAAGATGAATCTTATTGAAATTTGTACTCGAGATCGTAATAATGTTAAATCATCGATTAATTGAAACTTAAACCGAAAGTTGAATCGTCCGGCTTTGACAACCGGAGCCTTTTAAATAAAATTGACCGTTTGACGAACGGAATGACTCCTTTTTATCTAAAGGTAGATTTGTACTCGGGACCTGTTCAGAAAAACCGTAACAGTTGTGGACCTTGGACTGATGCAATGGACATATGACAATTTCATACGCTCGTGTGAGGAAGAGTTGTCTAGCTTAGGAGTACACCGTTTCATTTATAATTGACCTCCTTGAAGCAAGGAAAAGATCTGTCTCATTTATTAACTAAAAAGATATATTGATTCAGTAACGTATTCTTGGCTAGATCCAAAAATATATATTATATTAGTATTTATTTGTTTTATTTACTGTTTTACTAACATCTAACTCTAACATTACTAACTAATCTAACTGATCTAACATAATCTAACCCGAGGAAAAAATGATAAACCTGCGACTTAGATCGAGTTAATAATAGCTTCTTGGTGTTTAACCCCACTTAAAAGAGTTACCATGTTTTCCTGAGGAATACGACTGACTCACCGGACTAGCACTACAATTTGACCCGGTACACTTGCGGTTAGGATCAGTATAGCCTAGGTAATGTCCGTCAGCTTTCTGGCGCCGTTTCCAAGGTTAGGTTTAGGCGGTGTCAGCATTTTGGCGCCGTTGCCGGGGAAAACGTCGCTAATTTCTTTCTTTGTGTCTAGGGTTACTACTTGTATTAGCTCAAAATTCTCGAGGATAAGTCAACACTCTTCTTATCACATTTCTATTTTTATTTTCCGTTGGTATCTACCTTCTTTTAGTTACCAATTTTCTTCTTCTACCAAATTCGAGTTATTTTCTATTTTCGATAGTAGAAAGTAAACGTGGTCATAACAAATGAGAGGATAAGTCAATACATTTCTCAATCTCATTTGTATTTTTATTTTCATTGGTACCTACCTATTTGGTAAGATATCAATTTTTTTATAAAAATACTCGATAAATACTGAGTGGCTTCGGTAATTACCGAGAGAGAGAAAAAAAACGAAAAAAAAAAAAAAAAAATACTCGGTAAATATCGAGTGGATTCGGTAATTACGAGGAGAAAAAAATGTGGTTTTTTTATCGATTTTGTGTTATTTTCTATTCGATATTTTCTATTCCACAAGAATTGTCAAATCGAGTTACGAAAATGGCGAAACCGTTGGTGAAACACTGAACAAGGGATTGCTCATGCTCAAGGTATGGCCAAAACCTTAATCGAAATTTACCTCAACCTAATAACGAATCGAATAATAGAAATAATCGAATCGGAATAAGCATAATCGTAATAATCGAAACCACCTAACCCGAGACCTATATGTGATCGGACCGTAGAAGGTACCGATTAATAATCCAATTCGTTTACCCAATAAAGGAGCAAATAATTTCGAAATAAAATCTCATCTTTTTGGTTTAATTGACACAAGAGCCCAATTTCTAGGAGAAGATGATGAGGATCCACATCATCACCTCTATCTTTTCGAAGAATTGTGTAATACAGCCAAAAGTCATGGTGCTCATCGGGAATTAACGAGGATGTCTTTGTTTCCTTTTTCTTTAAAAGGAAGAGCACGAGATTGGTTTCTGTCACTCCCACATCATTCATTGACTAGTTGGGAGGAGATTCAAACCAAGTTTTTAAAGCAATATTTTACTCCTGGTAGAAAATTGGAATTAATAGTCGAAATTGCCAACTTTAAACAAGGATCTGAAGAAATGTTTGAGAATGCTTGGGAAAGATTTAAAAAGCTATTACGAGCTTGTCCCGATCATGGTTATTCCTTAGTTATGCAAATCCAACTTTTCTGTCGTAAATTAAGGAGAGACTCACGTGCAGATGTTGATCATGCATGTGGTGGTTCGTTAATAATGAGTGAAGCCCAAATAGTTTACGATGCTATAGAAAAGATTTCCAAAAATAACAGAATGTGGGAAACCGGTTCTAGCACAAGAAAAGTAGTTTTTGCAGGAGAATACACACCGAATACGGAAGTTCTAGCACACTTGGAGAATTTGAGTAGGAAATTTGATGGTTTACAACAGAATAAGAACCTGAGTTCGGGAAATAGTAAAACAAATGAATACTCGAATCATGATAATGTGTCATTAGGGATGGAAGAACCAAAAGGATATTCAAGGGAGGAGGTGAGTTTTCTTCAACGAAGATAGGAATTTGAACAACGCGTATTCAAACTCGTTTAATGCTATTAGAAGAGATCACCCTACTTTTCATTGGTCTGAAACCCCTAGTAAGCAAGGACAACCACCATATCCAATCCAATATAAGAATCCATATAATAATCAAGTTTATCAAGGAAATACCTCTAATCAGAATTTACAATCATTACCTAGACCGTATCCACAACATACCACTCAAAGCATACCAGTCACCAATGGTTCAACTCAACCTGAAGGAGTTGATAAATGGGAGAAATTAATGGAAAATATGATGGGTATGATATCTACTCAAGCTCAGAATATAGAAACTATGATGACTTCTATAGGTACAGTCACTAAGGATATGAGTACGTTGAAAACATCTATGAGTAGACATGATACCAGAATAAGAATTATAGAAGCTTCATTGAGGAATCTGGAATATCACTTGAGTAGAGAAGTAGAACGTAAAAACAGTAAACCCTCAGAAGGATTGCCAAGTAATATCGAAAGAAATCTAAGTGGGGTAAATGCTGTTATTACCAGAAGTGGAAGGATCTGTGGAAGTAATGGATTAGAAAAATTCGGGAATAATGAAGTAGATGATGATTTAGATGGTAAATATAAGAAGAATATGGAATCTAAAGGGCCATTTCAAACCGAACTTTATCCGGCTCAACCTAAATTCACATCGGTTCAACCTGGAAGGGCATCACCACATCCACTGCATATTTTGAAGAAAAAGGTACTGAATGATGACACACTATGTCTTCAAAAGGCACAATCATTCAAGGAAGCTTTACCATCTTCATCTAACGATAAGGGTAAGGGAGGTATTCATTCTAACCCTACTGATCTTGAATTACTCCCCCATTCCCCGAGAAATGAAATGAAAAAGATGAAGTTGGATAATAAGTATGCATATTTTCTTGACACTTTTCGGCACTTAACTATTAATATCCCTTTCATCGATGTTTGTAAGGGAGAGTTTAGTTTGGGAGTTAATCATGAGAGCGTTGTCTTTAACATTTACAATTCATTGAAATATCCATGCACTACACTAGAACCATGTTCTTGTATGGACACTTTCTGTTCCCTTGTTTTGGATCGTACTAACACACAGGTAATTGAAGAAGATGACTTCAGCAATAATGTAAAAGCTCACAAACCGAAGGCTCGAAAATCAAAGGAAAAGGTCAAGAATCGTTTGGATTGGTGGAAAATGTCTAACCTCTGTTGGAGACCGGTGTTAAAGAAGGATGCGGTGCGTGAGGATGACCCACCACCAGTGCCTTAAAAACTGAAGCACGGTAAAGTCTGGCTATAGACTATAAATGTAGTCAATGACGGGTACTATCCTTCCTTTTTACTCCTTAAGCATTTATTTTTAGTGGATTATGTGCTTAATTGTTACTTGCTTTTGTGAGTAATTGTTAGAAGTATCCCGTTTTGTTTAGTATATTATATTAGTTAATCATTATCATTTTGGTCGAGCAAACGACGTTAACCAAAAGCGCTACCGGGAGGCAGCCCGTAAAAATGTTAAATATAATAATTACTCATACTTTGGATGATACTTTGCTAATACTTAGGATTGATTTTCATTTTGTTTCACCAAGTCTTAGGATGAATGTTTGAATGACATTAAAAGGGAACGATTAGGTGGTTATCCGAAAATCCTGATGAAAAAAAAGATAAAATTCAAATGCATCATTTCTTAGACTTAGGTTGTTAGAACAATTTGAAATAACCCTTGAGGATCTGGGTATAAAAGACTCAGAGTTAATACTTTCTCACATATTTCATATCATGATCTAGTCTGTTTTAAATTTCAAAAATAATGTGTGACATGTATTAGTTCAACTACTGTGGAATATTGTGTGTTTTAAATCAATAAAAGTTTATGTGGTGTGTTTATCTACCCTTTTGCATTACACTGTCACACTCCACATACTTTTATTTCATTTGCACACACAAAGGTCATAACTTTGACCCACCCACCCACCCTTTTTTATCATCCGAGTATTTGTTTTGACTTGTTTTAGTGCACCATTGCTTTCCCAACAACTTATTTACACTCACTTTACATTGGGGACAATGTAAGTTCGTTAGTAGGGGGTAGAGTCGTTGTTGGTCTAGCAATGGAATTAATGTTTATTTTGTATCAATAAATCCCTTAGTTTTCGATTTTTTTTCGAGCATTATTTAGTTGATTAAAATAAATTGTATAAGGTATATATTTTATGGATTTGAAGATGTAATGATCAATTTGGATGTGTATAACCAACGTGAACCGTAAGTGCATTATAATTCCTAATATATTTGTGTAACATGAATTCATTGTTCACGTAAGCCTTTGATATTGAAGCGAAAATTTTAAACTGTATCCATTTAGTATCCTAGTGGTTATTCTAGATAATAACATAACTTAGTACCTAACTTTTGAGCGTAATTGTGAATATCTGAAGGTTTGAATGTGATAGAAAGGATATAAGTTAAGTGGAATAAAAAGAAAAATACCAAATTAAGATGAACTATCTATATGTTGGTTGTAGCTACCAATGATTTGAGTGCAGTAGGGCGTTATCACGAAACGTCCTATTTCACTATGAGGTTTAAAAGCTCCCGACTGCCTGATGATAGTAGTCCAGCTAGGGTGTTATCACGAAACGTCCTATTGCTGGGAATGAGGGCATATGCTACACATGTGGAAAAAAAAAAAAAAAAAAAGAAGAAGAAGAAGAAGTTAGATAGGTATTAATGTATTCGATCTCACCTCATGACGCTTGCAAGATAGTCGATTTTGGCAATGAGTTCGGATATGTTAGTATTCTATGAAAAAAATAATAAGAACAGAGCATGGTTGAAAACTTAGTTATCTTCTGACTATCCTCAGTATAAACTGAATGATATGCTTTAGGGATTATCCTAATAAGTACACGGGAGAACTTTGTGAGGAACTGTTACTACTATACCTAGGAAAGTCATTAGGGCTGTCTGAATGGATATTTGTATGTTTGCTTGATTTATTCAAGAGAGGATAGTGGAAATTGAAAAGGCTTGTCACACACACACTCTATTATACATTTATATTGAGGTTAAAGCCTGGTTATAATTCTAAAGGTTGTATTATCTGGTTGTTCCTTATACCTTCTATCTTCATGAATTTATCTCTTATTCATTTTGTTTTATCGCTTGTTTTGATCGAGGACGACCAAAAGCTAAGTAGGGGGTTGTGATGAGAGATAAATTTATGATCGTTTTTATGACATTTCGCCCCATTTCTGATACCATTTTGAGCATTATTGTATCAAATCAAGTCAAAATTACTAAGTTTTATCCAAATATATAAGTAGTAGTTATTATATAAATTATCGTATTTTTATAAGTTTTTTATTAGTTTTTGTACCGGTTTAGTAACCGGAGTGTCGTGTCGGATTTACGTTTGGTATTTTGGTGGTTCATTGCAGGATTATACATTGACCAAGATTCCACGTAACGACATGTTTTGAGTCTAAAAAATGAGTTTAGAGGATTAGAAGAAGATGCCACAAGCTTACGAGTTCAAATGGATCAAATTATCTTACATACTTAAAACCAAAACCTGTTTCGACGGAGATTTGACCCAGCTTAGAGGCATTTTCAGGGGATGACTTCTTAATGAAAGTTGTAGATCTTCACATAAGCTTTCCAACGCACTTTGAATTACGTCAATTGGAGGTCTACAACTCAAGTTATGGTCAATTGACTAATCGATTCGGATTAGTAGAAATCCCGTAAAAGACTCGACATACGAATGGCTCATCAAAACGACATTTTATGAATAAGTTTCCTTCATAAAAGTTGTATATCTTCAAGAAAGCTTTCCAATGGATTTTGAATCAAGTCAATCGGACTTCTACAACTCAAATGGTGGTCAAGTGGCTAATTGATTTGTATTAAGGAAAATGTCGCAAAACGACGCGTAATGGGAATGGCCCATCAAAAAGGCGTTTTCTGAAGAAGAGTCCTTCATGAAAGTTGAAGAATTTTCCGAGAGCTTAATTTTGACGTTTGAATCATAATTTTTGGAGGTCTACAACTCAAGATATGAATTTTATAAGTTTTAGAAGGATCTAGAATTATCACCACCGGATCGATCCGGCCCTTTCCCGGATCGATCCGGCACTTCAATTTGGCTATATATACAGAGCTTCATGGAACAGAAGCCTTGCCCCTTCTTTCCCCTTCTCTTTTCTCTCTCTTCTTCTCGTCCATCTTTCTTTCTTTTTATTTTTTTTTGATGATCATATATATATATATACATATATGATATATATATATATATACACACCCTTCATGTATATATATATATTCTATATATGAATATATATGTGATAGATCTATCTATATATATATATATATAGATCTAGATCTAGATCTCGTTTTCATCTCGTTTCTCTTTTAATTTTCTTTTCGGGGCCCGTATATACATATATATGTCTACGTATGTATGTATATATGTTTTTCACATATATAAATAAAATGGTTATAGTATCGTTGTAATGGCGGAATAATTATCGAAGATTGTTGATTTCGAAGCTTTGGCATGTTAGATCCGGTGGAAACGACCCCGATTCGATAGTCATAACCGGTAATATATTCTAAAATTGTTATGTTTATTATTTCTATTTCTATTTATATATGATATTAAACTAAAAATATATCTAGCCAAGATATGAATCTGAATTAGTTAATCTTTTGGTAAAATGAATGATCGACTCTGGTAATAATGATTAAAATCAATTATAATGAATCTCTTTCTTTCTGCGCTTAATGAAACGTTAAAATTGAAAGACCGGAGGGTAAAATTGGCCGAGTGAAAACGTGACAACGGAACCCAGTTTCCTACCCGGGGGCAGATTTGTCCTAAAAAGATGAATCTTATTGAAATTTGTACTCGAGATCGTAATAATGTTAAATCATCAGTTTAATTGAAACTTAAACCGAAAGTTGAATCGTCCGGCTTTGACAACCGGAGCCTTTTAAATAAAATTGACCGTTTGATGAACGGAATGACTCCTTTTATCTAAAGGTAGATTTGTACTGGGACTGTTCGAAAAAACCGTAATGATTGTGGACCTTGGACTGATGCAATGGACATATGACAATTTCATACGCTTCGTGTGAGGAAGAGTTGTCTAGCTTAGAGTACACCGTTTCATTTATAATTGACCTCCTTGAAGCAAGGAAAAGATCTGCCTCATTTATTAACTAAAAGATATATTGATTCAATGAACGTATTCTTGGCTAGATCCAAAAATATATATATATTAGTATTTATTTGTTTTATTTATCGTTTTACTAACATCTAACTCTAACATTACTAACTAATCTAAGCTGATCTAACATAATCTAACCCGAGGAAAAATGATAAACGTGCGACTTAGATCGAGTTAATAATAGCTTCTTGGTGTTTAACCCCACTTAAAAGAGTTACCATGTTTTCCTAAGGAATACGACCGACTCACCGGACTAGCACTACAATTTGACCCGGTACACGCGGTTAGGATCTGTATAGCCTAGGTAATGTCCGTCAGCTTTCTGGCGCCGTTTCCAAGGTTAGGTTTAGGTCTGTCACCCAGTACACCAATAAGTTTAACGAATTGGGGTGGTTCTACCCCGAGTTGATGAAAGTGGAGGAAAGGAAGATGGCTTTTTACAAGGACGGCTTGGCTTATGAAATCCAATCAGGCATGTTGGGATTTACAGCGACGAATATGGCGAGCTACTGAATAAAGCTTTGGAAGTCGAGACCTTTAGAAAGAGGGCTACGATGAGTTGTTGGGAACAAGAGAAGCTTTGGGACTAGTCAAGGAAATTTCGGGGAGCACCACAATGAACGTTAAGAAGACGACAACTCCCACGGCAAATAAGGCCCCGAGCGGTGCACCGCTTTGCTCTAAGTGGAATGTAAATCACTCGGGAGAGTGCAGCACATCTTGGTTGCTACGTCAGGAGAGCTAGGACACTTTTCTAGAGCGTGTCCAAACAGAGGGAACAAAGGTAGTTCGAGTCGTGGAAGCGGAAGGAGGCGGCCCAAGCCGACCGGTTTGAGTTTTTGCGATTGATCTTTGGTTTTGTGGAACCAGAGGATGATGTTATTTCAGGTACCATGTTGTTGTTTTGTTCTTTTGTTAAGATATTTTATAGCGTGATTATTCATGTTGTAACTACATTTAAATAAACGACTATGCATCCTAGGTACTATAATGTTAGAAAACCTAGTGGTCAAGGCTTTGTTTGATACGGGAGCGTCAAATACTTTTGTGTCAACCAAGGTAGCTAAGAAATTGAATTTACCTTCAGAACCTTTAAGGAATACTTTGGAAATAACTACACCGTTAGGGAAGGTAACAAAGGTGACTAGGATGATACCTCAAGTGGAAGTTCGAGTTGGACCTTATCGATGCAAGAGCGACTTCACAGTTTTGGACTTCTCAGATTTTGACGTAATCATCGGAATAGATTGGCTATCCGAGAATTATGTTCACTTGGACTGTAGAGAGAAGAAAGTGACTTTTAAAGTACCTGGAAAATCAGACAAGACGTATCAAGGGAATGTGTACAAGCCAGGTAAGAAGCGACATCCGATCATCTCAGTAGTTAAGGCCATCAGGGCTTGTCAAAAGGGTTGTGAAGGCTACTTGTTGTATGCAGTGGATGTGGAGCAAGTGAAGCCGAAGTTAGAGGAAACTCCTATAGTAAGAGAGTATCCCGAGGTGTTTCCAGAAGAGCTACCGGGAAACATGCAAGATAGGGAAATCGAGTTTGAGATCAAGTTGTCACCGGGAGCGGCACCAGTTGCTTAGGAACCTTATAGGATGGCACCGGCTAAATTGAAGGAGTTAAAAGCTCAACTTAAAGATATGCTTGAAAGGAACATAATTCCTTACCATCAAAAATAAGTACCCTCTACCAAGGATAGATGATCTGTTTGACCAGTTGCAAGGCAAGAAAGTGTTCTCCAAGATTGACTTGAGATCCGGCTATCATCAGTTGAAGATTAAAGTGGAAGATATACCGAAGACGGCTTTCAGTACGAGATATGGACATTATGAGTTCCTTGTCATGCCATTTGGACTCACTAATGCCCCATCTGCATTTATGGATTTGATGCAACGTGTTTTCATGCCGTATTTGGATAAGTTTGTGATTGTATTCATAGATGATATCCTTACCTACTCAAAGGATGGAAAAGAACACGAGGAACACTTAAGGATAGTGTTGGAGATCTTGAAGAAGAATCGAGGCAGTTGAGAATTGGCCTAGACCTACCACCATTTCAGAAGTAAGAAGTTTTCTTGGGTTGGCTGGTTACTACCGGAAGTTTGTACAAGACTTTTCGAAGATAGCTACTCCACTCACTAAACCCACCTGCGAAAGAATGTGAAGTTTGAATGGACTAGAGAGTGCGAAATAGCTTTTCGATTAATCAAGAGGAAGTTGACTACGGCCCAAAGTGTTAGCGAGCCCGGAGATCTTTGATAATTACGATGTCTATACCGATGCGTCGGGACAGGGTCTAGGTTGTGTGTTGATGCAAGGTGGGAAAGTGATCGCCTATGCATCTAGGCAGTTGAAGGTGCATGAGAAGAATTACCCGACGCATGATCTAGAGTTGGCAGTGGTAGTTTTTGCCTTAAAGACTTGGAGGCACTACTTGTATGGAGTTAAAGCAAGGATCTTCACTGACCATAAGAGTTTAAAGTATTTCTTCACCCAAGAGAATCTGAATTTGTAAAGGATTACGATTTGGATAATCAGTACCATCCGGGAAAAGCAAATGTAGTAGCAGATGCTTTGAGCAGGAAACCAGTGTTTGCAGCCTCCAGTGTTGAGGTAGTGGCAGAAAGGCTAGATGGGCTGCAAATCCGAAGCTTTGATCATATCGAAGTCCGGTAGTTTGTGGCACCGTTGTTAGCAAGATCTGAGTTGATGGATGACATTCGGGAGAAGCAAGACAAAGATGCGGTTTTGGTTGATTTGAAGCGGGTTGCTAGGGAGAAGCCTACAGTTGGTTACGTGCTAGATAAGAGTGGAAATTTGTGGTACCAGGATTGTCTGTGTGTACCTAATGTCGGCGACCTAAGACAAATAGTTATGGAAGAGGCACACAGAATTGCTTTTGCGGTTCATCCAGGTGCTACTAAAATGTACAGAGATTTAAAGGAAAGATTTTGGTGGCCCTCGATGAAGTTGGAAATAGCCAAGTTTGTGGCAGAGTGTGATGTTTGTCGAAAGGTTAAAGCGAAATATAGAAGACCCGGGGAATGCTTAAGCCATTGGACATCCCTGAATGGAAGTGGGATAAGATTACAATGGATTTCATCACCGGATTACCTAGGACAAAGGGAGGGCATGATGCAATTTGGGTAATTGTGGATAGATTGACCAAATCTGCCCATTTCTTACCATACAAAGTTGACATGCCATTGAAGAAGATGACGACACTATATCTGGATAATATAGTGAAGCTACACGGAGTTCCTATCTCTATAGTTTCGGATCGTGATTCGAGGTTCGTCAGTCGGTTTTGGAAGAGCTTACAAGAATCCTTTGGAACTAAGTTGGATTTGAGCACGGCTTTTCATCCTCAGACAGATGGACAATCTGAGAGGACCATCCAAACACTTGAAGACATGTTAAGAGCTTGTGTTTTGGAGGTAGGCGTATCATGGGATGATTACCTATCGGTAGTAGAGTTTGCCTATAACAACAGCTTTCATGCAAGCATAGGCATGCCACCGTTTGAAGCGTTGTATGGGAGAAGATGTCGGACGCCACTGTTTTGGGATGAAGTCGGGGAGAGGCAGGTCACAGGGCCGGAATTGGTTGAGCAAGCAAAGGAAAGGGTTCAGTTGGTCAAGAAGAATCTGAAGGCAGCTTAAGACAGGCAGAAAAGTTGGGCTGATGTTAGAAGAAGAAGACCTTAGAGTTTGAAGTCGGTGATAGAGTTTACCTCCGAGCTTCACCGATGAAAGGAGTGAAACGCTTTGGATGAAAGGAAAGCTAAGTCCAAGGTATGTTGGACCTTTGAGATCTTGGATAGAGTTGGAACGTTAGCTTATAAGCTTCAGCTGCGAAATCAATGTCGAGAGTCCATAACGATTTCACGTTTCGATGTTGAAGAAATGTCGACAAAAGAATGATGTTGAAACTACGGTTGATCCGAAAATCCTACAAGATAATCTTGCTTACGATGAAAGACCTATCAAGATTTTAGACCGGAAAGAAAAGACGATTAAGAGCGGATGGTTCCCTTGGTGCTAGTTCGGTGGAGCAATCATTCACCCGAGAGAGGCAACTTGGGAAGTGGAAAGCGACATGATCGAGTGAGTTCCAAGAGTTTGTGGACTTACTGTATGTTCTAGTTTCGAGGACGAAACTCCTTTTAAGGGGAGGAATGTAATATTCGATTTTCGGAAAGAAGCAGACGTGTCTTTAAGCGAAAACGAAATATTGGGTTCGGTTCCTTTTATTCGGAGTTAATTAATTTGGACGTTGTATATATATATTTCGAGTGATATATATATATAGTTAAGGAAATCTGAATTTTTATAACTAAGGGCAAGTAAGAAAAACTATTCCTATGATTTCAATTCTTAGTTGTAAGGATTAGATCTTTTCTTAAGAAGTTTTGGTGTTAGGAAGATGAGTTATGCCTTGGTTAATGACTATGGATGATAAGGTGCATTTAGATGAGTATTTTGGTGCTTCACTGTGTTAATTTTGCTGATGTTTGGTTGAGAAACGATGTGGAAATCGTGTTGGAGATTTTAGGGTTCTAGCCGAAACCCAGGTCGGACGGGCGTCTACTTCATGTGGACGGGCTTCTGCCTTGGCTACATTTCAGACGGGCGTCTGAGGTGTTATTTTACATTCAGGTTGTAGCTGTCTTAGGGTGGACGGCGTGCTCGAGAAAGATGGACGGGCGCCCAAGTAAGTTCAGGCTCAAGCGTCCATCTCTTTAAACGGGCGTTTGGTTGTTGTTCAGCCTTATAAGTACACTCTATCATTTCTAAACCTTTAAACGTGATATGTTAACACTGTACAAACTTGAACAAGCCTGAATTGAGCTTCTGACTCGTTCAGTTAAAACACCGAATGTACTCTTAAAGGGAGTTGAAGTTCGGATCCGTCGGAAGAGCATGATAGGCTTGTGCTTTGATGAGTTAGCATTCATCAATGTCTGTGTAATTGCTAGGACTTGTCCGTGTCTAGTGGTCTAGGAAGAGAGTAGTGTGTGTGAGGGAGATTATTTGAAAACACTAGGGTGGCTAGTTAATCATCCTAATAATCAACGTACTTGACTAGTAAAAGATTAAACAACTTGTCCCTCTTGGCTAGGCACCAGGCTAAATCACGATGCATGTGCTACCTCTGAAGGTGGAGGAACTCTGTAGGTCAAAAGACCCTAAGTACGGAGGGACTCTGCTGAGACACGTATGCTATCGGGGTCTACCCTTTTCTAGACTCCGTGGATATTGGTGTGATCCACTAATATGTTGCAAAAGAGTGTTCCCGAGGTGGAAGAACTCCGTAGGTCATAATGACCCTAAGTACGGAGGGACTCTGCTGAGGTGGATGCGCGTAGTGCCCTTGAGTGCGGTTGTAACATAGATAAGCTAAGTAGAAACGTTTAGTCAACTCATGTTGATGGACATGAAATGAACCCTAGGTTGAGTCGGTCTCACATAAACAACCAATCGATTTAAATATCTTTTCCTTACGAACTACAGTTGTTATCATAACTTCTCTTTCTTATTAAGTACGTTCTACTTACCTCAAATGCATGTTTTCTATGTGTTTGGGGATGAGAAGACGAACAGGTTTCGAGGAGGAGTTCGACGACGACGTTTGACGGCGCTCGTTGAAGACTTATCAATTACCGCATTACTTTTTCATTTGGATTACTTTTGATACTTTTGAGGTAGACTTTTGGTCTTTCGAGACGTGTAGTACTTTTCTTTTGGGATTTTCATACTTTCTCAAGTGTAATAAATTTACATTTTCCGCTTTTAGATTCCCCTTTTCTATTCTTAAACGTTTATAAATTTTATACCCGAGTTTTTGCTTCCGTTTGCTTGTTGTTTGATACAACGTAGTAGAGGCTTACGTATAAAGAGAATTTACTTTTATTTTATACGTGCCGAACGTTTCATTTCCGGATAAGGACTCGGTGTCCGGGAACGGGGCGTTACAGATCCAGTAACCCATTAAGGGGGAAATAAGGCATATTGGAGCTACAAAGCCAGATCCAAAAGAATCAGACAGCTCACTGAATTAATCTTTTGATTAACTCTAAACCAAACCTTTGTGAAAAAGGGGTGGCTGTGCATAGTTTGAGGAAAGCAATTCCACCTTTCTTCATATGGTTGCAACTTGGTTGCCACAATTTGTTAGTGCGATCTGGATTTGTGTTTGTGTTTGTGGTGAGCTGGTGAAGGAGCAATTCCACCTCCGAAAGATCAGTGTGCAGAATGAAGGGAGCAATCCTACATTTCTTCATTATGTGTACACAGTGAAACTAGGGTGTCGTGAAGGACTGTCATAGTGCTAGGATTTTGTAACGGTTATCTCAAGATTCTAGTGTTACCTCCTACACCACAAGAGAAGGGGAGACGTACGGGATTACACCACCCGGAACTTCCATAAACAAAATCTGTGTTGATTTACTTTATGCATTTATATTCTTGCTGTGATTGATTTAATTCTTGTTATCTTCACACTCAGCAAACGTCAGATATTGAGTCAGCATAAAACTGTTACATAGGAGATTCAGATCTTTATTGACACATCTATTGCACTAAAGGCTATTTTATATCCACCGCCGATTAACATGACTAAATATAAGTCGGATTGACTTATACTCAATTGAGTTAGCTGAACTCCGCACAAGTTAAGGGACATGACCAAAACTGAACTAAGCATCAGTTTGAGTTTCGGAGAAACTTCAGCCTGAGCCAATTCGAGCTGGAAAAGTTTTGGTGACAAGTTTATTCACCCCCTCTAAACTTGTGTTAGCCTTTCCAAGGACCAACAAAGGTTGATCACCAAGAATAAAATTGGCTTCGTAGACGGCACAATCAAAAGGCCAGAAACAGATTCAGCAGATTTTCATGCATGAAGACAATGTGACACAATGGTGAGATCATGGATCTTGAATTCTGTAGAGAACACCATTGCCCAGAGTTTGATGTACTTCAATAGTGCACATGCAGTTGGGAGAATCTTGCAGGTAGATTTTCTAATGTAGATTCCTTGAGGCTTTCTGATCTTCGTGAAGAGATGCATCTGCTGAAACAAGGTATTGATTCTGTCAATCAATATTTCATAAAATTTATGGTTCTATAGGAAGAAATCAAGACTATCATGCATATGTCAATTTGTTCTTGTGATCCTCGATGTCACTACATTGTAATCAACACACTAATGGATCATATGGAGGCTGAACATGTCATGAAATTCCTTAAAGGTTTGAGGGATGATTTTGAGCCAAAGGTTTCACAAGTAATGATGATGGTGCCTTTCCAAGAAATCCATGATGCCTTTGCAATGGAAATTAAATTTGAAAGACAGATCTAGTATGTAGCAAACAGGGCTAAGAATCAAGACTCTATGGTTCTCTTGTCTCAAAAGATGAATAGGGGAAAAATCAAATAGCCAGCAGACTAAATTCATGGACTGCTGCAAATGCCAGACCTAAGAATCTCAAAAAGGTTCAATGTAGTTTTTGTGGATTCAATGGTGAATACTGAAGAGACTTGTTACAAGAAACATGGTTATCCTCAAGGTTTCAAGTAAAAAAGGGCTAATTCTGTAGAGGAAGAACAGTCAGCATAAGAAGATCAGGTCCAAAATAAGTCTATCGGACCAGGGTTCCCAAATCTTACTGCACATCAACTTGATAATTTGATGACTCTGCTGGGAGCTGATCCTCCTAGACATGCAGGATTTGTTGTTGCCCAACCCTGCTAAGATTGTCACACATTACTCACCGGGTATAGGAATAGGTGATCTAAATTTAGTAAGATCAATGCAATAGATCTTGGACTCTAGTGCCACAGATCACATTCGAGGATCATTAGATCTATTAAGAAATCCCAAACCTTCATCTGGTATAAAAATGGGATTATATAATGGAAATAATGTTTCTGTCACACATATAAGACAAGTCAGGGTCAACCCTCAGCTGGTCCTACATTGTGTATTTTACATTCCTGGTTTCAAGTATAACCTTTTGTCCTTACCTTCCCTTATTAATCACACAAAAGGTGCAGCTGTTTTTTCTACTAACAAATGTGTTTTGCAGGACAAGAACAAGAAAGTGATTGGTTCAGTTGAGTTACACAGAGGACTATATGTCATAGATCAACCAATATGGCTTTCTGTTTCCAATGCTGTAGAAAATCACACATTATCTGGTAGTTTAGACGATGATCTTTTATGGCATTACAGACAAGAACACTTGCCTGATATGAGATTGCAAGTTATTAGTTCACAGTCTGCTGATGTCAAGTTTTGTAATCATGACCTTTGTTATATTTGTCCTATGGAAAAACTAAAAGAAAAATCCTTCTCCTTTGAGTACTACTGTTGTGAATACTACATTTGATCTTGTTCACATAGATATTTGGGGTCTTTTAAGACAACATAATGTCAATGGATAACAATATTTTTTGACTGTTATAGATGACTTTTCTAGGTTTATTTGGGTTTTTCTTTATGAGGCATAAATCCGAAGCTTATGATTTTGTTAAATCGTTTGTTTAATTTGTCTTTACTCAATTTCAAAAAATTATTAAAGTAATTAGATCTAACAAACATGCTAAGTTTCAGCTCACTGATTTCTATGCTCAGTAGGGTATTATCCATCAAACATCCTGTGTGAGCACACTAGAATAGAATGGCATTATTGAAAGAAAACATCAGCATCTGCTGAATGTTGCCAGAAGTTTGAGGTTCCAGAGTAATTTTCCCATCGAGTATTGGGGTTTTTGTCTTTTACAAGGTATAAAATTAATTAATGCAACACCTACCGCACTGCTGAAGGAAAGCACCTCACATGAGATGCTTTATGGCACCAAACCAGATTATTCTGTGTTTAAAGTCTTTGGATGTTTGGTTTTCTCTTGCACACTTTACCAATACATAAATAAGTTAGATTTAAGATGTAGGACTCGTGTCTATCTTGGAAATTCAAACATCACTAAGGGTGCTATCCTATTGGATATTACAAACAAATATATTTTTGTTGCTAGAAGCACTCAATTCCATGAGACTTATTTTCCTCTATTTCAATAGGTATTAGGTAAGGATAGATATCTTACTGATATGCCAATTCCTTTACCAGTAATGGATAGTTTTGATGATATGCTGAATGAGTCAGCAGCCAGTCAGACATAGGGTCAGCTGCAGCTGAGGCATCTAATAAAGATCATGCTACTATCACCCATGCACATGGACCAACACAATTAAGAAGATCAACAAGGGTCAGAAAAGCACCAGCCCTTTATCAAGGTGGTGCTCATACAGTTCAGCAGACTCCACACCTACTAAATGAGGTCATGCATCTGAAAAATCTTTCACCAGAATATGTCAGATTCATCAATGCTATTGATGCTATTAAAGAACCTAAGACTTACAATTAGGCCATCAAGCATGATGAGTGGAAAGAAGCAATGCAAAAAGAAACTAAAGCTCTTCAAAAGACTCATACATGGGAAATAGTTGATCTACCCCCAAGATAGAAACCCATAGGGTGCAAGTGGGTATATAGAATCAAATGTAATCTTGATGGTTCGGTAGAGGGAAACAAAGCAAGACTAGTAGCAAAAACCTACACTCAAAATTATGGCATTGACTATCAAGAAACCTTTTCTCCTACTGTCACAATCACTACAGTAAAAGATTTACTTGTAGCTGCATCAGCCAATAATTGGCATCTACATCAGATGAATGCCAACACTGCCTTTTTACATGGAGATTTTCATGAAGAAGTGTACATGCAGTTACCCCTGTATTGTGCAGCAACTAAACCAAATCAATTTTGTAGACTCACTAAATCATTGTATGGTCTCAAGCAAGCCTATAGACAATGGATTTGTAAATTAACTCAGTCCTTGGAAGCTCAAGGTTTTATTCAATCTAAGAATGAGCACAGTGTATTCACAAAAGTCAGGACAATCTTTTACTGCTTTGCTTATCTATGTAGATGACATCATAGCAGCAAGTCCAAATGAGCAATTGATTCAATAGGTCAAGGATGACATACATCAGCAGTTTACTTTTAAGTATCTATGAAAATTGAAATATTTTCTAGGCATTTAGGCTGCTAGAACTCCCGCATGCATATCAATCTCTCCAAGAAAACACACTCTTAACCTCATAGAATAATATGGATTTCTAGGAGCAAAACCTACCAAGACACCTATGGAGTCTAAGAAAACTCTACAACACGGTGATTCACCACTTTTGGAAGATAATACAGCTTACAGATCATTAGTGGGAAAACTAATATATCTAACTTTTATCATACCAGACATATCCATTACAGTTCAGAAGCTAAGTGAATTCTTGGATACTCCTATTGATTCATATGAAATAAGCACATAGGTTATTGAGGTATTTGAAGTATAATCCTGGTCAAGACATCTTGTTCCTAGTAGAAAATAACCTTGTCCTCAAAGGTTTCATAGACAGTGATTGGGCTGGTTGTCCTGAAACAAGAAGATCAGTATCAGGCTATATGATGTTTCTAGGAGATGCTCCTATATCTTGGAGGGCCATCAGAAGATGAGTACAGGGCTATGGAAAATGCAAATTATGAAATCCAATGGCTGATCTACATACTACAAGACTTGCATGTTCCAATTTAGTTGCCTAATATGTTGTTTTATGACAATGCCGGTGCCATGCATATTTCTCACAACCCTGTATTTCATGAATGAACAAAACATATTGAGATTGACTGCCATGTTGTGAGAGACAAAGTCAAATATGGACTTGTCAAGCTTCTTCCAGTCAACATAAAAGAACAAATAGCTGACATTCTCACAAGGCCTTGGATACACCCATTTTCTCCTATATGCTTGAAAAATTAAGAATTTCAAAGATCTTCTACAGTTCATGTAGCTGAAAGGAATGTTGAGTGCAAGCTGTTCATATAGTCTCAGCTTGAGGGGGTGTTACAGTATAGTGGCTGAAGGGAATGGTGAGTGCAATTTGCTGACACACTCAGCTGACACGCAACGACCTGCTAACAGTGTGAAGATACCGCATCGTGCTGAGTATTTTTGTGTAGTGTACTATAGAAAACGTTATTCAGTTATAGTTTGTTGTAACCGTTTGTAACTTACCTCTCACTGATACACGAGGTGTATGAAGCTATAAATACCCAATGATCAACTGCATTGTAATCCAACTTGTAACTTTTAGTTCATCAATAAGATTTCCGCATTTTACTTTATGTTTGTAATTCTACAAACGTCATCAAATCTTGATGGTGGTGAGAGAGCAAAACAAAGTTGAGGTTTCATGCCTCAATCAAACAAGTCCGGTGGATGGGAAGCCTCTATGGACAAGATGAGCTTAATAGTAACCGAGAGCATTAGTCAATTAACAAAATCCATGAGCGAGCTCATCGCAAATTTTTTAGCCTACTATGAGAAAAACAATACAAGACTGACCAATCAAGAAGCCTTAGTGCAAAATCTATCACACCAAATAGGATAGATTGCCTAACAAGTATCAGCCCGCCCTCTAGGAGGTTTGCCAAGCAACACCGAAAGGAATCCGAAGGACGTGAATGCTATAATGACAAGAAGCGGAAAACAATTGCATGGACCAGTTACCCGAGATGAACCAGAAAGCAGAAATGAGCAGCATGCAGCAGAACCAAAGGCAAAAGGGGAGCTGCAGTGGTGCAGCAGCGGCACGTAGCCGCACCAATCTGTAGATCCAGCAGAAGAGTAGGCAACGCAAAGAAAGCGGATAGATAAGTCTTCATGTCTCATCACTATTAATCCTGCTACTTTACCCTATCCCCCTAGGAAGTCAAAGCCAAATCATGATGATGCCCATTACAAAATTTTTATTGAAATGTGTAAAAAGCTGCAAATAAACATTCCTTTGGTAGAAGCTTTGGCTAGAATGCCAGAGTATTCTAAGTTTGTAAAAGAAGCAGTCTCTAACAAAAAAATTTGTTATTGAGGCTATATGCCCAAACGAGGAACGCTCGGCAGCCTTGCAACTCAAACTGCCTCCCAACTATAAAGATCGTGGGAGCTTCCTCATACCCTCATACCATGTACTATTAGAGGAGTATGCCTGAACAAAGCCCTATGTGATTTGGGAGTGTTAGGAACATTTTGTTATGTTTTGATGATGGCCATACTAGCTGTTATAGAAAGCCTGAAATAAGTTAGAATTCTTTGTATATGTCTTTACTTAGAGTCTGACATGTTGTATAAGTTGAGTCAGACAAGTATTGTACTAGTTGGTAGGACGGCAAAGTAAAAACATATTTTCGGCATAGTAAAGCCAGCCAGGTACCAGCAGAGAAGCAATGAAGACATTATGGTCTGACTTATAACCAAGGAAGTCTGTGATGACCTTGAATAAGTCTAAGTTATGTTCCAAGTGATGAAACTTAATGTTTAAATATGGTGTACACTGATCTCACATAAATGAAGGATCGGTGAAGTACAAGGATTCTCCTTTGATTTATAGAATGAAGAAAACAGTAAATCGGCAAAGTAAACTGACTATCGGCTGAGTGAAGACAAAGAAGTGAAGGAAGATCCAGGTGGCAAAGTCAGAAGGATCACTTGACCGATCAGAGAACGGCTAAGTAAACCTTACCTAATCAGATTTTGAAATATGATGAAGATTCAGAGGATCAAGCATTAAATGCACAATCAATAGAGGATCAATCTAGAATGGATTTTCTGATAAATGTTTGAAGAAAAATCCAATCACTGAATCAAAGTGAATACAATTAAGGGGGAATCAAGAATAAAATCAAGGATTATTCCCCTCGCTAATATAGCCAACGGACGGAAATTCAAATAAAGGATTATCAAGGCTATAAATAGAAGGCATTGACAGACGAGAAAATACAACAAGGAGCACGAAAAAGAAACTGAGAAAAAAACTTTGTCAAAGTGAAAAGTCTTCTATCTGTGCGAAAAAGATATATCTAGTGATCAACTCAAAACTGAGAGCTACAATTCAAACATCAAGCATTGAGATTGATCAACAAGTTTGTGAATCCAATTCACATCAATCAAGCAACTGAATCAGAGCCATCTGAGAAGGATTTGTGTTTGTGATAGCTGCTGAAGGATTTGATCCCAAGGAATAGTAAAATAGACTGAGTCACTGAAGCTGTTGCAGTCAAGGAGTGATAGTCGTGTAGATTGTGAAGCTTGTGAAGTCAAGGACAATCATACTATTGTATCTGTGAAAACAATAGTGAATTCCTCCAATCATCATAAGAGAAGAGTGGATTAAGGGATTACACCACCCTGAACCACTATAAGCCTTGTGTCAATTTACTTTCAGCAATTTACCTTATTGCATTCATTTAATTACTTATATTATATCTTATATCCATGATTGCCTAAACTACTTTGAAACAACATAGTAAGAAGGGACTTATCCGCTGCCCAAAATCTTTTAAAAACAATAAAAGTTTTTGAAACTCCACTATAGTCATTCACCCCCCCCCCCTCTGACTATAGTTTTACCCTTCTCTGGGACCAACAATTGGAATCAGAGTAGTGTTCCTAGTATCAGAACCTATTCAGATCTAATTTCTGGTAACAAGGAGATCACATATTTTCAAAGTAGTTTTCAAATCTGTGCTTTCTACTCATATTCATAAATATCTCTTATCTGCACTTATGGATTCCTCAAACTTTATGTCAAAAGTACCAGTTTTCAATGTTAATGCTTATGATGAATATAAAATAAGAATGTTATCTCATCTTGCAGCAACTTATGAGGAGATGCTGGATGTAATTATTGATGGCCCAATCATGATCATGACTGTGATAGCCACAGGAGCAAATCAAGGAAAAGAAGTGGATAAACCCAAGAAATATTGGACCAAGGATGACAGGAGAAGAGCAAATCTGGACTTTGTTGCAAAAGATATGATCTTGAAGACCCTGGATAGCAACATGTTCATGAGAATCAAAGACTGTAAAACCGCAAAGGAGATGTGGGACAAGCTAGCACTGATAAATGAAGGATCTGAAGCGATTAAAAAAACAAATTATCTGCTCCAAAATGTAAATTTGAGAACTTCAAAATGAAGGCTGGTGAATCCATTGATCAAATGGACAACAGATTCTCAAGCATCATCAGTGAACTACAACAGCTTGGATACACATATCCTCATAAAGAAGTGTGCTTAAAGATCTTGAGAGGCTTACCTGAAAGATGGAAGATCATAACATCAGTAATCAGAGGAACAACAAATCTTGCAAACACTGACACCCTGACTCTGATGTCCCAACTAAATGCTCATGTTCGAATTGAACGGTGAAGATGGTGCTCCGGCAGAGACACAAAGAGCCAGTGCACTGATAGCACCACGGCAAAGTAACTTTGCTGATTGTATCAGCAAAAAGACACTAGAATTCAAAAAACAGGTACCTTTATTAGTTAAATGTTTTGACAGGTTTAGCAAAAAGAAGTCATTCAAAGGAAATTCATCATCAAACAAGAGGTCAAGCTCAAACAAAGACATGAAGAAAAAAGATGATGAATACAGATGCTTCAACTGCAACAAGAAAGGTCACTTCAAGGCTGATTGCCCGGAAGAAAATAACAAAGATGAGGAAAAGAAGAAGTACAAAGCATCTGAAAGAGGAAAGGTAAGAAAGCACTAAAGGCTGAATCTAGCAGTGAAAAGAATGAAGTATCATATGAAAATGACTCAGATAATAGTGATGAAGAAGACAGCTCAAACAATGAGAAAGCATGTCTATGTCTCATGACCAAAGAATTAGATGAATATGAAGGTGACAACTCAGATAATAAGAAAGCAAGTCTGTGTCTTATGGCCAAAGAATCTGATGAAACTGAGGTAACATCTAGTTCTTACTCTTCATCAAATGCATCCACATCTAACACTGCACGATCTTCTATTCTCCCATCAGATCCAGCAGCCCTAGTCCAAAATCTCATGACTAAATTTGATGAAATTGAGATGAATCATGAAATTATGGAAAAGGAATGTTAGGATCTAAGAAAAGAAAATAAAATATTGAAGGAACAACTGGACAAATTGAAAGCTGAACTAGCTACTTAGGAGATATACTCACCTAATCAAAAAGCGTGAGATGATAACTCATCCATCGCCAACAGATCACCGAGGAAATCCACCTAGCACTAAAAAACCCACTGCACCACTAAATGCACCAGCTTACAAACCCTCAAAAAGGTTTGGATCCATATCTGGTCTTGGCTACAATAGTCAGGATGAAATTAGAAAAAATGGACAACGCAGTTCTGAATCTAGGACCAACAATGGACCAAAGTTCAGAAAGGGCGGACCATAGTTTCAACCACTCATCCTGCACCGGTGAAGTCAAAACCCGTCTGTTGAAAACAAACAGACTAAACAATCAATCCAGTCAACCAAAAGCAAAATCTTTCTGAAAGGTAAAGGAAGACTTTATCCTTCAGAGGATGATTAGAATGTGGCACCTCCAAAATACTAGAATAAACCAGTTCATGCCATGCATCATGTGTTTAAGAAAAGCCAACCTAGGCATATCCCTAGACATATGAAGCAACATGAACACAGGTTTCCCACTGCATATTGGAAAGTGAAAAAGGATGCAAATGCACCAAAAAATTTGAGAAAAGTATCAGGATACCTTCAGTAGAAATATCAGAATCTATTCTGCCATGCCTTATACATATGAAGTTGATGACTTTAATTATACAAAAAGAATATCATTTGGATATACACTTGGAGTATGAGGCATGACTGCTAACAGGTATGGACCCAAACAGTGTTGGGTACCTAAACATAATTAATTTGTTTTGTAGGATGTCTGGTACATAGACAGTGGATGTTCCAGACACATGACGGGGAACAAGGGATGGCTAACTGACTTTAAAGCTTTTGATGGACCCAAAGTCACCTTTGGAGTCAAAGAAAACCCTGGAAAAATTAAGGAGGAATGTACAATGCTCAAGAACAATTTGAAGATTCAAAATGTGGCATATGTTAAGGGACTAAATTTCAATCTGCTAAGCATCAGTCAATTCTGTGACAAAGGCTACAATATACACTTCAACAAGGAATGATGCAAGGTGGATCACAACCAAACCAACACAGTGGGTCTTGCAGGAAGAAGAGAAGATAACATGTATGTGGTGGATTGGAAAACAGCTAAGGTAGACGCATGCTTGTTTGTTAAAAATAAGCAATCAACCAGTGGGATTTGGCATAGAAGATTAAATCATCTAAATTTCAAGACCATCAACACATTGTCAAAGAACAAGTTAGTTGAAGGCCTGCCAGAGATCACATTCAAGGAAGAAAGCCTCTGTGATGCATGCCAGAAAGGAAATCAAATCAAATCTCCTTCAAATCAAAGCCCTACCAATCAACAACAAGAATTCTACATCTTCTACATATGGACTTGTTTGGACCAGTCACACCAGTAAGTGTAAGTGGTAAGAAATACACTCTAGTAGTGGTTGATGATTTCTCCAAATACACCTGGACCATATTCATGAACAAGAAGAAAGAGACACTCAAGAAGCTGCCAGATTTGCTGAGAAGAATTCAAAATGAGAAAGAACTAAAGATTATCAAGATCATATCAAATAGAGGCACATAATTTCTAAATGAAGTCATCAGAACCTATTATGAAGAAAATGGAGTACTACATCAATTATCTGCAGCAGGGACTCCACAACAAAATGGTGTAGCAGAAAGAAGAAACATAAATCTCAAAGAAGCAGTCAGAACAATGATTGCAGAGGCATGCCTACCAAAGAGGTTTTGGGCCGAAGCAGCAAACACATCATGCTATACACAGAACAGATTAATCATCAACAAATATAATGGAAAGACTCCATATGAAATATGGAATGGAAGAAAACCTAATATCTTATACTTGCATATGTTTGGATCAAAATGTTTTGTTTTGAACAGGAATCAGCTGCATACCTTTGATGAAAATGCTGATGAAACAGTCTTTGTAGGATATTCAGACACCAGCAAAGCATTCAGAGTACTCAACAAAAGAACATTGGTGATTGAAGAATCAATACATGTAGTCTTTGATGAACCAAACACAAATGGTGAAAATCTTCAGGATTAAGAAGAAGAAGCAACACAAAGGGAAGTATATACAAATACAACCAAACCAGCTTCCATTCTGAATCACCATATTGAAAATCACGATGAGCCACATGTCAATACAAAAGAAGAAGCACCAGAACTTGAAGCTCATGCACAACCTGAAGGTGTAGAAGCACCAAGTGAAGAACAACTGCAACCTGACCTCAATTGGCTAAGAGATCATCCTAAATATCAAGTCATTGGAGACATTCACATAGGAGTTAGAACCAGAAGACAACTGGAGCATATGCTAACATGCTTTCTATCACAAGTGGAACCCAAGACAATAGATGATGCAACTCAAGATGTAGACTGGATCACAGCCATACAAGAGGAACTAAATGATTTTGAAAGAAAAGAGGTCTGGGAACTTGTTGACAGACCTGACACAGCCAACATCATTGGAACAAAATGGGTATTCAGAAACAAGATGGATGAGCAAGGAACAGTTGTCAGAAATAAAGCAAGGCTAGTTGCAAAAGGTTACTCTCAAGCAGAAGGAATAGATTATGATGAGACATTTGCACCAGTAGCAAGATTGGAAGCAATTAGACTCTTTCTAGCCTTTGCTGCACACAAAGACTTCAAAGTCTATCAAATGGATGTCAAAAGTGCATTTCTGAATGGACTTTTGGAAGAAGAAGTATATGTGGAACAGTCTCCTGGTTTTCAACTCAGAGGAAGAGAAGATAAAGTATACAAGCTCTAGAAGGCTCTTTATGGACTCAAACAGGCACCTAGAGATTGGTATGAAACACTATCACAATTTATGATCAAGAATGGATTTAACAAGGGAACTATAGATAAGACTCTGTTCAAATTAGAGGAAGGAACAAGTACATTGCTAGTACAAATCTATGTTGATGACATCATCTTTGGATCAGAGGATGAAAAGCTGTGTAAGAAATCTGCAAACCTGATGAAGAGCAAATTTCAGATGAGCATGATGGGAGAATTAAATTATTTTCTTGGCCTTCAAGTGAAGCAAATGAATGATCGTATTTTCATTAGTCAAGCCAAGTACACAAAAGACTTAATACACAAGTATGGTATGGACACAAGTGGCACAGCAGATACACCAATGTGTGCAAGAGTCATTCTTGGAAAAGATGAAGCAGGAAAAGATGTTGATCAGAAAATGTGTAGAGGAATCATTGGATCCCTACTATATCTAACTGCAAGCAGACCTGATATAGCATTTTCAGTAGGTGTATGTGCAAGATTTCAAGCTCAACCAAAAGAATCACATCTTCTAGCAGCCAAAAGAATAATCAAATACCTGAAGAACACCATCAATGTTGGAATTTGATATCCAAAAGATAGAGGATTCAAGCTGATATCATATTCAGACTCTAACTATGCTGGATGCAAAATAGATTGAAAAAGCACCTCTGGAACATGCCAAATGCTAAGCACTAGGCTAGTCTCATAGTTTAGCAAAAAGCAAAACTCCATATCTACATCAACAGCTAAGTGTTGTGCACAAGTACTGTGGATTAGACAACAGCTAAGAGATTATGGAATGGAGTAGAAGACAATTCCAATCATATGTGACAACACAAGTGCAATATCCATTACTGAAAATCCAATGTTGCACTCAAGAACAAAGCATATTGATGTAAGACATCATTTTATCAGAGATCATGTTGAAAAAGGATATGTTATTCTAAGATACATACCCACTGAAGATCAACTAGCTGACATCTTCACTTAACCACTCAGTCATGAAAGGTTTAGCATGTTGAGAACTGAGTTGGGAATGATTGAAATTGACTAAGTACCAAAGAGTGGCTAAATGGAGTAATCAGCTAAGTGACTTCACCAGCTGATCAAACCTTTGCCTTCACTGGAGATGTAGCAGGTGAAGCACTGGTACTCAGCGAAGTCAACTTCACTAATTGTTAGGAACAGTCAAGTACAGCGGCTCAGTGAAAAAGGCACTCCACCGGCGAAGTGACTGACCAAGGACCTTCACTGAAATGAAGATTGAAGTCACCAGCAAATTAAAGTGTGAACTAAATCAATTGTTATGCACGTGTAGAATAAGGAAGTCATGGAGGATTATACTATGGAAGATTACACACGTGGAGATCAATTTACAATCGTGGAGGTAACCATATTTTTTTTCAAATTACAAACGCCTCGATTCCTGAGATCTATCATTACTTACCACAATCCACTCCCCCGCTACACTCGAATATCGTGATTTATGTACATAAAATCACGCCATTATGTCATAAAATCCTTCCACATTCAACCACGTTCACACTACCCAAATCATCCTATATAAACAACACTTAGAGGTTTTTCAGAATTCTTTACGCATCCTTGCAAAATGATAAACCCTATTTTCTTTTACTGCAAATCAAAGCCTTCTCTCAATTTCCAAGAAATGGCCTCATCATCCAAAATCTCTGCCACAAAACGATTTTATGAAAAATCGAACATCACTGGATCGTTCTTTAAGCCTGAACCCTATCTATCCTTCTGTGATAATGAGGTACAAGCCCGACGGCTAGTTGATGGATGTACAAATCTGGGGTTAATGACCTTCCTGAACCCCCCAATAACTAGAATATGCTATGAGAACCAGATTGCATTTTGTAGAAATGCAAATTTTGTGCTAAGCACAAAGAAGACTGATATCAACTGTATAAAAAGTTCAATCATTGGCAAAGATGTGGTCATGACACCTGGCCTACTTAACTGATTCTTACATCTACCCATGATTGGCCCGGAAAACGTGAAGTTTGTGCAGGTTAACATCAAGACCTTCTGGGAGGAGATAGCCAAAAGCCCTAAAAAGAACAGCAAAACCTACAATCTCCCAAGATCAGCACTCAAACTTCCATTTGCTGAGTTCGCACCTGTCATTACCAAGAACATCGAAGGCAAGAAAGGGCCGATGGAAAACATGACAGAGGTACGAGTTAAGCTAATGGCAATAATCTATCAAGGCCTTCACTTTGACTGGGCAACCATTGTCTTCAATAGATTAAAAGAGCAGATTCAAAAGGAAATAGGTCTGTCGATTACAGCACCAAGTAAGGGGTTGCAGAAGAAAGTTGAATTCTGTGAAAGGAAATCATATGGGTTCCCTCTTCAACACCTATTTGATTCATTAAAAGTGTAACCCTCAAATCTGCAGCCTCCACACAGGTCAAAGGTAATGTTTACCTACATCAAGGCCTCTATGAAACCCAAACCCACTGTCGGGCAAAAAAGGAAACAATCTGAAGGCACAAGAAAGCACCTCTGAGATTGGGACCAACAACTTGAATGCACCTGTGGTAATCAATGATGATACATCAACGGAGGAAGAGAAACAATAAGAGGACATCACCTATCTGGAAGAAGGTGAGGAAGGATATGTTCTCACTCCATCTGAAGAAGATGAGATGGATGAAGGAGAAGCTGAGACAGAGGATGATCACTCAGAGAATGACCATCTTGAAGCTGATCCGAAAAACATGGAGATTTATGATGATGAGCTGACACTTCAAGAGGTACTTTTCAAGGGCATCAGCAATGTTGACGAACAGCCAAGTGAGCCAGCTGATCAAACTCACTCCGCTGAACTTGTCAACTCCCCCACTATTCATCAAGGGGGAACACCAGCAGAAGAAATCAAGTCTCCAGCTCATGGAGAAGAAAACCTGCCATCTTCTAACGATGGAGAAGCAAGCATACCCCAGCAACCTCTCAATGACTCTAAAGTTGAAGAGAAAGAAAGAGAGGAAGAGGTAGAAAAAAAAGTGAAAAAAAGAAGAGAAAGAGGAAGAAGATGAGGTGAATATAGAGAAAGAGGAAGATGAAGAAGATGAGGATGTTGAAGTAGCACCAGAGGAGATGGATCTAGAAAGGCTTTTCAATCTGGATATTCAACCCCTGATTGTGGACATGGAGAAGCAGTATCACAGCAGGCAAAATCTGAAAGCTGCTTTAAGGAGTGAATCAACCTCCTTAAACCATAAGATTGAAGCCATCATCAGTCACATCAAGATACAAGATGAGGTAATGGAAAAACAGGGAAACCTGTTTTGCAACATACAGCATCTCATTCCTTACCATGTCCAAACCAACCTTGAGTTTCACGCTGAAACGATTGATAACAATCTCAAACCCTAGGTGAACACTCTAAATGCTCACACTCATCAACTTCAGCATTTGGATGAGGTTATGGAATTTTCTGGCCAGCAACTTGACACTTTGATAAATATCACTACGGCCAACAACAAAATTTTGGAGCAAAGGTATGGTCCTCTCCCTGAGTCTGAAGCAGCAACTGCAAATCTTGAAGCACGTTTTGGTGCTGCCAAAAAGGGGGAAGGAAGCTCAAAGCCTGAGAGCTCCAGTGGAGGGAAGGCAAGCCCAACAGATAAGGGCAAGGGTGTCAAAGGCAAAGACATCGAGTTTGAAGAGAAAAGTAGCCCTACTCCTGCTCGTTTAATTAAATTAATTGAATTGTCTCTATATGCCTTTGTCTTTGAATAAGAAGATGCAATGTCTTATTGCCCTTAATGGATGAATAAAATTGCTGAGTTTTATTCCACTGTTTATTATGAAATTTGTTATACTTATGTTCAGGCTTATGAGGGTTTTGGCATCATCAAAAAGTGGGAAATTGTTAGGAACATTTTGTTATGTTTTGATGATGGACATATTAGCTGTTATAGCAAGCCTGAAATAAGTTAGAATTCTCTGTATAAGTCTTTACTTAGAGTCTGACATGTTGTATAAGTTGAGTCAGACAAGTATTATACTAGTTGGTAGGACGGCAAAGTAAAAACAAATATCCGGCAGAGTAAAGCCAACCATGTACCAGCAGAGAAGCAATGAAGACATTATGGTCTGACTTATAACCAAGGAAGTCTGTGATGACCTTGGATAAGTCTAAGTTATGTTCCAAGTGATGAAACTTAATGTTTAAATATGGTGAACACTGATCTCACATAAATGATGGATCAGTGAAGTACAAGGATTCTCCTTTGATTTATAGAATGAAGGAAACAGTAAATCGGCAAAGTAAACTGACTATCGGCTGAGTGAAGACAAAGCAGTGAAGGAAGATCCAAGCGGCAAAGTCAGAAGGATCACTTGGCCGATCAGAGAATGGCTAAGTAAACCTTACCTAATCAGATTTTGAAATATGATGAAGATTCATAGGATCAAGCATTAAATGCACAATCAATAGAGGATCAATCAAGAACGGATTTTCTGATAAACGTTTGAAGAAAAATCCAATCACTGAAATCAAAGAGAATACAATTAAGGGGGAATCAAGAATAAAATCAAGAATTATTCCCCTCACTAATATAGCCAATGGACGGAAATTCAAATCAAGGATTATCAAGGCTATAAATAGAAGGCATTGACAGACGAGAAAATACAACAAGGAGCACGAAAAAGAAACTGAGCAAAAAACTCTGTCAAAGTGAAAAGTCTTCTATCTGTGTGAAAAAGATATATCTAGTGATCAACTTAAAACTGAGAGCTACAATTCAAACATCAAGCATTGAGATTGATCAACAAGTTTTTGAATCCAATTCACATCAATCAAGAAACTGAATCAGAGCCATCTGATAAGGAGTTGTGTTTGTGATAGCTACTGAAGGATTTGATCCCAAAGAGCAGTAAAAGAGACCGAGTCACTGAATCTATTGCAGTCAAGGAGTGATAGTCATGTAGATTGTGAAGCTTGTGAAGTCAAGGACAATCGTACTATTGTATCTGTGAAAACAATAGTGAATTCCTCCAATCATCATAGAAGAAGAGTGAATTAAGGGATTACACCACCCTGAACCACTATAAGCCTTGTGTCAATTTACTTTCAGCAATTTACCTTACTACATTCATTTAATTACTTATATTATATCTTATATCTGTGATTGCCTAAACTACTTTGAAACAACATAGTAAGAAGGGACTTATCCGCTGCCCAAAAGCTTTTAAAAACAAGAAAAGTTTTTGAAACTCCACTATAGTCATTCACCCCCCCCCCCCTTCCTATGACTATAGTTTTACCCTTCTCTGGGACCAACAGGGAGCAAGCGTCAATTTGATGCCGCTCTCTATCATTCATAAGTTAGGCTTGAAGGAGTTGAACGAGACATCGATAACTCTTCAATTGGCTGATAGGTCTATGAAAAAACCATGTGGTGTTGTTGAAGACGTTTTGGTTAGGGTTGACTAGTTTGTGTTCCCAGGAGACTTTGTTATGCTAGATATGGAAGTTAATAGTGATGTCCCACTCATCCTAGAAAGACATTTCCTAGGGACAAGTAAAACATTGATATATGTTTATAAAGGTGAGTTGATTATAAGAGTGAATGATGATAAATTGGTCTTCAATGTGATGAAAACAATGGGCTACACGCGAGATGAATGAGAGGCATGTTATATGCTGGATGACATTGAGGAGATTGTTTTGAGGTTATAACTACAATTGACAGTTGATCCTGGAGTAGCGGAAACTTAGCTGTTGAAAGAGGAAGAGGAGAAAGTCTGGCATGGGTGCACAGTGGATCATGTGCCAGAAATAAAACCTCTATCCGTTGTGGATGTAGGAGGCCCTACTCATCAACCTTCATGGCATAAATTCTTTGATCTGCAGTTGACTGGTAGAATACTAAAATCATCGTTGGAAGAGCCACCAAGGAATTTAACGCTTAAACCTTTGCCCTCTCACCTGAAGTACGTATACTTACAAGATGATACTCTCCCCCTGATAATATCAGCATCATTGTCACCCTTGGAGTTAGAGAAGCTGTTAAGAGTACTAAGAGAGCATAAGGGAGCATTTGGGTGGACTATTGCGAATATTCAAGGGATAAGCCCCTCCGTCTGTATGCATAATATTTCTGTAAATCCAGAAAAGAAAGTGGTTGCTCAAACTCATAGGAGGTTGACACCACAATTAAAAGATGTTGTTAAGGAAGAGAATATAAAGATGTTGGAAATGGGAATCATTTTCCCAGTCACTGATAGTGAGTTGGTAAGCCCAATTCATGTGGTGCCCAAGAAAAGAGGATTCATTGTCCAACCTAATGAGTTCGATGAATTGATCCCTATTAGAATAGTTATTGGACATCGTGTTTGCATTGATTTTAGGAAACTTAATGAGGCAACTTGAAAAGATCATTTTCCCCAACCTTTCATTGACCAAATGATAGAGAAATTGAGCGGTCATGCTTTTTATTGTTTTTTGGATGGATATTCTGGTTATAACCAGATCCACATTTCCTCTGAGGACCGTGAGAAAACCACTTTCACGTGTCCCTATGGAACGTTCGCGTAAAATCGTATGCCCTTCAAACTTTGTATTGCGCCAGCCACATTCCAAAGGTGTATGATGTCATTATTTGCGGACATAGTGGAAGATTTCTCGGAAATATTTTTGGATGATTTTAACTGTCTTTGGAGATGGCTATGATGATGCTTGGATCATTTGAGCAAAGTGCTTAAGAGATGTGAAGAGACCAACCTTGTACTTAACTGGGAAAAGTTCCATTATATGGTTACTGAAGGAATAGTGTTAGGTCATAAAATCTCAAAGAAAGGAATGGAAGTCGACAAATCAAAGATAGAGGTAATATAAATGTTACCACCTCCCCCGAACTTGAAAACCTTATGAGCCTTTCTTGGACATGCAGGATTCTGTAGGAGGTTCATCAAGGACTTTTCAAAGATCTCTAGAACATTAACAGATTTACTTGCGAAGGGTATTGCTAGTAACCTATTCGGTTCACAACTATGTAAGACTAGCCGGGTCAGGAATGTCCCAGCCTGCTAGACACCATCGCCTAAGACTTTGGTTTAATAGAGAAAGTTAGGAGAAGAAGCCTTCATACGTCGCTCATCAAGCGAGGCGAAGCACCGAGGGCCACTCCACCTACCCCTCAGCACGAAGCCCACTAACTGAAGTGTGGTTTCCATCAAGGAAGAGATGATAATCATCCCACCTTGAATGATCCCGACCCGCTTAATTATTTGCACGTGCTTATCTATTGAGACTGCATATTGTAATTTCCATGTAATCACCAACCACATAAGCCCTATAAATAGCGGAACCTTTAACCCTAAAAAGGTGAGGCATAATAGAAAATGATGGTCAAGCCCTGTTGCTTTTATCTTTTGTTATTGTGTTCTTGAGTCTCTTCATATCTTCATATGGTTCTTGACCTAAACACATCGAAACACCTCTCCTAATCCAGATACCCACCAAATCCTCCCCTATTCTTGTTTGTGACGTTTCTGACAACATCAGTTGGCTCCATTACCGGGAAAGTCTAGTTTTTCTCCGGTTAGATCTAAGTTCCATATCCGCCGCCCCTAGGTCCGACTCCAAGAAGCCGTACTTTTCCAATTTTCTGCCGTAAAAATCTTTCCTTCTAGCTTTTTCTATTTGAATAGTAATCGGCACTTTTATATATTCCACCCAAAATCCTTAAATTCATAGGATATTTCCTCAGATTCTAAAGTCTAGAACAAAGCTCTTCCATCTCTCACCAAAACCCCAGAAAGGCTTTAGAACCACACCGGACCTTCAAATCTCCGGTCAGTCTCGTATATCTTCCTCAGAAAGCACCTCCGACGCCAACGAAAACACTTTTCCAGCGTAAGCATGTCGAAAACACGATCAGCAGGTGGTCCCTTATTCGAGGGCCTACCCCCAACTGCCAAAAGCACACGAAGAAATTACGTACAACATACAGACGGCATGATAGTGGGTCAGAACATTTTACCACCTGACACTAGAGTGCAACTGACATCCTATCCCCCAGAGGAGGACCCTCCTAAGTACGACGCACGTGCCATTATTGACACCCAAGCGAGATCAAAGAGAGCTCGCTTCAGTTATACACGCAATTATCTCCTACAGGACATGCACATTGACGTCTTAGAATATTCAAGGGGACCAATTGTCCCACGTGCTGAAAGGGAAATAAGTATTCATTCCATGGCGGGGAGACCTCAACCTCGCAGGTCTATTCAAGCCCGACTTGGTCTTGTAATCGAGAAGTGGGATGAATCGGTGAGGAGAGAAAGAAGTGATGAGTCTCAGTCGGCCGGAAGAAATGTTAAGTCAAGATTGAGAAATCAACCCCAGAGAGCCGACCATTGGGTTGAGAGCTCCATTTTGGTGAGCGGTCATGGATAGCTTCTAGATGCATATATTCCCCATCCTTTTATGGAGGTAGTGGCTAAACTCCAAAAACATGTCGATGAGTTATAGAAGGAAAAGCAAAGAAATGAGAGTAAACAATATTTAGGAACCAGTGCTCTCAGTGAGGTGATTTTGAACTCGGCACCAGAAGGAATTCACTATCCTCAGTTTTAGAGTTATACAGGTGCAACTTGTATATACGACTGGCTCTTGCCTTTTTAAGAACAAGGCCATACTGGCCACCAGACATGAGTCAACATGGTGCGTAGCGTTCATGGGCATGATGCAAGATCGAGCTACGGCATGGGCTCAAAACCTACCCTCGAGGTCAATCAAATATTGGGAGGACCTCCGTAAAAAGTTTGCCGCCGAGTTCAAACCTGTCGGGCTGCCGAAGAAAACACAGGATGATCTATTTGAGATTTGCCAAAGAGAATACGAAACCGCTCACAGCTACTACGAGCGGTTCAACAAAGTATATGTGACCAGAGGTCTGAGCAATGGTGTGGTCATGACCATCTTTGAAACTGTCTTAGCAAAAGGATACCTCAAATCTCTCTTCGCCCTTCACCCACCAGAAAATTCATAACAAATGTTGAGTAGAGCAGGGAAATATTGAGCAATTGAGCCTCTTCCGTCCTCCGCATATAATAAAAAAAAGTCCAAAGTTGAGCCCGTACTGGCTAAGGATAATAGCAATCAGACTCGGGACCTGAAAAAGCCTGAGATGTTCCAGGAAGAGCTCTACACTCCTCTCACAGCACCAATATCTCAAATCATGCACGAAGTAAGGGACGAGCTGGTACCTCCCCATCCGCTGAGGGCATATCCAGATGGGAAATGCGATGTAACCAAGTATTTTTGCTTCGACAATGATCACGGTCATGACACTGATTCATGCAAACACCTTAAGAGAGTAATAGAAAGGCTAGTGGCTCGAGGGGCTCTAGATCATTATAAACTTAATGGGGGTCAAGCCAGCAGAGTTGGCCCTCTGGCCCAGTATGGAATGAGTGATATTCATGTATTCATCGAGGAATTCCACGGCAATCACCAATTGAAGTCACAAATCAACTCTCTGAACCCCATTGACATGGGAAAGCCAGTTGTCCTGCACGAGTCAAAACAACCCATTACGTTCACCCGCAGTGAACTGACCAACACCTCAGACGTTCCTTTGATGCCCCTTATTATCACAGTTGGAATTAACGGCTTTAGAGTGCATAGAGTTCTAGTCGACATGGGAGCCCGCAAGGACATCATGTATTACGACTTCTTTAAGAAGTTGGGCTACCTCGATTCACATCTGAGATCTTACTTCGGCATCTTAGAAGGCTTCACTAACGATAAGGTCCAACTGAAAGGGGCTATCGACATCAAAGTGCAGATGGGTGACCGTGAGCCGTTCAAGACCAAAAAGGTAACCTTTCTTGTTGCCGATCTCCATTCAGCACATAACGAGATTCTGGGGATTCCAACCCTTAAATCCTTCCAAATGGTTGTCTCCATCCCCCATCAGAGAGTTAAATTCCACATTGGATATAGAGTGGGCATAGCATTGAGTCGCCTAGGGGAGATCCTGGAGCAAGTCCGGAAGAGCCGGACAGAGAACAAAAGGGCCCAGTTTGATCTGCCTGCACTTTTGATAGGCCCACCATAGGTCAACAAGATAACTGAGTGGGGTAGGCTGAAATAGAATGTGAAACCTTGAAATTGCGGGAAGAGCCCGAATTTAACTGATTGAGGTAGTAATTGATGAGAAATATTCGGATCAAAGAATCAAGATTGGGACTTATTTAACTGAATCAGAAAAAGAGAAATTGATTGCATATCTAAAGGCCAACCTGGATGCATTTATGTGGGAAGTAACTAATATGAAAGGAGTTAAACACGAAGTGGCTTTGCATAATCTGAGCATCAACCCAACCTTCACTACTATACGGCAAAAAGCCAGACAATTCTCCATAGAGAAACATGCAGCTATCAGAGTTGAGGTCGACAAGTTGTTGCAAGCAGGTATTATTAAAGAGATAACTTATCCTACCTGGTTGGAAAATGTCGTGATGCTAAAGAATCACAATGGGAAGTGGAGAATGTGCGTAGGTTTTAGTGATTTGAACAAGGCTTGCCTCAATGATCCCTACGCACTTCCAAGAATTGACAGGTTGGTAGATTCGATTGCTGGTTTTGAAACACTGAGTTTTGTAGATGCTTATTCTGGGTACCATCAAGTCAAGCGGCCAAGTGTGACAAGGAGAAAACAACCTTCCGAGCTGCTGGAGGTTTATATTATTATGAAATGATGAATTTCAGGCTAAAGAATACTGGATTAACGTATCAGATAATCGGGTTTTCAGCTCACAGATAGGCATGAACATGGAGGAGTACATTGATGATATGTTAGTAAAATTGTCCCACAAGGCCATGACAGTGATCTCCAAGAAACATTCAAGAATGTTAAAAACACTCGATGAAGCTCAATACGGCCAAATGTGTGTTTGGCATCCAGGCATGCAAGTTTCTTGGATTTATTTTTAGCCGAAGAGGGATGAAGGCAAACCCAAAGAAGATAAAGGCCTTGATCAACATGAATGATCCCACCACCATCAAAAAGGTCCAGAGGATCAATGGACGAGTTATCGTTCTTGGTAGGTTCATCTCCAAGTCGGTCAAAAAGTGTCTTCTTTTCTTTAAGATTCTCAAAGGAAACAAGACTTTTTTGTGGGACGAAGAGTGTGTGCAAGCCTTCAAAGTACTGAAAGACTACATGGGGAAAGTGCCCCTTCTATTGAACCCAAAGGTAAGAGATGATCTTTTTCTGTACTTGGCAGCTTCGGATCGGGATGTTGTTGTTGTTCTTGTCAAAGAGGCCGGCACCCTCCAAAATCCTGTCTATTATGTAAGTAAAGCACTCAGTCCAGTGGAGAGCCTCTATGTTAATACAGATAAGTTGTCCTATGCACTTGTTATTGCAGCCTGCAAATTCAGGGCAAACTTTTCCTCACACACTATTATCGTCTTGACGGATAGTTCGTTACGACAAATATTACACAAAACCGGTCTCTCAAACCGTCTACTCCGCTCGGCAATCCAGTTGACCGAGTTTCACATTTGATATCTGCCCCAAAAGGCAATTATGGCCTATAACTTAACGATTTCATTGCTAAAACCAGCTTCATCCAAGATCAGAGCGACCTAAACGCACCTAAAGAAATAGAACGGTCAGCCTCGACCTCAGAGCCTTTAAGGCCTGATCACTGTTGGCAACTTTATGTAAACAGGGTTGCCATTCAGAATGGATGCAGCATGGGAATCATATTGTGTGAACCAGGAATGACAAAAGAGATTGAAAAATCCTTGAGATTTGAATTCAAAACTTTAAACAATCAGGCCGAGTATGAAGAAGTTATAACGCGCCTAGAGCTCGCGAAAGCGATGAACGTAAAAAATGTCGAAGTCTACAGTGATTCACAGCTCATTGTCAGGCAAATCAAAGGTGTTTTTCAGATTAAGGACGGCATTCTTAGTCGATACATGGAAATGGTTGAAAGATTGAAAAGCAGCTTCAAGTATTGTGAGTATATCAAGTTAGGCCAATAAGACAACATGCGAGCCGACTACCTGTCAAAGCTATCAACCGAAGATGAGCTCGCCGATCCAACAATAGCGGTTGATTACCTTTCTGCCCTAGCCATTGATCGGGTAGAGATGATGGACATCAATGCACCATCAACGTGCTGGATACATGAAATAAAAGCTTACATCCAATCGGGTATCATGCCTGACGATCCAGATCGAGCCCGTGCACTCAAAAGGAGAACACACAGTATAGAATGGATACCTTTACATGCGTTCTTACACTAAACCACTGTTAAAGATGCGTTTGCCCTAAGGAAACAAGAAGAATTCTAATAGAAGTTCATAAAGGAGTGTATGTGGGCAATCCCGCCAGCCGCTCCATGGCCCAAAGGATCATATCAGTGGGTTATTATTGTCCAACTCTATCAGACGGCGCGTAACAATATGTGACACTTTGCCCCAAATACCAGTGATTCAAGGATATACCCCGGATACCTTCAAACGTGCAAAGCATAGTCATATCGGCCTGGCCCTTCGACATGTGTGGGCTTGACTTGATCGGCCCATTGGAAATAGGACAAGGTAATTGCAAGTATGTAATTGTTCCATTGGAATACTTCACCAAATAGATAGAGGCCAAGGCTTTATCCAGGACAAAAGCCAAAGACGCCGTTTATTTTCCACATGACAAGGTTTTTACTCACTTTGGGGTTCCAAGGGAAGTGGTCTCAGATCATGGTCCTCGGTTCAGGTTGCATCATCTCCGGCCTCCACCTCGTCAATCAAACCCCTCAGGTTACCAGGCTGAACCGCCGGAGGATCCCAAGGCACACCACCACCAGCAAAGTAACCCTCAATCTCATAATCAGAGTAAGGGACGAAGCTTTAAAAGCTCATCAGGCTAGGGTCATACAACCTCTCTCCAGCCCAACTCGCTACCTGCTGCAAGCAGGGGGCTCAATTGTCCTGATCTTTCCCCATGGTCCATGTATGATGAAATATCCCCTGATCAAAGCCAGCGAGCCGAGTAGCGGCTAATGCATCCTGATTCTCCTCAGATGCCTTGAATTCCTCAATAGCCTGCCTACGAACTTCCTCAAGTCGGCCTTGGAATCCTGCTTTAGCTTTTAGGATCTTCTCAGCGATCTCATCATTTAGCCGACGCTCATACTCCAATCTCTTCACAGAAAGGACAAAAGGCTCAAGATTAGAGTCCTTTTTTTGTCAAACCCGCTCAAAATCTTAAGGCACAGGATAGGCATTCTCCTTATGCAGATACCTATTGCCAAGTTTAACTCAGACGTAGCTCATTTCTTTTTAGGTGTGAAGAAGTGTCAAACCAAAATACCCAACAAGCATCAGTGGAGTATCGGGTTGAAGACAAGGTCATGGTTAAGCTACTCCCTCAACAGCCGGCCATTTTGAGACCGTGACCCATCGGTCCGCACTTTCTCGCTAATTTAGTGAGATAAGTTTTCAATTTTACTCCACTTCACTTCTTTTCTGCCAACGGAAAAAGGAAGCAGCTTTGACCGACCCTTGTAATCCAGTTCATATTATGTCTTTTTCAGGAGCCAGAGGAAATGCATCCCATGAACATCAATTAGTAGGTATGAGAGGGTTAATGTCGGATCCTCAAGGACAAATGATTGATTTACCCATTCAAAACAAGTTACGAGAAGGGCACTCTTTAACAGAATATATCATTTCTTGCTACGGAGCCGCTTCCTTTTCCCCCAGATCAACGAAGAAGGGAGGCTCAAAAGCCGGAGCGCGCTTGTAGTTTTCTCGCTGCGAACCCAGGTGGGCGAGCGAGTGGCAGGGCAGGAAAGGAAAGTCTATGGCGTGAAATCAATCAATATAGCCATACATAGCACAAACAGGTAAGCAGATAAGGATGGCCTTAGCTTCGGGCCAATAAAGACTAAAAAATTGACTCAAGAACAACTTTCATGACGAGCTCCATTGTCAAATTCAGACCTAAGCAGATCCATGCCGGCCTTCGGAATCAAACGAAGGTCGAAGGACCATTTGAACTTTAGGACATTATAGCTATCCTTGGGTTAGACGAATTATCCGAAGAGGATCGTTTAACTGTAGCTTCTCGAATCCTGAAAACTCTTAGCCATACAGTAATGCCTTTTTTTATATGTCAATTCCTTGTCTTCTTCTTGGCATCGAGATCATATCCGTGTCTTAGGGCAATCAGTGACTTACCGGGAATCCTTCCTCAAGCACCGATAGAACCGGAAGTGCCCCTTCTTTCAAAGATTTCAAAGAGAGGAGGACGGGTTATTCACATTTCATTTGATGGTCAGAGGCCGTCGTTAGTTGGACCGAACGTCGCACATGCACTAAAATCCCGTCGAACCTCTCACATGCATTTAAATCCTCTTAGTCTCATTTTCAGTCACTATTCCAAGCCATGAAGGCACCGATACGAGAGATAAATGAACAAACATCAACTACAACCCTAAAAGAACCAGATTCCGTAGTACCGGTGAACCAGATGGCCGCGGCAATGGAATCCGTTGGCTTAGTTGCGGCGGTTAATTCACTCAGTTTGTTCTCCAGCTTGACTTTGTCATGGTTCACCTCAACCAGCTCTACATCCAACTTGCTCCCAACGTCAATAACACGAGCCTTCTCCTCGTCCAGAGCCTGCTGTAGCTCGTCGGTTTTACGGGCTTCCTCCTTCAAGTGATCACAAGTTCTCTTCTGCTTTTTTGGCTCACACACAGCCTGCCCCAAAGTGGTCACCATCTAAAAAAAATTTAAAAGAGAAAAATGAGAGGAGAAGGAGAAAGAAAAAAGAAAGAAGAAAGAAGAAAAGAACCAAGTCAAATCGGGGTGAAAACAGAAGCAAAATAGAAAGGGAAAAATATGATCATGGTAACTTACGATACCACCGAGATTCTTCAACAACCCGTAAAGATCCTCCACATTAGATAGAAAGTCTGTCATGTGATATTCAGATACAATTTAGTTCGAAAGCCCGACACCGGCATTGTAAGATGGACCAGTAGGGTCAATGTTCCTCACGGGAGACACACCCTCATTGAGCGCCCTGGTTAGGTCCCTCCCTCGGACCGATTCTCAGGAAGATGGAACCTATATATCAACCATATCGGACCATCACTAGAGGGTGGAAAAGAAGTGCGAGATCCAGCAGGGGGTGTTGGCGGGTCGAGATCCCGCAGAGAGACTTGCCCTACCCGACGGCATAATCAACAGCTTAATCGGCCGGGACCTCTCTCAATGTCCCCATGACTAGCCCATCAGCCAGGATCCTCTACTCCCGAGGTAACTCTAGCCGTTCGTGAGACGGACATTCGCCTCTCACGCACCCTCTTCAACGGGCCTTGTCACTCTCCTCATCGAGTCCAAGAAGTCTCAGAGCAGCCAGCTGGACTCAATTTCCTTATTCAGATTCCTTCATCCCATCTCCTTCTCGTAGTAGTTTCTCTCCTTTCGTAAATAGGAGCTTGTGGGGGGATATGAGCGTTCAGATTTTGACCACGGCAAGTGGCGAGCAGCAACAATAGGCCTAGTGGCCACCATTAGAGGAATATGCTGGCCCTCTCGAAAAGCAGAACACCTTCTAGTGAGTTGTCAGCTCACGAGGTCGTTCTCCTTCACAAGCGCGGATAGCGATTGGATCCATGTTATCTGCAAGAAAGAGCGAACAATCGATCCGCAATGTTCCAAAGAAACAAACAAATGAAGCTATCATAAAAACAAAAATAAAAAGAGGAAACAACATAAATAAATAGAAGTCATGGCAAAAGTTGATCAAGAAATAACGGTTACCAGGGGTTCGGTCTACGATTATGACGGTAACCCTCACAAATAGGACAATTAAGGGAAACTCCCGTCATGGCGAGACGTGAACCAAAGTGTATGGCAAGATCGGAATGACTTCAACTAAAGGCTAAACAAGAGCTAGCCAAGGTCCTGCAATCGCAGCAAGGGTGTTATATTAAGAACACATGCATAACAACCTCCGCTAAAAGTATTGGCTTAGTCCGATTAATCGGATGCCAACCCAATAATCTCTACCTTAGCAACAAAAATGAGTTATCTCTCTAGAAAATCAAAAACTTTCTTAAGTCGTAACAAAGCGGATAACTTAGCCAATCTCAAGATGCACCTCCTAAATGGACATCCGACTCGAGACTCGACCATCAAGCATCGGTGACTCCTCTAGTTCACTTTAAAAGACGGTTGGTAAAATAACTTGACTTATTCTTGGTTGAGGTAGCGTGGACTTGAAATTTCCCGCTCACGGGACGGATACAATAAAAGAATGCACAAATATGGTCAAGCTTGACTTGAATCCTAAGACCCGATTAAGAGAGATGAAAGAAGTAATGGCCCGTACAGCGCCCAAAGCCAAATCAGGGTGCATCACTTCAACAGCATCCTGGAACTCGATGAAAAACGGGTCAAAAGGAGACCGGAGACCACATATCATGGAATCAAAATGAAGCAAAATCTTGTCATGGTCATCCTTATAGCCAACGTGACTCAAATTATCTTCAAGGAAATGAAAACGGTAATCTTCCCTTAAAACCAAAGGGCTCCAAAAAGTTATCGGCCGGAGGAATGGGATCCTCGTTCCTCATAGCCCACCAGGTCGCCGTGCTTCTATTAAATCCTATTTTGCAGGGTATCTTCCCAACTCGGCATACGGACAACCGGACCATCGGCCTGCCCGACTATGAGACCCTATTCAGCCTGCACAATTTGCTCCATTTTGACATCCTGTCCGACTTGATCGAGCTGAGCCTCAGATCCACTTGAACTTGTCTCACTGCCTCCGTTATCAGACATTGCCTTCAAAAGAGAGTAAGGTGGATGATAAGTCACTCAAACTCTAAAGTCAAGCCGATATGAGCATTTTCTGTCATTCCGATACCACGCTCCCCATTGCCTGGCGAATGTAAACCCTAGCCCTAATCTTAAGGGGAAAATTAAATGAGACACCGGGAGAAAGATCATAGAACCCAGTCCATACAAGTTCAAGGCCAAAAGTATTCCAATCATACAAGAAAAATCCTTCAACCAACGCACGAAATTAGAAGAACAAGGGATGGAGAGGGTAAAAACAAAAGCATACAATAAAGACGATGATTTAAATGCCCAATATCTAAACAATATGAGGATATGCAAACATTCAACCATCAGTCGGTACGATATTCAAACGTGTTCTTCAACAATACATACGAAATCAAGCCTAAATGGGTGCTTTAAAGGAAAACGACATGTTAAGAAAGAAAAATAATGGCTTTAATGAAGGATTTACCTTATTAATCAAAGATGGAAGCAAGAATAAGCTTGGAGATCGGACGGAAAGTTTGAAACTTGAATCGCTCGCCGGAAACAGTTGGAGAAAAATGCCGGATTTCTTTTGTTACGATACTGGCCAGAGATTGTAAAGTGCGAAAGTGAGAGACTCCCACTCCTTTTATAGAGGAGTAGTAGCGCGATGGTGACACATTTGACATTGAAGGGCGGTTGAGTTTTTGAAATTCAAATTTCAAAAGTCAGTAATGATGGCACCGTTCACGAAACCCAAGGGAATTAAGGTGGAAATTTATGAAACCATCGTTACTTAGACAACGTGGGTCAATAATTGGCAGTTACTTCGAACGTGAACAGTTGAGTACTCCTCATCGAGATTAGAACCATTCCGCTAGGTGAGAGCCCGGCCTTCAAAACATTTGGCCTGAAAGCTCGCCTTCTTATACCTCAGAGTGGAAGTCATCCCGCCTCGAAACTAAAGTCGACATTTGCCTTTCGCGTTTAGCATGGAATCATAAGCCCAAAGGCTTTAGTGTGATCCCACAAAATCTTTCCCGTATAAGCATGATTGACCGGGATCACCCGATTCAGCTCGGCAACCCAACAGCCGGTCACGTTCATGCCATAAAATGCAGCATAGACAGATTGCTAAAAAACATGGCTTAAAACTAACCTAGCGAGCCCAAATGCCAATCAAGTCGGCATGATGTACAACATTCAAACGGTGATCGTGATATCAACTCAAACACAACTTTACTCCCGATTTCCTTCTAACAATGGAAAGCTCAAAGAGTAGGGGCCATTGGTATGCCGAGCCCATGAAAGATCCAAGTTGGGCCTCCAAGTAGGACCATCCAAGGATAAGGCATCCGGCCCAATCGGATCGCAACTATGTAAGACCAGCCGGGTCGGGAATGTCCCACCCCGCTAGACATCATCGCCCAAGACAATGGTTTAAAGCTGAAGTTGGGAGAAGAAGCCTTCATATGCCGCTCATCAAGCGAGACGAAGCACCGGGGGCCACTCCACATGCCCCTCGGCCCAAAGCCCGCTAAATTAGGCAGCCAGGTCAAGCTTACAAGTGTGGATTCTATAAGAGTTGAGATGATCATCATCCTGCCTTACATGATCCGGACCCGCTTAATTATGTTACACATGTGCTTATTTATTGAGAGTGCATATTGTAGTTGCCATGTTTGCATCGACCATGTAAGCCCTATAAATAACAGCACATTTTACCCTAATAACGGAGGCATAATAGAAAATAAAGACCATGCCATGTTGCTTTTATCTCTTGTTATTGTGTTCTTGAGTTTCTTCATATCTTCATATTGTTCTTGAGATAAACACATCAAAACACCTCTCTTAGTCCAATATCCACCAAAATCATCCGTTATTCTTGTTTGTGATGTTTCCGACATCACAAAGCAATTTGTCTTGTGGAAAGTGTGTTTACACTCGTCTCGGTTTGATTTATATTCCGTTATATCGAGCATTTTTTTATTTTAGTCTGTTATTCAAAATTTCTACCTGGTAATTACATGATTGTTTAGTGAACCACTTCACACACTATACGTTTCCCTAACAATTTTATGATCTCACGGGAATCCAGTACTGACGTAGGGTCGAAATAGATTAAGAGTATTACATTTATATTGTTATAATATGGATTAAAAAGATGTTTGTTTTGCAAAATATCATTTAATTTATCCTACTAGTTTGAGTCAAATGCTTATTGACGAGGACGAAATTAACCACGCCACGTGTCACACACACAATACCTATATAAGTAATAAAATACACTTGATAACCTAACTTTAAGGCCATGAGCCCCAATACAAGCCTAGAAGCCGATATCCGTCCCTAATAGGGAAGCTGACCAGGTCGTTCCATGGTCTACCGTAAGTCGGTCAAGATGAAATAGAGGCAAACCTCCCCAGCTCGGTCATACAGACTCCGGCTGCTTTCCACAGGTCAGCTAGAGCGTATACTGATAAACACAGGTTTATCAGGATAATTATGGAAAGAATCCTAAGCCATTAAGGCGATGATCTTTATCATTTAAATCTTATATTTGAATACCGTGATTATCTCCTAAAATCAAGGGATAATCACAGGATAACAATTCTTGTGAGACAAGAAAAATAGAGTCCACAATGGACACGGACCATGCAGGCCTAGGGCATAAGTGTTCCTTATATAAATGTTCATAAGAACTACGGCAGACTTGATTCCAACACAAGCTTTGGATACGTAGGCAACTTGGGAAAATCCTACGCTCAGTCTAAACCACCCACTCAAAAATCTTATTATTAATAACTTTTCTACTTGTTTTTCGTTGATTCAATTACCAATAGATTAAACGGCCTAGATTATTACCTGGCGAGATTTTGCTTCATCAATCGGCACTAGAATGAGGGACCTTCTACTTGTAATTGTCTGAGCTTTATCTTGATCGCATCAATGGCGAAAACACGGCAAAGTGACGCCACTAAAAATGCCCGAGAATGGCCTGAAGGGCGATAAATAAGGAAATAGAGAATACTGATTCTAAGAATCAAACACAGCAAACCGAGGGGGTTTCCTTGGATTCAGCACAACAAGCAGGTGTTAATCAATTGGCGGCCATGGATCCCGCCACCAGACAGTCTATCCTCCAGGAAGTGCAGCCAAGAGGTAGTAATGCCTGGGCTAGGGAAGCTGCTCGGGCCGAGATTAATACTATGATGGGCAAGGGATCTTATGAGTTTTCTTTTACTTCACCCTTCACAATGAAAATTGAGAATTACGAGTGACCGGCCGAGTTCAAGGTCCCAAAATTGGACACGTACGATGGATCCAAAGGCCCATCAGATCACTTTTACCAATATATCACCTAAATGAGTTTGTTCAGCGCTTCGGGCGAGATGAAGCACAAGGATTTCCCGGCACTGTTGGCAGGCCAAGCTCGGGAATGGTTCTGAAAACTCCTGCCTATGTCGGTTTCTAAATTTTTTGAGCTAGGTAGACTGTTCATTAATGCCTTTATCACGGCTAAGTCGTTCCAGAGGAACGCTGCCCATCTGTTCACAATTAAGGAGAAGAAAGATGATTCTGTCCTCCACTATTTAAAAATATTTAATGAGGAATCCGTGCAGGTAAAGGACGCAGATGACCCATTGTTGATTGCGTCGTTCGTAGCTAGATTGTAGGAAAGGAGGCTGGATGCCAAGCTAAACCGCAAACTTCGTAGGTGGATTGAGGAATGTATGGAACCAGCTTATAAGTATTGCGAAGGTGAATAGGCGAATAGGTGGAAGAGGGAGTCAGAAAATGGAGGGTCCAGACGATAAAAGACAGAGGACAAACGTGACTAGAAGAGGAAAGCGGTCTGGACCGGATGAATACCCCCATCATAGATCGGCTGGGGAAGAAAGGCTCTTTGCAAAAAAAAGGATTTTATCCCTCTAAAAATTGACCTCGGATTCAGGTTTTAGCGATTATGGAAAGGAAGGGTTTGGCTCGGACTCCACCCCCAATGAGAGGCCCCCCAGAAAGGAGGGATCAGAGTGTATTTTGTGATTACCACAAGGATGTGGGGTATGATTCAGAGGATTGCAAGGATATGATATGCAATATTGATGCAGCCATAATGGAGGAAAGATTGGATAAGGTTGTAGACCAATCTTAGGATCCCGAACCATGAGGACGAAGAGATTTCAGATGCCGGGCATACCGGCAAGATCGGGACAGCCAAGAAGAGCCACGGAAAAGGAGAGATTGAACCCAGATGTTGATCGGCATATCGACAACCGACCGATCAACACTATCAACACTATTGTAGGGTCTCAGCATCAGTTCGGAAGGATTAAATGGTCAGGTTGGGACGTCCGTGAATCATTGTTATAAGGACCCTTCCCCATGATAACCAACAATGAGTGTCTAGTCATTGAAGCTGCAGTTCACAAGAACCTGGTGAAGCGTATATGTGTCGATACTGGTAGTGTTGTTAAAGTCTTATACCATTTTGCCTTCCAGTCAATGAAACTAAATGACTCAGAATTAACACATGTATCCATACCACTTTTTGTTTTTGCAGGGCATCCAGTTCATCCTATGTAGATGATAAACTTAGCCAAAACCTTCGGAAAAGAGCCAAGAGCAAGACACTGATGGTGAATTACGTAGTGGTGAAATCTTCGTCAGCATATAATATCATTATTGGAAGACCAGCCGTAATTGAGGTCCGAGGCATGATTTTGCAAGGCCACATCATCCTGAAATTTCCTACCATAGAGGGTTTAGTGGAAATCAAAGGAGATGTAGAAACAACAAGAAGCTGCTACACGGCGATGGTAAAAAGGACAGTGATTGAGCTTATGCAAGGAGAGACGTGCTACAGGCATTACAAATTTGTTTCTTACTTCTATTCTTTGATACAGTTATCATAATTACATGTTTTTAGTACTTTGTTATTTTTACTTTTGAATGATTTGAATTTGCACTTGGTGGGTGCTCCTTTTTATGCAAGTTACAATCTTTGATGCTTTATTTTATAAGAATGATGCTTGTTTGGGTGCAGAACCCATTTATATATGAAGTTGCAAAAGAAAATTTTTATTAAGTCTGTAGGACGGACAAGTTGAGATCCGCAGGTCGGACTCAGTGTAATTTTATTAAGTCCGCAGGCCGGGCAAGCTGAGATCCACAAGTCGGACTCAGTGTAATTATATTAAGTCCGCAGGAGGGACAAGCTAAGATCCGCAGGTCGGACTCAGTGTAATTTTATTAAGTCCGCGGGACGGAAAAGCTCAGAGCCGCAGGCCGGACTTAGTGTAGTTTTATTAAGTCTACAGGACGGACAAGCTGAGATCCGCAGGTCGGACTTAGTGTAATTTTATTAAGTCCCAAGGACGGACAAGGTGAGATCTACAGGTCAGACTCAGCCTAATTTTATTAAGTCCACAGGACAGACAAGCTGAGATCCGGAGGTCGGACTCAATGTAATTTTATTAAGTCCGCAGGCTGGGAAAGTTGAGATCCGCAGGTTGGACTCAGTGTAATTTTATTATGTCCGCAGAATGGGCAAGCCGAGATCCACAGGTCGGACTCATTGTAATTTTATTAAATCCGTATGACGGACAGGCTGAGATTCGCATGTCGGACTTAGTGTAATTTTCTTAATTCCGTAGAACGGACAAGCTAAGATCTGCAGGTCAGACTCAGTGTAATTTTATTAAGTCCGCAGGCCGGGCATGCTGAGATCCATATGTCGGACTCAGTGTAATTTTATTTAGTCCGCAGGCCGGGTAAGCTGAGATCCTCAGGTCGGACTCGGTGTAATTTTTCTAAGTCCGTAGGATGGACAAGCTGAGATCCATAGGTCGGACTCAGTATAATTTTATTAAGTCCGCGGGAAGGACAAACTGAGATCCACAGGTCGGACTCAGTGTAATTTAATTAAGTCCACAGGACGGACACACGGGGATCCGCAGGTTGGACTCATTGAAATTAATTTTACTAAGTACAGACTCATAAAGTTCATAGTACGATCTCCGCACGACGGATCCAGTGCGGATTATTAGGTCTAAAAAGAGCTATAATCTTGAGTCCAAATAAATCTAAGTTAACTCCAAGCAAAAGCCAAGAGGCAGACACTAAGTGTGCCAAAGTACATTCAAGTAAGTAACTATTTTAAATAAAGTATTAAGGCACTTGCAGAAAGTGGAAAAAAAATTGCAAACATTTACATATATTATTATATGAATCATTTACATTCAAATAAATTTAGATGTTTCTAAAAATGAAAAGTACAAGGCAAGGAGCTAAGACCCCGGAGTTGAACTCTGTTCTGGTCTCGTAGTCTAACCCGACCTAGACTGGTTTGTAGACCCTTGAAGGGAAGCACGCTAGGTTGAATGGTTGGCCACAATGTCCACCCACTTCCTGAAGTCTTCCACACGGTCGTTGTAGACCTTATCCATACCCGACTTATACATGTGGGTGTGGGAAAGACAAGCGATGTCCAGACCGGGGAACTAAACCAAGGCATCGTCTATTCCCATTGTGTAAAACCCATAGGCCGCAGGGGCAAGCAATAGGTTCAGGGCCCGGAGAAAGTCGGGTGAGGACTTGTACTCTTGGATCGTATGGGCAGGGGCTGCAGCGAGCTCAGCCGCCATAGCATTCTCTCCTCCCGGAGCTTGGTGATGATCTCCCCCATCTTAGACGTCTCAGCCAAATGCTCCCCTATCATAGATTCAAGAGAATCCTTGTAGGCAAATCCAAATTTCTGCAGTTCTGTCTCCTGATCTTGAATTTATTTCTTAAGAGACCCATTCTCCTTGATCCTGGCTTGCAAGCTCTAGTGGAGCTGATCGCGCTTAGCAGACCCCATCTCTAGATCGGTGATCCTCTTCCATAAATTCTCTATGTGGGAAGAGGCAGTTGTTAATCTCTTAAAAGTATCCTCTCTGATACGAGACCTCTGTAAAAAGAATAAGTCAAACTTTATAAGGATTGAAGCGCAAGGGAAGAACCACGAGAGACTGTTATAGTCATCTACATATTCGATGGTACTAATCCCTTCGTTGGCCAACTGTTCGTTTGTCATCTCCAGTAGAGGGTCAGTCTCCAGCTCCTCTCCCTCCTCCTCTCCATCATCTTCCTCATTAGGGTCAGTTAGCTTGGGGGTCTGATCTAGGGAGGCCTCAGATCGGTCTCTCTTCCTTAATCGGCCACCCTAAGAACGGCCCCTCCGGATAAGGGAAGTTTCATCGTCATCATCATCCTTATTGTATGGGATGTCTATAGTAAGATCTGAGACATCCACTCTATGCACTGAAGAGGGTGGAGTGGTCTCTTACTGATGCCCCGAGCTCGGTGAAGCCATGGCGCCGCTAATGGGTGCAGCATTCGTGAGGACCCTCGCAGCTCGGAGGACAAGATGTTCCTCAGTATGCATCCTTTGCATGGAAACATTCTCATCGACTTGCTCTCCTCCAGCAGCATCTAATAAACCAACAAATGTTGCCACTGCAAAATTGATAGTAGATGAAATTGAGTTAATATCATAGAAATCCAAGGTAAAACACAAAAGCTTCTATAAACTAAACCCTACATGTGGTTTGATCCTCAGCACTAAGGGGTAAGTATGGGTCAGGCCCAGCCTCTTCGAGTCTGGCTGCCCCAATTAACTGAGACGACAACTCATTCGTGATAATAAATGCGCCAAAGTCCAAGAGTGTCTGAACTTTGGTGAAGTCAGGTATCTCAGGTGCAGCGTCCTTATTCACATCAATAGACCACCATCGGCTCAGCTTGGTATGTCCCCCATTCCGAGCAAAGAAAAAAACGGGTATGCCAACCTGTGGATGATGAGGGACCGTCAACCATGTACGCCCATACGTCAGACCGATGTGGAAATTGATACCACCCAGCTGGTCCGGGGTTCTTCCTGATATGATGAAAGCTCTAAGGAGGTTTACAGAGAAACATACTCCGGCCATCCGGCACCCAATTGCAAACCCTATTATGCTTCTAACACCGTTACGGGCCACCTGGGATGCACCAAGGCCATAGTGCCTTAAAACCTCTATATAAGCCGGGCACCAGGGTAATCTCAACCCTCCATTCAATTTTCCTTCGTAAACCGTGTAAAAACCGTCCGGTGGACGATAGGCATAGGGGCGAGGGACATTAAGGAGCATAGGGGTCAACATTTCTCTGTTTATCCTGTATTCTTGGCACATGTAGTCAACACTACTTTCAGAAAGAACAGACTCCAGTCCAAAGCTTCATATCATTCTTTGGGTCTCTGTGTGAATCTTATGCCTAAAGGCCGGGTATGTCCCAGAAGAAGGTCGGGAAAAGAAAGCTAGAATAGGATGGGCTATAGGCATGTCGTTCTCGGTGTCTGATTCGGACGCAAATAATTCTTATACGGTGGAATTGGATGGGGTTGAAGCTCTCATTGGCAAATGGAATAAAAGAAGACGAAATTTAAATTTAAAAAAAAAAATAAAATACAGAATTGAAGATGACGATGAAAAATTATGTCACCTTAATAATCTGGGCCCTAATATGAATCTAATGAAGAACACTCAAGAACCCTAATGCCTAAACGAACGTGGTGGTGGATTTTTGTGTTTGCGGCTGAGTCTAAGACTGTATCTTAGATTGCCTACGTGTCCTGTTAGGTTCCAGGAATCAAGCCTTACGTAGTTCCTGGATTGGGGTATTTTTAGTGACAACACTTGCCTAAACCCTAAAGCTAAGTCGGCTTATGTTATTGTCAAACTTACCCTTATATGGGCCTTAAACCCTTGCCCAAGATATCGCTATTAATGGGCTTGGACAGCTGGTGCAGACCCTGTCCTCGAGTCGATACTTCCGACCTGCGGTTATTGACTCTTGACTCGTTGTCCTACACTGCTAGCTGGTGTGGTCTCTATCCTTATGGACTTGTCGCCTCACACTGCTCGATAGTCGATCGTCGTAGCCTGGCTCCCACTAGATGGCCTTAGCCTTGAGCCTGGGCATCGACATTGTTACCTTGGTGTTTTATCCATGATATTGTCTTATGACCAATCGATAGACGACACGTGGGGGGAGTGAAACCCGGTATCGTCATAAGCCCCCCAGACATGAGAGAGGCGACTCCCGTTGTCCGAGGTCGAGTCTGTCACATGAGTCGTATTCGAGTTGGGTTTTCCCTTGGGCGGGAAAAATGACCACCTTTTCACAGCCCTAACCGTTTGCATCCACGTGGCGCGATACCCTGGCACACAGACGCTTCGTATCCCGCAAAACGCGTCATAGCCTTGATTATCGCGATTTCCAGGGGTTATAACTCCCCATTATCCCCTGTCTTTTCAAATCATTTGCGTATTTGCTAGCATATAAAGGAGAGAGATAGAAGTTGCAGCAGAGCCAATTTGCTACTTTCTTCATAAACTCCCAGTTTCCAACACCAAGTAAGCTTCTTTCTTTTCCTTTGCATTCTTCATCTTGTTTTTAAATTACCCATGTCCCAAAGTAGTAGTTCTACTGAATCCGATAGGGGTGGTGAAACGCCAGTCCACAGCCAATCTCCGGCACCTACCACCTCTGGTCATCTTCCCCGGCAAGACTCCGGTGAGCCCACGGCTTCCTCCCCTCCTGTGCCCCATCAACCCAAGAAATTAGTGACCAGGATGGAGGGGAAGGGTGCCAAAGGATGCCTCAGTTCGATTTCTTCTGAGGAGGTTACTAGGCTTAGCCATAAGTACAATATCGTCAATCCCCCGTTTGAGATTCGTCTTCCTTCCGGCCTTCATAAATTTTCCGATGAGCCCCCAGAGGGGTTCTGTGCCCTCTACGAGAATCAACTTGCAAGTGGATTAAGGTTTCCACTTTGCCCGGCCGTTCTCGCGATCCTAGAGCACTACGAGATCAGCATCTTCCAGATCGCCCCAAATGCCGTCAGGACTATGATGGGGTTCATCCTCGCTTGTCGAGTGGCCGGGGTCTGCTTCTCGATACCTCTGTTTCGGTACTACTACCAGATCTCTTCCACACCGGACAAGTTGTTGTATACTTTTCAGAGAAGGGCGAACCGACACGAGTTCGTGACCAAAGGGCCTTCTTCTCACGGGGAGTGGAAGCCTCGATTCTTCTTTCTTCGACATGGTCTAGAGAACCCCTACATAGGCCAATGGAGGTCGAGAGGCTCAAAGAAGGACAAGTGGGGAAATACTCTTATTCCGGAGGAGGCTCGAACACTGGGCAGACATAATTTCGAGGTGGTCACTCAAGATTTAAGTCTCATGTACGATCTGGCCCATCTAGAGGAAGCGGGGCCGATCCCCTACGTCGGCCTTCATCGCCAAGATCACGAGAACCGTAGGAAACTTTCTTATTTGTTTACTTCTGCTATTTGTCGAGTTTGGCGACTTGTCGTTTGTTTGTTTAAAAACTAACTTTTTTCCTTCATTTTTTGCAGTGGGTAGGTTCACCAAAGTCACCGATCCCACACGTATTCCTGGGTCGGCAGTCGTGGCTGCTCCACCAACCGGGGGTCGGGCTACCCCTGAATTGTCTGTGCCTGAAGTCAGGGCGCCTTCTTCTTCCCGAGAGGTGGGTGCCACTGAGCCTGAACTCACCCCTGCTGCCATCGAATCAGTACCAACTGGATCTACTGAGCTACCTCCGTCCAGCAGTGGTTTAACAGTCCGTTTCGGTTCTCTGCGTGATGAGGACGAAGAGGTGCTAGTCGAGTCGGATCCGGTTACAGAATTTCAAGTCGAGATGGAGGTACCTCGGTCCAAGAAGAGGACGACTGCTGCCGAGTTGGTGCAGGAGCAACATCGACAGTCGAAGAGGGACAAGGAAACTGAGGCTCCTATCGAGCTTGAAGTCGACGTGAACTGGGCTCTTGAAGATTGTGCAGCCTTGGAGGATAGAGCTTTGGCTATGGCGGTCCGAAAGTCGAATCGTCTCGTAAGTCGATTACAGCTTCATTCTTTAATAGCTTTGTTTTCTCGACGCACATGCCTTGCCTATTTTCTGACCCTTCCTTGTTTTTTACAAAGTAAGTATCTCAGTCGAGAGGCTACTCGACGGCTGGCCAAGACGAGTGAGTCGGCGGATGATCTGCGCAGAGAGAACGGCAGGCTGGCACGGGACCTTATTGTAAAGAACGCCGCCATCTCCACCATGGATACTCAATATGAGACACTAAAGAGCGAGTCGGTTGCCGAGTGTCAGAAGTTGCAGGAAAAACTAACGACTGCTGAGAAAGAGTTGGCCAAACTGCAGGACAAGCTGATAGCTGTTGAGAAGGAGTTGGATCGACTGGTGGCTGAGAGGAACGACCAGGGTAGGGAGCTGCTCAAGCTGGCTCATGAATTTGAGAAGGTACAGGCATGGCACAATGCTTGCTTGGAGGATGTGGCGAAAGCTCAACATGACCGAGATGCGCTACGAGTCGAGTTGGATCAAGCGCGCGCGCGTCTCGAGACTGCTACAACTGGTGCGATCATGGAGTATCGGAAGTCAAGCAACCTTGAAGATGATCTGGAAGTGATCATGCGTGCCTCGATGATGGGCGGATACACTTTGGCCGTAGATCAAGTAAGGGCGGTCATTCCTAATTTCGACATGTCGACTCTCGAGACACCGATGTTTTACAACCCTGACTCGGAGAAGATATACGATCAGTACATCGAAGAGTTTCAACGGGGAGAGTCTCTGGCCATCAAATATGCTCCTTCTACTTCTGCCCCTGCAGCTGATCCGACCGATGTCGATCCGACCTCTGCCAATCCTGAACCGACCCCCGAAGCCAACCCTTGACCGTTGTCTTTTTTAAATCTTTTGTTGATTTGTTATTCTGAACTTGGATCTGTAATAACATTTATTTTAACTTTGGCTGGTCTTTTCGATCTGGCCATGTCGTGTAATAACTTTGTTTTGAATTTGACTTGCTTTTGCAATTTGATTTTCTTTTATTTCTTGTTGCTTTGCTTGCCTTCTTGATGTGTTGTGGTTTTCTTGTCGAGCTTTTGGCCCTATTCGATACTCGATATTTGTTTTATTTGCTGCTCGCTTTATTGACGTTGTGTTGCCCCCCAAGTGTATCATGAACCTTCGGTTCTTAATGCACTTGAGATCGACCCGCTTGTCTTGGCCTTTTTGTCTCATGGACTTATTCGACCTTAGGCCGAGCACTTTAATGTGAACTGTCCCTGGTCTTGGTCTTTTTTGCCACTTAGGCTCTTTCGACCATCGACTGGGACTGGTGGCCCGACTATGTGAACCGTCCTTTGTCCAGGCCTTTTTCGCCTCTTAGGCTCATTCGGCTTTCGACTGGGACATTTGGCCCGACCCTGCAAACCGTCCTTTGCTTTAGCCTCGTTCGCCACATAGGCTCGTTCGGCTTTTAGCTTGGACCTGTGGCCCGACCCTGTGAACCGTCTTTGAGCCATTGCATTTGTTGCCCAGTAGGCTAACTTTGCTTTTGGCTTTATCGAGATATCCGACCTGCGGATCTCTCCTCTCGTCGACGACTGTTTTGCCTTAACATTTTCTATCACATTAGACTTGTATTGGCTATAAATCCTAACAAACACAGAAGACATCTCGAGAAAATGCAAGCTTATTAGAATACTCATAAAATTGTCTCAAGGACTTATTACAAGATTCAAAACTGAAAAGTAAACAAGTTCATCAAAGCTTATCTCAAACAAAATATTTCCTCAGATTGTTGGCGTGCCAATGTCGAGGGACCGTGGTTCCATCCGCTCGACCAAGTTGATAAGACCCTTTGGGGTGAACCTTCAAGATCTGATACGGGCCTTCCCAATTCGGGGTCAACTTTCCGACCGCTTCCTGTCGACTTGCTTCGTTCTTTCTCAGAACTAGATCTCCGACTTTGAAGTATCTATGTCTGACCCTTGAGTTGTAGTACTGAGAAATTTTCTGCTTATACTTTGCCATTCGGGCTGAGGCTATCTCTCTTCGCTCCACAACATTATCCCTTTCCTGTCGGAGTTCGGGATCATTCGTCTCAACATTATATGCTAAAACTCGAGGAGAAGGAACACCAATCTCGGCGGTTATTACCGCTTCGCAACCATATACCAAAGAGAAGGGAGTTTCTCCTATTGATGAATTAGGAGCTGTCCTATACGACCATAGGATGCTCGGGAGCTGCATTGCCCAATCTCGACCTTCTGCCTCTAGTCTCTTCTTTAACCCTAGCTTGATCTGTCGATTAGTTTGTTCAACTTGACCGTTTGCCTGCGGGTGAGCCACTGAGGTGAATCGCTGGTCGATATGATATTCGCTGCACCATTCTCTAACTTTTCGATCTTCGAACTGGGTACCATTGTCCGAGATCAGAGCCTTCGGAATTCCGTATCTGCATAGAATATCGACCCACAGAAATTTTTTGATGGTTGCAGCTCGGATATCGGGCAAAGCCTTAGCTTCTACCCATTTCGTGAAATAGTCAACTACAACGACCACGAATTTGAGATTTCCCGGGGCTCGGGGTAGAGGTCCGACAATGTCGACTCCCCACTGATCAAAAGGCCATGCTGACGAGATGACATTCATGTCGTTTGCTTGTTGAGGAGAAATATTATCATGAATCTGACAAGAGTTGCACTTCTGGACAAGCTTATTCGCATCTCGTTGCATCGACGGCCAAAAATACCCAGCTAACTTGCATTTTCGGCTAACATTCGGGCCATACAGTTGATTCCCACAGCTCTCTATGTGAATTTCTTCTAAGAGGTATTCGCCTTCACTTTCCGAAACACATCTCAACCATGGGCTCACAAAATATTTCCGATAGAGGATGTCGTCGAAGAACGCATATCGAGCCGATTGGAGTCGAATTTTTCTGGCTTGTATCTTGTCTGATGGTAGAATTCCATCTTTGAGGTAAAGGGCGATTGAGTCCATCCAGGTGGCCTGCTGAGTGATCGGCTGGGCTTCTGTCTCGATGTAACTCCTTTCGGTCAATAACTCGACTAGAACCTTCTTACTAGACATGAAGTTCGATGCAAGCTTTGAGAGGGCATACGCTCTTTTGTTCTGACTTCGAGGAATCTGTTCAAATTGAACTGTCTTGAACTTAGGTATGAGACCCTGGACAACTGCTAAGTAATTCTTCATAGTTTCCTCCTTAGCCTCATACTCCCCTTTCACATGATTTACCACCAATTGTGAATCGCTATATACCAGCAAATCCTCGACACCCAGCTTCAGAGCAAGTTTCAGACCAGTTATAATAGCTTCATACTCGGCCTCGTTGTTCGTTGCTTTAAAGTCGAATCGAAGGGCGTATGGGAATTCCTCGCCTTTCGGGCTTACTAGAAGGAGCCCTGCTCCTGCCCCTTCCTTGCTTGATGCTCCATCGACTTGGAGAGTCCATTTCTCTTCTAGACTCTGCTTCTCTTGATCGAGCTGGATGGAGATCCCTTCCGCTAAAAAATCCGCTAAGGCCTGTGCTTTTATCACAGTTCGAGAAACGAACTCGATTTCATACTGGGCCATTTCTATCACCCATTTCGCCAATCGACCTGAGGTGTCGGTGACAATACGGGATTTCACCCCTCCACATGGAATAATCTGATTGGTCCAGCTGGCATGTGGAAAAGTCAATGATGATGGCCCACATTGGATCGAATGCAATGAATGCCAGCAAAGACCACAATGACAGGAGTGTCCCACCTCGATCATCCATGTCGCTATACCTCGAGTCGATGCCAAGACTTCCAGTTCAGACACTCGGGCCCCCTGCCTGGCAGGTAACTTGGGCAGGAGGGCAAGGCCCATTTAAGGGTATTTATGTCAATAGACCTAACCGCCCTAAACTTAGGGCAGAAGGAGGACATGTGCCTATAAATACATCTTTCCAGGAACTACGTAAGGCTTGATTCCTGGACATTCACACAGGATACGTAGGCAATCCAAGATACATTCTTGGACTCAGCCATAAAACACCCAAAACATCATCTTTTACATAGTTACAGCCGTTCGATTCTTTTACACCTCATCTTTAGATTACACGTGGCCCAGATTTATCGGTGTTGCATCATTCAGCATCATCAATTGGTGCTAGAAGGAGGGCCTTCAACCGGTGAGTTGGTAAAGATTTCGCAATGGATCCACCAGCAAGAAAGAAGCCGACGAACAGCAAGAACCCGCAGCTCGAAGAGCAGACAGACGTGGATCCAGCAGGGGTCCCTTCTCAGATTCAAGAAGTCCTACTAGATCTAGACCCGCAGTGGCCAATCCGCCTAGGCCTCAGCTTCCCCCACAGCTGCAAGACATGGCCGATCACTTAGCGTCCTTAGATGAGGACGCCCTGAAAAGAGTGGTGGCGTCGGCGTTTATAGGTAAGGGAATTTGCAATCCCCTAGAAGAACACCTGTTGGAGCCACGAGGTCGGAAGGAAGCTGAAATAGCCAGGGGGAAGAGGCCTTTGGACCCTCAGGAAGAGCGTGTGGATGAAGTAGAAATTAGTATAACCTGGAGGCGCCCAGAAAATGAAAAGCAGCAGCAACAGGTCGAAGAGAGCATCCGAAACGAGTTCAACCGTATCGTAGGGAAAGAGCCACTGACAAAATGGCTCGAGTCGCCTTTTAGCCCAGAAATCGAGATATATACAATGCCAGAGTCGTTTAAGCCACCGAAAATGGAAACCTACGACGGAACCACAGACCCGGAGGATCATTTGTACCGATACATATCATTGATGAGGTTGAGAAACGCAAACGATGCCATGAAGTGTCGTGCCTTCGACACGTTGCTCACAGGTCGAGCTCGAGAATGGTTCCACAAACTGCGTCCCGGGTCGATCTCAAGTTTTTTATAGTTAGGCCAGAAATTTCGAGATGCCTTCATTGGAAACAAGAAGTTTCATCTCAGTGCCACCCACCTCATGAATATAAAGCAAGAAAAAGGGGAGTCGACTATTGATTTTATGAGGCGCTTCAACCTTGAGGCCATGAAAGTGCAAAATGCCAGCGATGTGCTGCAGGTTAATGCCTTTGTTGGAGGTCTGCGTAATATGAAACTGTACGACAAGCTCTCCAAGAAGATGCCAAACGATATGGACGAATGTGTAAACATAGTTCATAAGTTCTGCCAAGGTGAAGAGGCGGTGCGTCTGCACACCATTTCACTTGGCCTTAATTCATGGAATGACACCCGAGGCCAGTCCAAGGGACAGCCAAAGGGTTGAAATGATGATGGTAAATCTAACGTGTTTGATCGATTAACAGCTCCAATCACAGATCGTCTCGGTAAGAAAGGGAATCTGAAAGAGCATGATTTTATCCCTCTGAACCGATCACGTGGAGAAGTGCTGGCTATTATGATTAAGAAGAATATCGCTCAAACACCCAAGACAATGTCCAAGGACCCTGAGAAGAGGAAGAATACCCACAAATATTGTGATTATCACAGGGATGTGGGGCACGACATAGAGGAATGTTTTGATTTGAAAAGAGATATCGATGCCTGTATCCAAGAGGGTCGATTGGATGAAGAGATCGACAGATCGGAAAACGACGAGCCCAAGGGTCGTTGAGAGTATAAAAGAAAGAGTTATAATGGGAAGAAGGATCGGTCGCCACGTCGAGACAATCAGAGGCGGCGGGATAGATCGACTGAGCCGACCTACAGGGATAATCGACGAGGTGATCTTCCGGAAGATTTGAATCGAGACCCTCACGGGGATAACCGCGTCGGGTACGACGTCAATACCATTGTGGCAGAGCATGGGTCTGATCGATCTAGGTCGAGTCGACAGACTTCGGACCGATCGAGAGAGTCAAAGAAATTAAGGTTCACAACGGAAGTGGGTTATGGACCCAAGGATGATATCCCAAGTTCGCACAGCCATAGCGAAGGTTTGGTCATAGAAGCGGTAATAAGTCGAGGTCGGGTGAAGAGAGTCTGCGTCGACAGTGGAAGCGCCGTTAACATCCTTTATTACTCGGCCTTCAAAGCCATGAGATTGAAAGATGAAGATATTGTGCCATTATCTACCCCTCTATTTGGATTCACAGGACAAGCTATTCACCCTGTCGGGTCGATCAATTTATTGACAACTGTCGGAGATGGAGAAAAAGTCCGGACCATGGAGATGACCTATGTCGTAGTTAAGGCTCCATCGGGATACAAGACCAGCTTTATACGATCTCAGAGCCATCATCTCGACATTCCACAACAGCATGAATTTCCCCACCTGGTATGGAACCCATGAGGTAAAAGGAGACATCGAGGTGGCCAGAAGTTGTAGCTTGGTCACGATCAAAGGGAAGGGAGTTGGACAGGTGTCGGTTGAAGAATTAATTCCAGAAGAAGAAGAGGATCGAAGCTGGGTCTCGGCCGACCCAACAGAGGAGGTCCGTGTCTGGAAGGAAGAGGAGGGCCGGTCCAGATCGGGAAGTGGTTGTCACACCCCGACATGAAAGCCTTGGTCGACCTCCTGTCAGAGTATCGAGATGTCTTTGCATGGAAAGCAGACGACATGCCAGGCCTATCGGCAGATATTGCAATGCATCAGCTTAATGTCGATCCAGATTGGTTAGCCAACCCTGTGTTAGTTAAAAAACCAGATGGAAGCTGGCGAATGTGCGTAGATTTTACAGATCTCAACAAAGCAAGCCCCAAGGATTCATATCCCCTCCCGAAGATCGATCAGTTAGTTGACTCGACATTGGGCTTCGAGGTATTTGGTTTCCTCGATGCGTATAGAGGCTACTACCAAATATTCATGGACCCTCGGGACTCGGAGAAAACCGCTTTCATAACAGAGTTAGGAACATATTGTTTTGTGACAATGCCTTTTGGTCTGAAAAACGCAGGGGCCACCTATCAGCGGACAGTCAACAAAATTTTCAAAGGACTGATAAGTCGGAACATGGAGGTTTATGTGGACGATTTGTTGATCAAGAGCAAGTCCATAGGACAGTTTATTGACGATGTCACAGAGGTTTTCGAGGTGCTGCGGGCTGCGAATATGAATCTCAACCCGAAGAAGTGCACTTTCGGGGTTTGATCTGGAAAATTCTTAGGCTACATGATATCAAAGGGTGGGATTCGTACTAATCCGGATAAGATCGAGGCTCTGAAAAACATGCCTGCACCTCGTAACGTAAAGGAAGTTCAAAGATTGACGGGTCGAATAGCTGCCCTCAGTCGTTTCTTGTCGATATCAGCACAGAGGGCCCTACCCTTCTTCAGGATACTGAAGAAGACAAGTCCATTCCAGTGGGATGAGAAGTGTCAGAGAGCGTTCGACGACCTGAAAGAGTATTTATCTGATTTGCCGACACTGTCCTCACCTCGAGAAGGAGAGAAGCTCTTAGTTTATCTGGCAATCTGCGAGGAGGCGGTGAGCGCAGTGTTGGTTCGAGAGGGAGATCAAGGGCAGATTCCGATTTATTTTGTAAGTAAGGCATTGCATGGACCCGAGATCAGATATACACCTGCTGAAAAGTTGGCCTTGGGTCTGGTCCATGCATCAAGGAAGTTAAAGCCATATTTTCAAGCCCACTCCATTGTTGTGGTCACTGACCAGCCTTTGAAGCAAATTCTAACGAAGCCCCAGACATCGGGTCGGTTGGCAAAGTGGGTTGTCGAACTAGAAGAGTATGACATCGAGTTTTTACCACGTACCGCCATCAAGGGTCAAGCTCTGGCAGACTTCCTGGCCGAAGGGTTATCGATTCAGTTGGAACAAGAAAAGCAGTCATCAGAAGAACAATGGACCATCCACGTTGATGGTGCCTTAAGTAAAGAAGGAGCTGGGCCTGGTTTATTGCTGGTGGCCCGAGAGGGGAGGAGTTCCCATATGCACTTCGATTCAAGTTTAAAGCCACGAACAACGAAGCTGAATATGAGGCCATGATCACGGGCTTGAAGCTAGCATCGAAGTTGGGGGTCTAGAACATTTTGGTATACAGTGATTCTCAACTTGTGGTAAACCATATACGAGGTGAGTATGAGGCTAAAGAAGAATCGATGAAGAGTTATCTAAAAGTTGTTTAGGGGCTAATGTCGAAATTCAAAATAGTTCGCATCGAGCAGGTACCACGCAGCGAGAACAAGAGGGCCGACGCGCTGTCTAAACTCGCGTCGAATTTCAAATCGAAAAAGAAGGTTCTGGTGGAGATGTTGGCAAAGCGGAGTTACAATGAAGTCGATGTGCAACCAGTGGTATAGGGATCGACATGGATGGACCCGATAGCTCTGTACTTGAAGGATGGAATTCTCCCATCTGACAAGTCTCAAGCCAGAAAGATCCGGCTACAAGCCTCTAGGTATGCCCTATTCGACTATGTCCTTTATCGAAAATCATTTGTAACACCTTGGATGCGATGCGCATCGGAAGATGAAGGGGCTTATCTACTTGAAGAGATACATCGAGGGGTTTGTGGTAACCATTGCGGGGCTCGAATGTTGGCGAGAAAATGTAAACTGGCAGGCTATTTTTGGCCTTCAATGCAAAAGGACGCCAACCGATTGGTGATGAGGTGCAGGGCTTGCCAGGTACATGATGTGGTAACACACCAGCAGGCCCAAGAGATGAATGCCATTGAATCGGTATGGCCGTTTGATGAATGGGGGGTCGATATAGTCTGACCACTACCTCGAGCTCCGGGTAATTTCAAGTATGTTGTGGTCGCGGTCGATTATTTCACAAAGTTGGTCGAAGCCAAAGCCCTTACCGACATCAGAGCTCAGACTATCAAAAAGTTTCTATGGGAGAATATTTTGTGCAGGTATGGAATTCCAAAGTATCTGATATCAGATAATGGGACTCAATTTCTAGATGACCGAGTGCAGGATTGGCTCAAGGAATTCAAGATCGAACATCGAACCACCTCAGTGGCCCGACCTCACCCAATGGTCGGTCGAAGCGGACTAACAGTGAGATCAAGTTCGGTTTGAAAAAGCGACTAGAGGATGAAGGTCGGGATTGGGCAATCGGCTACCAAGTATTCTCGTGGTCATATCGAATAAAGACCCAATTCGGCCACACAAGAGACTCCTTTTGCCATGGCTTATGGATGCGGCGATAATACTGCGAGATCGACTATCCTCTCCTTGAGTTTTGGCATATAACGTCGAGACGAATGACAACGATCTGCTTCAAGAGAAGGACAATATCGAAGAAAAGAGAGAGGTTGCAGCATATCGGATGGCCAACTATAAAAGAAAGATCTCACAATATTATAACGCGAGGGTGAAGTACAAGTACTTCCAAGTGGGGGATCTCGTACTGAGAAAGAATGAGGCCAGCTGACAGGACCCAATAGGCAAGCTCGAGCCGAATTAGGAAGGTCCATATAAAATTCTGAAGGTGCATCCTAAAGGATCGTATCAGTTGGGTAGGTCGGATGGAAGCACGGTACCTCGAACTTGGCACGCCACCAACCTGAGAAAATACTATGTTTAAATCGCATTCACTTTATGACATTTGCAACTTTGCTTTCTTAATTGTTTGTAACAAGTCGATATGACATTTGATTTCAATGTTCTATTTTCAAGCAAAGGGGAGCAGAAGAAAAGCGTAAAATTCGACCTCGACACCAGAATTCGACAAAGTAGTGAATAAAGCCAAGTCACTGACAATGCTTACATCACTTTCGAGCTACGACCCATCGACACGATGGAGTTAGAACAAAATGGTGAATAAAGCCAAGTCACTGACAGAGCTTAAATCACTCCCGACCTTCAAATAAGCCCCGATGCGAGGCGGTCGGAAGATCCCACGATCGATACCTAGCTCGACCAGATCATGAGCACCACGATATGCGACAGTCGAGTAAGGATTTCATAATTCGATGTCCTTATAAGCCTGACAAGGCAAGGTAGTCGAATCGAGCTCCGACCAGCCAAGTCAAGCCAATAAGGCAGTACAGTGCTAGATCGACTCATATCCAAGTGTACCATGAGTCATGAACTCATACCACACTTCGAGGGGCCACAGGGGAATTAAGTCCAAAGGACTACACCCCATAAGGCAACATTTGCAAGGGAATTAAGTCTAAAGGACTACACCCTAGACAAATGATCAATAAAAGACAAAAGACATTCAATGGAAAAGCATAGATTTAAATTAAAAAATCACAAAATGCAAATTGAAAAGTCAGCAATGTCGAATCGGAGAAGAAGACGTCGATACAAATAAAAATGTCAAAATTATACAACCAGATCGAATTAAAAAGTTTAATAAACAGATCAGTAAAAAATATGACATCAAAGAGTCATCAAGCAGCTGGCTGGTTTGAGGTGGAGGCGTTGGGGTCGGCCTGTTCTTCCAACTCATCGTTTTCCGCTCCGTCTCCCTCCAGAGCCGGGACCACGTACTTGTCATAAAGAGACACGCCAGCCTTGAAGTCGGTGATATATCGGCCATATCGGGGGATGGCCTCTGGGTCATACAAGTATGCTTTCTCGATGCTCTTGACCTCAAAGTCAGGGACGACCATCTTAACTTGATCCAATGCGTTTGAAAATCCCCCCTTCATAGCCTGACTCATCAGTAGCGCCAGGTCATTATCAAACTCCTCCGACGTCAAGAAGTCCTTTTTAGCTACTTCTAAGCGAGTCGTGAAGCTATCGACCTCAAGTTGAAGAGCGTCTCGAGTCTTAGTAGATGCGGCCAGTTCGGCCTTAGTCTCATCCAACTCCGACTTCACCACCGCTAACTCAGCTTCCCTGTCGGATATGTCTTTCTGTGCTTTAGATAGATCGGACTCCAGTTTTATGCGCCGATCATCCAACTTGTTGGCCTTGGCCTTCAGCTTCTCGAGGTCGGAGGTCAGTTTGGCAATGGTCTCTTTCAGCTCCTCCAGAGCTGCCGAGGGAGACTCGATTCTATTCAAAGCTACTTTAGTAGCGAGTCAAGACTGCAAATGAGAACACACTTAACGTCAAAAACAGACAAAAAATCACGAAACTACGTGGAATGTAAAAGAAGACTCACAGCTCGATGACCCTTCATAATGAAGTCGTGTACCAGAGTCATGGCCTCCATCTCTGCCATGCTCGTCTCAGGGATCGGATCGGTGGAGTTTGGCGGGGCGAGGTTACGGGTCTCCTTCCCGACCCCATGTCACACCTCAGTTGTTTTCTGGCGCTTCCTCGATGCAAGGTCTCCTTCAGTCTGTCCTGTCACCCTAGCCTCGTCGGGTTGACCTCTTAAAATATCAGATGTCGATACAGGCGTAGAAGATCGAGCCAATCCCCTCTGACCCCCAGATGTGGCACCAGACGCCGGCTTTTTCGACCAGATACCGGCCAGTTCCTGAATTTTCTTGGGATCCGTCTTTTTAGGATCGGGCATCTTACCAATAGCCTCCAGCTTTGAAAAGTGTTCCACTGCAAACAGAGATAAGTTAGCATTAGTACATCATTAAAAACCTTAATCGGTCTTGAAGAAAGAAAGTGCAAGTATAACGGTTCGACAGAACAAAGAAGTTTCCTACACAAAACTCGAACGTCCTCATCGAGTTCCAGATAGGCGCCCGGTCCTGCTGTTTCGATGTCAGCGAATGGATACAGGGAATGCAAATTTCGAGTCGCTATGTCGGGATGAACACTCTCAATAATCCCACACTCGCGGGGGACGTCCGAGTCGATCCGATCATGCCATTTCCGCGGCCTTTTATACCAAGTATGGATGTCGATATCCACCAACCCATGTCGGATAAAAAATAAATGCGGTTTCCACTCGCCCTGAGACGAGGTCACCTTTCTCACGAACTCCGATACCAAAGGGCGCCTCTGGAATGTGTACCATCCGGTGTCTTGTAGGCCTTGAATTGCGTAATATTGCCGGAACAGCCGAACCGAGAACTCAATTTTGGCGATTCGACACGCCAGCACAAAGCCCATTACGCTCCTAACCCCATTGGGAGCAAGCTGGGTAACACAGATCTGGTAGTGTTGGAGGACTGCAATAAGGGACGGATCGAAAGGAAACCGAAGTCCCTCCTTCAACTGCGCCTCGTAAATGGCGCAGAACCCAGAGGGGTCACAGGAGAACTGATGTTGACCGTGTGAGATTTTGACATGCTCAGATGAGTAGGGAATGCCATATCGAGAACAAACAGTTTTAGCCTTTTCTTGAGAAAGACTGGATATGCAACCGTATGGCCCTTGGCCTTTCATCCTAGTTTGACGCTTAGCGGCGGGTCGAGAGGACGACTCTTCTTCTCCCCTCTCTTATTCTTCTTCTCCGGCGACTTTTTCACCAGGAGCAGTTGGAACTTCAGAAACTGTCTCATCCGCCGATTATTCTTCTATCGCAGCAATCTCTTCCCTATTTTGATAATCGATCTCACTACTAGACATGGAACTAAGAAAAGATGCAAGAAATAAATGCAAAAGGAAAAAATCTGAGAGGAGTTTGAGCGAATTGGGGCTTACTTGCGTTTTTCTGATAAAGCAGAGACAGATAATGGCAAATGAGAGAATGCAGAGTCTGGGGCTCCTTTTATGCTTTTGAAATCTTCTAAATGATTTGAAAGGGCGATTTGGGAGCAGTTATAAGGTGTGTAACGCGAGAATCAAGGGTAGTGGGCAGATAAAACGCTTCGTTTCTTGCACTCATTAATGCTAGTACAGTGTGACGTCATCCTACGACAGCCTACATCGGGTAGGAAGGACAGCTGTATTCCCCCCTAAGGAGGATTGAATGTCGAATAGATTATTCAAATTTTCAGATCTGACCTCAGCTTTCGAGATGAGCTTCCCTCCGATCTGGGGGGGCTTATGACGATACGGGATTTCACCCCTCCACGTGGAATAATCTGATTGGTCCAGCTGGCATGTGGAAAAGTCTATGCTGATGGCCCACATCGGATCGAATGCAATGCATGCCAGCAAAGACCACAATGACAGGAGTGTCCCACCTCGATCATCCATGTCGCTATACCTCGAGTCGATGCCAACACTTCCAGTTCAGACACTCGGGCCCCCCGCCTGGCAGGTAACTTGGGCAGGAGGGCAAGGCCCATTTAAGGGTATTTATGTCAATAGACCTAACCGCCCTAAACATAGGGCAGAAGGAGGACATGTGCCTATAAATACATCTTTCCAGGAACTACGTAAGGCTTGATTCCTGGACATTCACACAGGATACGTAGGCAATCCAAGATACATTCTTGGACTCAGCCATAAAACACCAAAAACATCATCTTTTACACAGTTACAGCCGTTCGATTCCTTTAAAGCTCATCTTTAGATTACACGTGGCCTAGATTTATCGGTGTTGCATCATTCAGCATCATCAGTCGGGCTTCGCCAAAATCTACTTTAAAGGTTGGTCTGTGACTACCGCAATAGGATGAGCCTGAAAATAGGGCCTCAACTTTCTCGAGGCGTGAACAAGAGATAATGCTAACTTCTCGGCTGGTGAGTACCAGATCTCGGGGCCATGCAATGCCTTGCTGACAAAATATATTGGCACCTGGCCATGTACCCCTTCTCTGACTAGATACGCACTCACTGCCTCCTCGCACACGGCCAAATAAACCAACAACTTATCCCCTTCTCGAGGTGAAGTGAGGGTGGGTAACTTTGACAAATAGGCTTTCAAATCTTCGAAGGCTGTTTGACAGGTATCATCCCAATGGAAAGGACTGGCCTTGCGAAGTATCTTGAAGAATGGTAGTGCTCATTGGGGCGGATCTCGATATGAATTGCTTGAGAGCGCCATTCGGCCGTGAGCCTTTGTACTTCCTTTATGTTTCTGGGTGCGGGCATATTCTTCAGAGTGTCGATCTTGTCCGGGTTCGCTCGAATCCCGTCCTTCGAAATCATGTAGCCCAAGAACTTACCCGACCTGACTCCAAAAGTACATTTCTTCGGGTTCAACCTCATCTGCGTCTCCCTCAACACTTGGAAAATCTCTCGAGCATCGACTAAGTACTGGTTCATAGACCGACTTTTAATAAGCAGGTCATCTACGTAAACCTCCATACATCTACCAATTTGCCTTACAAAGATCTTATTGACTGCTCTCTGGTATGTTGCCCCAGCATTCTTTAATCCGAATGGCATGGTCACATAGCAGAAGGTGCCGAATTCTGTGATAAACGCTGTTTTCTCCGCGTCTCGAGGATCCATTAGAATTTGGTGGTATCCCTTATACGCATCCAAAAAACCAAAAACTTCAAAGTCGATAGTCGAATCTACTAACCTGTCAATTTTAGGCAGCGGATATGAGTCCTTCGGGCATGCTTTGTTCAAGTCTGTGAAGTCCACACACATGCGCCAACTGCCGTCGGGCTTCTTGACTAATACCGGATTAGCTGGCCATTCTGGATAGAATACCTCTTTCACTATCTGGGCTGCCAGTAACTTGCCGACCTCCAACTCAATAGCCTCAAGTCGATCTGACGCAAAATTTCTCTTCTTCTGCTTGACTGGCTTCTTAGACTGGTCAATTTCAAGCTTATGAACCGCGATGTCGGTAGATAGCCCCGGCATGTCAGTGGCTTTCCAGGCAAAGAGGCATGTCAGTGGCTTTCCAGGCAAAGATGTCCCTGAATTCGATTAATAACTCGATCAATAGCTGTTTTTCCTTCTCTGGGATCCAAATCCCGACTTGCACACATTGCTCGTCCTCTCCCTCCTAGAGTCGGACGTTTTCTACTGCATCACTAGAGACCCAATTCTTCTCTTCCTCTTCCTCTGGAATCAGTTCCTCGACTAAGACTTGCTGAACCGCCATCTTCCCACTCATGACGACAGAGTTACAACTCCGAGCGACTTCAACATCTCCTTTTACTTCGTGGGAACCGTTCCTAGTTGGGAACTTCATGCTATTATGAAAATTCGATATGATAGCTCGATCGAAGAGAGCCGGTCGTCCCAATATAACGTTATAAGCAGAAGGAGCTTTGACCACCACATAGCTTAATTCAAGTGTTCTCCCTTTTTCTCCGTCCCCAACTGTTGTGAGTAACTTTATCGAGCCCATAGGGTGAACTGCTTGCCCCGTAAATCCAAACAGAGGGGATGCTATGGGAGCTAAGTCTTTCTCCTTCAACTTCATCGCCTGAAATGCCGAGTAATATATAATATTCACTGCGCTCCCGTTATCGATACACACTCTCGATACACGGGCGCGGCTAATCACGGCCTCGATAACTAACCCTTCGCAGTGACTCCTAGACTTTGGGATATCATCGCGAGGGCCGTATCCGACTTCTGTCATGAATCTGAGCTGCTTGCGCTCTCTCGAGCTACTAGCTGGTGCTTCATTGGTCTGGTCTTTGTCACTCTCCCCAGGACCGAAGATCGTATTAACGTAGTTCACTGGTCAATTATCTTCATATCTGTCTCGACCAAAATTATCTATGTTGTTTCCATCCCGACCTGGAGATCGGTTCCTCTGCGGTGATCGATCTCTTCGTCTTTGGGCATCTCGGACTCGATTCCTATCTTGATCAGAGTTCTTTCTCTTATACTCTCCGCGCCCCCTGGGCCCATCATACCGAGATCTGTCCACAACCTCGTCTAGCTTTCCTTCTTGGATGCAAACGTCGATATCTTTTTTCAAGTCGATACAATCTTCTGTCGTATGACTTATATCTTCATGAAAATCGCAGTACTTGCTTGCATTCCTCTTCTCTCGAGGTTTCTTCAATGGTGGCGGTTTCCTTGCCAGGTTCTTTGAGAGCATGATCGATAACACCTCGGCTCGAGATCGATTGAGTGGAATAAAATCTTTATCATGCGTGGGTCCCTTCTTGCCCCCACGGTCTGAGGCAGGTGTTTCGATACGGTCCTAGACAGACGGCTTACTGTCGATATCATGTCTCTTGGATTGGTTCCGGTTCGAACCTCGGTTGTCCTTTTTGGAATCCATCCAATCGGATTGGGTGTGCCTTCGCACTGCCTCCTCCCCTTGACAGAATCGATGCACCACATTAACACATTCGTCCATCGTGTGGGGGACGTCTCTGCTCAACTTTACGTATAACTTTGTATTACGCAGCCCCCCCACGAACGACGTGATCAGAAGTCGGTCATCTGCAACCTTGACCTGCATGGCCTCGAGATTAAACCTCTTCAAATACTCCATCACTGTTTCGTCCTTTTGCTGCCTCACGTTCATGAGGTGCGTGGCACTTAAATGAAACTTCTTATTTACTATGAACGCATCTCGAAATTTGCAAGCGATCATGGCAAAACTGGAGATCGACCATGGTCGTAGCTTCATAAACCATTCTCTTGCTCGACCTACGAGTAGCGTCTCAAACGCCCGACATCGCATCGCGTCGGGTGCTCCATCCAATCTCATCTGAGATAGATACACTGGAGATGGTCCTGCAGGTCGGTGGTGCCATCGTGATGCGGCTCTATCTTCGGTATCTTAAACCCCTTGGGTTTAGGAAAGCTCTCGATCTCCTTAGTGAAGGGAGACTCAACCATAACGAAACCTGGTTCTTTCCTGCAATAACATTCAACTCCTCCTCGACGCTATCATCATCCATTTTTGGTGTTTTTGATGGATCTCATGCCTCTTCCTCTCCACCGAGAGCTAGAGGACGACCGACTTCGTCTCTCTAGAGTCTGCTTTAGGTTTATTTACCGCATCTTTCCGACCGTCTTCCGCCGTGGCGTCTTTCTGGGCGGCGGCCGCTTGCCTTTGTGCTGTAACTACCTCTGCAATAATCCTAGACATTACTTCCAGGTTCACCCCTGCTAATTGATCTACAAGCGCTCGATATTCTGGAGCAAGTCCTTGCTTTGCGTGCTGGGGATTTTCCTGGGTAGGATCCAAGACTGGATCTTTCCTTCCCTGCTTTTGCTGAGGATCTTGCTGGACGAGATCCAAGACGGGATCTTTCTCCCCTTGCGTATCGGGATCGGACGGCTCGTTGATCTGGGAGCCTTGATCGGCAGCTTTAGATGCAGCTTTAGATTATTAAGGTGACATAATTTTTCATCGTCAGTAGACTTACTAAAAAACTATCAGGGTAGTGAAGTGTTTTGCGTCCATAAGTCTATCATAAACGTAGGACTGACAGTTGATATGACAGAGGGCTATAAACCTTAACCCATTCTCGAAAACCGTCCCTTGTGGCTTGTAGTGGGCAGGAAACGTTTCGGTTTTCAAAAAATATTAAGACAGAAGTTATGGCAAAACTGCGCCACCTGGCATGGTTGACTTTTTCAGCCTTATTAAGAAAAGAGCCGAGCTCCATAAAGGAAGAGTTGAGCAAACTCAGAAAGCGATCAACACTGATCTGACCTGACCTCCAGAGCTCAGCTAGATCTGGGGGGCTTATGACGAGGACAAATTTAACCATGCCACATGTCACGCACACAATACCCGTATAAGTAATAAAAATAAACTTGATAACCAAACTCTAAGGCCATGAGCCCCAATACAAGCGTAGAAGCCGATATCCGCCCCTAATAGAGAAGTTGACCAGGTCGTTCCTCGGTCCACCGTAGGTCGGTCAGGACGAAATAGATGCAGACCTCTCCAGCTCGATCATACTGACCTCGGCTGCTCGCCGCGGGTCGGCTAGAACGTATAATGATAAACACACGTTTATCATTATAATTATGAAAAGAATCCTAAGCCATTAAGACTCTGATCTTTATCATTTAAATCTTATATTTGAATACCGTGATTATCTCCTCAAATCAAGGGATAATCACAGGATAACAATTCTTGTGAGACACGAAAAACAGAGTCTACAATGGACACGGCCCATGCAGACCTAGGGCATATGTGTTCCCTTTATAAACGTTCGTAAGAACTACGACAGACCTGATTCCAACACATTTTTGGATACGTAGGCAATTTGGGAAAATTTCAGACTCAGTCTAAACAACCCCAATAAAATCTTCTCCTTATTCATAACTTTTCTACTTGTTTTCCCTTGATTCAATTACCATTAGATTAAACGACCCAGATTATTACCTGACGAAATTTTACTTCATCACTTATCGACCTAAGAATACTTAAATATATGTCATATTTTTCTTTATTATTTTCTAGTGCGTCAAGTTAGAGGGTTATAGGCTGGACTATAACTTTTTAGTAAATGACAACGGGCAATTTTGTTATACGAGCTTTCTATTAAAACGGATTGTCAGATATATAATGATTACGTGTACAAACAATCAAAACAATTGTCTTTTCTATAAATGAGTGTCATCCGGCAATCCATTCGAATAATTTGTCCATGAATCATAATTTTTCAAAGACAAAGGCTCTTAACTCATTACCCAAACTGCAGTCCGAATTTGTCGAAATAATTGGTTTGAATATCAGGTCCTTTAAGCATCTTATTTTTTTCTTTTTAATATAACATTTAACCATTTAAAAAAAAAAAAAAAAAACAAAAACATTTAGCAATTGTAATAGCTTTAGAGTAGAACCCTTTTATATCAAAGTCAATCATTTTAGATAGGATCAAAATTTTTGTTATGCTGTAATAGCTTTAAAATGAATTTAAAAAAACTTGACTCCACCTAGATTTTCATCCAAATATAGATTTACATCTAGACTCTATTTTTTATATTTTATCTAAATTTCTCTCTCCGTTTCACATGTTTCGTATATCTCCAGCAATAAATTTCAACGACAATTTTTCTTTAAGAATTTTTTCTAATTTTTTATTTAGTTTTATCTTTGGCAATTTGAATCAATAAAGCAAACGGACAATCTTTCGGGCAAGAGCTCATAACCTACTGGTTACTACCTAGGCTCCGATTGTTGGTGACCCGGGTTCGATTCCCCCTCCCATCCTTTCGTTTCCTCCAAAAAAAAAAAAAAAAAAACAACGGACAATCTTTCTGCATAAATATTATATTTTCTACCAACAAATAAATTTGTTTATAATATTTCTATTCAAATTTTAGATTTGAACCACTACGGTGATTAACTTGATTTATTTTATCATTCACATCTATTTAGTAGGTTCTATGCCTAGATAGACTCCATAATCCAAAATGATCATTATAATTGCTCTAATAATTACCACTTTAAATTTGGGAAACATAATCTAACTGTGTTTACGTGTTAAAAAATCCGTTGCTTTCTGTCAATAAATAAATAAGAGCCGTTCACCAAAAAATTAAAATATAATATCTTGAAGAATATTCCTTATGATTCTGTTCGTATTCTAAATCGCCTTTCGAGAACTGCGTATTTTATCCTCCAAAAAAAAAAAAAACTGCATATGTTATTTCCCGGAAATAAAGCGTGAGGTAAATGATTAAATATGTGTCTTTTTTAAAAATGCTCAATTATTTCTCCGAAAAAATTCAATTACTCCTCCAAAGAAACTGATCAAATGGCCAAGCTGTAGAGACATGGGCGGACGCAGAGTCTCAGGTAAGCGGGAAGTAAAATTTTTAAAGATAAACATAAAATTTAACGGAAACAAACAATATGATTTATACATATGTTAGTGTAATTTTTTCGGATCAGGAGGATCAGTTGCCCCTTATTGGTTGTATGTACCTCCGCCACTGTATAAAAATCAAATGCGGAAAACATGACGCTTTTTTACTCCCTTCGTCCCAATCCCAGAACATAAATCATTTCATCTAGATTTATTTGTTTCAAAATATACGTAATTTGATATATGTATTTATTACTCTTTTTTTATTTCATATCTTTAATTTATTAATAATCTAACTAATTTTCTATATTTATTAATGTTTCATTAATAATAGTCAAATTGTATTTGAGGAATTCCTTTTTAAATTTTTTGACATTTAATAATTTTTTTAATTGACATGAAACACCCAAAATGAATTATACCGAATAATATCACATTCGTCCCACATAAAATTTTCACTTGAACAAAAGTTTTTTAATCTACGGGGGAGGGGTATCGAACCCGGGTCATCTCACTCAAGAATCCGGATTGACCCTAGTGGCAATTAATGTGATATATTTTAATTAAAGATGAACATATATATCCCTATGACATAATAAATGTTTTTTTTAAAATATGAATTAAGATATAAATAATAAATGTTATTATAAGGGTATATTTGAAATAAGTGAATTAAATAGTATATTTAATTTCTAAATTAACATTCTTTATAGGACGATTTAGTTTAAAAATTAAATATATTTTGTGAGACTGATGCAGTATTTTCCTGTTGAAGAAATTGAAAAAAGAGGGCGTTGAAAATCATAACTCACATGATACATGGCGTCACAGTTCACGACACCAATGCGTGAAAGCTACGCCTTTTATTTTTTATATATATTTTTTAGAATATTCTAACAGTGAACAGTCTTTTACTTTTCGTTTCACATATACGAAAGACATAATGTCCATATAAATATTTGACCTGTGTAAATATTTGATTTCTATAGATTAATAAATCTCGATGAAAGACTCTGTTTAACAGGGATCGTAACTCTTTTGATTTAAACGAATATTTATAAAGAGATGTACGGTGATTCGTTAATTATGTATATGTAAATTTTCCTAAAATTAGGATTTCATTGATATTAGCTTCAAACATGTAACAAATATTACCTATTGATGTGACGTCCCGTTCCGGATTTCGAATACTTATCCATCACGAACGTCCGACATGTATATATTAACTTTTAATAAATCAAAATTAATATATACATAAGTCTCGTAACAATCAATTAGAGTAAAAACGGAATAAATAAAATCTAAAGATTACTCGGAATAGAAAGTCAAACGACAATCAAAAGAATCAACAAGTCCCAAAATCTACGTCTAGTAAAATGAAACAACAAAACAACGAAATAAATGTTGTATACATTATTCCATCCTCAATGAATAAAAAGATACTAAAATGTCGTCTCTCAAAACTGTTTAAAAGAAAATCATAAAAGAATAAATGTTCATCCTCTTGAGCTTAAACCTCATCTCCATCATTATCGTCATCGTATCCGTACTAATCATCGTCCTGATAATCACCTTCTCGGGTGGGAACAAAGAAAAAGAAGGGGTAAGTATTTACGTACTTAGTAAAGGGTAAAAGAAACGGCTACAATATATAAGAGATATATAGCACATATAACAATTAAATTCTACAAACTCTACCATATAGGTTGCATTAAGATCTCTTTCACCCTCTACTAGATCATATAGTTTAACCTCTCGCACATAAGTTTGTTACACCAATATCAAAGGACACTGTGCATGGTGAGAATGAACCGAGACATTTTAAGCACCTCTCAAGGGGGCATGGACTTAGGTCTCCATGTGGGAAGTTACACGTTGTCCCCTGACACATAACTCAAAGGGGTTGCAAGGTTCCCATGCTTCGATTTATAAACATGTCTTACCAATGATATTGACATTTTAACTTTTAGACAACCACATATGTATTTACGAGTTATGTTCTAACCATCTTGTTCATTCACGTATAAGGCTCCTTATGGACTTCTAATCCTAGACAACTAGTTACGCTACCTAGCACGTTGTAAAAGAATCATTGACTACTAAGTCAATGTCCCACAAGGCCTAAACAAAGTCTTCCTGTGCTCCCACCTTCTCCCCACAGAGGATCTCAGTTGTGGTGCGATTTGATACCAAGGCTACCAGAAGTCGATGTTAGACACTGTAAAATAACATGGAATGCCATCATAGGCATGCAAACCAATTAAACCATCATAAAAAGCATGAAAAGGTAAAACTGGGTGAATGCACACGCATTCCCGTTCAATACGCACGCACCCTGCGTGCGAAGACCAAACTTACATCCTGTTCATGCAATGCGCACACATTGGCCATTCTGGAGCATCCTGTTCATAATCTGAGGCACAATGTGCACGCATTGATCAATTAGGCCTCATTCCCAAGTTCCTGGTCTATCAATGCGCACGCATTGTATTGATCTTACGCATTGACGGGTCAAGCTTGAAATCACCCGCTTTCGGTCCCGCACTCGCTTTGATCGTTTCACATTAGGTGTAGTGAACGAAAGACAATTATGTAATTGTTTTAAGACAGAATTAATAATTCATCTTATTATATGCATGTATGCTTATAATTAAGACACTACTGAAAACCCTAAGTACCTCGTTTATGTAATCACATAACTCAGTGTATGGCTATACACAAAAGGATTGAGTTAGTGAGATGTACTTAAAATTAACTTAGTCCGTAGCGTTGATTAATCTGAGTACGGGTCTCATGATTAATATGCTAATAATGCGCCCAGAACACTTTACGGTGTGACAGTCTCATCCGGACTGTCGGTAATAGGGTACCTAGTAGGGCATTTATATATGATGATAATCATATAGAATTTGGACCGATTTGATTTGAGTTCTCGATATAATTCCGTGATCGAAAGTCGTAGCGAATCACAAGATGATCATATATGGATTAATCTCAATCTCGAGGTGATCACGCATAACCGCTTAGACTAGGGTAGAGAGTTTGATGTGTTAGTAAGGATCACTTCAAGTATGTGGTCCAACACTTCTCGTTGGCTCTATTCTGGAATGAATAGTAGTCTGTGCTATCACAGATATGGAATCCATTCCTTCCCTCGGGAAGTAGACAGACTGTTCCCTTATTTGTTAATCCTGGAAACTGATCGATCCGCGGAGTTCATGTTAGACTAATTAGCTACTAGTCTGGTATGTGAACTAATTGATCACTAGGGGGTTAATGGTAAATAAGGATAATATGTTTCGAGAAGGGTTTACGGAAATATTCCGACTCGAAATGAACAGTCTATGGAGGATTTATCCGTATGTAATGATTATATCAGTGGACACCTTATCAACTCATGGTTGAGTGTAAGTTATCTATATTCGGCAGAGTTCAGTTTCGGGTTTATGGTGGTGTAATCCCGGAATTAATAGATTGAATATTATTGTTCGGTCTGAAGGATAATTTTATTTAATTTATTATAGCTACTGAATATGGGTCCATGGTCCCGACGTGGCTCCTAACATAGCATATGTTTTCTCGTCGTTTCACCTCAATTATAATTAAATAGTTGGATTAGACTATTTAATTGATATGTGGATTAATTGTTTAGTTGGACTAGGTGATTAAATACATGAAAAAAGAAATTTTTCGTGGACACGGCCCGATGTGTGGAAAAATGCGTGTGGCCTTATTTAATAAAAAAGGGGGCGCATTTTTTGGTGATTAAATAATTAGAAAGAAATTAGTTTTCTTGGATAATTATTTAATGTATGATTTAATCATTTATTTGTTAAATGATAATTTATGGAATATTAGATAATATATTTATTTATCCTAATTTGTTTGGGGTATATATTATATTTATCTTTTATTGGAATAAGGATTATTATAATTGATTTTGTATTAATTATTAAATCCTTGGAGGACAATGATTACTCTCCTATATAAAGAGAGTTCTCCCAAGCCAAATTAGACACATAATTTTCGAAATTATTGAGGAGTATTAGGCTTGGATTTTCGGCCAAAATACTAGGGTTTTCGAGTTGGGAAATCTTTTGGATTTTCCGGGTAGCATATCGAGGAGGTCCGGCAGCTTGAAACACCATCCACCTGGTGGTGCTTGGAGACACACGTTGGAAGACTTTGGCTTCTCAACTAGGCTCTCAACTTGTTCTTGACGCTTTTCACCATAAAAGTTTGGTGATCTAACCCCTCGTAGGTTAGATCTATTTATTTATGTATTTTGGTTGACTAGATCTAGATCTTGTAGTTTTATTTGCAATCTCTGGTGGATCTATGATCCATCCGGCGATATTACATCCTACACGCCTCAACCTTATTCCTCCTCAAAACCTGAACTTTTATCAACATTAAACGCACACAAAACACCGCTTAAAAACACCCTTTACCTTTGATCTTTTGTGAGCAAAAAAGAAATCAAAATATTGTAAAATGCTTGAAATCCTCAACACCAAACCCTTCTACGATTCACCTACGATAATCAAATACGAGGTACGATTAGACAACTCCCCAAACTCAGAAACGCAGAGTCAAACCTCAAGAACGCAGGAAATCTAACTAGGGCTAAAAGGGGATTCTTACCGTCTAACAAACCGTTTGTATAGAAACGATCATCTCCTCGCGGTGATCAAAATCTTCTACTATCGCCTGCACAAAAACTCCACTGATCTGCCTTGACTTTGGAGATTGCGTTCTCTTCTTTTTTTTTTCTCCTCTGATGCGTCGCTCTTTCCTCTCAGAATTCAGAAACTGACGTAATGACTAATTCTGATTAATTAGGGAGTTATTTCCTTATATACTCCTTAATTAATTCCCATTAATAATTAATTAAAATCCTTTTAATTAAAACAAATAGGTATAATATAAAATAGAAAAATAAATATATTTCTCCTTTTTACAATTATACCATTCTTGGATTTTCGGGGTTTTACATTCCTCCCCCCTTAAGAAAAGTTTCGTCCTCGGCCCGAACATACCTGAGAGATGCTTGAAGTATGGAAACTCTTCGATCATGTCATCCTCTTCCTCCCGTGTTGCCTCTTCGGTGTATAATTACTCCATTGAACCAACACTAGCCGAACATCTTCACCCTTGACTTGCTTCACTTTCTGCTTCTACGATACTGAATCGGTTCATCTTCATAGGTAAGGTTCCTTCAACAATTTTGAGGTCAATGTTTGCTTTGGCATCAACATCATCAAACATTTCTTAAGCATTGACACATAGAACACATTGTGCACTCTTGACAATGATTCTGGCAACTCTAAACAATAAGCTAACGGTCCTACTCTAGCTATGATCGCAAAAGGCCCTACATATCTGGGGCTCAACTTGCCCTTCTGTCCAAACCGTCTCACTCCTCTCATCGGTGATGCCTTGAGGTACACTTTATCCCCGACCTCAAACTCCAACGGTCTTCTTCTCACATCTGCCCATTTCTTATGCCTGTCTTGAGCCACTTTCAGATTCCGACAAACTACCTCAATATTCTCTTTAGCCTGTTGTATTAACTCGGCCTGTTATCTCTGCTTCCCCACTTCATCCCAAAACACTAGTGTTCTACACTTTCTTCCGTAAAAATCCTCAAACGGTGGCATCTTAATGCTTGCATGGTAACTATTGTTATACGCAAACTCTGCCACTGGGAGGTACTCATCCCATGAGCCTCCTATTTCCAAGGCACAAGCTCTCAACATGTCCTCGAGAGTCTGAATCGTCCTTTCCGACTGCCCGTCTGTTTGGGGATGAAATGATGTACTCAGGTCCAACTTATCCCCGAACTATTTCTGAAGACTCTTCCAAAACCTGTTAAGAAAACGACTATCCCTGTCTGATTCGATAGAAACTGAAACTCCGTGAAGCTTCACTATGTTGCTGATGTACAAGGTAGCTAGTTCTCTCAACGACATATTCTCCTTAACTGGAAAAAAGTGCGCTGACTTAGTCAACCGATCTACAATCACCTATATCTTGTCGTATCCCGTCTTGGTCTTCGGTAATCAACTAATGAAGTCCATAATGATCTTTTCCCATTTCTATTCAGGAATCTCTAAAGGCTTGGGTAACCCTGCTGGTCTCTTATGCTCTACCTTTAACCTCTGACATGTGTCACACCTTGACACGAAGTCTGCTATCTCTGCCTTCGTAGAAGGCCACCAGTAGTAGTACTTCAGCTCTCTATACATCTTAGTTGGCCCTAGATGAACTGCAAAGGCTACCTTGTGGGCTTCATTCAACACGCTCTTTTTCAGATCTCCGACATTAGGAACACAAAGACGATTCCGAAACCAAACGTTACCATCTGCATATAACTCATACCCGCTATCCGGTTTTGTCCTGGCCACTCGTTTATAGTCAACTATTACTGGATACTCATCCTGCTTCTTCGTGATCTCATCAATGAGCTCGGACCTCGTAATCAATGGTGCAACATACTGCACTTGATCTTGTGGTCCCATATCCTGGACACTTAGTCCTTCAAACTGGTTTACAACATCTGTCACTTCAAGAAGTGCACTAACTGGTCTTCTGCTTAAGGCATCTGCTGCTACATTTGCCGTTCCTGGATGATACTATATCTCCAAATCATATTTCTTAACATATTCTAACCAACGCCTCTGTTTCATGTTCAGCTGTTGCTGCTTGAAGAAGTACTTAAGACTACGATGGTTCGTGAAAACTCATGCTTTTACTTCATACAAGTAGTGTTAGGAAATCTACGCGGGAACGCAGCGGAATTTCAAAAATTTATTTCCTATCGACCCAAGATCGACTTCGTTTAAGCAATAAACAAACAAGTAGTAGACGGTGGTTACCTTGGTTGATCTATAAGATCGACGCTTTGACCGTCTAAGGAGAGTAGTTCTGCATAGAGCCGCCCAAGTGTTCGGCCTCTACCGCTAGTCCACACGAACAGCCCGCCGGAATCCCATCATGGATTGCTATTGGAAAACTCCGGTTGCTAGACCGGCCTTTTTCCCTTCTCTCCAACTCTCTATAGGATGCTCTCTATTTTACACAAGAACTATTAGCTCTTGGAATTATGATATACAAAAGAGCTTGACACCCACCTCTTATTTATAGTGTAGGTGGCGCCATCTATCAGAGTGGAGGAGAAGAAAACCTTTTCCCAATAAAATAAGGAAAATATAATTGATTGATTTATCTCATTTATTATAATATCTCATATTAAATAAATCTAGGATATTGTCAATATCTTATATTGAATATTCCCAAGATATTGTCAAGATCTTATATTGACAATATTTATCTTTTATTATATTACCATAAATCAATTTACATGTGTATATATATATCACATATATAAATCTATATAAAATATGTACTACTAAAATATGTCAAATGGATGCATATCACATATATGATCCACGCCACATATATATATTTATACATACATATTAATATCTAATATTAATATAAGGTAATACTATTAATTAAATTGCACAATCCAAGTGTATCTTATACACTTCAATGTATACCCATATAGCCAAATATTGGCTTCCGGAATATTATTTAATTAATATAATACTATTAATATCTTGTATTTATTTTATTCATAATAAATAAATACCACCATATTAATTTACCACTATAACCTTTATAGTCTCGAGATAAACTTTCCTTATTTGGTTATCATCTATAACCACATTTTAATCCGGCTAGATGTTCATATGTGTGTGACCCGATAGGCTTCCGAATATGTTGGCCGTAGACACAAAGTGCAAATTACGAAAATGCCCTTCATGCCTAACGATCACGGGATAGCGTCTAGCAACACACCGTGACCCCCAATCATCGGAAGAGTCAAATGCAATGACTACTACCTTTCATGTGAAACAGTTACCGTGTAACTTACAATCCTATCGCTGTAATAATATCCATACGGTCGTTAGTCGAGTGTCAAAACATCAACGACCGTATCTTATAACTGGATATCATGCTCTCTCAAGTAACTCGTTTACTCCCACTTTGCAAAGATTCACGAGTAAGACATTCCTTATAAGAAGGCCATTTCGGATATTCGATCCCAATCATAGGATACGCGATTCCCGGACGACCAATCATGTATACTCCGCAATGCTTCAAGATCATACCCAATCAATACCGCATGATCGCCCCGTGGTTGGGGAAACCTCAATAGTGTCAAAGCATGACAATCCACCCGTGATGCCATGAAGACTCCGGTCCTAAGGATAACTACACAACCGCCACATAGTGTGACACTTATCCGTAAGTAAGTGGAGTCGATCTAACGTCGCGCATTCTCTAATACACGTCCACGCATGCACGGTCCAAGTGTCTCTACACTTCGATAGACGAGATCTATCCCCCTTAAAGATGTAAGACATCTAATACGTGCTAGTCTGCTTATACTATCAATGCCCTGCTTAATAGTACATCGCCTAGAGACATTTAAGTATCAAACTTATTAAAGTGATTAGAGATCTCATCAACCATAATCGCATATCATGGTTTCTCTATCACAGTTTAATACTAAGGACGTTATCATATAACAATTCATAATTGGTTCTCTAAAAGAACATATATATGACAACAGAAAAAGCCATTTAATATATGTATAAACACAAAGAAATAGTAGAAATGATCCGACCGGTCGGATCCGGTCCAACCCGATTGGGTTTAGGACACTATTCCAACAATCTCCCACTTGGCCTAAAACCAATCACTCGCACACACAAGACCAAGTTGAAACACAAGAATCTCATGCAATACTCGCAACTAGCCCTAGCCATAAACGGATCGCTATCCGTGGGGACTCAGACTATCTTCATATCACGTTCCATATGACCAAGTCAAAGGAACCGCCTCAACACACACACGAATCTCTGACGAGACCCTGGTCCTTACTTCAAGCAATGAATCCACTTACTATATCAGCTATATAGAAAAGGTGGAAGAACCGTACAAGGTTCAGGAATGAACCTTCTAGATCCATGTATCGCTCCCGTTGCCTCTAAGGCACTACTGCTTTGGCCTAGTTGTAGAATTTACATGACCCATATGCTAGAGCATTTCCACTCAACTTGTATCACTTAATCAAAGTGATCGCAAACCCAGCATCAGAGCTCCCACTCGCCTTCATTAGACTCGGGATATACATCCAGTATATCTACGTTTATTTAATTCCAAGTTTCAATAAACTAGGAAACTTTCCTTAACTTGTTTAAGGATATTCTCGACATTTACCAGATTTACTTTCATACTTGCTCATGACTATTCATGGACTATGAACATCCGGCATTACCTATAAGATGGTTCCTATCGCAGTAGCGAAGGAAACCTTCCATAAGCATCATCTTTCACCTTATCTTTAGGACTAGCATCCTAACACAGATAGATCTTGAGAACACCAGCTAGCAGCATCCCCGTTGCGATCTATGCTAGACTCTTTTAGCATCACATCTATATAGGTAAACAATAATCTAACAGCAGTTAAATCTATCGCTATAGATTCTCATTTCTAAAATAAGAACTGCTAATCCAAGTGCTTTCGTAAAGACCTTGAACTACCAAACATTAATTGACTGTGACATGGGGTGACTATTCTCGAGAGAGATATCCAATACCTTACTCAAAAATCGTAACACACTCCCACTATCCATCTTGCACATTGGGCATATCCTTCTTTTGACTAAATCAAACTCCTTTGATTATCAAACAAAGAAATTGTCTAGAGAAACTTGTTTGAGTCCATAAATGAATCTCGTGGACTTACATATCATGTCATCGTCTATGAACATCGAGCTGTCTGCCCAATATCTTCAACACTATCATATAGTCATATACGAAGTTATAACAAGATAGTCCGAATAGAAACGGGCACAGGTTGGCGGCATAAAGACAATTACAAGGTTTACACCTCATACCCTTCACCCGTCACTATAGCCTTATGGTAATCATATTACTATCCATGTCGCCTTTCAGGGACATTCCTTTAGGTAAGACAGACTAGGTTCACAACCTGGTTGTCACTAATGGAATCTAATTCGATTTTATGGCTCCCGGCCATATCTCTCAAACTCTGGCTTTCAAACATTCTTTCATAAGTCGTGAGATGTTCATTCTTCAAGATGAACATACCGGCAAATTTTTCAGGCTTGAGGTTATCCATAGACTTGCAGAACTTTTGTGTGCACTGAGCAGTGTTTTACACCTCATCGCTATGCGGCGTCTGCTCATGTTCCATTGGTTGAATATATCTTTGTGGTTCCCAAACTCTTTTGAGATCTGATTCACTCCCACTGTTTCTTTTGGAAGAAACACTTCCTCTAGAAGACAAACATGTTTGGAGACAAACATTTTGCTCCACGGACAGGTAAATAATATCTAGCGTACTTGCTAAGATATTCCACAAAGTTGCATATGTCGTACTGGGCTCCAAGCCTTTCTGACTTTGCCTATGACAACCTCAAATCATCGATTAAGATAGATTCGACATTATCCCCTTCCATGTCTAATATGGAATTTATTCAACCTTTATTCTTTGGAACTTGGTTAAGTATGAGGCACTATCCCAAAACGGGTAAGGATACTTCGCATGGCTTGCGCCACACCTTTATCATATAAAGTGTTGTTGCCATTTAGGAACACAATCTAATTGCGTATCCCAAAGATGGTATCCTTCAGGGAGAATCTTATTCCTTTCGCATTTACTTAAAAACACCCTTCGTATTAATTACTTCAATCCAATTGAAGATTAATTCCTAAGTAGCTCATCAATCTCATATTCGTACTAGCTCGAACTTTTCGGCTTTCCGAATTATGCACTTCACTGAAGTACACTTGACTATTTCTAAAAATAGTTATAGAAATTAACAAATAATTATTTGTAGCATTAATTGTCATAAGCCAACAAACATCGGTATGTTTAGGCTTTAGACAATTTTTCTAGATCTTACAACCTTTTCGAAAAAGGGTATTTTAGTCCTTTTTGGATAAGATACGTATAACCCACATGATTCATAATCATATGGTTCAACATCATCGTAATGACGTTTAATTACACGCTTCCCTTCCGAGACTATATGTCAGAGTAACCACAAATCAAGGATAATAACCATACAAATATTTAGTTGAGATCTTATCACATATATCAACTATATGGTGACATCAATCTAGTATGTTGGATTCAAAGACCTTCCAACTTTATCGGAATAACATTTATTCTTTACAATTGAATATGTCTCTCAAATCCTGACGGATAATCTCAGCACGTTCTTCATAAGAACCGAACATAATAACATTTATTTAGTTCCTTTATCGCTTTACTAGATCCGAATATGGTAAGTATTACAACATTTGCTTCACCTTCCATATCTCAGTATTTAATCTTTCTAATTTAATCACACTCGTAAGATATCATATATCTAAGAGTTGACTTGAACTTAGATAGATTTATCTCAACAGACTTGCCTATAATAGAAACTTCAATAAGTTCTCTATTTAAGCACATGCCCTAACTTTCCTTTTTAATCCTTTAAGCACTTGAGAAATGTTTCTTATTGTAGTCTTCATAAGACTTAAGAAAGATCACAAGAGCTATGTTTTCAATTTTCTTTCATAAGGAAAATCTAAAGTTTATTAAATAGTTTATTCATCCTTTTGAATCGTATTCAAAACATTGACTATTTAATTAACCTTTAAGCAATGATAGAATTAATTCGATACTTAAATCTTATAATTTTGAAAACAACCTTTCCAAAATTAGATGTGGTCATTCTTATCCAACGCTTGAATTAATTGTCATCGTGATGATCGAATGATCATCTTGGATCGTATCCAATATATGACTAATTCGTTGAAACTTATTTCAAATGATTTAATCATATCATGAGCTTCCGCTTTCATTAATAATTAAAGTCTCGAGCACTTCGCATCAATTATGTAATCTCCTTGTCTCTAACTACTATAACGGGATTGCTCATGCCATTGCTTATTTTAAAAGGATTAAAATTACTCAACCATATTTGAGAACGTTTCTCAAAATTAATAAATCATAATTTGGTTTTACTAATCGAGAATAAAACATAAATATAAAGTTTGCTAAAACTACAACATAAAAATGAAAATAAATGAGTGTTGTTGTTTATATACACGCAAAATCAAAATGGTCTTTTGGATTATGATTTTGCTCCCACTAGTCAACTACCTCCAATTGACTTTCAAGAATTATTAATTTCTTTAGTGGACAAGATCCCACTAAACTACCCCGACCCCGCTTTGGGTGGTGGGCGAAAATAGCATAATAGGTAGACAACATCCCTTTGTCAATCGATCTTATACGACTCTTGTTGTTTGACTAGTCAACTCTTTGACAATTTTTCATCTTATGAAGTAGTCAAACCCTTGCCTCTAAAATCCAAACGACCCCGCTTTGGCTGGTGGCCGAGAGAATTCTTAGTCAAGTCATAACCCCAATATTCGTGAGATCTCATCATACGATCATATCTCGATAATGACGATATACCCGAGGTAGGTCAACCCCCTGCTTTGGCTGATGAGTTGGATCCGAACAAGGGCTCTTCACCGTCATTATAATATGGGGAGGCAATTTCAACTTGATTCTTTTGAGGTGGAAGTATTTACGTAAATTAATTCACTTAATTAATTTTAATCATGGTCTCATCATAAATATGTCTATCTCTATAAACATACATCCTACACATTTATCTAGATCGTGCCTAGTCATGCATCTATCGTATCATATAAAATAAATACAAGCACAAAATAAATAAATGCGTAAAATAACCGGTATGATCATGGACTTTTCCTAGGTGCGGTTTCGAATACAAACTGACGAAACCGCGGGTCACAATCTAAGGGTAGCTGCAACCGCCAATAGGATCTTTAATGCTCCATTCTCCAATGGGATCTTTATTTTCGTCTCTCTTTGGTCTCCATCTTCTGCTCCATTCTTGTTACATTTAGTTCTATCGAATAAAATAAATACACCCGCCGCACACGGGAGGGAGCTAACGGGAATGGGATAAATGCAGAAAATAAACTAGGTCACGTTCTTCATAACGGCCTAGGACAATTTTTAAACCAACAGAAAATTAAATCATTCACATCTATCCTATCGGTCGAGTCCATGATCAATCGGGGTCCATATAATCATATTATATCTACTATATCTAATCCATACAATAAAATCTTATGAAAAAGATAAAATTAAAATTTAACTACTTGCGTCTTAATTAATCAATTAACATTTAATCTATTAAATAATTTTATCCAATCAATTAACTAATTAACATTTAATTAATTAAATGATTTAATCGAAATAAAATTAACGATTAATTTTAAACGATTTTAATTTTAATTTTAATTAATTGGAACTATTCCAAAATAAATCAAAATTAAAATTAAGTCTCTTTTGTTTCTTTCCTTTTGATTCGTAATCGCGGATGCCTTTGGTTTCCTAAACCAAATTTGGCTTAGGCTCGCCACTTTCCAAAATCAAAATTTTGGAGTGGCTTGTTTCAGCCTTTACAAATCAAATATTTGAAAGGCTGCCTGCTTATTCCAAATCAAATATTTGGAAAGGCCAAATAATTTTGGTTTAGGCTCAGCCACTTTCCAAAATCAAAATTTTGGAAGTGACTGAAAGCTTGCAGCCTTTTCCCAAATCAAATATTTGGAAGGCTTAGCCTATTCCAAACAAAGTTTGGAAAGGCCATTATTATTTTAATGCCATGTGGCATCCCAATGCCAAACTATTTGAACTATTTGTTAGCCACACGACACAATTAAACAAAGGAGATTTTAATCACAACTATGAACCATATTGAATCACAAAATACACAAAACAAAAATTTGGAGATCCGCCAAGATTGACCGGTCAACCGATCGCCGGCGGCGAGTTGCCTCGCTGCCGCCGCCGCCGCCGCCCGCCGCCAATGGCCGAGCACCAGCACCACCGATCCCTCTTTTTTTTTTTTTTTTTTTTTTTTCATGTATCAATTTTGCAAATCAAAAATCTTTCATCTTTTAATTACGTGATTTAAACGATAAAATTAACTACGCATAATAACATGCTTATTGCTTAAGCTCAAGCTCTCTCTCGATACCATCATTAGAAATCTACGCGAAACGCAGCCGAATTCAAAAATTTATTTCCTATCGACCCAAAGATCGACTTCGTTTAAGCAATAAACAAACAAGTAGTAGACGGTGGTTACCTTGGTTGATCTATAAGATCGACGCTTTGACCGCCTAAGGAGAGTAGTTCTCGATAGAGCCGCCCAAGTGTTCGGCCTCTACCGCTAGTCCACACGGTAACAGCCCCGCGAATCCCATCATGGATTGCTATTGGAAAACTCCGGTTGCTAGACCGGCCTTTTCCCCTTCTCTCCAACTCTCTATAGGATGCTCTCTATTTTACACAAAGAACTATTAGCTCTTGGAATTATGATATACAAAAGAGCTTGACACCCACCTCTTATTTATAGTGTAGGTGGCGCCATCTATCAGTGGAGGAGAAGAAAACCTTTTCCCAATAAAATAAGGAAAATATAATTGATTGATTTATCTCATTTATTATAATATCTCATATTAAATAAATCTAGGATATTGTCAATATCTTATATTGAATATTCCCAAGATATTGTCAAGATCTTATATTGACAATATTTATCTTTTATTATATTACCATAAATCAATTTACACATGTGTATATATATCACATATATAAATCTATATAAAATATGTACTACTAAAATATGTCAAATGGATGCATATCACATATATGATCCACGCCACATATATATATTTATACATACATATTAATATCTAATATTAATATAAGGTAATACTATTAATTAAATTACACAAATCCAAGTGTATCTTATACACTTCAATGTGGCCCCCATATAGCCAAATATTGGCTTCCGAATATTATTTAATTAATATAATACTATTAATATCTTGTATTTATTTTATTTATAATAAATAAATACCACCATATTAATTTACCACTATAACCTTTATAGTCTCGAGATAAACTTTCCTTATTTGGTTATCATCTATAACCACATTTTAATCCGCTAGATGTTCATATGTGTGTGACCCGATAGGCTTCGAATATGTTGGCCGTAGACACAAAGTGCAAATTACTTAAAATGCCCTTCATGCCTAACGATCACGGGATAGCGTCTAGCAACACACCGTGACCCCAATCATCGGAAGAGTCAAATGCAATGACTACTACCTTTCATGTGAAACAGCTTATCGTGTAACTTACAATCCTATCATTGTAATAATATCCATACGGTCGTTAGTCGAGTGTCAAAACATCAACGACCGTATCTTATAATCTGATATCATGCTCTCTCGAAGTAACTCGCTACTCCCACTTTGCAAAGATTCACGAGAGTAAGACATTCCTTATAAGAAGGCCATTTCGGATATTCGATCCCAATCATAGGATACGCGATTCCCGGACGACCAATCATGTATACTCCGCGATGCTTCAAAGATCATACCCAATCACTACCGCATGATCGCCCCGTGGTTAGGGGAAACCTCAATAGTGTCAAAGCATGACAATCCACACCGTGATGCCATGAAGACTCCGGTCCTAAGGATAACTACACAACCGCCACATAGTGTGACACTTATCCGTGTAAGTGGGTCAGTCTAACGTACGCATTCTCTAATACACGTCCACGCATACCCAAGTGTCTCTACACTTCGATAGACGAGATCTATCCCTCGCCTTTTAAGACATAAGACATCTAATACGTGCTAGTCTGTTTATACTATCAATGCCCTGTTTAATAGTACATCAGCCTAGAGACATTTAAGTATCAAACTTATTAAAGTGATTAGAGATCTCATCAACCATAATCGCATATCATGGTTTCTCTATCACAGTTTAATACTAAGGACGTTATCATATAACAATTCATAATTGGTTCTCTAAAAGAACATATATATGACAACAGAAAAGCCATTTAATATATGTATAAACACAAAGAAATAGTAGAAATGATCCGACCCGGTCGGATCCGGTCCAACCCGATTGGGTTTAGGACACTATTCCAACAAGTAGTGTCTCCAAGATTTCAAGGCAAATACAACTGCAGCTATCTCTAAGTCATGTGTAGGGTAGTTCCTTTTATGTGGTCCCAATCGCTTTGAGGCATACGCAATAACCTTTCGCCTCGCATCGAACACAACCAAGACCTTGACCTGAAGCATCCGTATACACATCATAATTATCGAATACCTCGGGTAAAGTCAACAATGGTGCCGTAGTCAACCTTTTCTTAAGCGTCTGAAAAGAATCCTCACACTCTTGACTCCACTCGTATCTCACACTCTTCTAAGTAAGCCGTGTGAGAGGTGAAGCAATCCTTGAAAAATTCTTAACAAAGCGTCTGTAGTATCCTGCCAATCCTAAGAAACTCCTTATTTCTGAAACTGTAGTCGGTCTAGGCCACTTAGTCACTGCCTCTATCTTCACTGGATCAACTTTAAATCTTTCTCCTGAAAGGACATGGCCTAAGAAGTTTACTTGGTCCAACCAAAACTCGCATTTACTGAGCTTACCGTAAAGTCCGTTCTCTCGAAGCGTCTGCAAAGCTATCCTTAAGTGGTTCTCGTGCTCGTATTCATCCCTTGAGTAGATCAATATGTCATCAATGAACATTATCACATACTTATCTAGATATGGCATGAAGATCCTTTGCATAAGGTCCATAAATGCTGAGGGTGCATTCGTAAGACCAAATGGCATGACTATGAACTCGTAATGTCCATACCTAGTGCTGAATGCCGTTTTTGGGATATCATTTTCATTAACTTTTAACTGATGATAGCCTGACCTCAAGTCTATCTTAGAAAAGACCTTCTTCCCCTGAAGTTGATTAAACATGTCATCTATCCTCAGAAGTGGATACTTATTCTTGATGGTCAACTTATTCAACTCTCTGTAGTCAATACACATCCTCATACTACCGTCCTTCTTCTTCGTGAACAAAACTGGAGCTCCCTAAGGTGATGTACTAGGCCGGATTATCTTTTCTCTAACATGTCAGCCAACTGCTCCTTCAACTCTACTAACTCGGCTGAGGCCATCCTGTACGGTGCCTTAGCTACTGTTTTTGCTCCAGGAACTGAGTCTATAATGAAATCAATCACTTTGTCCGCATATCTCCGGGTAAATCTTCGAAAACACATCTAGATATTCACTTACTATTGGAATATCTTTAAGTTCTGTGTTTCCCTTAGCCGTGTCCATCGCAAAGAACAACAACACATCGCATCCTTCTTGCACGGCCTTAGCCGCTCTAAGGGCCAAAATGATGGGATAACGTCGCACCTTTGAATACTTAACGTTTCCTTGATAGATGATAGGGGTCTTTCCTGGTTCCCTAAAGGTCACTTTCTTGTCCTTGTAATCTAAGTGCACGTTGTTCTCTGACAACCAATCTATACCCAAGATTACATCAAATCCTAAAAAGTCCAGAACCACCAAGTCTGACTCACACTTGTATTTACCGACCTGGATCTAACAACGAGGAATCATCTTATCAACCAGAGAAGTTTATCCTAACTTTGTCATTATCAAAATAGATTTTCTTAACTTTCCAAAAGGCCTCCTAAGTTGCTCGGCTACTTTTACTAACACAAACGTGTTTGAAGCGCCGGTGTCAAATAAAGCAGATACAGGTAAACTCCCTACTAGTATAGCTACTAGCAAGTATGTAAACAAGTATTTCAAACAACAAGACGATATCTCAAACAAGTAAAAAAACTCAACCAAAATCACTTAAGGTACCTGTCACGACTCCGCCCTCAGTATCATAAACAGCTGCATCTATCGAAAACACTCTACTGGAACCAGTTGCCTTGCCTTTCCCCGCAGGGGGTTTAGATGCTACTGGTGCTGAAACCTGATTTTCCATTCTCTGTGGACAATCCCTGGCCAAGTGTGTGGTGTTATCACAGATGAAACAAGCTCCCATGCCTAGACGACACTCTTATGCATGTGACCTGTTACACTTGGGGCACTTGGGCGGCGGTGCCGTGCCCGGAACTGGTGCGGCTCTCCTTGGTCTCTGGGACGGTCCTTGTCTTTGTCCTTGATTGGAAATCAAAGGCCTCTTTACCACTTTCTCTGAAGACTTTGGGTTATGCTCCTCAATCTCTAGACACGTGTTCAGTAGCTTCTTCATAGTCTTCGGCTTTTTGCCCACTAACTGATCCATGATGTCCTTGGACAACCCCTGTGTGAACCGTGATACTCTATCCGCTTCTGTGGCCATAGATGTAGGCATGTACTTTCCCAACTCATGAATACGCTCTTGGTATTTCATGATGGTTATACCTCCGGAGCGAAGTTTATCGAACTCTCTTTCCTTTGCCGACCTGCAGGCTTTGCCGGGAAAACTCATCCATGAACTCGGCCTGGAACCTATCCCAATTGTTGATCTTGCCCCTCGTGTTTTCTATCATATCTGCCCATTCTTGGGCTGCCCCTATCAACATTGAACTTGCCAAGTTGGTCCACTTGTCTCTAGATATTCTCATATGGCCAAAATTCCTCTCCACTGTCCTTAACCATCCATCTTCCTCGTGTTAGGAAATCTATGCGGGAACGCAGCGGAATTCAAAATTTTATTTCCTATCGACCTAAGATCGACTTCGTTTAAGCAATAAACAAATAAGCTAGTAGACGGTGGTTTCCTTGGTTGATCTAAAAGATCGACGCTTTGACCTTCTAAGGAGAGTAGTTCGCATAGAGCCGCCTAAAGTGTTTGGCCTATACCGCTAGTCCACAAGAATAGCCCGCCGGAATCCCATCATGGATTGCTATTGGAACACTCCGGTTGCTAGACCGGCCTTTTTCCCCTCTCTCCAACTCTCTATAGGATGCTCTCTATTTTACACTAGAACAATTATCTCTTGGAATTGTGATGTACCAAAGAGCTTGACACCCACTTCCTATTTATAGGTAGAAGTGGCGCCCCTACTTGGTGTGGAGGAGAAGAAAACCTTTGCCCAATAAAATAAAAAAAATATAATTGAATGATTTATCTCATTTATTATAATATCTTATATTAAATAAATCTAGGATTTTGTCAATATCTTATATTGAATATTTCCAAGATATTGTCAATATCTAATATTGACTATCTTTATTATATTACCATAAATCAATTTACACATGTGTGCATATCTATATATATTAATATTTAATATTAATACATAATATAATGTCAAGAATGACTACATGCACTTTCACGTGTATTAGCACATACACATAAATGCGCGGATACATATATCAATATATATATATATATATATATATATATATATATATATATATATATATATATATATATATATATATAATAAACATGATTAATATAATACTATGATTAATTAATTCACAAAATACATGTGTATCAATATACACAATAATTTCAACATACACATATCTAATATATGTATATTTAATTAATCAACATAATTAATATCTTGTATTTAATTTATTCATAATAAATAAACACCACCATATTAATTTACCACTATAACCTTTATAGTCTCGAGATAAACATTCCTTATTTGGTTATCATCTATAACCACATTTTAATCTGGCTAGATGTTCATATGTGTGACCCGATAGGCTTCCAAATATGTTGGCCGTAGACACAAAGTGCAAATTACGAAAATGCCCTTCATGCCTAACGATCACGGGATAACGTCTAGCAACACACCGTGACCCCCAATCATCGAAAGAGTCAAATGCAATGACTACTACCTTTCATGTGAAACAGTTACCATGTCACTTACAATCCTATCGCTGTAATAATATCCATACGGTCGTTAGTTGAGTGTCAAAACATCAACGACCGTATCTTATAATCTGGATATCAAGCTCTCTCAAACTAACTCATTTACTTCCACTTTGCAAAGATTCACGAGAGTAAGACATTCCTTATAAGAAGGCCCTTTCGGATATTTATCCCTACTGATAGGGTACGCGATTTCTAGATGACCAAACTTGTATACTCCGCATGCTTCAAAGATCACACCCAATCACTACTTGCATGATCGCCCGTGGCTGGGGAAACCTCAATAGTGTCAAAGCATGAAAATCCACACCATGATGCCATGTAGACTCCGGTCCTAAGGATAATTACACAACCGTCACATAGTGTGACACTTATCCGTGTAAGTGGGTCAGTCTAACATACGCATTCTCTGATACACGTCCACGTACAGTCCAAGTGTCTCTACACTTCGATAGACGAGATCTATCCATGTCCTTAAAGATATAAGACATCTAATACATGCTAGTATGTTTGTACTATCAATGTCATGTTTAATAGTACATCAGCCTAGAGACATTTAAGTATCAAACTTGTTAAAGTGATTAGAGATCTCATCAACCATAATCGACTATCATGGTTTCTCTATCACATTTTAATACTAAGGACGTTATCATATAACAATTCATAATTGGTTCTTTAAAAGAACAAATATATGACAACAGAAAAGCCATTTAATCTATGAATAAACATAAAGAAATAGCGTAAATGATCCGACCTGCCGGATCCGGTCCAACCCGATTGGGTTTAGGACACTATTTCAACAATCTCCCACTTGGCCTAAAACCAATCACTTGCACACACAAGACCAAGTTGAACCACAAGAATCTCATGCAATACTCGCAACCAGCCCTAGCCATAAACGGATCGCTATCCGTGGGGACTCAAACTATCTTCATACCATGCTCCAAATGACCAAGTTAAAGGAACCGCCTCAACACACACATGAATCTCCGACGAGACCCTAGTCCTTGCTTCAAGCAATAAATCCACTTACTATATCAGCTCTACAGAAAAAGTGGAAGAACAATCCCGCTGCGCCTCCAAGGCACTACTGTGTTTTGGCCTAGTTGTAGAGTTTACAGTGACCAATAGGCTAGAACATTTCCAGCTCACTGTATCACTTAATCAAAATGACTACAAACCCAGACTGTAGCTCCCACTCGCCTTCATAAGACTCAGGATATACATCTATATATCTACGTTTATTTAATTCCAAGTTTCAATAAACTAGGAAACTTTCCTTAACTTGTTTAAGGATATTCTCGACATCTGCCAGAATCACTTTCATACTTGCTCATGACTCTTCACGAAGTGTGAACCTCTAGCATAACTCTTATGATGGATCTTATTGCGTGAGCAAAGGAACCTTCCATAAGTATCATCTTTCACCTTATGTTTAGGACAAACGTCCTAACATAGATTGATCTTGAGAACACCGGCTAGCAAGATATCCCCATCGCGATCTATGCAAAACATTTTTAGCATCACATCTATATAGGTAAACTATAATCTAAAATCGCTTAAATCTATCGCTATAGATTCCTATTTCTAAAATAAGAACTACTAATCAAGTGCTTTTGTAAAGACCTTGAACTACCAAACATTAATTGGTATCAGACATGGGGTGGCAATTCTTGAGAGAGATATCTAATACCTTACTCAAAAATCGTAACACACTCCCACTACCCATCTTGCACATTGGGCATATCCTTCTTTTACTAAATCAAACTCCTTTGATTATCAAACCAAGAAATCGTCTAGAGAAATTTGTTTGAGTTCATAAATGGATCTTGTGGGCTAACATATCATGTCATCGCTCTATGAACATCGAGCTTTCTACCCAACGCCTTCAACACTTTCATATAGCCATGATACGGTTACACAACAAGCATAGTCTCGAATAGGCTGGGCTCTGCTTTCTGAGGGACATTCCTACAGGTAAGACAGACTAGGTTCATAACCTGGTTGTCATTGATGGAATCTAATTCAGATATTATGGCTCCTGGCCATATCTCTCAATCTTGCCTTTCAAACATTCCTTCATAAGTTGTGAGATATTCATTTTTCAAGATGAACATACCAACAACCTTTTCAGGCCTGAGGTTATCTACAGACTTACAAAACTTTTGTGTGCACTGAGCAGTGTTCTACACCTCATCTCTATGCGGTGTGTGCTCATGTTCCAATGGTTGAATGTATCTTTGAGGTTCTCAAACTCTTTTGAGATCTTATTTACTCCCATTATCACTTTTGGAAGAATCACTTCCTCTAGAAGATGGCATGTTTGAGACAAACACATTTTGCTCCGTGGTCAATTAAGTAAACGTTATCTAGCGTATTTGCTAAGATATTCCACAACGTTGCATATGTCGTACTAGGCTCCAAGCCTTTCTGACTTTGCTTATGACAACTTCAAAACATCGGTTAAGATAGATTCGACATTTTCCTTTTCCATATCTAATATGGAATTTATTCAACCTTTATTCTTTCGAACTCGGTTAAGTATAAGGGCACTATCCTGAAACGGGTAAGGGATACTTCGCATGGCTTGCGTCACACCTTTATCATATAAAGTGTTGTTTCCATTTTGGGAACACAATCTAATTGCGTATCCCAAAGATGGTATCCTTCAAGGGAAGAATCTTATTCCTTTTCAGACGACTTCTGAAACACCCTTGAGTACTAATTGCTTCAATCTAATTGAAGATTAATTCTAAGTAGCTCATCAATCTCATATTCGTACTAGCTCAAACTTTTCGGGCTTTCCGAATTATGCACTTGACTGAGTACTCTTGACTATTTCTAAAAATAGTCGTAGAGATTAATAAACAATTATTTGTGGCATTAATTGTCACAAGCCAACAAACATCGGTATATTTAGGCTTTAGACAATTTTTCTAGATTTACAACCTTTTCATAAAAGGGTATTTTAGTCATCTTTAGATAAGATACGAATTACCCACATGATTCATAACCACATGGTTCAGATGTCATCAAAATGACATTTGATCACACGATTCCCTTCCATAGAGACTATCTCTAGAACGACCACCAAATATTAAGGATAACAGCCATATAAATACTTAGTTGAGATTTCATCACATTCAGTGACCTTTCAACTTTATCGGAATAACATTTATTCTTTACAATTGAATATGTCTACTAAATCCTAACAAGCAACTGAAAACATGTTCTTTATAAGAACCGGCACATAATAACATTTATTTAGTTCCATTATCAGTTTACTAGATCCAGAATATGGTAAGTGTTACAACGTTTGCTTCACCTTCCGTATCTGTATTTAGTCTTTCTAATTTAATCACACTCATATGATATCATATATCTTAGAGTTGACTTTGAACTTAGATAGATTTATCTCAATATACTTTCCTAGAATAGAGACTTCGATAAGTCCTCTATTTTAGCACTTGCCCTAACTTTCCTTTTTAATCCTTTAAGTACTTGAAAAATGTTTCTTATTGTAGTCTTCATAAGACTTAAGAAAGATCACAAGAGCCAAGACTTTAATTTCCTTTCATAAAGAAAATCTAAAGTTTATTAAATATTTTATTTAACCTTTTGAATTATATTCAAAACATTGACTATTTAATTAACCTTTAAGCAATGATAGAATTAAGTCGATACTTAAATCTTACAATTTTGAAACAAATTTTCCAAAATTTGATGTGGTCATTCTTGTCCAACGTTTGAATTAATTGTCATCGTATGACTGAATGATCATCTTGGATCGTATCCAATATATGATTAATTCGTTGAAACTTATTTCAAATGATTCAATCATTAGCTTCCGCTTTCATTAATAATTAAATCATTGGAGTACTGCATCAAATATGTAGTCTCCTTGTCTCTAACTACTATAGCGGGATTGCTCGTGTCATTGCTTATTTTAAAAGGATTAAAATTTCTTAACCAAATTTGAGAACGTTTCTCAAAAGGTAACAGTCATGATTTGGTTTTCCTAATCAAGAATAAAACATAAATATAAAGTTTGCTAAAACTACAACCTAAAATGAAAATAAAAGAGTGTTGTTGTTTATACACGCTAAAATCAAAATGGTCTTTTGGCTTATGATTTTGCTCCCACTAGTCAACTACTCCCAATTGACTTTCAAGAATTTTTCAAAATTCTTTAGTGGCTGGAATCCTATCTAGTTGACTCGATCCCCAACGTGGGCCGATCGACCGGATCAATTTTTGACGGGTAGGTACTTCTTACCAATCGTGTCTAACGCGATTTCCAGTGGTTTGACTAGTCAATTTTTTAACAATTCACATCGTCTATGTGATAGTCAACCTTATGTCTCTAAAATTAGACAGTCCTGACGTGGGCCAATCACCGCAAGATTCTTAGTCGAGTCGTAACCCTAGTATTCGAGATCTCATAACGATCATATCTCGATAATGACGATATACCCAAGGTAGGTCAACTCCCTACGTGGGCCGATCAGTTGGATCCGAACAAGGGCTCTTCACCGCTACTATAATATTGGGAGACACTTTATAACTCGATTTTTGTTGTGGGAGTAATTTTAAATTAATTCACTTAATTAATTTCGAATTATTTCTCTTAATTAATTTATTACGGTCTCATCATGTATATCTATCTCTATAGACATACATCCTACACATTCATCTAGATCGTGCCTAGTTATGCATCTATCGTATCATATAAAACAAATACAAGCACAAAATAAATAAATGCGTAAAGTAACCGGTATGATCATGGACTTTTCCAAGGTGCGGTTTTGAATACAAATCGATTTAAACCGCTGGTCACAATCTAAGCGTATGCAACCGCCAATAGGATCATTAATGCTCCATTCTCCAATGGGATCTTTATTTTCTTCTTTCTTTGGTCTTCATCTTCCGTTCCACTATTGTTACATTTAATCATATCTAATAAAATAAATACGCCCGCCGAACATGGGAGGGGGGGGGGGGGGGGAGCCAACGGGAATGGGATAAATGCAGAAAATAAACTAGGTCACATTCTTCATAACGGCCTAGGACAATTTTTATACCAACAGAAAAATTAAATCATTCACATCTATCCTATCGGTCGAGTCCATGATCAATCGGGGTCCATATAATCATATTATATCAACTATATCTAATCCATACAATAACATCTTATGAAAAAGATAAAATTAAAATTTAACTACTTGCATCTTAATTAATTAATTAACATTTAATCTATTAAATAATTTTACCCAATCAATTAACTAATTAACATTTAATTAATTAAATGATTTTAATCAAAATAAAATTAACGATTAATTTTAAACCGATTTCAATTTTAATTTTAATTAGTTGGAACTATTCCAAAAATAAATCAAAATTAAAATTAGGTCTCTTTTGTTTCTTTCTTTATGATTCTTATTCAAAAGGGATGCTGTTGGTTTCCTAAACCAAAAGACATCTCCCTTGGCCCTTTCTAAAATCAAATATTTTGAAAGGTGCCTAGGTCTATTCCAAACAAAATTTGGAAAGTCCAATATTTTGGTTAATATGCCTGGCCACTTTCCAAAATCAAAATTTTGGAAGTGGCCTAGGTTTTTTTCCAAATCAAATATTTGGAAAGGGCTTAGGCCTATTCCAAACAAAGTTTGGAAAGACCATTATTATTTTTTGTTTGGAAAGACCATTATTATTTTAATGTCATGTGGCATCCCAATGGCCCAAACTATTTGAACCATTGGTTAGGCCACATGACACAACTAAACCAAAGAGGAATTACCAATCACAACTATGAACCATACTGAATCACAAGATACACCAAACAAAATTTAAGAGATCCGCCAGCATTGACCGGTCAACCGACGCCGGCGGCGAAGTTGCCACCCGCCGCCGCCGACCAACCGCTCGAAATCGGCCGAGCACCACCCGATCTGGTTTTTTCTTCTTTTCATGTATCACTTTTACGAATAAAAAATCTTTCATCTTTTAATTATGTGATTTAAACGATAAAATTAACTACACAAAATAACATGCTTATTGCTTAAGCTCAAGCTCGCTCCGATCGATCATTAGAAATCTACGCGGAACGCAGCTGAATTCAAAATTTTATTTCCAATCGACCCAAGATCGACTTCATTTAAGCAATAAACAAATAAGCTAGTAGACGGTGATTACCTTGGTTGACCTAAAAGATCGACGCTTTGATCGTCTAAGGAGAGTAGTTATGCATAGGGTCGACCAAGTGTTCGGCCTCTACCGTTAGTCCACACGAATAGGCTGCCGGAATCCCATCATGGATTGCTATTGGAAAACTCCGGTTGCTAGACCTGCCTTTTTCCCCTCTCTCCAACTCTCTACAGGATGCTCTATATTTTACACCCACTACCTATTATAGGTAGAAGTGGCGCCCCTACTTGGTGTGGAGGAGAAGAAAACATTTTCCCAATAAAATAAGAAAAATATAATAGATTGATTATCACATTTATTATAATATCTTATATTAAATAAATCTAGGATATTGTCCATACCTTATATTGAATATTTCCAAGATATTGTCGATATCTAATATTGACTATCTTTATTATATTACCATAAATCAATTTATGTGTGCAAATCTATATATATTAATATTTAATATTAATACATAATATATTGTCAAGAATGACTACATACACTTTCACGTGTATTAGCACATACACATAAATGTGCGCATACATATATCAAAATATATATATATATATATATATATATATATATATATATATATATATATATTATGAGTATGATTAATATAATACAATGATTAATTAATTCATAAAATACATGTGTATCAATATACACAATAATTTCGACATACACATATATAATATATGTATATTTAATTAATCAACATAATTAATATCTTGTATTTAATTTATTCAAAATAAATAAACACCACCATATTAATTTACCACTATAACCTTTATAGTCTCGAGATAAACTTTCCTTTTTTGGTTATCATCTATAACAACATTTTAATCCGGCTAGATGTTCATATGTGTGTGACCCGATAGGCTTCCGAATATGTTGGTCGTAGACACAAAGTGCAAATTACGAAAATGCCTTTCATTCCAAACGATCACGGGATAGTATCTTGCAACACACCGTGACCCCCAATCATCGGAAGAGTCAAATGCAATGACTACTACCTTTCATGTAAAACAGTTACCGTGTAACTTACAATCTTATCGTTGTAATAATATCCATACGGTCGTTAGTCGAGTGTCAAAACATCAACGACCATATCTTATAATCTGGATATCAAGCTCTCTCAAAGTAACTCATTTACTTCCACTTTGCAAAGATTCACGAGAGTAAGACATTCCTTATAAGAAGGCCCTTTCGGATATTTATCCCTACTGATAGGGTACGCGATTTCTAGATGACCAAACTTGTATACTCCGCATGCTTCAGTATCACACCCAATCACTACTGCATGATCGCCCCGTGGCTAGGGGAAACCTCAATAGTGTCAAAGCATGAAAATCCACACCATGATGCCATGTAGACTCCGGTCCTAAGGATAATTACACAACCGTCACATAGTGTGACACTTATCCGTGTAAGTGGGTCAGTCTAACATATGCATTCTCTAATACACGTCCACGTACAGTCCAAGTGTCTCTACACTTCGATAGACGAGATCTATCTGTAATATCCCGAATTTTTTCGACTTCTTAATTTATTGGTAAAGGGATTCAAATAAGGATTTATCAATAATTAAGAAGGGATTCTATAATTATTTTATAATTCCTTAATTTTAACCCCTACCTTGGAAATTAAAAGACTTTTTACTTCCTTTCCTTTCTTCCCCAAAAACACGTGAAACCTTTTTCCCCCTAGCCGCCGTCGCCCTCCTTGTGAAGAGAAGGAGAGAAATCTCTCCTTCGTGTTAAGGATTGATTGCTGCCGTCGTCGTTGTCGTCGGTAAGGGTTGTCTTCTTTTCTTTCTTTCTACAATTGAGATGACGATCGGCCGCCAAAGGCCATGGCCGATCCACACATGCGTGTGAGGGAGGGAGGATGTTGTTTTGGGTTGTTTTTCTTTATTTCATTGGAATTGTGTTGTAATTTTAGTGCCTTTCCTTCCACCTATAGATATAGATTCGAGCTTCGTTGAGGAACGGTTCTAACTTAGTAAGGGCTTTCAGAAACGCAGCAATTCCGGTAAGAATATTTCTATGTTTTGCTGTCAAGTTTTATTTAAGGGTGTCTACGCTTGGTTGTCCTGTTTCGGGGATGTTATACGTTCATAATATTGTGTTTTTGCGTTGGTTAAAATCTATAGTTGGCATCATACTTTTGTATGGAGATTTCTGAGCTTAAAATGTTGTTTTTGCTGCTGCTTTGTTGAGAAACGGCTCAGGAATCGCGTGTAGAATTGTTAGGGTTCGAGATGAAACCCAGGTGGACGGGCGTCTGCCTTGATTTCAGTTCAGACGAGCGTCTGGGTTACCTGGACGGACGTCTGAGGGGTTGTTTTACATTCAGGATCTAACTCCGTTAGAGTGGACGGGCGTCTGGGTTTTACGGGGGCGCGTGCGCCTGAAGTAATTTTTCCTTAGACGAGCGTCACAGGTTACACGGACGGACGTCTGAGAAACTATTTACATTCGATCTATCTAACTCATAAAGTGGACGGGCGTCTGGACATTCTCGGCGGGCGCGTCGATATCTTGGACGGGCGTCCAGCGGAGTACTGGGACGGGCGTCCGGTCTCCCAAACGGGCGTCTAGTCTATGTTGTCTTCCTTCTTTGGTAACTGTGGTTCAATCTTATGAATTAATTTTGGGAGTCATGTCTTGACGGGTCAGGGGTATTGACCTCACTGTGGGAACTTGGATTTTAGGCATTGAGGTTTGTAGACCTATAGTGGTTGGGCCGGATAGGGTAACACTTAAAGCCGGGAACCCGGGAAGGTTTCCTTACGACTTCAATGACCTTAGCGTATTTGGGGAGTTGCAGACATTGGTATGGTCGGGCCGGATAGGGTAGCACCCGAACCCGGGAACCCGGGAAGGTTTCCTTGCACCCCAGTATGCGATGGTCCATTCAATTAATGGTACCATTGGATGACCTTTAGGATCCTCCTCTATAGGGTTTACCCTTTTGAGGGATGTGCACATTCGGGACCTTTAGGTGGATAGTTGTGATGTATGATATCCGTTATGGATTGGTCGTAACTTTTATAGATTGGTTGGGTCCTTCATAAATTGGTGGTACTTTTCATGGGTTGGTTCTACCTTATATATACTAGATTTATTCTTACTCAACTTTATAGTTGACGGTTTTGCTTTCGTCTGACCCTGCTATGATCCATTTATGGGGAGCAGATTCTTAGCAGGTACTTCTATGGATGTTTGGTTGTTGCTGGGAGGTCGCGGGGTTTGAGAGCGACGTAGTCGCAGTCACATGTTTTCTACATTATTTGGAATTCTAAATTTTAAAGATTTGGACGTTCCGCATAATTTCATTTTCTTCTGGATATTTGTATTCACTTTAATACTTTCTTTTAAAATAATGAATGGTGAATGTTTATTTTCTTTCTGTTGTGGAATGTTGCATGTGACCAATACCGGCGGCCGACGGGATTGGAAACCGGGGTGTTACAAAGTGGTATCAGAGACGTTCGACTCCAGGACCACCACCTAAAATGAACCTTAAGAATAAATTCACTAAAATAAGCACAGTGAGGATGTGTGGGGTAGGTATTGAGTTCTATGTAGGGAAGGTACGGTAAGTTCTGATGTATGTGGAAATGTGGCTGTGTGTTACAATTAATTTGGACAGTAAGTGTTAGCATATGTGAAATGTTCTGTGGCATGATATAGGTGATAATTGAATACATGATTGTTTACTTTTGTAGTTTTAGCTATGCCTCCTAGGAATGGAAATGAGAGGGACCAGCTGATTGATCAGTTGGTTAAGATGAATCAAGACTGATTCAGCGGTCAACAAGGCGACGGAGAGGATCGTTCTCAGGGGTCAACCACCGGCATGACTAGGGCCGTGAGTCAGCAGAGGCCTAGTCAGTACAATGGTAAGGGAGATCCTAAGGGACTCGAGCGGTGGATTAGAGAGTTTGAGAAGATATTCACCACTCTAGGCTGTCCAGAGGAACTGAAGGTCGACCAAGCCGCTTTCTACTTGGTTGACAGGGCTGATTTGTGGTGGGGTGCTAATAAAGATCGGTTGGCTCAGACTGAAAATGAGCAAGGGGAATCGGTAGTGGTACCACTGAACTGGACCGAGTTTAAACAGGAGCTGAGGCGTGAATTCTTTCCCGAATCTAAGCGGAAAGAGCTGCGGGTTGAGTTCGATAATCTCCGACAGGGGGATATGACTGTTCAGGAATATTATGAGAAGTTTGTCGACTTGGCAGTTTATGCACCTGAGCTAGTGCCGACTGAAGAGGCCAAGATGGTGAAGTTTGAGCAACACTTAGATTTAGCGATCCGGGATCATATGGGGTCAAGCAGAGGCTTCACGAGCTTAAAAGAGATGTGTGAAGTAGCATGCAGCATTGAAAGAATTCGGGGAGAGGTTAAAGCGGCATATGCTTCTAACAAGAGGAAGAGTGTCTCTGAGGACAATCAGGGGCAGCAAAAACGCAGTAATTCTGGGAATCCTCCAGTACGACCCTCTTTTTCGGCAAATTCCCACGTTACCAGAGGCGGTGGTGGTCACCCAATGAGAGGTAACTCTCGGGGTTTAGTCGGCCACGGTTATCATCATCAAGCGGTGTCGTGAAACCATCCGGGTACAGATTGTTTAGGTGCACAAGTTCAGTGTCACAACTGCGGGAAGTTTGGACATAGACGGTTTGAGTGTTTTGCGGCTCCAACACCTGCCGGGTCGGCATCGGTTACGGGAAGCAACATGCGTGGAGCTCCAAGGGGTAACACGGGAAACGTGAGTAGGGGTAGCCAACAAAGAGAGTAGTACCGCGCAGAGCCGACGAGGGTACACCTACGGCCACCGGTGGAAACAGAACCGACCATCGTGGTCGGCCAAAGACATCCAGGAGGCGCAGGAGTAAATCGGTGGGAAATTATTCGACCAAGCGCAGAGGAGGCCGATCAGAGCAACCACGTAGTGACGGGTAATTTTCTGGTTAACTCACTTTTATCCTACGTACTTTTTGATTCGGGTGCGTCATGTTCCTTTATAGCGAGTTCGCATGTTTTGAGGTCGGGTCTAGCTACTTTCGAGGTGATTAACAGTGAGTTTATGCAACCGTCGGGAGAGTTAGTGCCATGTTCTAAGTTGTATAGAGACGTGCCGTTAGTGATTATGGGAGTCAACTTGTCGGTTGACTTGATCGAGTTCCCCCTCGAGAACTTCGACGTTATCTTGGGTATGGATTGGTTGAACCGGCATAAAGCCAAAATTGACTGTGAGCAGAAGAAGGTGACTTTGAGAGGCCCTAAAGGGGTGCGAGTATCTTACAAGGGGTTTGTGAATAAACCCAATGTGAAGATCATTTCAGTGGTGACGTTGAGATCTCTCGTCAAGAAAGGGTACCCGTTGTTTATGTGTCACGTACATGATGTAAGCACAGGGGGTCCTAAACTAACGGACATCGATGTAGTCCGTGATTTTGAGGATGTATTCCCGGATGAGATACCAGGTATGCCACCCAGAGGGAGGTAGAATTTGCAGTGGAGTTGATGCCCGGGACCAGACCGATATCGAAAGCACCATATCGTATGGCACCTAAAGAATTAGCGGAACTGAAGGTACAATTGGAAGAACTGCTTGATAAGGGGTACATCCGACCGAGTGTGTCACCGTGGGGAGCACCGGTGTTGTTTGTGAAGAAGAAGGATGGTAGTATGCGGCTGTGTATTGATTACCGGGAGCTGAACAACGTCACAGTGAAGAACAAGTATCCGTTACCAAGGATCGATGACTTGTTCGATCAACTACGGGGGGCAGGTATTTTCTCGAAGATTGATTTGCGATCAGGGTATCACCAATTTCGGGGTAGCGGATGCGGATATCCCAAAGACCGCATTTCGTGCTGTGCACGGACATTACGAATTCACGGTCATGCCTTTCGGATTGACCAACGCACGCGCAGCGAGCTTCATGGATTTGATGAACCGGGTATTCAGACCCTACTTGGACCAGTTTGTAGTAGTCTTTATTGACGACATCCTGGTCTACTCTAAGACTAAGGAAGAACATGCCGAGCACCTGAGACTCGTACTGCAGATTTTACGGGAAAAACAACTGTATGCGAAACTGTCGAAATGTGAATTCTAGTTGGAAAGAGTGGCATTCTTGGGGCATGTTGTCTCGAAAGACGGTGTATCCGTTGACTGAGCAAGATAGAGGCGTGATTTGAGATGGCCAACACCTAAGAATGTTGCGGAAATTCGAAGCTTCTTGGGTTTGGCTGGATATTACCGAAGATTTGTAAAGGACTTTTCCAAGATTGCGAGGCCGATGACTGTATTAATGAAGAAAGAGAACCGGTTTAAGTGGGATGAAAGCTGTGAGGGGGCGTTCCAACTGCTTAAGGAACGGTTGACTACAGCTCCTATTTTAGCACTACCAGAGGGTAATGAGGACATTGAGGTTTATACCGATGCGTCGGATAATGGTCTGGGTTGCGTACTGATGCAACGGAGGCGAGTGATCGCATTTTCATCGAGGCAGCTGAAACCATAGGAGAGTAACTACCCGACTCACGACTTAGAGTTGGCAGCTGTGGTTTTCGCATTGAAGATATGGCGACACTATTTGTATTGAATAACTTTCAAGGTGTTTTCAGATCACAAGAGTCTGAAGTACATATTTACACAGAAAGAGCTCAATATGCGTCAGAGGCGTTGGTTGGAGTTAATTAAAGATTATGACATGGAGGTCCAATACCACGAAGGGAAGGCCAATGTAGTGGCGGACGCTTTGAGTCGGAAATCGATTCATTCCTTGTGCGAGGAAGTAGCTCGGATCGATTAAGTGAGAAGAGTTGGACCGCATGGACATTTGTGTCATCCGTAAAGGCGGAGATAAAAGCAACTTCGTCTTGCAACCCGAATTATACGCTGAGATCCGGGTGAGACAAGTGGGGGACAAGGTGATTGAAGCAAAGAAGGCCAAGATTGGTACAGATGGTGCAGCTGATTTTACATGGCACGAGGATGGCAGTATCCGGTTTAAGGGTCGGTGGTGTGTACCAGCCGACGAAGAACTCAAGAGGCGGGTCTTGAGTGAGGCTCATAGTACGCCTTATTCGGTTCATCCGGGAGGAGACAAACTGTATAAAGATCTCAAGAAAACCTTTTGGTGGCCCAATATGAAACGCCGAAGCAGCGCGGATTTGTGTCGGTGCTTGACTTGTCGAAAGATCAAGATTGAACATCGACGCCACAGTGGTATGCTGCGCAGCCGTTGGATGTGCCGGTTTGGAAGTGGGATTCCATCTCCATGGATTTTGTATGCGGACTACCGAGGAGCCCTAAAGGGAATAACATGATTTGGGTCGTTGTGGATAGATCGACTAAAGCGGCGCATTTCATTCGATGAAAGACACTTGGAGTAAGACGGAGTTGGCTATGGCATACCGGAGAAATATTGTGAGACTACATGGGATACCCAAAGAAGATTGTGTCGATAGAGATGCGAGATTCATATCTCGGTTTTGGCAGAGCTACAGCAGCCTTGGGGGCGGAACTACGGATGAGTACAGACTTTTCACCCCCGCTACCGATGGTCGACGGAGAGGACCATACAAATTTTGGAAGACATGCTTTGGGAATGTGTATTAGAATTCAAAGGCTCTTGGGAGGAAAAGCTCGATCTTATTGAGTTTTCATACAACAACAAATACTACCATGCCAAGATTCGGATGGCACCTTTTGAGGCACTTTATGGTAGGAAGTGCAAGAGTCCGGTTTGTTGGGACGATTCGTCCGAGGCGTTGATTTTAGGACCGCAGATGATCGAAGATACGATTAAGCAGTGCGTATAATCCGAGAAAGATGAAGGCTGCCAGATATAGGCGTAAGAGTTATGCAGACTTACACCGCCGGATATAGAGTTCGCCGTGGGCGATAAAGTATTGCTACGAGTATCACCAACCGTGAGGAGTGATGCGTTTTGGCAAAAGGGAAGTTGAGTCCCAAGTGCGTGGGGCCATATGAGGTCTTGGACCGCATAGGTGAAGTGGCATATCGACTAGCTTTGCCACCGGCGTTGGATAAAGTGCATAACGTGTTCCATGTATCTCAATTGCTCAAGTACGTGAGTGATCCTTCTCACGTGATCGAACCGGAGGTGGTTGAGCTAGATCAGTCCTTGACTTACGAGGAGGTACCGGTGCATATATTAGATACCAAAGCACGGAAAACAAGGGACGTGAGGTTAGCATCGTCAAGGTCTTATGGTTCAACCATGCCACCGAGGAGGCGACATGGGAAGTCGAGGATGCTATGCGACAGAAGTACCCGCATTTGTTCTCTTAAGGTACGCAATTCTCAAGCCTTGTAAGTAAAATTCATTTGCTTATCTTCGGGGACGAAGGGTGTTTTAAGGGGGAGTGGAGCAACGCCCGGTACGAACCCGAACTTCGAGGACGAAGTTTTGTCTTAAGGGGGGAAGGATGTAATATCCTGAATTTTTTCGACTTCTTAATTTATTGGTAAAGGGATTCAAATAAGGATTTATCAATAATTAAGAAGGGATTCTATAATTATTTTATAATTCCTTAATTTTAACCCCTACCTTGGCAATTAAAAGACTTTTTACTTCCTTTCCTTTCTTCCCCAAAAACACGTGAAACCTTTTTCCCCTAGCCGCCGTCGCCCTCCTTGTGAAGAGAAGGAGAGAAATCTCTCCTTCATGTTAAGGATTGATTGCTGCCGTCGTCGTTGTCGTCGGTAAGGGTTGTCTTCTTTTCTTTCTTTCTACAATTCGAGCATGACGATCGGCCGGCCAAAGGCCATGGCCGATCCACACATGCGTGTGAGGGAGGGAGGATGTCGTTTTGGGTTGTTTTTCTTTATTTCATTGGAATTGTGTTGTAATTTTAGTGCCTTTTGCTTCCACCTATAGATATAGATTCGAGCTTCGTTGAGGAACGGTTCTAACTTAGTAAGGGCTTTCAGAAACGCAGCAATTCCGGTAAGAATATTTCTATGTTTTGCTGTCAAGTTTTATTTAAGGGTGTCTACGCTTGGTTGTCCTGTTTCGGGGATGTTATACGTTCATAATATTGTGTTTTTGCGTTGGTTAAAATCTATAGTTGGCATGATACTTTTGTATGGAGATTTCTGAGCTTAAAATGTTGTTTTTGCTGCTGCTTTGTTGAGAAACGGCTCAGGAATCGCGTGTAGAATTGTTAGGGTTCGAGATGAAACCCAGGTGGACGGGCGCGTCAGGCCCTCTGACGCGGCGCCTGCTTTGATTTCGCCGACGAGCGTCTGGGGTTACTCGGACGGACGTCTGGAGGGTTGTTTTACATTCGTGATCTAACTCCGTTAGAGTGGACGGGCGCCTCGCCTCGGGTAATTTTTCCTTGACGAAGCGCCTGGGGGTTACCTCGGACGGACGCCTGGGGGTTATTTTACATTCGTGATCTAACTCATTAAAGTGGACGGGCGCCTGGACATTCTGGACGGGCGTCTGATATCTTGGACGGGCGTCCATCGGAGTACTGGGACGGGCGTCCGGTCTCCCAAACGGGCGTCTAGTCTATGTTGTCTTCCTTCTTTGGTAACTGTGGTTCAATCTTATGAATTAATTTTGGGAGTCATGTCTTGACGGGTCAGGGGTATTGACCTCACTGTGGGAACTTGGATTTTAGGCATTGAGGTTTGTAGACCTATAATGGTTGGGCCGGATAGGGTAACACCCAAAGCCGGGAACCCGGGAAGGTTTCCTTACGACTTCAATGACCTTAGCGTATTTGGGAAGTTGCAGACATTGGTATGGTCGGGCCGGATAGGTTAGCACCCGAAGCCGGGAACCCGGGAAGGTTTCCTTACACCCCAGTATGCGATGGTCCATTCAATTAATGGTACCATTGGATGACCTTTAGGATCCTCCTCTATAGGGTTTACCCTTTTGAGGGATGTGCACATTCGGGACCTTTAGGTGGATAGTTGTGATGTATGATATCCGTTATGGATTGGTCGTAACTTTTGTAGATTGGTTGGGTCCTTCATAAATTGGTGGTACTTTTCATGGGTTGGTTCTACCTTATATATACTAGATTTATTCTTACTCAACTTTATAGTTGATGGACCCCTCAAAAAAAAAACTTTATAGTTGACGGTTTTGCTTTCGTTTGACCCTGCTATGATCCATTTATGGGGAGCAGAGTCTTAGCAGGTACTTCTATGGATGTTTGCTTGTTGCTGGGAGGTCGCGGGGTTTGAGAGCCACGTAGTCGCAGTCACATGTTTTCTACATTATTTGGAATTCTAAATTTTAAAGATTTGGACGTTCCGCATAATTTCATTTTCTTCTGGATATTTGTATTCACTTTAATACTTTCTTTTAAAATAATGAATGGTGAATGTTTATTTTCTTTCTGTTGTGGAATGTTGCATGTTACCGCCACGACTGGGTGTCGTGATGAGTGGCACTACAGTGACCAATACCGGCGGCCGACGGGATTGGAAACCGGGGTGTTACACTATCCCTGCCCTTAAAGATAGAAGACATCTAATACGTGCTAGTCTGTTTGTACTATCAATGTCCTGTTTAATAGTACATCAGCCTAGAGACATTTAAGTATCAAACTTGTTAAAGTGATTAGAGATCTCATCAACCATAATCGCCTATCATGGTTTCTCTATCACAGTTTAATACTAAGAACGTTATCATATAACAATTCATAATTGGTTCTTTAAAAGAACAAATATACGACAACAGAAAAGCCATTTAATCTATGTATAAACATAAACAAATAGTAGAAATGATCCGACCCGGTCGGTTCCGGTCCAACCCCATTTGGGTTTAGGACACTATTTCAACACCTCAGTGGTAACAGTCCTGCATTAAAATGTGCTATACCTGCTTTCTTAACGTCCATGTAACGTCTAACTTCCTCACGCTCCCCATCAGCAGAAAGGGTAGGGGTTTGGGGTGTAGGTTGTAGGTTAGGCCCTCTAGGTGTACGATACGACTGAGATACTGGAGGTGGTGCTAGTGGTGTGGCCTGTGTTAAAGGTAAGTGAGCTCCTGGCTGATGTGGTGGTGCGTATGACCCTGGTACTGTGTGTGGCATAGATAACTGGGGACAAGAAGTCTGTGGAGGATATGTAGCTTGTGTAGGGTAGGCATATGGTGGTGGTGGTGGATAGTATTGAGGTGGTGGATAGTATTGAGGTTGTGGATAGTACTGGGATGTTTGTGGGTAGTATTGTGGCTATTGTGGGTAATGTTTTGGTGGTTAGGGGTACATTTTATAGAAGGATGGGACAACAGACGGTTGTGGGGTGTAGCTTAGAGGTGGATAAAACGTGGGGTGTGGCATGTGGGATGACGGGTGTGTGGACATGAAAGTGGATGCGTTTAAGGATGTGGGAGGTGGTGGTGGTAGGGAAAGGTAATCTCTCCTACGTTGATAGTGGTAGTAGTAATGTTGATGAAGTCAACGTGGTTGTCCTTCCAGTAGTAGCATGAACCAAAAGGGTATTATCCGCTGAAGTTTGTTCCGGTGGGTCTTCATCATCACTGTCTACCTATGGTCCTACAGTTACCTGTTCCAATCCTTCCGTAACAACAACACCCTGACTCGCATATAGTCCTTCTGTAGTAGCAACACCTTGACCCATCTGCAAAGCCCCCGTACCAGTGATACCTAGACTTGTTTATCCCTCAGACGAAGTACTAGTGGTCCTTGTGGCTCTCTTAGTCATCTGTCAAGAGAAAGGGATCAACTAAGCTGGTATAATAAATTATAAAAATACATCTTAAACTACGATCTTAGACGTAAGATAGGAACTTTCGCTCTAATACCAACTGTGATGCCCCGTTCCGGATACCGAGTACTTATCCGTCATGAATGCCCGACATGTACATATTAACTTTTAATAAATCAAAATTAACATATACATAAGCCTCGTAACAATGAATCAGAGTAAAAGCTGAATAAACAAAATCTAAAGATTACTTGGAATAGAAAGTCAAACGACAATCAGAAGGATCAACAAGTCCTAAAATCTACGTCTAGGAAAACGAAACGACAAAACAATGAAATAAATGTTGTTTACATTATTACATCCTCAATAAATACAAAGATACGAACATGTCGTCTCTCAAAACTGTATAAAAGAATGGCATAAAAGAAAAAATGTCCATCCTTTGGAGCTTAAACCTTAGCTCAATCATTACCGTCATCGTATCCGTACTCATCGTCGTCTTGATAATCACCTTCTCGGGTGGGAACAAAGAAAGAAAAGGTTTAAGTACTTACGTACTTAGTAAAGGGTAGAAGAAACGGCTACATACAATATATAAGAGATATATACCACATATAACAATTAAATCCTACAATCTTTACCATATAGGTTGCATTGAGATCTCTCTCACCCTCTACAAGATCATATAGTTTAACCTCTCACACATATGTTTGATACACCAATATCAAAGGACACTGTGCATGGCGAGAATGCACCGAGACATATTAAGCACCTCTTAAGGGGGCATGGACTTAGGTCTCCATGTGGGAAGTTACACAATGTCCCCTGACACATAACTCAAAAGGGTTGCAAGGTTCCCATGCTTCGATTTAGAAACGTGCCTTACCAATGATATTGACGTTTAGCTTTTAGACAACCACATATGTATTTACGAGTTAAGTTCTAACCACCTTGTTCATTCACGTGTCGTGCTCCTTAGGGACTTCTAGTCCTAGACAACTAGTTACGCTACCTAGCACGTTGTAAAAGAATCATTGACTACTAAGTCAATGTCCCAAAAGGTCTAAACAAAGCCTTTCGGTGCTCCCACATTCTCCCCACAGAGGGTCTCAGTTGTGGTGCGATTTGATACCAAGGCTACCATAAGTCGATGTTAGACATTGTAAAATAACATGGAATGCCATCATAGGCATGCAAACCAATTAAACCATCATAAAAAGCATGAAAAGGGAAAACTTGGTGAATGCGCACGCACCCTGTGTGCTGAAGTCCAAACTTACATCCTGTTTATGCAATGCTCACGCATTGGCCATTCTGGAGCATCCAGTTCATAATCTGGGGCACAATGCGCCCGCATTCTATTCAATGAGCATGCATTGATCGATCCGGCCTCAATCCCAATTTTAGGTCTCTCAATGCGCACACATTGTTTGGGATGCACACGCATTGACGGGCGGAAGTTTGAAATTTGTCCGCTTCGGTCCGTACCTCATTCGATCATTTCCAACCTTATTCCTCCTCAAAACTCTGCACTTTTATCAACATTAAACGCACACAAAACACCGTTTAAGAACACCCTTACCTTTGATCTTTTGTGAGCAAAACGAAATCAAAAGATTGTAAAAGCTTGAAATCCTCAACACCAAACCCTTCTACGATTCACCTACGATAATCAAATACGAGCTACGATTAGACAACTCCCCAACTCAAAATGCAGACAAACCTCAAGAACACAGAAATCCAACTAGGGCTAAAAAGGGATTCTTACCGTTTAACAAACCGTTTGTATAGAAACGATCCTCTCCTCATGGTTATCAAAATATTCTACTATCATCTCGCAAAAAACTCCACCGATCACCTTTGACTTTGGAGATTGCGTTCTCTCCTTTTTTCTCCTCTCGATCGTGTCGCCTCTCTCCTCTCAGAATTCAGAAACTGATGTAATGACTAATTCTGATTAATTAGGGAGTTATTTCCTTATATACTCCTTAATTAATTCCCATTAATAATTAATTAAAATCCTTTTAATTAAAACAACTTAGTATAATATAAAATAGAAAAATAAATATATTTCTCCTTTTGCAATTATACCCTTCTTGGATTTTCGGGGTTTAACAATAGAAAAACAGAATTACACATATTAAATAAATGAGTTATATTACGTGAATTATATAAAAAAAATTAAAAAAATAAAAAAAATAAGAAGGCAGGTAGTATTGTACTTTGTATATCAAAAACATCAAATGCTAAATTTGATGACTTCAATCAAGATGATGCCATGATGGGGCATGGTGCAGTATCGGCGGGAAAAGAAAATAACGAAGATGATCCAGTCAGCGTGCAATACACGGTTATATATTTTGAATTGAGAATAAATTACAGGTATGACAATGCAGAAAATCGTCTGTATATAAATTCAAGCCGTAAAACCCTAATGACTATTAATCAAGATATGAACCCTAAAACAAGATGTAAATGAGGGGTGGTGTATGTGATTTTTAAACTGAGTCTGAGATTATTAAATCTCAAGTTGTCTATGTTTCCTGTGTATTAAACATGAATCAAATCTCTTATAGTTTCTTGAGATTGTTTACATAGAGCACGTCTCATCAATGGCAAGCATGTGCCGTGTCCATTGAGGACTCATTTTCGTATTGGACAAGGATTGTTCCGTGTAACCTACAATTTAGGATATAATCACGGATAGTTTGACAAAGTCTTAATGGCTTGAGATTCTTTCCATGTATCTTATATATTACGCACGTGAGCAATATCGGAAAAGGAAGGCTCTGGCCGACCTGCGTCAAGTCCCTCCAGACCGCCTCGGCTCAGATCGCATGGACCCAAACTTCCCAGTGACCAAGCCGAACTGAGGTGGTTTTGTTTGGGAGAACGGGTAAGACCTTTTACCTAGGGTTCAGATCTTCCCTTAGGCATGAAGTGGGGCTCGTGGCCCGTAATGTTTATATTTCTGTCCTTATTTATTGCTTAACCAATGTAGAGATGACACATGACAAGGCCTAGTTTGACCCTCGCCAAAAGCCCCCCAGATCTGGCGGAGCCACTTGTCGCGACCTTTGTCATCTAAACTTGTAGGATTTTTGATAACTTACTCTTGCCAGGTGGCAATGTTCTGTTATGATGTTGTCATAACTATCCTGGGACTCGAGGCATTGCTGTCAACAACGTTTGAACTGGAACGGTTTTCGAGACGTGCTTGGGGTTTATAACCCCCTTCGTATCAATTGCCTTCTCACCCGTTTTCCCATTACTTATATCAGAAGACCGGAGCAATTGGCCGATTTCTTTCCATTTCACTCTTCATAGTCTTACGAGTAAGCATTTTTTCCTCTTACCTGAATTCTTTGTGTTTTGTTTCATGTCTGTTTCGTCTGAGATTGTATGTAGGCTTTTTGAATTAGACCTAGAATTATGAGAGGCAGTAAATAATGTAGTGTTAGAGAAAATTCCCTGGGTTCCCCATATGTTTCTCCACCTCACATTTCCTGTTCCTCATCTGGAAACTCAGCCTTTGTTTAAGGCTTAAATATTGACAAAGCTTTGGCAAACTTGGCCAGTAGCCATGGGAAGAAATCAACCCTCTCCCAGATCAAAATTAATGATAATTGTATGGAATATGAAGTCGTTCCCTCTTTTAAAACCTGCTTCCCTAAACAACAACTTTTACTGGCCACCGGAAGGGTACTGTGCCGTGTACCAGGCCCAATTCGAGGGTGGTCTGAGGCTTCCCTATGCCCAGCTTACTGTTAGGAAATCACTAGTTTAACGCAGCGGAATTTAAAATTTGATTTCCTTTTTCTAGATCGTTCTTCGTTTAATGCAATAAACACGTTAAGTAGTTTGACGGTTATACCTTAGATGATCTACAAGATCGTCGCTTTGACCGCCAACGGAGAGTAGTTCAATGCGCAAGCCGTCCATGCGTCCGGCCTCTATCGCTAATCCACACGAACCCCTCGCCGGAATCCTCCTTGGATTGCTATCGGAAAAACTCCGGCCGCTGGGATCGACCTTTTCTTCCTCACAAACTCACTATGGAGAGCTCTCTATTTTACACAAGAATTATGAACTCTTGCAATTGTGATGTACAAAAGAGCTTGACACCCACTTCCTTTTTATAGAGGAAGTGGCGCCCCATATGTAGTGTGGAGGAGAAGAAAACCTTTTTCCAATAAAATAAGGAAAATCAATTAGATTGATTTATCTCTTTAATTATAATTCATTTTGTCAATATAACATATTGATTATAATTATCCTATTACCATAAATCTATTTTTCCAAAATCAATTAATATCTTATATTAATATTATGGCAATATTTATTAATTAAAGTGCACAATCCAAGTGTATCTTATACACATAAAAGTGGCGCCCCATTAGTCAACAAATTGACTTCCGGAATATTCTTTAATTAATATAATTTATATATAATTAATATCTTGTATTTTATTTATTCATAATAAATAAATACCACCATATTAATTTACCACTATAACCTTTATAGTCTAGAGACAAACCTTCCTTATTTGGTTATCAACTATAACCGCATTTTAATCCGACTCGATGTTCATATGTGTGTGACCCGATAGGCTTCCGAATATGTTGGCCGTAGACACAAAGTGCAATTTACTAAAATGCCCTTCATACCTAACGATCACGGGATAGCGTCTAGCAACACACCATGACCCCCAATTATCGGAAGAGTCAAAAGCAATGACTACTACCTTTCATGTGAAGCAGTTACCGTGTAACTTACAATCCTATCGCTATAATAATATCCATACGATCGTATCTCGAGTGTCAATACATTGACGATCGTATCTTATAATCTGATATCATGCTCTCTCGAATAACACATTTACTCCCACTTTGCAAAGATTCTCGAGAGCTAGACATTCCTTATAAGAAGGCCATTTCGGATATTCAATCCCAATCATAGGATACGCGATTCCCGGACGACCAATCATGTATACTCCGCATGCTTCAATATCATACCCAATCACTACCGCATGATCGCCCGTGGTTAGAGAAATCTCAATAGTGTCAAAGCATGACAATCCACACCGTGATGCCATGAAGACTCGGTCAAAAGGATAATTACACAACCGCCACATAATGTGACACTTAATGTAAGTGGGTCGGTAACGTCACGCATTCTCTAATACACGCCCACGCATCCCAAGTGTCCCTACACTTCGATAGACGAGATCTATCCCTACCTTCTAAAAGATAGAAGACATCCAATACGTGCTAGTCCGATTATACTATCAATGTCCCATTTGATAATATGTAAGACTAGAGACATTCAAGTACCAATCTTGTTATAGTGATTAGAGATCTCATCAACCATAATCACTATCATGGTTTCTCTATCACAGATTGATACTAGGACGTTACTATATATATGCAACAAATAATATGAAGACAAACAATATATATAATAACATAAGTGCTTTTATTAATCATAATAAAGTTATTACATGAACTAAATAGATCAGAACGACCCGACCGGTCGGATCCGGTCCAACCCGATTGGGTTTAGGACACCTTTCCAACAATCTCCCACTTGGCCTAAAGCCAATCACCCATATGCCTAAGCCCGTGCAAGTGAACATGTTTCTCATGCTTAGCTTGAGACAATGCCTTGGTTAACGGATCAGCTATGTTATCATCCGTGTGGACTTTCTCTATCTTTACATCTCCTCTATCTACTATCTCTCTAATCAAGTGATAGTGCCGTAGCACATGTTTGGACTTCTGATGAGACCTTGGTTCCTTTGACTGAGATATCGCTCCATTATTATCACAGTACAGAGGCACTGGACCTTCAATGGAGGGAACCACACCAAGTTCAGTAATGAACTTCTTCATCCAAACTGCTTCTTTTGCCGCCTCCGAGGCTGCTATGTATTCGGCTTCCGTTGTAGAGTCCGCAGTAGTCTCCTGCTTGGAACTCTTCCAGCTCACTGCTCCGCCGTTAAGCGTGAAAACAAATCCAGATTGCGACTTAAAATCGTCCTTGTCAGTTTGGAAACTGGCATCTGTGTAACCTCGTAATACTAAATCATCGTTCCCGAAACCAGGAACATATCCCTAGTACGCTCTCAAGTACTTAAGGATATTCTTGACAAAGAATCCAGGTGACCATCACCTGGATTGGTGGTACCTACTAGTCATACTAAGAGGGTACGAGACGCGTGCGGTCTTGTGCATAACATGGCATACATGATGGACCCGATTGCCGAAGCATAAGGGACTTTACTCATTTGTGCCCTTCCTCCTCTCGCTTTAGGACTCATTCCTTTGACAGTAGACCCGTGTGACATGGGCAACAATCCTTTCTTGATCGCCCATGCCGAATCTCTTCAAATCTCTTGTCTATGTAGGTGATTGTGATGGACCAAGCAACCTTTTAGATCTATCTCTATAGATCTTTATTCCCGAATATATAGGTGCCTCACCCAAGTCCTTCATTGAGAAGTTCTTGGATAACCAAGCTTTGACTGATTGTAACATAGGCACATCATTCCCTATGAAGCGTATGTCATCCACATAAAGCACTAAGAACACAATGGCACTCCCACTAACCTTCTTGTAAACACAGGCTCATCTTCGTTCTTGATGAAATCAAACTGCTTGATTATCTCATCAAAGCGAAGATTCCAACTCCGAGAAGCTTGCTTTAATCCATAAATGGATCTTTGCGCTTTACACCATCCTGGCGTCATTGGTTGTGAAACCTCAGTCGTGTCATATACACTTCCTCGCAGACAGTTTCCCGTTAAGGAAAGCTGTTTTCACATCCATCTGCCAGATTACGTATTCATGGTATCTTTGCAATAGCAAGCAAAATTCTAATGGATTTTAACATGGCAACAAAGTAGAAGGTTTCATCATAGTCAACTCCTTGTCTTTGCTTATATCCTTTTGCCACCAACCTAGCCTTGTAGGTGGTCACGTTACCGTCCATGTCGGTCTTTCTCTTAAAGACCCATTTACACCCTATGGGAACTATTCCTTCAGCGGATCAACTAAGTTCCAAACTTGGTTGTCTTTCATGGATTCCATTTCGTAATTCATGGCTTCTAGCCATTTCTCTTTGTCATGCCTTAATAGCACTTCCTCATAAGTTCTAGGGTCCTCATCTTCCATGAGATACACGCGATGTACCTTCGGGTTCACGGCATTCCTGGTGGATCTTCGAGGTGCTAGTGTGTCCACGGTAGAGGCCGGTGTCACATCCGTGTGTGGCAAGTCCTCTACTTCCATCAACCGACTATTATCCGTAAGTGGTTCTCGAATTTCTTCAAGATCAATTTTACTCCCACCGACCTATCCGAGAATAAACTCTTTCTCCGTAGTGGCTATCCCGGCAACAAACACCTTTTGTTCCTCAGGATGGTAAAATTGGTACCCTTGGTTTCTAGGATATCCCACAAATAGACATTTGTCGACTGGGCTCTAATTTGTCGGGCATCATCCGCTTCACGTAAGTCGGGCAACCCCAAGGTTTTAGATGACCTAGGCTCGGTTTTCTCTTAGTCCATACCTCGTATGGCGTGTAGAGTCAACCGCCTTTGATGGAACTCGGTTCGAGTGTATAGGATGCGGTTTCTAGAGCATAACCCCAAAATGATTTTGGAAGAATCACAGAGCTCATCATGGATCGCACCATGTCCAACAAGGTGCGGTTCCTCCTCTCGAACACGCCATTCATCTGTGGCGTTCGGGAGGAGTCCATTCAGTAGAATCCCATTCTCCTTCAAATAATCTTGAAACTCTCCATCTAGGTATTCTCCGCCTCGATCGGATCGAAGTGTTTTGATTTCTTTACCTAGTTGTTTCTCCACCTCACTTCGAATTCCTTGAACTTTTCAAGGCTTGATTTAAACTTCATTAAGTATATATAACCATAGCGAGAATGGTCATCGATGAAGGTGATAAAATAAGAGTATCCTCCTTTGGCTTGAATTGACATTGGGCCACACACATCGGTATGTATGAGCTCAAGCAATTCATTGGATCTTATCCTTTGCCCTTTGAAGGGTGACTTTGTCATTTTGCCAAGTAAACAAGCTTCGCATACGTCAAACGATTCGTAATCGAATTGATCCAACATTCCATCTTTATGGAGCTTGGAAATGCGATTCTTATTTATATGGCCAAGTCTACAATGCCATAAGTAGGATTCATTCAAGTCATTTGTTTTGGCTTTCTTGTTATTTATATTAAGAACGTCAACATTCATATCTAATATATAGAGACCATTGCTAAGTATGCCAAGATTACATAAAAGATTCCATCACGTGAAAAGAACAACATTTATTCTCAAACGTAAAAGAAAATCCATCAACATCTAATGCGAAATAGAAATAATGCTCTTCGTAGGCGGGAACAAAATAACAGCTTATTAAGTTCTAGTACTAGCCCACTGGGCAATGAAAGAAAATAAACTCCTACGGCCACATAGCAAAGAACACTTGCTCCATTTCCAACGCGTAGGTCCACCTCTCCTTTCCTCAGATCTCTAGTTCTTCTTAGTGCCTGCATATTCGTACAAATATGAGAACCACAACCAGTATCTAATACCCAGTGGTTAGACTTAGAAGAAGCAATATTGATCTCAATCATAAATATACCTGAAGTCGAAGCATCATAATGCTTCTTCTTGGTACTCAAGAAGCCTTTGCGCTCCTCCAATGTCCGGTCTCACCGCAATGGAAGCAAGCATCCTTGGATTTGTCTTTCGCTATCTTAGGCGTTGGCTTAGGTGTAGCCTTCGCCTTCTTGGACTTCTTTTGGGCTTTTGCCTTGCCCTTGCTTGAAGTGACCAAAGAACACTTGCTTTCCTTCCCTACAAAGTGCCTCAGCAGATCTTTAACATGTTCAATAACTCCGCATGAGAGCAATATATCTTGTTCATGTGATAGTTCATCACGAATCATGCGAGAATGAATCAGGTAGAGATTGCGAGAATCAAGTCAATACTCAATTCGTTCCAATTTGTGGCCCACTTTCCCAAGCCTCTCTATGTACCCGATCATTTTAAGCACGTGTGACCCCACAAAGCGATCCCCATGCCATCTTACAACTAAACAGGGGCCTTGAGACCTCGCACTTCTCTCGGTCTGAGACTGAGAAGCATAAAGTTCCTTCAGGTGGACCATGATAGAGTAGGCGTCCATAGACTCATGTTGTTTCTGCAGTTCAGGTGTCATAGAAGCAAGCATGATACATGTAGCATCAGTACTGTCAGAACAGTGCTTGTTGTACTTCTCGACAACATCTGCAGCCGAACCCTCAGCGGGCTTTTCCGGTAGGGCCTCGTCCAAGACATAGCCAATCTTCTCGTGCCTCAAAACGATTTTGAGGTTTCTTTCCCAATCGAGAAAATTTGTCTCGTCAAGCTTGTTTTCGATGATAAAACGAAGGTTCAATTTGTTTGACATTTTCTACAACAATAAATAAAGATAGAATAAGTAAAGCTCATGTATAAAAAAACCCTAAATTTGCACTTAATAAATCTATAAGGTTTTTACTCCCACTAGCCAACTATTCCCTATTGGCTTTCAAGAAAATAATTCCTTTAGTGGGCAAGATCCCATCGAACTACCCCGACCCCCAACTTTGGCTGATGGGCCGAAAATAATTAAACAGGTGGACAACGATTTGTCGATCGTATCTTATCACGATTCTTGTTGTTTGACCAAATAACTCTTTGACAATATTTCATCTTATGAAATTAGCCAAACCCTTGCCTCTAAAATCCAAACGACCCCGCTTTGGCTGGTGGCCGAGAGAATTCTTAGTCGAGTCTTAACCCCAATATTCATGAGATCTCTTTCGATCATATCTCAATAACGACGATATACCCGAGGTAGGTCAACCCCGCTTTGGTGGTGAGTTGGGTCCGAACAAGGGCTCTTCACCGTCGTTATAATATGGGAGAGCAATTCCGACTTGATTTTTGATGTGGGAATAATTTTAAATTAATTCACTTAATTAATTTGGTTTAATTATGGTCTCATCTACTATGTGCATATTACTACGATATCATATAAAGTAAAACATACACAACATTCCGCGCGCATAAAATAACCGGTATGATCATGGACTTTTCCTGAAGTGCGGTTTGAATACAAAGCGATTTAAACCGCGGGTCACAAACTAAGGGTATCTCGCAACCGCCAATAGGATCTTTATTGTTGTCGCCAATGGGTTCTTTATCTCTCCTTGGTCTTGAACTTTGCTCTCCATTCTTGTTACATAATAAATAATTACACCCGCCGCACACGGGGGAGCTCGAGGAATGGGATAAATGCAAAAGTAAACTAGGTCATGTTCTTCATAACGGCTCAGGACAATTTTTCAAAAACCAACATAAAGAAAACATTCCCATCTATCCTATTGGTCGAGTCCATGATCAATCGGGGTCCATATAATCACATTATATCTACACATCTAATCCATACAATTTTATCTTATGAAAAAGATTAAATTTTAACTTTAACTACTACTACTCATGCGTCTTTATTTTATCACGTCAAATAATTAAATAACTTTTAATTAAATATATGACTTAACCGAAAATTAAAATTAACATTTAATTTTAAATCGATTTCAATTTTAATTAAATTTGAACTATTCAAAAACAAATTAAAATTATAAAGTCTCCTATTTGTTTCCTTTCCAAAACTAAATTTAGCTTAGGCTCTTGCTTTCCAAAATCAAAATTTTGGAAGTGGCTCAAACTAGGCCTATACCAAATCAAATATTTGGAAAGGGCCTAGGCCTATTCCAAATCAAATATTTGGAAAGACCAAATTATTTTAGTCTAGGCCTGGCCACTTTCCAAAATCAAAATTTTGGAAGTGGCTTGAAACATAAACTATTCCAAATCAAATATTTGGAAAGGGCCTAGGCCTATTCCAAATCAAATATTTGGAAAGGCCAAATAGTTTTGGTTTAGGCCTGGCCACTTTCCAAAATCAAAATTTTGGAAGTGGCCTAGGCCTAGGCCTATTCCAAATCAAATATTTGAAAAGGGCCTAGGCCTATTCCAAATCAAAATTTGGAAAGGCCAACATGCCATATGGTTTCCCAATGGTCCAAACTATTTGAACCATTGGTTGGCCATATGACATAACTAAACAAACGAGATATCTATGCACAATAAAATATCACAAAAGCGAAAAGGGTCGATCTCCCCATTGGAAGAGAGAGCGACGACGGACGGCAACCCTAGGGTTACCGCCGCCCGCCGCCGCCGCCGCCCGTAGGGGAGGCGCCGCCATGGCCGGCCCCCCAAGAACCCTAATTAATTTTTGTTTTTTTGTTTTAACGTTTTCGTGATTTAAATCTTGCATCTATCGATTAAATACTACGCTTTTAAATTATGCTTATTGCTTAAGCTCAAAGTCCGGCTCGATACCACCGTTAGAAATCACTAGTTTAACGCAATGAATTTAAAATTTGATTTCCTTTTTCTAGATCGTTCTTCGTTTAATGCAATAAACACGTTAAGTAGTTTGACGGTTATACCTTAGATGATCTACAAGATCGTCGCTTTGACCGCCAACGGAGAGTAGTTCAATCGCAAGCCGCCCACGCGTCCGGCCTCTATCGCTAATCCACACGAACCCCTCGCCGGAATCCTCCTTGATTGCTATCGGAAAAACTCCGGTCGCTAGATCGACCTTTCTCTTCCTCACAAACTCACTATGGAGAGCTCTCTATTTTACACAAGAATTATGAACTCTTGCAATTGTGATGTACAAAAGAGCTTGACACCCACTTCCTTTTATATAGGAAGTGGCGCCCATATGTAGTGTGGAGGAGAAGAAAACCTTTTCCAATAAAATAAGGAAAATCAATTAGATTGATTTATCTCTTTAATTATAATTTATTTTGTCAATATAACATATTGATTATAATTATCCTATTACCATAAATCTATTTTTCCAAAATCAATTAATATCTTATATTAATATTATGGCAATATTTATTAATTAAAGTGCACAATCCAAGTGTATCTTATACACATAAAAGTGGCGCCCATTAGTCAACAAATTGACTTCCGAATATTCTTTAATTAATATAATTTATATATAATTAATATCTTGTATTTTATTTATTCATAATAAATAAATACCACCATATTAATTTACCACTATAACCTTTATAGTCTGTAGACAAACCTTCCTTATTTGGTTATCAACTATAACCGCATTTTAATCCGACTCGATGTTCATATGTGTGTGACCCGATAGGCTTCGAATATGTTGGCGTAGACACAAAGTGCAATTTACTAAAATGCCCTTCATACCTAACGATCACGGGATAGCGTCTAGCAACACACCGTGACCCCCATTATCGGAAGAGTCAAAAGCAATGACTACTACCTTTCATGTGAAGCGATTACCGTGTAACTTACAATCCTATCGCTATAATAATATCCATACGATCGTATCTCGAGTGTCAATACATTGACGATCGTATCTTATAATCTGGATATCATGCTCTCTCGAATAACACATTTACTCCCACTTTGCAAAGATTCTCGAGAGCTAGACATTCCTTATAAGAAGGCCATTTCGGATATTCAATCCCAATCATAGGATACGCGATTCCCGGACGACCAATCATGTATACTCCGCGATGCTTCAATATCATACCCAATCACTACCGCATGATCGCCCGTGGTTAGGAGAAATCTCAATAGTGTCAAAGCATGACAATCCACACCGTGATGCCATGAAGACTCGGTCAAAGGATAATTACACAACCGCCACATAATGTGACACTTAATGTAAGTGGGTCGACCTAACGTCGCATTCTCTAATACACGCCCACGCATGCCCAAGTGTCCCTACACTTCGATAGACGAGATCTATCCCTACCTTCTAAAAGATAGAAGACATCCAATACGTGCTAGTCCGATTATACTATCAATGTCCCATTTGATAATATGTAAGACTAGAGACATTCAAGTACCAATCTTGTTATAGTGATTAGAGATCTCATCAACCATAATCACTATCATGGTTTCTCTATCACGATTGATACTAGGGACGTTACTATATATATGCAACAAATAATATGAAGACAAACAATATATATAATAACATAAGTGCTTTTATTAATCATAATAAAGTTATTACATGAACTAAATAGACTGTAAACGACCCGACCCGGTCGGATCCGGTCCAACCCGATTGGGTTTAGGACACCTTTCCAACACTTACATGGCTGAGCTGTGCCACTATAATCTTGGGACATCCTACTATCTACTAATGGAGCTAGAAGTCTGATAGGGTTCGCCGTATTCTGCCGAATGATGGGTGTCCAGTTCACTGTGAACTTATTTAGGTTTTTTTTTATCATATTAAGAAGGTTAGGTACTCTCCCGGGTTCTATTATTTCCCTCGTCAAATTGGGAAGTTGAGTAGTATCCCACTATTAGCAGAGGGGCCGTCCTCTTACAAATGGTGGAAGACACGGTTCTTCATCATCCGCCATGAGAGGAGACCTGAGCTGGGCCACTGGAACTCGAATGATCAGCCTGAGGACGTCTTCCAATATACTATTGGCACAGAAGTACTGCGAGTTGTCTAGGGCTCAGTAAATTTTCTCTGAAGTTTGTCCAACTTCCTTCACAGCTCATCGACGCTGCTTGGCTGGCCAAGGCTGGGCCAAACCCGTATGTTCTTTACGCCCCCTACCAGAGATGCATGTAGGAGCTTTTACTTGTATTTTTGCTTTATTTTCTTTGTATTGATTCCATACTTATCTTGACTAATCATTGTTCTTTGTTTTGCCTTTCTCAGTGATGGCTTTCGCCAATCTTCTGGTTGCCGCTCGATAACGTCGAAATATTCATGGTTGTTTTAGCGGCGTTTGTGGGGTGGATATCTTGCTATAGAAAGTGTATTAAAGTGGTGTTTGCCGGTGGTGCTCGGCGGTGCTAGAGGATTCCGGCGGTGGTGCATAATAAGAGAGGAGAGAGTGGACAAATTGGTTTTGCCTTGTGTTTTATTGATTGATTGTCCATCCATCCAATGGGTTACATGCTGCCCTATTTATAAGGGAGCCACCGACTAAAGCTCTGCTTATTTACAAACGAGGACATATAGTACAAATAGATATTTATCTACAGTAGTGGGCTCGTAGCGGAGCCCATAGGTTGTGCTCCAGATGACCTCATCGATCCTTGTATCTTATATATCATCGATCCTTGTATCTTATATACCATAGTAGTGGGCTCGTAGCGGTGCCCATAGCTGACGGACCTGATTATCGAATGTGTTCACGTGTCGGCCCTTTAATCTTTCTTGTCGCCGCACAGGATTAAGGGCTTGGAGTGGATCCTAATGCTCGCATTCATAATTTGGCTTGTGAGCTTGCGGACAATAATGGCTGGTGGCCTCATCCACTATATTTGGTGGCCGGTCAGACCCGAATAAGGATCTGCGGACCGAATTACGATTTAGGCTTATCAATGCCCCCTACTCCGTGCCTTGAGCATTTTCTTGAAATGTTAAGCGGGGAGTAAAGTCTAGTGCGGATCTGTTGCCTTGAAATACTGTGATGGCTCACTATTGTGGTGGGTCTCCTGTTAGCTTTGCCTAAATACCGTACTCAGAGTAGGTCTTTTCGTTGCTTGTGTCGTTGATCGACTTCGCCTCTTGAGGCTTGTGTCATGAATTGACTCTACTTTTTATAGCTTTCACGTCATGAATCGACTCAGCCTTTTGTGGCTTGAGAGCCTTTGGTCTTATAGAAGGTTCGCTCGAAGGCGAGTTCCAAAAATGATTCCGAGCTAAAGTCGGACTTATAAAAGGTTCACTCGATGGCGAGTTCCAAACAAGATGCCGAGCTGAAGTCGGTCTTTAGAGTGCTCGCTCAAAGGCGAGTTCTAAAATATGATGCCGACCTAAAGGTCGGTCTTACAAAAAGGTTCGCTCCATGGAAAACTCCAAAATATGATGCCGACCCAGAGGTCGGTCTTACAAAATGTTTCACTCCAGGGCGAACTCCAAAATATGATGCCGACCTAGAGGTCGGTCTTACAAAAAGGTTCCCTACATGGAAAACTCCAAAATATGATGCCGACTTAGAGTTCGGTTTTACAAAAAGGTTTGCTCCAGGCCGAACTCGAAAATATGATGCCGACCTAAAGGTTGGTCTTACAAGAAGGTTCGTGTTGGTCCCTTGGAAAGGATGACACAAGTTTAGAGGGGGGGGGGGTGAATAAACTTGTCACCAAAAACCCCAAAAACTAAATCTTAAACCAGATTGAGTTCGATCTTAAACTTGTGTGGAGTTAGGCTAACTTAGCTGAGTATAAGTCAAGACTGACTTATGCTAAACTGAGTTAACCAGCAGCGGATTAAATTAAGCTTTTGTATAAAACTTGAATTTATCAGTTTGTCTAGATGAAATGCAAAGCTGTGCTGACTCAATTTCTTATGTTTGTTGAGTGTGTGATCTTGATGTAATACAAATCATAAAGCTATAAATAAATGCATAAAGTAAATAAGTAAATGAGACAGAATTTATAGAGGTTCTAGGTGGTGTAATCCTATCAAACCTTTCTTCCCCTGTGTTGCGGAGGAAAATTCCACTAGAACTCTTTGAGGTGGCCTTGTTACAAAAAGTCCTAAACTGATAGTTCCTGACTAATCCCCAGCTTCACTATCTATGCAACTATAGAACATGTAGAATTGCTGCTCTGCAACTGCTTGTACCACTGGTCCTTGAAGGGTAGTATTGCCTCTTCACCAGCTCATCACAAACACGGGCTTCTTGACTGTAGCTCAACTGTCCTTCATACCTTCTTGGTGTTTCACAGTCTAAAACCTTTGATAAAATCAAAGTTTAGATTTGAATCAATAACTATGATTCAACTTGTGATTTTGAGCTTCTTCTTCTTGATATATATGATATGCTCAAGCTCTGTTTTTCTTCAAGTGTTTGATGTTTCTTTGACTGTTAGAGAACACTTTGAAGATATCTTGATCATGCAATAAAGCAGGAGTTCTTTTGATTCACTTTCCCCCTTAGTAGAATCGTGCTAGATGAAATTATTCTTGGAATCTAGCACCTCTTCTTGAGGTAGAAGTGATATATTTATCTGGGTTTCTCTAATGTTTGAATAATTTGAACTTTTGAGTTTGAATCCTTGTATCTGTCGGTGGTCCTGTATATCCGAATAATGTCAGTGTCCTAGCTGACATTTCTAAGTGTCCATGAAAATAGCTTGCTTTATAACGTCAGATCTTTCTTCAGTTTTTACATTTTCAGCTTGAAACTAATTTTCTGTGATCTAGTCAGTTTTTAGCTTTAAGAGCATTAACTGTGTTTTTACTCTTCTTCAAAAACTTAGTACTCCATTCTTCATCTGATTGTAATTGATTTAATCAGAGTACACAATATAACTCATCCAAGATATCATTGTCCTTATGTATCATAGGTCTTCCTACAAGATCTATAAAGTTAGTTCAGGTCATCACAATCTTGCCTGAAATCTAACTTTACAGTCTTTGCTTTGGTCTTTATAAACTGAGTTTGAACCCTCAGTTCTTCAATCTTCAATAACTGAGTCTGTGTCCCTCAGTTCATCAGTCTTCTAGATAAGTCAACCGAGTCTATGCCCCCAAGCGAACTTACCTTCTTCAGTTGGTGTGCTCTGAGTCAGTTTCTAAATCTTTAGTTGTGAACTTAGTTAACTTAGTCTCATCAAGTCAGTTACTCGTTTTCTCAGTTTTGATCCTAGAACTATTACAGTGCTTGTCTAATTTACTTATAGAAATATCAGACTCTATTAAAATCCTATACATTAATATCTAGACATCTTTTTTGCTTTGCACTCTAACAACTAGTTATGACACTTCATCAATGGGGTTAAGAATGCAAACTGAATAACTGATGAATCATCATCAAAACATAAATTTTATTTCCAACAATTTCCCCCTTTTTGATGATGTCAATACCCTCCTTAAAAGCAATGCAAAAAGATAAAGACAAGATAACAGTAAACACAAAGAACTGAGAAACTGAGTTTTATTGATGATACTGAGTTACAATTCAAAGTATTAAAATACAACAGTCTTTGAAAAGAAACTAAATCTCAGTTTCCTTTCCTTTTCTTTGGTCAATTTCTTCAGCGATTTCCTTTATGGCCTGATTTGTAAAACTGTTCTCAATTCCATGTATATTGGCCCAAAATTTCCATGAATTTGTCATTTCGTGCTTCCCAAAAAATTTGTTTTTGAATAGGATTGCAAATAAGAACACACCTTTCTTCAATTTCTCACTTGTAGCTGTCTTCATTAGATCTTCAATAAATTTTGATTCATTTGCTACAACTTTCTTTTCAACTTTTTCTAGAGAGCCACATGTCTCCCATTTGGTCAACTTTTTCCTGTAGTAAACAAGAACTTTCTGCATAATCAGAAAGCTTTCCAAAGCTTGCTCTCTTGATTCACCTTCTTTTGCGGGTAGCTCCTTGAAAATACTGTAAAGTTGTGCATCCAAGCCAAGTCTTTTCTCGGTAGGTTCAGAAAATTTTATGATCAGCTCCATTTCTTCATCAGTCAAGTCTCCTCTGGCTTTTCTGAGTTCGATCAATTTCTCATCTATGCTTGCAAGAACTTCTGGCATTTCAGCTGCATTGACTTGCAAGATGGCTTCGTTTTCCCCCTTATTGACATCATCTTTACGAATCAAGCTCCTCATGTAAGAGTTCAAATGCTGTTGATTTGATGCCAATATGGTTTGTGCAACCACTGAATCTCTCATAGCATTCTCCAGTAGAAGCATCATGTCGTGTACATTTGTAACTATATCTACCAGACGCTCTTGAGTTTCAGTTTTCCTACTGTCAGTTTTGATAGATGTCTTCCTGATTGCGATCAGTGTGTCATGACAATCTTGTTTGACACTGTCCAAGGTCTTCTGCATGTTAGATCTTTCATCCTTGTTTTCTTCCATTGATTTCAACACTTTTCCAATGGCGTCCATATCTTCATTGTGTAATTTCACAAGCTCAATGAAGTGATACTTGATAAATTCAACTTGTGTTGGCATATCTTTTCCAGTTTCGGCTTTCTTTTCTGTTATGGGTGTTTCAGATTCAGATTTCTTAGCCTTCTTTTCTTTGGATAAATGAGAGATAATAACTTTCAGTTTCTCCTTGTAATCCTCAAACTTCCTCCTTTCTTCAGACTATTTTTTTATTTTCTAGAGTGGAAGAATCAGTTTCCCTTGCTGGTGACAGTTTCACATCTAAATCATCATCAGTTTCTTCTCCAGCTTTGTTAGCTTCATCTTGATCAGCTTCAGCTTTTGCTATTTCGAGTACATCCTTGTGAGTTGAAGACTGATTTCCTTTTCTGACTCAGACTGAGTCTCAGAATTTGAACCACTACTTCCTTTTGAGCTTTCTTCATCAGAATTTTCAACAACATCTCTTCTTGTTTCTTTTTCCTGAAGAGAGGCTAGAATTCCTCTTTGTAAATTTGGATCACTCTGTGAAACATAATCATCATCATTATCATCTATCTTAGGCTTAGAAGTTTCTCCTCCAAAGAAACTTCTCCGGTGGATCGCTTTACTAATCAATGAATATCCACTACTCAAAAATTCATCTGGGCTGAAAAGTTGGGATAGATGAGTAATATTGAATAAGTCAAAAACCCATTGCTCTATGCTTTCCCTGGCTTGAAGTTGGCTTCTCTGATTTTTGATTGAGCTGAACTTCCAATGTTGATAAACATCAAGTTTTCTGCAGTCAGCTTCAATCTGTTTCCCAATATCCACAGAAGGATCAGGCTGGGTTGTTACATTTTTAGCTTTTCTAGGAATCTTTAGATTAGATTCAGCTAGAGTCTCAACTTTCTCTTCTTCAGTTTTCACCATTTTAGTTTTGCTAGATTCCCTCAAAGAACAACCGGGATGATCGATGATTCACTTCAATTTGAGGGCTAATGTACCTTGCTCAGTTTCCAGATTTTCTTCGATGATAACTTCTTTTTTCTAGTATGGGCTCTTTCACCGCAGTTCAACTTCAATTTGTTGGTTCGATTTAAACTTTCAAGTTCATTAATATTTCCAGTCCTTTCTTGATTTATCCACCTGAGGCTTATTGGATTCAATTTCCACTTTCAACAACTGCTTCCATTCCTTCTTCATCAAATTTTCTTGAACTTTTCTTCAATAAGTTAATCTAGGGTAATGACTTGTTGTGGTGCGATTCAACTTCATCAACTCCCTTTCCTTGGTGATCGAGAGGCTTCCAGTTCTCTGATTGATTCCTCATACTCAAGTTTGGAGGCTTACTTTTGAGGTGTAGATTTTGATATAGCTATCAAGTTGAGCATATCTATTACACCTGGTTCAATCAGTTCCTCATCACTGTTAGTTACTTCATCATCAAATTCAGTTCTCAAGGTTTGTTCCCCTGAGTGTCAGCTTCCGGTAGTGATGGAACAATTGCTTGAATCTCTTCCATTGATTCTTGAATGGGTGGATCTTCAGCAATAGGTTTTGTAGGGGTTTCGACTTGATTCTGGTTTGGCTTGATTCTGGTTTCTTTGCTTGTCCTTTCATGAATCGAGGTCACAGATTTTATTGGAGATGGTTCCTTGCTCTGTTCGGCTTTCTCCAAATCATCCAGTTTCCTATTTCTTTCTCTTAATCTATCAAGACTTTCCAATTCTTCATCTGTGGTGACTTTCTTGGATGATCTTTTTTTTTTCTCTTTTTAGGTTCAGCTTCAGAACCTTTAGTTTTCCTCTTCCCAGACTTTTTCTTATCTTTTGCTGTGATTTTTCCATCAACAACTGCAGTTGAGGCTCTTGCAATTCCAAAGTGGTCAATGGTTCTCTGTGCCAATAAGGCAAGAGTTTTCTTGTGATAAAACCTTCCCATCTTAACATCGGTTTTCTTCTTGGGTACATAAGAAGATTGTGCTGCCAATTGATCCATGATGTACCTCTACCAGTTGATATTTTCTGCGAACCAAATTACATAAAGCATGTCTAATTTAGTGCCGGAAAGATTGCTAAAATTGCCTGCGTTTCAGATTACGCAATTTGCTAGCATCTTGGTCAAATGGCGAATTACGGTTTAAGCAATCATGTTGACCCTGACAATGATACATTGGAATCCTTTAATTGAAATGTCTTTCCACAACTTTTCCCTTTGCTCCTTGGTTATTTGATAGCATAAGTGTAACTAGACTTCTAATCCAAATATATACGCAATGAGGTTCTCATAACCTTAATCTCATGCCTTATTAACTATAGTTGTGTAGGTGTAGATCCTTTCATCTTCTATGCTTGTTCTACCGAACTTATAGAAATCCCGATGCTATCCAGACAAACACTTTCTAGGGCAATGTTGAACACTCCTTCATGACATTTAAACCTTCTGATCTTTTCCATGATTGCTTAGCAAGGTCTGAGTTATTATATTTTTCAAGAAATTGATCAAGTGAAAAGAACAATCCGTGTTCGACTCTGGTGAAGGTCATGATTTTTGGTAGTTGGAGTGAATTTGAAGAATTGAAGATAGAGAAAATTCATTCAAACTGGGGAACTAATAAAACTGAATGTAAGAGTTGATAGGGAAAATAAGTGGGTATTTATAAGTGGTAGATTTGGTGGTTAGCAAATCTGAGTGGGATTTAAAAAGTCTTGTCATAAATCATGTCAATCGTTGAGATGCGAAAAAAATTGGTGAGAGAGGAAGATGGATGATTGAGATAAATCATGTCAATCTGTAGCTTGTATTAGTAAATCTTGAAGATCACGTTGTATCTCCAAATTGTAAATATTCGATCTTGATCTTATCCATGACTCGATCGCTTTTCCGTTCTCGTCTCTCGGTTTGACCATGTCATTTTTATTAACTCCTCAAGAGGTCTATTTTTATCACAAAAAACAGATTAGAACTTTTTGGTACCCATTCTGTTTGGGTCCTACCTTATTACCTTTTAGGCTAATTCTTGAGGATGACTTCTTATCCTCAAAATTAATCTCCTTTTGAGATAATTCAATTTTCTCCAAATGGATTTCATTTCTCTCATATATTTCTCATGACCTTTTGACTTGTAAAGTCGGTTTTCTACAAAAATTATGTCTTGACTTAATCGTCTTTTCTCAAAATTTTTGTGAGACTCGAGTGATCAAGGATCCATTCCAGATGTTCATCAAGAGGAAAGAGTCTCCATTTCCCCAAATATATTATTCCGGAATGATCAACGTTCTTTGGTGAATATGACTTGAATGTTCTATTGACTAATCTCGATCGCTTCTTGCCTTTTCCAAATTTACGAGTTCAATCAGAAAATATGTCGGTTTGTAAATTGCCACCAACTGGTTTCACAATTTTGTCAGTTTTTGATCGAGGCTGTGCTGAGCTTTTATCATTTCAAACAACTTTATCAGTTTTCTGAGTTCATGTCTTTTGAGCAGCAACAAACTTAGGTGCAACTGAACTAGGTCTGAACTTAGAACTCTGTTGATTGTCAAACCCTAAACCTGTTCTGTCTCCAAATGGTTTTCCTGGTAATTGGATCAACAGATGTTTCTGTGATATTTATTACTTGATTACTTTATCGATTGAGCAATTCTCCTTGGTTCCATTGTTAGCTTTGATAAAATTAATCTCAGCATTCAATCTTAGAACTTCAGCTTTCCATAATTCTTTTTCCTTCTTAACATTCTCATAATTCTTTTGAATTTCCTCTAATTCCTTTTTGAGTATGTCTAAGGTTTCATTGAAATCTGCATTTCTATGATTGTTTATGGCAGTGTGACGATTGGATGTAGAAGCATTTACCTCTAGATAGTTGATCAATAAAATTTCTGTTGTAGCTTCTTCATCTTGTACTATCTGTTTTCCTTTATTTGATGTAGTACTGTCCTTTTGCTGGTTCACCGCCAAACATAATGATTTCTTCATCACTTTATGTGTGATCTTGTGCAGCAAGACTTAATGGCAAAATCTCAGAGTTCTCATGGCCATTGGTAATCATTGGATCTTCAACAAATGTCTCAATTATCTTATATTGGGTGTCAGTAACAAGAGCCTGCAATTTTCTTTTGTATTCATCAAATCATAGAAATGAGTAATTAATCAGCCTTCTAATGTGATGTTGTGTGTCCATGATGCAGTTTTGAGAATCTTGGAAAACTATCCAAATAACTGATGATAACTGATGCTCCGATACCTATTGTTGGTATCCGAAATAACTGATTGTCAGTTACTTTGAACACTCAAACATATATTGAGATTTAGCTATGGATCTCTTCAGAATAGAAGCACTGCTCCGATACCAATTGTTGGTCCCTTGTAAAGGCTGACACAAGTTAGAGGAGGGGGGGGGGGGTGAATAAACATGTCACCAAAAACCCCAAAAATTAAATCATAAACCAGATTGAGTTCGATCTTAAACTTGTGCGGAGTTAAGCTAACTTAACTGAGTATAAGTCAAGATTGACTTATGCTAAACTAAGTTAACCAGCAGCGGATTAAATTAAGCCTTTGTATAAAACTTGAGTTTATCAGTTTGTCTAGATGAAATGCAAAGCTGTGCTGACTCAGTTTCTTATGTTTGCTAAGTGTGTGATCTTGATGTAATACAAATCATAAAGCTATAAATAAATGCATAAAGTTAATAAGTAGATGAGACATAATTTATAGAGGTTCCGGGTGGTGTAATCCTATCAATCCTCTCTTCTTCTGTGATGCGGAGGAAAATTCCACTAGAACTCTTTGAGGTGGCCTTATTACAAAAAGTCCTAAACTGATTGTCCCTGACTAATCCCTAGCTTCACTGTCTAAGCAACTATAGAACATTTAGAATTGCTGCTCTGCAACAGCTTGTACCACTGGTCCTTGAAAGGTAGTATTGCCTCTTCACCAGCTCATCACAAACACAGTCTTCCGATCAAGCTCAATCATCCTTCACACCTTTTTGGTGTTTCATAGTCTAAAACCTTTGATCAAATCAAAGTTGAGATTTGAATCAATAACTATGATTCAACTTGTGATTTGAGCTTCTTCTTCTTGATATATATGATATGCTCCAGCTCTGTTTTTCTTCAAGTGTTTGATGTTTCTTTGAATGTTAGAGAACACTTTGAAGATATCTTGATCTTGCAATAAAGCAGGAGTTCTTTTGATTCACTTTCCCCCTTGGTAGAATCTTGCTAGCTGAAATTATTCTTGGGACTCCACACCTCTTCTTGAGGTAGAAGTGATCTATTTATAGGGGTTTCTCCAACATTTGAATAATTTGAACGTTTGAGTTTAATCCTTGTATCCGTCGGTGGTCCTGCATATCCTGAATAACATCAGTGTCCTTTCTGACAATTCTGAGTGTCCAATAAAATAGCTTGCTTTATAACGGTCAGATCTTTCTTCAGTTTTTACATTTTCAGCTTGAAACTGATTTTCTATGATCATGTCAGTTTTTAGCTTTAAAAGCAATAACTGAGTTTTTACTCTTCTTCAAAAACTTAGTACTCCATTCTTCATCTGATTGTAATTGATTTAATCAGAGTACACAATTCCATATAACTTATCCAGGATATCATTGTCCTTATGTATCTTAGGTCTTCATATAAGATCTATAAAGTCTGTTCAGGTCATCACAAATCTAGCCTGAAATCTAACTTCATAGTCTTTGCTTTTGTCTTCATAAACTTAGTTTGAACCCTCGCTTCTTCATCTTCAATAATCGAGTCTGTGTCCCTCGCTTCTTGATCTCTAGATAAGTCAACCGAATGTCATGCCCTCTCGGAAACTTACCTTCTTTCTTCGGTTCTTGATTGGTGTGCTCTAAGTCGGTTTATAAATCTTTAGTTGTAAACTCGATTAACTTAGTCTCATCAAGTCGATTACTCATTTTCTCGCTTTTGATCCTAAAACTATTACAATGCTTGTTTGATTTACTTATACAAATATCATACTCTATTAAAATCCTATACATTGATATCTAGACATCTTTTGGCTTTGCACTATAACATCTAGTTATGACACTTCATCAATGGGTTTAAGAATGCTGTCTGAATAACTAATGAATCATCATCAAAAGTTAAATTTTATTTCCAACAGTTCGCTCCAGGGCAAACTCCAAAATATGATGCCGACCTAAAGGTAGGTCTTATATGTTTGGCATATGAAGCCTTAGTCTTGGCGTTGTAGCCATAGTCTTGGCATTGATAGCCTTTTTTGTGTCTTAAAGCCTGTTTGGTGGCTTAAAGCCTGTTTTGTGGCTTATAGCCTTTTTTGTGCCGCGCTATTAAGCGGACGATCATGAATGCCATGCTATTAAGCTGATGGACTCATTTAGAACCGCACTATTAAGCGGGTGATCATGAATGCCATGCTATTAAGCCGATGGACTCATTTAGAACCATGCTATTAAGCAGGCAATCATGAATGCTACGCTATTAAGCTGATGGACACTTAGTTGGCGAGGAGAAAACTCTTTTTGATGACGATCTTGTAACAGAGAGCTCGTTGATTGAGAGCTCATAATAAGAGAGCTTGTGATAAGTGAGCTCATTGACAGAGAGCTTATAATAAATGAGCTCGCTGATATGGAGCTTGTGATAAATGAGTTTGCAGATATGGAGCTTGTAATAAATGAGCTCACTGATATGGAGCTTGTAATAAAAATGAGCTCGCTAATATGGAGCTTGTAATAAATGAGTTCGTTGATGGAGAGCTTATAATAAGAGAGCTCGTTGATGGAGAGCTCATAATAAGAGAGCTCGTGTCTGGCGGCCTCACATCTGGCAGCCTCATACCCTGCGAGCTTATGTTGGGAGAGCTTGAGAGCTCGTGCTTGGAGAGCTCATAATTGGAGGGCTCGTAATCTTATAAACTCTTGTGGCCTTGGCCTTTTTCCAATTTCCCTATGTTTGTAATAATCTTTATTTTCCGCACCTAACCTGTGGCCGCTGATTTGGGATTTGAGTGCATGTGTGCTTGGTATTTTCTAATGATGTCGTCCAAATGTTTTTTAGCTTCCACATTTATTTTTTATGCCGGCACATCTGACGCGGAGTTGTCGGATTCCGCATTGATTGTGGTGAAGTACATGGACAAAAAGAGAGTTTTTGGACATGTGTTAGTATTTTGGCCGTAACTTTCGGCCCCGATGTCCATTTCGCACACAGGACCCCGTTTTGGAAAGCTCTTTCCGATGCCAAAATCATATGTTTTCCCTTCCATTTCAGACATAAAAGACTTTTGCATTTTTTTTTGCATTTTTCAAATTTTATTTCCGAATTCAATAAAGATCTGATTCCGGATTCGTTCGTTTAGGAAAGTCCGTGATTTTAGCATCTTGATTTCCATGCTGATTTATTTCCGTATGGAATTCTGTAATTTTATATTTTCGTAACATATCATATTCGGGAAGCTATAAAATCCCGGCATGTGGGATGATCAATCTTTTCCGAGTCCACTATTTGGGTCCGACGTATTCGTATATATATATATATATATATGCCCCCTCGTTTGGCGAGGTCGAGGACATTAAAGCATCAAACTTGCTAAAAATAATTGAGCTAAAAGCCTTACTTGTTTCTGTTGAGCTTAATGACTGAATCAAAAAATCCGATGTGTGGCCCCCTTGTTTCGAGTAAGATCGGAGCTATGCCGTAACGAACTTGCTGGAAATAAATTCTGAACCAAAGTACTAGTTTGAAAATTCCATACACGGTCCTTTGTTTTGGACAAGATTGAGATTGCAAGTAACTTGTCTGAAACAAATGTTGAGGTCGATATCCGAGGTGATAATACTTCAAAATGGACATGGCATAATTCGAGAGCAGCTTTTCTCTTTCGATCTCGGTAATTTGAGATCTGATCTTTATTTTTTGAATGGGATATTTTTGATTCACGACGACCTCGATTAGCTCATCGTTGGCCGTAATACTTGGCTGATCTCTAACCTGTAAAGTCTCGACTTCTACCGTCTTATCCGCGGCTTCCTTGACCATGTTGACCCCACTCGGACCTAAACTAAATTCTTCGATTCTTGGCTTTTTGGAGTCGGCTTTGTTTTTGGTCATAAATTCATGGAAAAGTCCTGGTTGACTCATGGCGATCCCGATGTCATCTCCCACGTGAAATATGACCTTTTGGTGCGGGATGGAGACGATCATTTGGAATTTCTTCATGGCCGGGATTCCCCAAATCTATTGTAATAAGAGGGAAGATCGACGTCTAGAAAAGTTGTTACCTCGGTTTGGCATGGCTCGTAGTCGCCTATGGTGACGCTGAGGTCAATCGTGCCCTTGACTCTCACCGTGACATTGGAGAAACCCTCCAACACTCTGACGTATGGCTTTAGCTAGGCCTATCCAAATCTGATCCATTTTAAACAGTCGAAGTACAAGATATCACGGCCCGCTCCGGTATCTATCATTACCTGATTGATCCCGTTTTGCTCATTGACCCCGACTTTAAGAATGATCGGTATTTCCATGATACCTTCCACGGTTGTGAGTTCACTCTTGGTGAATATGATTCCCTTTTCTTTTTCTCCCAAAACAATCTGTTTCTCGAAGCTTTGAGTGTTGATTGAATGTATATGTGATTACAACTGATTGTTACTTGGGAGATCCCCATGGATGACCTGTATCTCCTTTTAATATACACGAGGTTGCCACCTTCTGTTGGCGGCGGCATCCCCGTCCCGCTTGTTTTTGGCCGTGGGTCCTTCTTCGATAAGTCGGTCTATCTCCTTCGGCAAAGTAAACACTCATCAATCTGATGACCATGATCCTTATGGTATTTGCACCAGTTTGTTTTATCACGAGTATCGGGGTCACCTTTCATGGGTCTTGGTCTCTGAAAATGCTCTTGAATTTCGAACAGAATCTGCGATGGCTTGGCATTGAGTGGGATGAGGTCTCTTTCAGTAAATTTAAACGCTTTCTTTACCTCACGGTCCTGGTTCGCATCCCTACCATGATCCTTTTAGCAATCTTCCATGTGATCCTCTCTTTGTGAGGGGTGATTTGATCTTGATCTCCCTTTTTCGGAAGGAGATAGCGCTTCACTCAGCCCGATCATCCTTTCTCTCTCCAACATCTCCCTTAGGCCTGATTTAGGTGCCCGTAGGTTGAACTCTGTTTTCATAGGACCCTTGGCTATTCCTGTTAAAAAACAAGTGATGATGGCGTCGTCTGGGATGTTTTTGGTTTGGTCGTAGGCCTTGAAAAACCGCTCATAATAGCCTCTTCCGGATTCGTTTTCTCCCATACGAACCTCATAAAAATCCTCAATGGCTTTCTTCGGTCTACTCACCGACTCAAACTCTTTTATGAACTTTTCCGATAAATCCTCCCAGCTTTCGACCGAACCTCGAGGAAGTCCATGAACCTAGGATGCGGCTCTTTCTTGCATGCTGCCTACTAGGGCAATGCACTAGGCTTATCTGCTTTGGGTCGCTAAAGTGATCCAATCATATGGACAAGTGAGCCAACCAAGTCATAACCTGGGACAACATCGTTCCAGAGACCGGGAGGCCTTTTGAGTGGGCCTCATCTGTAGTAATCTTCATTTATAATCGGGATAGCTAACCTTTTCCCCTACATTCCGTGTGATGGAAAAGTTTCGTGATGATTTTATGTTATTTTGGAAATATGTTACACTCCTTTATAGATACGCTTAAAGAGCTAATTCGAGATGAGAAAGGATCAATCAAAGATATGGAAGAATAAAAGAGATCGAAATCAATGAAGATAAAGATTCCAGATTTTAAACGTGATTAATTTACCGGGAGGCCTTTTTAAAAATCTGGCAGCTTCAAAGGCATCTTCGCTCATCAAACTAGTGTCGATTCCAAGCATCTGGAGCGGAAGGCGTCGGTTGAGTGAGCGGGGCGTCCACCGCCGTTTTCGCTTTTCATTATCTTAAATTCATTTGTTCGCCATGACGGTTCTTGGATCAATGTAATGAGGACTATGTGAGTTCTTCTTGATTTATTCAATTCAGTTTTTCATCATGAGTTTAGTTCTTTTTGTATCTTTTTCTATGTGTTTATGATGCCATGAGAATAGATTGGAAAATTAGTTCTCTATTGATGTTTATAATACGGAAGTTGCATAAACGCTTAGAATCACCGTAGAAAGATAGGGTTTTTAGCCATTAATGATGACAAGTTAATGAGTTAGATTCCTAGGTTGTTAGGTTCTTTAAAACGAGAGTTAATTGAATGCACACCAAGTTTTGTTTGGTAAATCGAGTCTCAACATTAGAAAGATGAGATAGATAATTGAATTCACCACAGTGGGCTTTCATAGCTTGAGAGATAAGTTCACTAAGAGATAGGATTTGTGTCTCGTGAAAGTGGCTTAAACCACAAACGAATTAAAATCATGAGATAACTAGAATTGAGATCACTAGGCTTGTTCAATGTTTGATCCCATGTCTTTAGTTTTAGATTGTTTTATTTTGTTTTCTAGGTTAGATTTATTTGATTTGTTCTTTGTTTTTTATGTCTCTTTCTTTAGTTTATTTAGTTAAGAGTAACAATTTAGGAGATTAGTGAAATTAGATTCAACATCCGCTTTTCCCCGTGGATCGACCACAGCCACTTACCTACTACTATGCTATCGATTTGTGAAACGTGGAACTATATGTTTGTTTGTATCTAGTCCCCTCTTCACCTCGTTTACGTGCAAGTTCGATGCTTGGGCGGGCGTCCAAGTAAGTGTTCAAAAGAAAATTTGAGGTGTATGAGCGGCTTTCGTCCGTCCAGAAAGGATTTCAACGGCGTTACGAGTTGAAGGATCCGACCCGTGGAGGTGCAAGCGGCGTTTGAAAAGATGAGCGTTCGTCGATTCCCGAGCGCTGTGAGCGTTAGATCCAGTGGATCACGATCCAGGTGCAGTTTTCTTGATTTTATTTTCAATGTTTTTATTTGATGTGGATTTTTCATTCGAAAGCTTACGTGGCTAAGGACTTAGTTATAAATGATCTTATACCCACAGTATAAAGCTTGAAGGATATGTTGTAGGGATTATCCTCTGAGTGCATTTCTAAATGTTTTAGATATTCTCTACTATTTCTTTTTGGAATATGTATGTTTTGTAAAGTGCTGTTATAGTTTTGAATATTTCTAACTTAGATGGGAAACGGGCTAGTTTTGGTTTGAATAACTTTCAAATTGTGGAACTTAGTGGAAGTTTATTATGGCTATGCACACAACTACGGATGAACTTCTAAGTTATTGAATATACTTTTTATATTTGTGTAGATGTTTATTTATCTCGAGCTTGACTTTGTTTTGTTTTTACTCGGGACGAGCAAAATGATAAGTGTGGGAGTGTTGTTAAGGGCTAAATTGTAGTGTTTTATAAGGATATATTATGTATCATTTTTCCCCTACATTCGTATGATTTTCATAGATTTTGAGCTTATAATTGATTAATTGAGTAAATGGTGTTTTTAATGGTTAAATATGGTTAGGCTCACTTTTCTCTTATGATCAAACGAGCATCTTTTCCGTTCCTCACTTCCTGCCGAGGCGTTAGGTCTCTTTCCAGGGGGCCCAGACGGCTTAGGACCGAATCTCTCTCTTTTTCGCTCAACCTTTTCAAGGCGGACCTCTTTCCTTCACTTTTTTCTGGTTCTTTTTCACGGTCGTATCGGGCTGAAGTCTGAACAATCTTATGCTCTTTTCGGCAGCCCTATCGGCCTGACGAATGAACACTCTTCACGATTTCGATTCTTTTAGGTTGACACTGCTGACTCCTGTCTAGCACCCTTGGGTTGATTTCACTTCTTCAGGGGATCGCTTCCCGGACCGGTAAGGGTACCCGGCCTAGAGATACCAGTCGAGAGTTGGTCAGATAAACTCACTCTGCATACTTGGCATATTCCCTCATTTCTGCGACATTCGGATCCACTTGGAATCCGGGTATCTTTTCTGGTATCATCTCTTGACTACGTGGTGGTCCTTTTTTCCCAACTGTCGTTTTTCTTTGGCCGCTTCTAGAGCCGCCAAGGCCACTTTGGATTTGGTCCTCTGGTTCAGGACATTTCTGGCATCGTCAGTGGCTAAAACCTCTCTCTGCGACCAGTCCCAATCTACGGTGGGATTAATAAAAGTTTCTCCCCAACCCTTAGCCGGGGCTGATCGTGTGTGGGACCAACTGTGAATTTTTGCTACCTACCATCGCCTTTTAATGCGAACTGGTTCAACTTAGGGATAAGCCAATTCTGGTCACCACCGACTGTCTGACAACCTGATCTTTTCTGACACCTTCAACTACTTCGTACTTTCTTTGACTTTTGGGGAGCTAAATGAAGATCTTTCGGATGGTGACATCTTTGATATGGTAGTGGCCTGAAATACAAATTTCAGGGGAAGAAGGTGATGATTCAAACGCAAAAAACCTCATAAATTTGTATGATTGTATCTTGAAAATAGATGCACTATCAAGAAAACAACGTCGGCTCACAATGCAGTTTCAAGGAAATAAGGACTCAAAGTGAGGTTTTTGGCTATTTTCTGGTTAGAGGATGATGTTTGACCTTAAAGATACTGAGAGAGGTGATTTCTCAAACACAAGCTCGATATATCTCAGGCTTTCTAGCACAAAGACAAGTGTATAACCTCCAAGATTGCAAGAGCTTAACTAAAAACAAGAACTTGAGCGAAGAACAGTACGAGAGAGGCGATTTCTCAAACACTAACTCATGAGTTTCGTGCAAGCTTCGTTAACGTTACCTCTTTTTGGTCTATCTTTTTTTATGATGCTGATTCTGAAATGTTCTTTTGAGCAATGACGACTTTCATTGGTCTTAACAAAGCGATGAAGATCCTTAGATCCGCCTTGAGCTGGCTTTCTGGGTGATCTCTTCGCCTGAGTGACCGAAAAACGTGAAATGATTCCCGGTAACGAAATCACCTGATAATATCGAAATTATCACGGTTGTTTTAGCGGTGTTTATGTGGTGGATATCTGGCTATAGAAAGTGTATTAAAGTGGTGTTTGCCGGTGGTGCTAGAGGATTTCGGTGGTGGTGCTTAATAAGAGAGGAGAAAGTGGACAAATTGGCTTTGCCTTGTGTTTTATTGATTAATTTTCATCCATCCATTGGGTTACATGCTGCCCTATTTATAGGGAAGCCACGGACTAAAGCTTAGCTTATTTACAAATGAGGAAGTATAGTACAAATAGATATTTATCTACAGTAGCGGGCTTGTAGCGGAGCCGATAGGTTGTGCTCCTGATGACCTCGCCGATCATTGTATCTTATATATCATTTGGCTTCGACATTGTGGACAATAATGGATGGTGGCCTCATCCAGTATTTTTCATGGCTGGTCAGACGTGAATAAGGATCCATGGACCGAATTACGATTTAGGCATATCCCTGCTGGGGAAAAGAATGAAAAAGAGCAGCATGATCAGAGTGCCTCCACTGAGTGGACTCAAACTGAGGATACTTCTGTTGCCCGAACTGCGGGTTCTTCTTTAAATGATGCCGCTGCCCGGATACTATCTGAGTAGCCGGATGCAGCTATATTGCAGTCATCAAACTTTAGGGAGAACTTGGCTAGTGTCACAATTGATGTTTCTAACCCTTAGGAAAATACTGTTCGGGAGGAGGATAAGGATGACATTCCCCTCTTGAGGGGCAGAGCTGAACTTACTGAGGTCGATCAAGGAGGAAGATCGAGAAAGAGGGGCTGGTCAGATGCCTTTCTGGGATCCACTTCAGACCTTGCTGCCTAGGGTGGAGAGAATGAAGATCTCCGTACGGACCCCATCCTAAAGATGACAGACCAGCAGCTAGCCAATGCCGGTTTCCAGGCTATCCCTTACGTAGGTTTTTACATGGGTACTTGTTTTTTACCTTTATATTAGTCAGATTTCTCACACTTCTTATGTCTTTGTTGACTTGTCTAAACCTAGGTCTCATGTTGGCCAGGAGGCCATTAAGAGTCTGGCTGTGTCTTATACCAATACGGTTAAGTTGGAGAGGAGAATCACCGAGCTGGAGAAGAGGTCCTCCGAGCATGGACATAAAATGAAGGACTTGACTAAGTCCAAAAACCATGAAATTGGAGCCCTCAAGGATCTCCTCCAGGCTCAGATAACTGAGCTAAAAAACTTGTAGACCAAGGACACTGCATGCCTTCAATCTACGGAGGAGAAGGACCTGGAGAAGAAATCCGTGCTGGAGACTACAATCGGAAAGCTTCGAAGTGAGAAGAACGCGTTAGAGGTTCAAGTTGAAGCTGCTCCTGCTTAGGCCATGAGGAATTTCAAGGCCTCCAGAGAGTTTACCCTAGCCCTGATGATCCGGCTTGCACCTGTGGTGAACAGAAGCTTCTCATTGGGAGTGGATGATGCCAAGTCCCAATTCTCTGAGCTCACTGTTGACGGCCAGGCCAACAAGAAGTTATACAAGCCCGGCATGGATGTGATTTACGAAGCTCATTTGAAGGAGTTCCAGGAGGGGTTAGACATTGTTTCTATGTACACTCGTCGTGTTGTAGCTCGACCAGCTACTATGATCGAGCCTTCTACTTCTGTCCCTTCCGCCAAGCTGCCTCCCGCTAGTGCTACTCGAGGAGTCATCCCCCGTCCGTGGAACCCGGAAGAACTCACCTTTTGATGCTTCTTAGTTTTTAGTCTTGCAAAATTTTGACGTTATTTTGTTTTGAAAGACCTCCAGCCGTAGTATGTATGAATTATTCAATATAATGCAATATTTTACTAAGTGTTCTTACCTTAGATTTTACTTTTAGCACTTTTTTAAGTACTTCATATCTGTTATGGGTTGTAGCTCACTAGTATGCCATGCTCTAACTGTCGGATTTTGGATGGAATACATAGTCTTTATGCTTGATTTTTACCTTTAAGCAGAGCTGAAATGTATGACTATTGTCTGATTTATAACTTTAATGAGCGTCTTGAGGTCTGTCCTGCAGACTTAATGAGTTTGGCTAATGCAAAATTGTTGAGTCTGACCTACAGAACTTCGTTCAATGTCTGTCTTTCAGACATAATGAGTTTCGCTTATGCATACTTGTTGAGTCTCACTTGAAGAACTACATTCAATGTCTGTCCTGCAAACTGAATAAGTTTGGCTTTTCAAACTTTGTTGAGTCCGACTTGTAGAACTCCGTTCGATGTCTGTCCTATAGACTTAATGAGTTTGGCATTTGCAAACATTGCTGAGTCTGACCTGCAGAACTCCGTTCGTTGTCTGTCCCGCATACTTAATGAGTTTGGCTTTTGTAAAATTTGTTAAGTCTGACCTGCAAAGCTCAGTTCGGTGTTTGTCCTGCAGACTTAAGGAGTTAAACTTTTGCAACTCTTTTTCACTCTGACCTGCAGAGCTCATCATTTTAAGGTATGTCCTGCAGACTGAATGGGTTGGTACTTTGCCACTATATGAGCTCAACTTGGGTAGCTCATAGTTGTGTGTCTGTCCTGTAGACTTAATGTATGATTCACAATGGAATAAAAGCGAAATTTATAACATGAAACTAGAATAAACTTGGTTATTTCCAAAGTACAAACTATTTGAAAAGAATCAACATAAAGGAAAATTGCATGAGAAAATACTAAGTCTAGAAACTGTCCTAGACATAAAACTTGTAGAGGTTATCCGCATGCCAGCTTTGAGGAATGGCCCGGCTTTTCGAACCTGCCAGCTGATACGCACATTTTCCATGAACCTTTACGACTTTATAAAGGACTTCCCAGTTCGGGTCGAGCTTGCCTTTAGGGCCCTATTTGCTGAATTCATTCTTTCACAGTACTAGATATCTTTCTTTAAAGTATGAATGCCTCACTCTCGATTTGCAGTACTGAGAAATATGTTGTTTGTACTTTGCCATTCCGATGAAGGCAACATCTTGAGCTTCTTCCCGATCATCCTTAAAGTGTCGCAGATCAATCTCCTGATCTGCTTCTGAGTATAGCTCGGACCGAGGTGAGCACGAATGACTGAATCGCTTCCATATGATAAGGAGAAATGAGTTTCTCTTGTTGCCGCATTTGGCATAGTTCGGTATGCCCATAATATATTGGGTAAGTGTTCCACCCAACTTGAACCTTCGTCTTCAAGTCTTTTGTTTAAACTATTCTTGATCTACCGGTTGGTCTGCTCGACCTACTCATTCGCTTGTGGATGACCCACAAAAGTGAAATGTTGGGTGATCCTCAGCTCGGAACACCATGCCTGAACTGTTCTATCTTTGAACTGAGTTCCATTATCTAAAATTAATGCTTTCAGAATTCCATATTTGCACATGATGTTTTTCAATTAGAACTTCTTGATGGCCTTGGCCGTGATCGTAGTTACGGGTTCAGCTTCGACCAACTTGGTGAAATAATCAACTACTATCACTAGGAATTTGAAATTACCAGGAGCTCAGGGTAGTGGGCTGACTACATCCACCACCACTGATCAAAAGGCCATGGAGACAGTATATGAATCTGGACCGAGAAGCATGTTGTGATAAGTTATCATGAACCTGGCAAAATCTGCATTTCTGTACCAGTCGTGGAGCATCCTTTTGCATAGTGGACCAATAATAGTCGAAAAAACAGCATTTCTAGCCAAAGTCCAAGCTCCGGAGTGGTTTCCACAGATGCCTTGATGAATTTCTCGAAGGATAAAGTTTCCTTCTTTTTCAGATGCACATTTGAGCCAGAGTGCAATGAATGATTTTCTATATAATATATCATTAAAAAGGGCATACATGGCCGTTATGAATTTTAACCTTCATGCTTGTGTTCGATCTACAGATGGATTCCATCCATCAAATAGGACACAATTGGTTTCATCCATGTGTATTTCTGGTTGATGGGCTGAACTGCTTGGTTATTGTAACTCCGTTCCTTGAGCAATTCAACTAGTACCTACTTTTCACACAATAGGTTTGAGGCTAACTTTGAAAGTATGTCTGCCCATTTATTCTGAGCTTGGGAGATCTACTCAATCCGAATACCTTGAAAACTTTTCAGCAAAGTTTGAACAACAGCCAAATACTTCTTCATCGGTTCTTCCTTTGCCTCGTATTCTCCTTTCACATGATTCACAACCAATTGGGTGTCGCTGACGACTTGTACATCTTTCGCACCAAGCTTAATTTTTAGATTAAGGCCTATGATAAGTGCCTCATACCCTATATGATTATTGGTGGCATTGAACTTGAAACAAAAAGCATACGGGAATTCTCCCCTCTTGGGACTGACGAGGAGGAGTCTTGATCCTGCCCCTTCTTAATTAGATGCCCCAACGACATACATCATCCACTGTTCGGACTTGCAGCTCAGTTTATATTGGTCAATTGTAATAGATTTCCCTCGGCTAGAAAATCTGCTAAGGCAAGTGCCTTGATTGAAGTTCTGGGCGGAAGTCCAGGTCATACTCTGCCAGCACGACTACGCACTTTGCTAATATGCCTGAAGTGTCGGGCCACACCAATATTTGCCGAAGTGGCTGATCAGTAACCACAACAAGTGGATGAGATTGAATATAAGGCCTTAGCTTCCTAGAGGCATGAACTAAGGCCAGTGCCAATTTCTCTGCATTACCTCTGGTCCATAGAGTGCTTTACTCACATAGAATATGGGCCTTTGTGCATTGTCTTGTTCCTTGACTTGCCTTCGGCTTAAGGTTTCGTCACATACCGATTAGACTCCTTCCTGAGGAGAAGTCAAAGTTGAGAGCTCGGTCAGGTAGGACTTTAACTTTTTAAAGGCCTTCTGACACTCTTCATTCCATTGAAATGGACTATCTTTCCGTAGGATTTTGAATAATGGAAAGGCACGCTGTGCCGATCTGGAAAAGAAATATGTTCATGGCGGCCATCCACCATGTCAATTTCTGAACTTTTTTGATATTATGAGGATGAGACATGCTTTTTAGTGCCTCAAATTTTTCGGGTTTCCCTTAATCCATTCCTTGGAAATCATTTACCCAAAGAACTTTGCACCAGCATTCTTCAGGCAGAACGGCATTGTCACAGAGCAGAATGTTCTGAACTCCGTAATGAAGGAGGTATTCTCTGCAACCTCAAGGTCCATTCCAATCTGATGGTACCCCTTATAAGCATCTAGAAAGGCAAATACTTGAAACCCAATTGTGGAGTCTACAAGTCGGTCGATCTTCGGCAAAGAATAACAGTCCTTTGGGCATGCTTTGTTGAGGTCGGTGAAGTCTACACACATCCACCAACTGCTATCCGGCTTTTTGACTAGGACTGGATTTTCCAATTAGTCCGGGTATATAACTTCTCTGATGATCTTTTCTTGGAGAAACTTTGTCACTTCTTTCTTTATAGCTGCAACTCTTTCTGGTGCAAAATGCCTCTTCTTTTTCTGAACAGGTCTCGTGTTTGGATCAACATTTAACTTATGCAAGGCAAAATATGGAGATAGACCTGGAATGTCTTCAGTTTTCCATGAGAAGACATCTTTGAACTACTTTAAAAGATCTACAAGGAATATTTTGTGTGGAGACGGCATCCGGGGTGACGATCTTCATAGCTAGGTTTGTATGATTATCCCAAAGATTGACCTCTTCGACCTTGTCTTTGAGGACCAATTATCCTCATCTTCCGGAATCAACTTCGCAATCAGAACCGGTTGCAACATATTATTCTACTCAACAGTGGCCGTGTAGCAACTCCTGGCCGCTTCCACGTCCCTTTTGATTTCCACCGAACCTATAGAGTTCGGGAACTTAAAGCCGATATGAGCTGGAGAAATTACAGCTCAGAGATCGATCGGTCTTCCCATGATGATGTTATAAGCAGATGAGGCCTTGAGTAAGACATAATTCACCATAAGGTTTCTGCCCATGGATTATCCGCCAAACATGGTGGCCAACTTGATCATCCCCATTGGATGAATTGGGGTTCCGGTAAAGCCGAATAGAAGAGATGAAACATGTGTCAGCTCAGAATCTTTCAATTGCATTGACTAGAAGACGGAATAATAAAGTACATTTACCGCGCTTCCAGTATCAACACAGATCTGCTTCACTGTGTGTGGATTTACCACTGCTTCAATGACCAACCCTTCATTGTTTATAACCAAAAGGAGTAAATCTCTCAGACCATAAGTTACCTCTCCAGAGAACCTCTATTTATTACTGGACGTAGAAGGACCAGTGGACCTGCCACTGTCCTTGTTTCCTTCCCGAGCACGGCTGCTCGCCCCACCAGAAATGGTGTTGATAGGATGGTTATCTAGATGCCTATCTGGATCGGGTGACTGATCCATCTAAGCCGGGGTTCATCCTGCCTACCCTTATCTTGATTGTAGCTTCACCGCTTGAAGTCTCTTCAGCCTCACGGCTCTGTGTTTTGAGATCGGTCTACGACCTCATCCAGCTTTCCTTCCATGACTCCTGCATCAATGTCTCTCTACAGCTCTTGGCATCACTCCGAGTCATGTCTGATGTCCTTATGTTAAGCATAGTATTTACTTGGGTTTCTTTTTTCTTGAGGCCCTCGTATTGTGGACGGACGCTCGCCAAGCCTTTCCTTTCCATTAGTGCTAGAACCTGCTCTCTTGACATTTTTAAAGAGATAAAATCCCTCTCTTGCAAAGCTCATTTCTTGTCGAGTCAATCTGAAACAGGTTCTGTCATGCTATCCCAGACCGGCTTTCGTTTCTACCTAGATTTGTCCTCGGCCTTTTCCCTCTTTGATTCTTTTTTCTCTGATGCTCACTTTTAGCCTCTTTTCCTTGGTAGTGTTTGTAAGTTGTTTCTATGCATTCTTCCATAGTTTGTGGGAGCTTGCTATTTAGCTTCGCATACAACCGTCCTTCCTATAGGCCAGCTGTGAAAGATGTTATTAATAAGAGTTCATATGCATTCTAGACCTGCCTGGACTCTTCATTAAACCTCTTCAAATATTGTAGCACGGTTTCCTCCAATTTTGCTTAATAGTAAGAAGATGAGTGGCGTTCCTCTTGAATGGCTTAGCAATAATAAAGGCATGAACAAAAATCCTGATGAGAGTTTTGAAGTCAGAGATTGACTTGGTGAAATTCCTGATCCACTCCCGAGCCCTGTCCGTGAGGAGTGTGGGAAATGATTTGCACTTCATCTCGTCAGGTGCATAGTACATATTCATTTGCGTCAGGTACCGATGCAGGTGATCCTATGGATCCTTGGATCCAACATACGGTTCAAGCTTAGGTACCTTAAACCCTTTAGGTCGGGCAAAGTTCTCGATTTGGTCGGTGAACGGCGAGACAAACGAGAACTCATCATCATAATACGCGTCTATTGTAAAAAAAGAAGAAGCGACAACTACTCTAGAGAAAAGAGGAAAATAATAAACTTTTGGGAATCTTTGACTTTAGGGCTATTCGAATTGACGTTTGTGCAGACCACGGTATGGTATAGAATTAGAAGAATTCAAATAGCCGTAGAATCTTTAACTTCTGATCCTAGTTTCATCATCATCCTTACGTTCTAGTTTTTAGACCTAATATAGAATCTTGAGTTTTCCAGGTGAATGTTTGGGTCTTAGGTGTTGTAGGTTGATATATTAAGCGTAGGCGACGTTTCGATTGATTGGGATTTCTTAGAAGTTGAGGAATTAGTAGTAATTGGCTGTAGTTTCTGTTATGGAACTACTTCTGCTAAATTTGAAGGTAAGGGGTGTTCTAACTGGTGTAATTGGTGTTTAGATGTTTGATTTGTGTATCGTATAGAGTATATATGATTTTACAGATACTGAAATTGGTTTGGTAATGGTGTCAGAATTGAACATGTACAGAAAGCTAGGAAATTATAGGGTTTCAACGTCGGGCGTGCGCCTGGACTAAGCCAGGCGTGTGCTTGCTAGATTCAGCGAGTTCAGGCAAGGGCTCAAAAATTAGTCAGCGTGTCCCTGCATGATTTAGCGTCATGCATGCACCTGAATTTCTAGATTTTAGTAGGATGGTTCAACAATTCAAGAAGTGCGCCCGAGGTCTTATAATTGTGCACCAAACACCCAAAATGCAATTTTATGTTTTTGTGTGCAACGTGCTATGTTATGGTCTGTATGTTCCTTCGGAACATTATGTTGAACTTGAAAAAGTGCAATAATCGACTTCTGGTAGCCTCGGCTCAAGACCACAACTGAGACTCAATGCGGGGAGAATGTGGGAGCACATGAAGGCTATCGCTAAGGCCTTGTGGGACGTTGACATATTGTTAATGATCTCTTTGCTACGTGCTAGGTATTTTAATATAGAATGTCTAGGACTAGATGTTCTAAGGAAGCCTTATATGTGAAAAAACCTAGGCGGTTAGATTAACATCATAATAAACATAACCGACGGTGTCTAAAAGATAAAACACAATATCTTTTGTGAGGCATGTTTCATCTTTGACGTATAGGAAAGCCCAGAAAGTCAAGTTTGTGCCATATGAGGTACTGAAGGATATGTCATGGCGCATACCGTCACTATGAAAAGTGTCATTTGATCATTGTGCAACTAATCCTTGATCTGCCCAGGTTTGACTAGTTGGAATAGTATAGGAGAATATGCACTTAAACGTACGTGGTAGTGAATATAACACCTTATTTGTTATATACGTGAATCTTGTTATGTCGATTCTTCTACCCCAATACTAAGTGCGTAGTACTTACTCCTTTCTTTTCTTCCCGTCCTAAGAATATTGGCAGGTTAATGATGGTAGCATTGAGGACACAAAAAAATAAGCTTTGGGACGCGAGAAAATGCTATTTTATCATTAATATTTCATTATCAATTTGTTGGAAGTCGTAAACATTATTGTTTGAGCGAATACATAGACTTTAGTATCTTTTATTACTATTTACCTTCTCTTTAAGTTCGTTTGGGATTCTAATAGGCGTACCAATTATAATTTCCGTTATAGATTGGGAGGGTTTTCCTTCAGATTTGGATCGGGACTGTTGCGATCGTAAATTGGCTTTTGACATTCCTAAATAATTCTTTTATTTGTTTGCGCTTTGTAATCTGGTAATGAACGTGTTAAGGCTTACGTATATATACCTATAGGCATGCCAGACGTTCTGTTTCGGATATGAACTCGGTGTCCGGGAATGAGGCGTCACTTTTGGTATCAAAGCAAAGTTCCTGTCTAACGTCTAAGTTCAGAATTTAGGTTTGAATACTTAAGTTCTTCTTTAGAAGCTTAGATAATCATCCCTATCTTTCAGAATGGTTGTAGGACCACGTAAGACTCCTTAACATAACCTGGATGGGACTGGTACGTCGAGCAAACCTCATATCAGTCAGAATACAACAATAGTGGAACAGGGTGAGTAGAATCCGGGTTCATTTCTGGAGGATCGGGGACAGATATAAGTGAACACTAGTAAGGGGCATGTTTTGTAGAATTCTGAAGGAGTAACAACATAGATTCACACATCACAGGTCCCAGCTCCCTTTTCTCACGGTACATCATCTTTGTTTTAGAGCACGGTTACTCTACCTATATTAGTTTCTCCTCTTGTCACCACTAATAACACAACCACAACTCATATGACCTTGCAAGTTTACTTCACACTAACACCTCTTGCTATGCCTCCACTGCTTTCTCTACACAACTCATGATGTAAACCCCAAACCCTATATATTATCCCCCATCGTCTCGCTACTCTCCAAGCATGACTTACCCCACAACCTATTCATCAAAGCATCAGCTACAAAGTACTACCCAGCCCCACATAAGACATCACATCTACTATCCATAAGAAGCGGCCGACTCCTATCCATTCCAGTCACCTCAGCCACTTACCCTCCAGCTTATATGGGAGCCTACCCATAGACAAATCCTACATGCCCCTTACATCTCAATCTATGGAGAATCAAGATTACGCCAGGAGATTTTTGGATGTTAAGAATACAAGATTTCATCAAATTTACAGTAGGACAGTTACCACTAAGACAGACCATTGGCTGAGGCAAGTGGAGAGGAATCTAAGGAAGATGAGGATAGCTCATGATAACCAGGCAAACATAGTGAGTTCTTTGCGGACAGGGACAACCCAAGAATGGACAGAAATGATATAAAGCACGATAAGTGAGATCAGCAATTACGATGTGTTAAAGAATGAAATTCTGAAGATGTATTTCCCACTAGAAAAACAAGCAACAAAATTTAAAAAAACAAGCAGCTAAGACCAGTGAGTTTTGTCAATTGAGGCAGACGGGTATGTTCATCATGGAGTACTAATAGCGTTTCTATGAGTTGAAGAAGTGTGTCCTTAACGCTATGGCTACTGAGCCGAGTAAGGTATAGCAGTTAGTAGAGGGATTGTAAAAGGACATCAAGGAAAGCTTACCTGAATAGAGGCCTAACACAATAGACATGTCGATCAACACATGTTTGGAGATTGAGACACGTAAATCTAAGGAAAAAAGGTAGTAGTAGTGAAGAGTATCTATTTTCGATCCAAGGGCATAGGCACACCCTTCAGTAGAGTTACAAGAGACCTCCAGTGCCACCCACTGCACCCATTTCAGCTCCAGCATTGGTTCTTCCATCTCATAAGTGTGGTAGGTCTCATTCAGGTGAGTGTATTTAATGTGTTAATGGATGATTTCGTTGTTGGAGAACAACACAAACATTAAGTGTTACAATATATTGATAAAGAAGTGTTGGATGCAAGAGGATGTGTAAACCCTCATAATCCAGAATGGTCAGCTGAAAGGATTTAGTTGTGCTGATATGCTCAGTTGGGTGAAGAGTTCAGCTGAGGAAAAAGACTTTGAAGAGCAAGCTATAGTTGAGACATGTGAAGCTGAACATAGACAGTTTCATGTTATAACTGCTTGTAATTATCTGTAACTGATTCAGGATGAGTAGCATTTATGAATATTCCATCATCAGCCACATTTTAAATTATCTTGTTCACTTATTTCGATTAATGAGAATTCCACATTATATTTACTCTTATAATTTCAATTTCATGAATTTCAACATTGTATCAAAGCCTTTTATGCTCAGTTTGTGCTAACTTTGATGTTTAGCAGCAGAAAAGTGAGAGTTTTCTTAGAGTTTTTTGTTGTTATCACGTATTCTTTAGTATTTTATGTGACATTCATCTTTGTTCTCGAGTTAGATTCCGGTTCTTGGTCATTTTCTCTTAGTTTTCTATAAATTTGCATTGGTAGATACAGTTCTTGACAGGCACGACAACGAAGAAACAAGAATTGTGATGTGAAATCAAGTTTGAATCTTGCCCAAGAATCAATATGACATGAATTACAATGAACTTAGATATTCCAACCTAAGAACGTTGGCAAGAACGCCACAACGCTTGCTTAAGATTCTGATACGTTCTTAAGGGTGAATCTCTACAACAAAGGACTCTCACACGCATGTGATGAAGAAAAAAAGTCGACTGACTTTATAAACTATCACTCAAATCAAACTGCCTTTATATAGGCTACAGACTCCAAGTAAATAAACTAGCTAACCAATGTGGATATAATACTTAGTAATTTTGCCTATAAGCCTTGTATTCGGCTTCAATGACTCACTTAGGTCACATGACATTTATTAGCAAAGAACAAAATAAAACAAATGAAATATAACCCAAAATGAACCACCCCCTTTTGAGCTTGACCCATATTAACCCAAAAAGTAAATAAAAGACTCTAATCATAAATAATCAACCTCCTCAAGCCGAATAGCAATAAGCCATCTTCCTCAAGCCCAATAGCATAGATACTACACATAATGAGCACATTTTTCACATTCTTCGGCTGTCATGGATCACATCATTCCCTCCCAGGTTAAAAGGATTCGTCCACAAATCCAAAGGATGTCGTATAGCTGATGATCACGCACAATTTTTGGACAAACCAGAAAAACCACCAATGATATTCCATGTTCAAATATAATGTGAATAGACAACTTCAAATAAATGATGTTCAGAGTGAGGTTAGAACGTATTAAATATCCCATTTCTTTTTTTGTTCGTTTTTTTTTTATTGCGTTTCTTTATTGAATTTTTTTTAATCCAGCATTTATTTTCCAGCCTTGTTCTTGTCTGTCTAATATCTATTTGTTAGAAATAAAATTTATGTTTGATGATAATTCATCTATTTAATTGATTATTTATGACCCCATTTATTGAGTGTTGGAACTAACTGTTATAGTGAAAAACTAAAAGATGTCTAGAACTGAATGTATAGGATTCATTAGAGTCAAATTATTGTATTGGTTGAATCACACAAGCACTGTAATAGTTAGGATTCGAGAATCGAAACTCATCACCAACCTAAATCTAAATCCCGATTTTATCAAAACAGTCAGAACTCAATCAATATGTGAAAAGTTAATAAAGTCAGTTTTTACAACTGAGGGTTCAAAGTCAGGTACCTTATTATAAGTGAAACTGAAGAAGATAAGTTTGCTGAGGAAACAGACTCAGTTGGCTTATCTATAAAAGCTGAAGGCTGAGGGAACAAACTCATTAATGAAGGCTGATGGACGCATACTCGGTTATGAAGAATGAAGAATTGTGGGTTCAAAGTCAGTTTAAGTAGACTTTAAGCTGAGACTGTAATGTTAGAATTTAGGTAAGTTTGTGATGGCCTGAACTGACTTTATAGATCTTGTATGAAGACCTAAGATACATAAGGACAATGACATCATAGATGATATGGACTTATATGGTGTACTCTGATCAAGTCAATAATGATCAGATGAATAATAGAGTATTATGTTTTGAAGAAGAGTAAAAACTCAGTTAATGCTCGAAAAACTGAACAACTAAGTTATACCAGCTAAATCTAACATAATCCAAAAACTCAGTTTCAAGCTAAAGTCATCCAAGAACTGATAAATAATCAGAACGTTGGAAAGGAAGCATTATTATTATTGGATGAAGGTCTGACATGTCAGAAAGGACAACTGACATATCTAACATATAGACATTGATAGCTACAAAGATTCAAATTCTAAGATTTGAACGTTGGACTACACACTATAAATAGGGGACTTAGCAACAATGATTAAACACTAAATTTTACAAGTTATTAAGCCTATGTTCTTCATTTGTGCATTCAAGAAAATTGCTCTCACCTCGTGCTCACAAAGACAAATCAAGAAATCTTCAAATGTTCAAGCTACAAAACTTAATCAAGATATCAACACTTTGAAGTACCACAAGCAAGATTCACTTACTTGATTCGAAGCCCAACTTTAATTTTCAATCAAAGGTTCAGACTATGAAGCAATCCCGTCTACGATTTGCCAAGGACATTTGTTTTTGAAGTCAGGGTAAACTGTTTGTGGTGGAGCTGGAGAAGAGGCAATACAACCCTCTAAGGACAAGTGAAGCAGTTGGAGAGAAGCTACTATACCTGTTCTTAGTTGCTGAGATAGTGAAGCTCGGGATTTGACAAGGACTATCAGTTTAGGACTTTTGTAACTGATCTACCTCAAGAATTCTAGTGGAAATTTTCTTCCTACATCACAGGGAAGAGAGGACTGACAGTATTACACCACCTGGAACCTCTATGATTTCTTTCCTTACTTATTTATTGTATTTATGCATTTACTTACAGTTATTTACTTACCAGTAATTTTTTTAAACATAAATCTTTCAAGCATACAAACTGATTGAAATTCACACAAAACACAAACTGACAAAACTCAGTTTTTGCATTCAAGCTTTTTCATAGACAACAAGATCAGTTTAATAAAAGGCTAAAAACTTAATCCGCTGCCGGAATAACTCAGTTTGAGCAAAAGTTAGTTGACCTTTACTCAGCTCTGTTAGCTCAACTCCACACAAGTTAAAACTGAACCTAGCTTTAGTTTAAGGTCATAAGGTTTTTGGTGACATGTTTATGCAACCCCCTCTTAACTTGTGTCTAGCCTTCAAGGGACCAACAATTGGTATCGGAGCAGTGTTCTTTTACAAAGACTTGTTCTGATAATATCCTCTAGCTGATCTTCTGAAAAAGCTAAGTTTTCACAGTTCCTAGTTTTGCAAAACTCAGTTTTATATACTTGCATCATGGACAACAATCAGTATGCTAGACAAATGCTTATGTGAAACATGGATCATTTTGATGAGTATAGACGTCGATTGCAGAAATTTATTGCTGCTACACATGACGAGATGATGGATATTCTCATTGATGGGCCAATACTGATCACTCATATGCAGACTGTTGATGGTGGTTCTCAAGTTAGAGTTCCCAAACCAAAGAGTGAATGGAACAACAATGACAGAAAGAGAAACAATCTCAACAATGTGGCTAGACATTATTCTCAGAATTTTGGATAGAAACATGTACCTGAAAGTCAAAGACTGCACAACTACTAAAGAAATGTGGGAAAAGTTATAGTTAGTATATGAAGGAACTGACTCGATCAAAGAAAAAAATTTATATGTGGCTAAACAAAAATTTCTTACTTTAAAATGAAACCCGGTGTAACCATTGAGCAAATGGAGACAAGATTCAGTGCAATATTGGAGGAACTAGCACTTCTCAAGATTGTCTACACGAAGAAGGAAATCAATGTTCAAATTTTGAAGGCCTTACCCTCATGTTGGAAAATGCAGGTCACATCCATGAAAGAATCTAGAAAGCTCGGAGAAGAAGATACTTTCAAGTTTTTCTCAGATTTGAAAGCTCATGAATTTAGTGAAGATTTCACAATAATATCTGCAGCAATCAAAGCACTTGAAACTCCAAAGACTACAGCTCTTGTAGCAGCTGATGACAACATGGAGACATCATCTAGCAATCTTCAACAACTAGATGACATGGAGGAACAAATGGCACTCATGATCAAAAGAATTAGAAGAATGAAAAGTTGACCGCCATATACACAGAAATATGCCAAGAAATACCAAGAAAAGAAAGAAGAAACAAAGAAAGAACATGAATATCTCTGTTTCAACTGCAAAAAGCCTGGACATTTTAAGGCAGAATGTCCGGAACTGACCAACAAAAGAAAACATCAAAGAAGGACTGGCAGAAGAGCACTATTAGCTGGTGAAAAGTCGGATTATGAAGCTGAAAGTGAAAAAGATTTGTCAGATGACACAACTTTAATGGCTCATATGGAAGACACAACTATGGTATCTGAATCTAACTCTAAGTACACATCAACACACAACTCTACACAAAATGCATGTTCTTCAACAACTGGTTCTAATCCTAAAAATCTTGAATTAGAAGAAACTCTTGATGCCTTGATGAATTAGTTGGTAGTAATACAAGCTGGTTATGAATCAATCAAAGTTGAGAAAGAAACTTTACTTTTAAAGATTGAAAGATTAAAAGCTGAGTTGAACATCTTGAGAGTACTAAGAACTGACCCTATGAAGAATCATCATCAGCCTACTATGTAGTAGCAGCAGCTGAATCCTTACCTCAGTCAAGTTCTGCAACAAGATTCAAATCTGGAAAGTCCTATGTTGATAGGACTGGCCTAGGATTTGATACACAGCAAACTTCAAAAGAAGGAACTAGTAAAGCTGCTGAATCAAATGTCAGAACTAGCATCAAGTTCGTAGTTGAACAAATTCCTGAAACTAAGAAGCATGCTAAACCAGTTTAGTAAGTTTAGAATGAGACAACACAGTTTGAACATTAGTTTTCTAAGAAGTCAGGCGAAACTCATAACAAAGGGAAATCTAAAGGTAAGACAGTTGTACATCACAAAAACAATGATGGTAGATCAAATTCTGGATCTCCAAAAGCTAACCAAGCTATGAACCAGAGAAAGTTCAATCAGGATAAATCCAAAAATGTAAATCATTCAAGGAATATCAAACTAAGGGGGAAAGACAGATTATTTTCTTCTGATGATGATTGGAACTTATCTGTATCTATTTTTAAAAACGAGAGGAATAATAATTCACAGCAAAGTACTTATTACAAGCTCAATACAAATTTGTTTACTCTTGATAGCAGAATAATGATTATTACTTAGTTTTCAACAATAAAAGGCACAAAGAAAATCAGTTAGACGAAAATACCTGAGAGAACATATAAATAAGACACAATCCAGAAATAGATATTATGGAAATGTAGCTTATATATATGACAATAAGTGCAACAATTTCCAATGGAGTCCCTATGGAAATATTCCAAATGTTGTACTTACAACTGACCCTTATGGACCCAAACGGACTTGGGTACCTAAAACTAATCAATTTGTTTCGCAGGATAGATGGTACTTTGACAGTGGTTGCTCTAGACATATGAGAAGGAGCAAAAACTGCCTTGTTGATTTTCAAGTTAATGATGGACCAAAAGTCAATTTTGCCGGGAAAGACAAACCTCATTTTACAAGAGGCTATGGAACCATGATAAAAAATGGTTTATGATGAAGTTTATAGAATTATAAACTGAATGATAAAGTGCGGAATTATTATTGATGAACTGAAATTTACATGTTAGATTACAATGTAGCTGATCATGATGTATTTATAACTACATACACCTCATGAATCCGTTGGAAGTAAGTTATAAACGGTTAATACAAACTATAACTGCATAACCTATTTCTATATTACTGTATACTAGACAACTCAGTAGGCTGCTGTCCTCATAATGTCAGCAGGCTATTGTGCCTTTTTCAGTAGAGTGTATTAGCTGACTGCACTCAGCATTCCCTTCAGCCTCTATACTATAACACCCCCCGTCAAGCTGAGAATGGTACATGAACATCTTGCACTTAGCATTCCCTTCATCTACTTCAACTCTGGAAGATCTTTGAAATTCCTAATTTGTTGAGTAGATAAGAGAAAATAGGTGCATCCGAGGCCTTGGTGAGAATATCAGCTAGTTGTTCTTTTGTGTTTTAGGAAGAAGTTTGACAAGTCTAGATTTGACTTTGTCTCTCACAACATGGCAGTCAATTTCAATATGTTTTGTTCTTTCATGAAAGACTGGGTTATGTGCATTGTGCATTGCACTAGTATTGTCACAAAACAACACAGCAGACAACTGAACTGGAACCTGCAAGTACTGTAGTATATAAACCAGCCACTGGATTTCACAAACTACATTCACCATAGCCCTATACTCAGCCTCTGATGAGCTCCTAGCGATAGTTGTTTGTTTCTTGGCCTTTCAAGAGAGTGGAGCATCTTCTAGAAACATCATATAACCTGATACTGATCTTCTTGATTCAAGAAACCCAGCCCAATCACTGTTTGTAAACCCTTTAAGTATAGGGTTGTTGTCTATTGGGAATAAGATTCCTTGACCGGGACTAGTCTTCAAATACCTCAACAGCCTATAAGCTGCTTTCATATGATTTTCAGTAAGAGTTTCTAGAAACTGACTCAGCTGCTGAACTGCAAAGGCAATATCTAGTCTAGTCAAGGTAATATAGATAAGTTTTCCCACTACGGACCAGTAAGCAGTATTATCGTCTAAAAAGGGTGAATCACCATGCTGTAAAGTTTTCTTAGACTCCATAGGTTTCTTAGCAGGTTTTTCTCCCAAAAAATTCATATCCTTCTAGGAGATTAAAGGTGTATTTTCTTTGAGAAATTGATATGCCTGCAGGTGTCCTAGCAGTTTCAATGCCTAGAAAATATCTCAAATTTCCCAGATCCTTAATACTGAATTGCTTGTGTAAGGCATCCTTGACCTGCTGAATAAACTTCTCATTGGGGCTTGCTGGTATGATGTCATCTACATAGACCAGCTAAGCAATAAAGGAATGTCCTGACCCTTTTGTGAATAAACTGTGGTCATTTTTGGATTGAATGAATCCTTGAGCCTCTAAGGATTCAGTCAATTTGCGATTCCATTGTCTGATGTCTTGCTTGAGGCCATACAATGACTTAGTGAGTCTGCAAACTTGATTTGTTTTAGTTGTTGCGCAACCTGGGGGTAACTTCATGTATACATCTTCATCAAAATTTCCATGTAGAAAGACAGTGTTGACATCCATCTGATGTAGATGCCAATTATTGGCTGCTGATGCTGCAAGTAAGGCTCTAACTGTAGTGATCTTGACAACAGGTGAGAAAGTTTCTTGATAATCAATACCATATGTTTGAGTGCAGCCTTTTGCTACTAGTCTAGCTTTATGTCTCTCTACTGAACCGTTAGGGTTGTATTTGATTCTGTACACCCATTTGCACCCAATAGGTTTTTTGCCTGGGGGCAGATTAACTATTTCCCATGTATGAGTCTTTTGTAGAGCTTCAATCTCTTTTTGCATTGCTTCTTTCCATTCATCATTCTTGATAGTTTGATTGTAAGTCTTAGGCTCTTTAACAACATCAATAGCATTAATGAATCTGGCATAGTCTGCTGATTGGTTGTCCAGGTTCACGACCTCACTCTGTGGGTGTGGGGTCTGCCGAACAATGTGAACACCTCATTGATAAAAATTTGGTGATTTCTTTGTTCTTGTAGACCTTCTTAATTGTGAGGGTTCAAGTGCCTGATTAATTTGTGCATGCTCTTCATTATATGCCTCAGCTGTAGCTGATCCAGTGTTTGGCTGGTCTGCTGAGTCATTCAGCAGATCATCAATACTATTCATTATTGGTAAAGGAACGGGCATGTCAGCAAGATGTATAGCACATCTTAATACCTGTTGAAATAGAGGAAAATAAGTCTCATAAAATTGAGTATTTCTAGCAACAAAGATGTTTTTGTTGGTAATATCTAAAAGAATAGCACCCTTGGACGTATTTGAATTGCCAAAATAGACACAAGTCCTATATCTTGAGTCAAATTTTGTTCTGTACTACTGAAGTTGCAAGAAAAAACTAAGCAACCAAAAACCTTAAACACGGTATATTCTGGTTTAGTGCCATAAAGCATCTCATGTGGAGTGCTTTCTTTCAGCAGTGGTACAGGTGTAGCATTAATTAATTTTACAGCATGTAAAGACAGAAACCCTAATATTCAATGGGTAAATTACTCTAGAACCTCTGTCCCCTGGAAACATTCAGCAGATGCTGATGTTTCCTTTCAACAATACCATTATGTTCAGGTGTACTGACACATGATGTCTGATGTATGATGCCTTGCTTAGCATAAAAATCAGTGAGCTGGAACTTAGCTCCATTATTAGACCTTATAACTTTGATAATTTTGTGAAATTGAGTAGAAACAAATTTAACAAAAGATTTAACAAGGTTAGAAGCTTTAGATTTATGCCTCATAAGGAAAACACAAGTAAATCTAGAGAAGTCATCTACAATAGTTAAGAAATATTATTGTCCATTGACAATATGTTGTCTTAAGGGACCCAAATATCTATGTGAAGAAGATCAAATGTAGCATTCACAGTAGTAGTGCTCAAAGGAAAATGATTTTTCTTTAGTTTAGCCATATGACAAACATAGCAAAGATCATGATTACAAAACTTGACATCAGCAGACAGTGTACTAATGACTTGCAGTCTTTTATGTAGCAAGTGTCCTAATCTGTAATGCCATAAAAGAGCATCATATAATCTATCAGACAAGGTTTGATTTTCTACAGCATTGACAATACACAGTCTTATTGGTTGATCCATGACATAGAGTCCTTTGTGTAACTCAACTGAACCAATCACTTTCTTGTTATTGTCCTGCAAAACACACTTGTTAGTAGAAAAAACAGCTGCACCTTTTGTATGATTAATAAAGGCTGGTAAAGAAAAAATGTTATATTTAAAACGTGGAATGAAAAACACATCATGTAGGACCAGCTGGGGGGTTACCCTTACTTGCCCTATATGTGTGACATAAACATTAGTTCCATTAGGTAATCCCATTTTTATAGCAGATGAAGGTTTGGGATTGCTTACCAGATCTAATGATCCTACAATGTGATCTGTGGCACCAGAGTCCAAGATCCATTGTATGGATCTTACTACATTTATATCACATGTCCCTATATCAGGTGAGTAGTGTGTCACAATCTCAGCAGGCTGGCCAATAGCAAACTCTGCATGTCAAGGAGGATCAGAACTCAGTAGAGCCATCAACTTGTCAAGTTGCTGTGCAGTAAGATTTGGAAACCCCGGTCCAGCAGACCTATTTTGGGCCTGATCTTCTTCTGCTGAATGTTCTTCATGTACCAAATTAGCCCTTTTTGACTTGAAACCAGGAGTATAGCCATGTTTCTTGTAACAAGTCTCCTCGGTATGACCATTAAATCCACAAAAATTACATTTCAGCTTCTTGGGATTTTTAGGTCTGGGATGTGTAGTAGATGCAAAGTTAGGTCTGTTGACAATTTGATTTTGCCCCTGGCCCTTTTTTGAGACAAGAGAACCATAGAATCATGATTCTTGGCCCTGTTAGCTACATACATCTTCTGTCTTTCAAACTTAATGGCCAAAGGCATCACGGATTTCTGTAAAAAGCACCATCACCATTGCCTGAGAAACCATTGGCTCAAACTCACCCCTTAAACCTTTTAGGAACTTCATGACATGTTTGGCCTCCATATGATCCATTAGTGTGCTAATTGCATTGCAGTGACAATGAGGATCACAAGAACAAACTGATACACGCCTAATGGTCTTGATTCTTTCCACAGAACCATCAATTTTGTGAAATATTGATTGACAGAATCATTGCCTTGCTTCAACAGATGCATCTCTTCAAGAAGATCTGAAACCCTCAAGGCATCAACATTAGAAAATCTAGCTGCAAGATTCTTCCAAACTGCATACGCACTCTTGAAGTACATCAAACTCTGGGCAATGGTGTTCTTTACAGAATTCAAGATCCATGATCTCACCATTGTATCACATTGTCTCCATGCGTAGAAAGCTATTGAATCTATGCCTGGCCTTTTGATTGTGCCGTCTATGAAGCCAATTTTATTCTTGGTGATTAACACCATCTCTATAGACATTTTCCATGGATTAGAGTTGTTGCCATTCATCCATGGCTGAACAAGAACTAAAGATGGATCCTCATTAAGATGAACATAAAATGGACTTGAAGGACTTATTTCTTGTTTCTTTGCTGCCATTGCTATGAAGAACTCAAGATTGATCACAAACCAACAATGAATGTGAAATTACACAAAAACCGATCAAGAAATGATAAAAAAAAAACTTCAAAAGTGATGACAGTTTACTCTCAAGAAATTGAAATCTCAGAAAAGATGAAGAACACTCTCAAGATTATTCAAAGATTTGAGAGAAAACGCAGGAAAGCATTCAGAAATTCTCAAATATTAACTCTGATACCATGATGAAGTTTACAGAATTATAAACTGAAAGATAAAGTGTGGAATTATTATTGATGAACTGAAAGTTACAAGTTAGATTATAATGCATCTTATCATGAGGCATTTATAACTACATACACCTCATGACTCAGTTGGATGTAAGTTACACACGGTTACTACAAACTATAACTGAATACCGCTTTCTACATTACACAATACTAGACCACTCAGCAGGCTGCTATCTTCATACTATGAGCAAGCTGCTGTGCCTTTATCAGCAGAGTGTATTAGCTGACTACACTTAACACTCCATTCAGCCTCTATATTGTAACATTTTAAAGATTAGAAATGTGGCGTATGTTGAAGAACTCAATTACAACTTACTCAACACTAGTCAATTTTGTGACATGGGATACAAAGTCACATTTGACAAGGAGTTTTGAATTGTCATAAGTGAAACTGCTCACAAAGTTGTCATAGCAGGAAGAAGAAAAGAAAATATGTATATTATGGACTGGACAACAGCTGTTTCAGAAACGTGCCTACTCATGCATATCAGAAGTCAGTTGGCTATGGCACAAGAAACTGAGTCATCTCAATTTTGATGACATCAATCTACTTGTCAAGAAGTATATAGTAATTGGATTACCAGAAGTTACCTACAAAAAGGACTGTTTATGTGACGCATGTCAGAAAAGGAAGCAAGTAAAAGCAAGCTTCAAGACCAAGTCTCAACATTCAACAACAAAAGTTTTAGAACTATTACACATGGATTTGTTTGGACCAGTCACACCTATCAGTGTCAGTGGAAACAAATATACATTGGTGGTAGTTGATGATTATTCAAGATACACCTGGATAATTTTCTTAACCAAGAAAAGTGAAACCAAGCAGAAGCTGTAGAACTAATGAAGAAACTTCAAAATTAGAAAATTGTTATAGTTGTCATGTGTTAAGGGTGAATTTACACGATTTATATTGATATATTTTATGATAATTTCCCTCATATTTGTATAATTTGCATAAGAAACGAGTGTTTAATGGAATTATTGAGCAAATGAGGTTTTTAATGAGTTATTCGCAAAATAGGTTAATTTTGGTGTTTTAATTGTGATTTTATGATTATTTGGATGATATTACGTTTTGCGATGTTTTAATGTGTTATAGGTACATGTTTGACGCTCAAATGATGATCAAAAAGAGATAAGAGTCGAATCACATTGATGATAGAAGAGATAATGATGATTTGAATTGAAGAAAAAGATATAGAGATGAGAAAATCAAATTTTGATCAAGCTGAACGCACGTCCAAGTTCCGTCCGGTTGGACGGGCGTTTGATCCAGTGAACGAGCGTCCATGCTGATATTGTTGATTCAGAGTTGTGAAGATTTCAGTGGACGAGCGTCCAATTTTGTGAAGGACGGGCGTCTGATGAAGACTCGGCCCGATTCGAAGTTGATATTGAGGACCAGACGAGCGTCCAGAAGGAGTGGACGGGCGTCCGTCCACCGCCTCAGCACAACCGACTTTGATATTTATAAATACAGCTGCGTTTTTCCACATTAGAGATACCAATTACACATTACTCAAAACCCTAATCCTAGGGGCGGCTCAGGCTGCGTTTTTACATACTTTTCCTTCAGTTTTATGCACTTAAATCCTATATTAAATTAGTTAGTTTTATGTTCTTTTCTTCAACAATTCCAAGCTTTCAAGAGGATTCTTAGAGGCTAAAAGCCCTTGAACGAGCATTGTGAAGCCTATCCGTCAACTATTTAGATTCGAATCTTGATTAATTTGTGAGTTTTTAATACAAGTTGTTTCTTTATCATGTTTGAATGTTTATTGCAATTATATCGAAAGATGTGCATGCTTGATTGTTTTACTTTGATGAAAGTCATGTAAACCCTAGATCCCCATGATAAAAGAATAGTTATTTGATCTATATAACGAGAGTTAATAGGTTAGATTTCTAGATTAGAAACGTTAAAGTTCACATCTTTGGTTAGAAAAAGCGTTAATCTTAGATCGAAAGATAGAGATTAATAGATGGACTATCTAAGAAATTAGGGTTCATACCTTAGATGAGGTGAATCACAACTTGGTTAGAAGTCATGAATTAATCTGATTAGGAATTGAATGTTGATAGGAGATCAATTGCTCGTTTGCTCGTTATAAATTGAATTTAATCCCTTAAAACTTGAATTGTTTAGTTTACTCAAATCTTCTTATTGCATATTATGTTTAGTTGTAGTTTAAATTGTTCGCAACCCGTATTTTCCCTGGCATTAAATTCATTCTTCTGTCCAGTTTTACATTCGTGTTCTCTTTACTTTCAGTCTCGTTTAGTTTTATTTGCTGTTTAGGTTAGTTTTCGTGACATAGTTAGTTAAACAAAGACTAAGATTACCAATCGTTAGTTCCCTGTAAGATCGACCCGGTATAACTAAAAACTTCAATAGAAACCCATAAACTGGACAGAGGGTTGTCAATCCAAAGCCAGGAAAGATAATTGCGAACAAAAAGTAACTCTATTCTATCTATAACTTTAAAAGAAAAATAAAATCCTAAGATTGCAACGAGGAACAAGGCACAAAGATAATCTCAATGAATTTTAACGAAGAACAAGCAATGATCCACCTATCCCGCAACCCTCAATTTCTACTCTAGATCGTTTAGTGAAGATTTAATAAAGATGTGGTTCACCTATCAAAGGTATGAATTCCTACTCTCGTAGATAATTCGCCTATTAATCTTTCATCTCTCGATCTTAAAGATTAACGCTTCCATAACGAAGGTGTAAGATTTATTCAATCTAGCAACCTAGAAATTTAACCTTGCAACTCTCGTTATTTTTAGGTTAAAAATCTAATCTTTACTACGGTGATCTAAGTCTAGCAACGATTTTCATCAAACGTTAAACATCAATAAGCAACAATCCATCGATATAATTGCATAATCAATATAAAAGCATAATAAAGATACAAGCTTTAATAAAACTCACAAAAACAATCCCAAAGTTGAGATCAAGATGTTGCAGAAACGGTTTCACATGCTTGCTCGAACTGGCCTCAGCCTCTACTCATCTCTAGAAAGACCAAATAAAAAAAAATAAAACATGGCTCGGTCGACCGAGCAGGAGCACTCGGTCGACCGAGTGTGCCTCTTCTCGGTTTCTGTGCTGCAGCTTTTCTCCAGGATGAATTGTCCTCCGTTCTGTTGAATGCCTGCTCCATTTATACTTGTTCTAGCCGACTTAGAGTTTTATTATTAGCAAGTCTAAACCCTAATAAATAAAAATAAAGATAATTCCAAGTCTATCCTTTCTGATCTTCTGGACGCAAATCTGATCGGTTGGACGCTCGTTCACTTTAAGTAAATTTCTTCGAGTCGAGCCGAGCTCGACAAGACGCCCGTCCTATATAATTTTGAACACTCGTTCGGCTTTTCCAAATCTTCATTCCAAGTTTCACTTGCATCTTTCTCCTTCTATCTAACCTTCAATTGAATATATTTTTTAGCTCACCCTATGCCATGCAAGTTGTACCTACAACACGACAAAAACATGCAAAATGTAAAATCATACATATTGATAGAAAACACCAATAAAACCACGTAATTAGCTCGATTTTGCACTTTAATGATTTCCATACGCATTCTTTCAATAAATCCACTAAACACCTAATTTTCTATAAAAATTAGTAAAACACGAAGGAAATTGTTACGAAATAAAGTCATATAAACCGTAAAAATCACCGTCAACACTTATTGGCTTCAACGGCTCCTCAAATGCGACTTCCTCCGGGTGACTTATCTCTAATTTTGGCACATCGTCCTCTATGTTCTCCAACACCGGGTGTATTTCTTCACCTTCTCGGTGATTAACATCTTCAACCATCTCTGATGTCGGATCCATCATAGGACAACCGTATTCATCATCACACCCTGCAGGAGGGAAGGAAGTTTCTAACCTTTGTAACTTAAGCCGATCCATATCAGGTTCCACCACATCAATCATCTCTTGTTGCCAATTGCCTTCATCTTGATCGAACTCAGTCTGGGCCATTTGCTCGATCTGTCTCTCAATATTAGCAAGCATACCAAGAAGAAGTTGGAAATTATCGTTTTGCTCCTTCTGAAAGGATTGGAGCTCCTCCAATTTAGCTTCAAGATCAATAGATTGAGAGGTGCTCTGATAGGAATTCTGAAAGTGTTGTGGAAAAGATGGGTTAGGCCAACTTTGGAACATAGGATTGGGACTATTCTGATTGAACCACTGATCTTGATTGGAAGAATTAATATTTGGGTTCTGACTGATGTTTGGGTTTTGATTGAAATTCCAAGTTTGATTGAAACCCTGATTTTGAAAATTGCCGTGGCCAGAGAATTGATTAAACCTTTGATTGTTCTGGCCATAGAATGCATTTACTTCAGCATTCTGTCCGTTCATAGGACAGAATCTAGATGTGTGCCCCACCTCGTCACAATTCTGACATGTGACTTGATTATACTGTCCATAATCATGAACATCATTCACTTGATAAGGTGCATGGGGATTGAATTGACATCGGCGATCATGTGGCGGTCGACAACAACTCTCTGTCTGAACACAGGAGTTCTGTGGAAAGGAGGAAGTTTGATTTATCTGATTCGAAACTTGAGAAGTTGCCATCTGCTTCTGCAGCATGGCGATCAAACTTTGCATGTTTACTTCCTCAACCTTAGGAGGAGGAGGTGCTTGAATGGCTTGATAAGAGGGGGCGTACTTTTAAATACACATCAGAATGAGCTCTTGCCCTCATAGCAGAATAGGACATTCGAGATATACCCTACCTTACTCCAATCATAAGGCAGCTTTTTCTGACTGTCGTGAGCTTTTTGTCATCATAGTGGTATAGGACATACGTGGTATACCCTATCGCACTCAAATCATTGACTAGCTTTCGACACACCCAATTACTTCATTATTAACTCAACTTTTTCATTTGACAATAAGTTGCGTGTTACTTATCACATTCAAACCTTAGATATTCACAGTATAACATACTCCGGATCTAAATACAAACTATCATAAATCTCATGATATATACGTAGCACTAAGCACATGACTTATAAGAAAATTAGAAATCACTCGTCAAAAGGGGTATAACTTTATAAATTAGCTCATCATTCACTATGGCTCGTGAAAAATAGATCTCAGGTGAAACAACTAACTTATCAATCATATGATATATAGCTTGGATGACTATAAAAATAACGAGCATTGAATTGAATTGCCTACTCAGGACAAAACAAAAACAAAAATGTCGAAAATTTTTGAAAATTCTAGCTCATTTTGCATAGAAACATAACGAATTGAGAAAATGTATAGATACATATCAAATCATTCCCCTCCCCCACACTTAAAGATCAACATGTCCTCATGTTGTGCAGAATTAAAGAAAAGATAAAGGACTTAGCTGATTGCACTAGAGACTCGAATCGTTGGTCAGGCCGGAGCCTACGTAGTGACAATTAGAACTCGTAACCATACGACGTAGCTCAACAAAACCGCTTAAAAATATACCTGCACTACTTGACAAACACGGAAAAACCTCGGGAAAAACGGGGGAAGAGCATCGCAATAATGAAAAAGATAATAATAACGTGAAATGGAATAGACGAAGAGAGTAATCAGTAAAACAATGGCAACCATCAAGGTACAAAACAAAGTAGGAGATCGCCTTATGGCCTACAGAATTCACGTAAAAGAAATACGCCTACGGAAACCGACAGTAGCGTATAAAAAGAAAAGTGCAGTGAATCAGTAACAGAAATGATAGGATCAGTATCAAAGTACAACCATATCGAATTAGTACCAAATCAAAAAGTACAAAATCAAAATATCAATAAACCTCAAAGCTGCCTCGGCGTAGACTCATCAGTGGGAGGTACATCAGCCATAGAATTAGTCGATGAAGGTCCCGGCTGTGGAGTGGGAACAGTAGTAGAAGCAGTAGCAGTCGGTGCCTCCTCCTCCTCATCCTCATCCTCAGAATCTTCCTTCTCAACTCGAAGCACATCTTCAATCGCTCGCTCGATCTCATCGTGGAAAACATAATCCTTCAGGCTAGGCGTGAAGATGTTCTCGTCCCTCGGCGGCCGGTCTTCGCTGATACACTTCAGAATCGTCAAAATGTTGTTCTGTGTATCCCGAATATCACCCATCCATTCCCGTAAACTGTTTGCCATGCTCAACCGCATCCTGACTGCGGGAGATAAAGTAGGAACGAATGAAACCGCGGGTGGTGCAGAAGTAGACCCCGGCTCTTGCGTAGCCTCAACACGTCCCGAAATCCTAACATTTTCTCGTTGAATTGCCCTCGGGTTCTTCGGTTTAAGATCCGGCCTATACTCAGGAACACCGGCATCCACACATAGGCTATGTATCAAGTGGGGAACAATCAAACACCGGGTATAGACTTGCTGATTGGTCGCAATCTCATCAAATAAGGCTTGGCCGACATCGACATTCAACCCGAAATTCAACGCGTATAACATCCCAATATCACCAATGTGGAAATGTGTGAGGTTGTTCTTTGCCAATAACCTACTCTGAATGAATCGACACTGGACCTTCCAGTCCTCTGACCAAGTCGTAGTCACTAACTCCTTTCGGTCCCCGCCCGGCCTCAGTGTCCACGGAACATCCGGGCACACTTTCAGACGCAACTCCTCTAATGGATCTCCACTGGCATCCTGTTGAGCCTTGATAGCCTCTTTGTAGTCCAACCCCTCAAACGATGCTAAACCGTACTTCTCATTAATGACTTGCGGGGTGAACGGGACCTTGACTCCTCTCACCATTACAACTCCGGTTTCCAAGTCCGTCTCTGAACAGTTGCTATAAAACTCGCGAACTAGTGTATCATTCACCGGAGTAAGTGGGATTCTCATCAATGCATCCCATTTCATATCCTTCAAAAGTTTCACAAACGCCGTATCAACCTTTGTTTCCATAACCGCCCTCTCTATCAACATCGTCCTCGACTGATAATGTTTGGTAAAAACCTCGTAAGCCTTAGGGCTGATAAATCTATGAGCCAAAGGAATAGGAGGACCAGGAGGTCTAACAGTTGTCCTAACCGGTTCAGCTCGGGTACTCGCTTCCTCCTGTCGAGGTGCATCCTCAGTCTATTCAACCCTAGACGATGCTCCACCTCTCTGAACCCTAGGAAGCCTTACTAGAGGCACATCTTCCTCAGTATCCGACCCGGACGTAGACTCATCTCATAGTTGTACCCTAGCTTGACTTTGTACAGCCCTAGGAGGTTGGTCTCATATACTAACACCTCGGTTTGGATCAACTACGGGAGGATCTACCGCCTTCCTCTTCTTACCAGATTCCCTGGCCACCCCCTTACCATAGCGCTTTTGCACTTCCTTCTTATGGACCATGATTCAAGCCTAAACTAAACCAAAACAATCCCAAATCAACGCAAGTTACCCGTTTAACATCCAAATCGGGATTTCAAATCAACAAACCAACACAATCACAATCACAAACCACCCATCATCACCAAACAATCCATTCATCATCCATCACATCACCACAACACAGGAAAACAGAAAAAGAAACATGAATAAATTAATTAAGGCATTATTCATGTGAACGAGCCGACCCGAAGATCGAACTCACAAAACGTGAATAAATTTAAGAAATATTGTTGCTAACTTACCATGTAAGATGAGTAGATGATGATCGAGACGTTCTTCAATCCTAACAACCCCAATTCGGCTCCCAAAATCAGATTTTTCTTGGAAAAAGTCGGACCGAAGAGGGCTCTGATTCATCAAAATGGTTGTTGATTGAGGAATAAGGGTTATAAAAGTGAAAAAAGGGGATCAAAAGCGGTCTATAGCAACTGAAATCGCTCAATTTGGTGTAATATTGAAGGATTTAGGTTGAGAGGAGGGCAAAAATCGGTTTTTCTGTTTTGAAATTCAAAAAAATGAGGGTTCATGGGCTGAGGGGGTATTTATAGGCAAGGTATGGACGCTCGTCCAACTCTGTGGACCGGCGTTCAGTATAGAACCATATGAACTGGACGGGCGTCCAGTGTATCAGACGCTCGTCCAAACTTTCAAATTAGATACAGGATTGGAGGGAACATTTCAGACGGGCGTCCACCTATAATGGACGGGCGTCCAAGAAATGCATAGGGTAGACGGGCGTCCAGATCTCTGGACGGGCGTCCAAGGCAGAGATTATGCAAAAATTATAAAATTTCATACAATTCAAATTCAAATTTGCATTTTCTCATTAAACTTAAATAAAACCTCAAAAATACATTGGAAAAATGACGAATTACATAAAATCACTAGAAAATAAGTAAAAACAATAGAAAATAGTGGGTTGCCTCCCACCAAGCCAAGCGCTTTTGTTTTACGTCGTTTGCTCGACGAAACAACCTAATACCGCTATTCCTCGTAAATTTATGACCAATCCACAACTCGGATAAGACGGCGGAGCATATCAATCATCGGAGGGAAGTCGTACTCATCCTGCAAACCCCAGTCCTCACCAGCTACATCAACACCCCGAAAATGTTCAGCTTGCAGCACTACCGCTAAATCTGTCAGCATTGGATCATTCAGGATTGTGTATGGACGTCTTAGAGCTGCTGCAACTCCTCGGTAGTGAAATCTCCACCTCCCGAACAGCGGGGAACAATAATGACATAGGTGACAGTCCTGATGCGGGTACTAATATCAAAGTCTACGTGCAAAACGATAGTCCCTCCCGGTCCGTCATCTACAGTAATAAGTGGGATCCTCCTAAGGAAAGGTAACTCCTCTGATAGAACTCCGAAATCCATATCTAAAACACTGCTAAACTGACAGAGACAAATAAAAGCTTAATAAGGCTAAAAACTTAAACAACTAAAGCAACAAAAAGTATAAACGAAAGTAACTAAAATAAAAAGGGATATCTAGGATGCCTCCTAGTGGCGCTTTTGGTTAATGTCGTTAGCTCGCACTGTTTAAGCTCAGCCTGGATCAGGCTATTTAACTTTTCTGCCAGCCACTGCCTCGTGTAAACTTTGATCAGTAGTATGGCTGCAGAAACAGCACTTAACACATGGGGTAAAATCTTTGATGGTTTTCCAAATACGTTTAAACTGCCCCATGGTCGACTTCTTCTTCTTCTGATTATTCTGATGACGTTTCAGCTTACGCTCCCTCTTAAACTCTTCCATATCCCAACTACCTGCTAAAACTTCTTCAGATCGACCACTACCGTCATCCTCTAAAAACAGGTCGGGTGAAAACTCGGCAAATTCTTTGACTTCTTTAGTTCCACACCCGAGGATATCGAGGAAACGAACAATCAAAGTCTTTTCCTTGGGTTCACCAATGTAGTGCTTACACCTTTGACCATTGACTCGAAACGGTTGGTCACCATAACCGCGTAGTTCTAGAACGCCTCCAGGAATAATTTGGAGAATCTCAAAGGGACCGGACCATCGTGTCCTCAGCTTACCAGGGAACAGATGTAACCTGGAATTATACAAAAGAACTTGTTCCCCGACTTGAAATTCTCTCTTCTTAATCTTGGCGTCATGGAGGAGTTTCATCTTTTCCTTACTGATCCTGGCACTTTCGTAAGCCTGGATTCTGAATTCGTCTAATTCATGCAACTGTTGCAGTCGATGCTTACCACAAGATTGGGAATCAAAGTTTAGAAACTTTGTAGCCCAATAAGCTCTATGCTCTAACTCGACTGGTAGATTACATGGCTTACCATAAACCATTTGATATGGAGATGTACCCATAGGAGTCTTATAGGCGGTTCTGTATGCCCATAGTACATCATCCAATTTCAAACTCCAGTCTTTTCTATGACTGTTGACCGTTTTTTCCAGGATTTTCTTAATACTTTGGTTGCTCATTTCAACCTGACCACTAGTCATCGGGTGATATGGTGTGCCTATCTTATGGCGAACACCATACTTTTCAAGAACTTTCTCTAGGGGTCGATTGCAGAAATGCATTCCTTCATCACTGATCAAGGCACGTGGACATCCAAATCTCACGAAGATGTTCTTCTTTAAGAATTTCATGACCGTCTTATGATCATTGTGAGAAGTGGCCTAAGCATCCACCCATTTTGACACGTAATCCACGCAGACTAAGATGTATTTATTACCACAAGATGATGGGAATGGCCCCATAAAATCGATGCCCCATACATCAAAGACTTCGCATTCTAAGATGGGTGTCAAAGGCATGTCAAAACGCCTTGTCAGAGTACCGGTTCTTTGGCATCTATCACACGCTTTACAGAAAGCTTCTGTGTCCTTAAAGATCATAGGCCAATAGAAACCGGATTGAAATATCTTAGCAACGGTTTTCCAAGGACCAAAGTGACCTCCAATGGGTCCACTGTGGCACTGCTCAATAATATCACGCTGCTCGGATTCTGGAACACATCTTCTAAGCAGACCATCTTTACAGATCTTAAACAGATAAGGTTCATCCCAAACGAAAGATTTCAAATCAGAGAAGAACTTTTTCTTTTCCTGATAAGAGAATTCTGGATCAAGATATCGGGAATGAAGGTAATTGACAATGGAAGAATACCATGGAACATCTGGAGCGCAGCCATCGATAAGCATAATGTTTTCTAGAGGAAAGTAAAGATCTATATCATCTGGATCATCCTTTTCCTCACTTAACATTCTCGAAACATGATCCACCACGACGTTTTCACTGCCCTTTTTGTCTTTAATTTGAACGTCAAACTCTTGTAGGGTCAGTATCCAATGCAGTAGGCGCGGTTTGGCCTCTTTCTTCGTCATCAGATATTGCAAAGCAGCGTGATCAGTCCACACAATCACTTGAGCTCCTAACAAGTAACTACGAAACTTGTCCATAGCAAAGACTACGGCCAATAATTCCTTTTCAGTAGTAGTATAGTTAACTTGAGAAGGATTCAATGTGTGATCAAGCGTAATAGATTGTCTGAATTTCCCTTTGATTCTTTGTCCTAAAACAACACCAACTGCATAGTTTGATGCGTCGCACATAAGCTCGAAAGGTAGATTCCAGTCAGGCGATATAAGAATTGGAGCAGAGATTAAACGGTTCTTAAGCTCCTCAAATGCTTGCTTGCAATTTTCATCGAAATCGAACTCAACGTCTTCCTTAAGTAAAGTAGACAGGGGCTTGGCTATCTTGGAAAAGTCTTGAATGAATCTCCTATAGAAACCGACATGTCCAAGAAAACCTCTGATTTCACGCACATTCTTGGGATAACTCATCTTCTCGATAGCTTCTACTTTGGCCCTATCTACCTCAATACCTTTGGTGGAGATCTTGTGGCCAAGAACTATTCCCTCATCAACCATGAAATGGCATTTTTCCCAATTGAGTACTAAGTTCTTTTCCACACATCTGGATAACACTTGATCTAGATTGTCAAGACAGTCGTCGAAGGACTGACCAAAGACCGAAAAATCGTCCATAAAGATTTCCATACACTTTTCTACTAGCCCGTCAAAGATAGCCAGCATACATCTTTGAAATGTAGCTGGGGCATTGCAGAGACCAAATGGCATTCGCCTGTAAGCGAATGTACCATAAGGGCAGGTGAAAGTGGTCTTTTCTTGGTCAGCTGGATCAATGGGTATTTGAAAATATCATGAATATCCATCCAGGAAGCAGTAGAATGCGTGCCCTGCCAGACGCTCAAGCATCTGGTCAATGAATGGAAGGGGAAAGTGATCTTTCATGGTTACCTCATTGAGCTTTCTGTAATCAATGCAGACTCTGTAACCAGTGACAAGTCTTAATGCTATTTCCTCTCCCTTCTCGTTCTTCTCAATGGTAATTCCACCTTTCTTGGGAACTACCTGAGTCGGGGAAACCCATTCACTATCAGCGATGGCATAAATGATTCCCATGTCAAGAAGTTTAATGATTTCTTTCTTAACCACCTCTTGCATATGAGGGTTGAGCCTCCTCTGGGGCTATCTAACACATTTCACACCCTCATTCGTCTTGATCTTATGCATACAGATGTCGGGAGATATCCCTCTGATATCTCCTACTTGCCACCCAAAGGCTTTCTCGTTCTTTTTCAAGACATTTATTAACTTCATTTCTTCTAGTCGAGACAGCTTGGCAGATATAATCAATGGAAGATTGTCACCTTCTCTTAAAAACACATACTTCAGATGTTTAGGCAACGGCTTCAATACCAGATCCGCAGGGGGGTCTTCCAAACTTGATTTAAGATCTCCACTTTTCAACTCAACATCAATGAGCTTACTTAGTGGTCCCACTGCCAAGGCTTCTCCTTTCAACAACTTTTCCTCAAAATCAGCTTCTAACTGATCTAGATTGACCACACCATGATTATTCAAATTGTCAACCAATCGCTCATACTCGGTTGCAACAGCCATGACTTGCTTTTCCATGAAATCATTGAAGTCATCAAACATATCCTCAATGGAAAAGCTGGTTGGAGGAACAGAGGGTACTTGAATAGATTTGGAGACATTATAGCTTACCTCTTGATCACCAACCCGTATCGTCACTCGCCCACCATCGCAGTCAATGAAGGCTCTAGCTGTAGACAAAAAAGGTCTTCCAAGTATCAGGGGGACATTTTCATCCTTTTCAATGTCTAGGACGTACCAGTCAACGGAAAAGGTAAATCTATCAATTTGAACTAGTACGTCTTTTAAGATTCCCGCTGCTTTCTTAGAAAATCTATCAAAATTGCAAATTCATGGTAGTGGGTTCTAGAAGATCAATTAAACCCAGCTGTTTGCACACAGACAATGGCATGAGGCTTATAGATGCACCCAGGTCACACAAAGAGTTAGGGAAGACCAGGCCTCCCATCAACACTGTAAGCACGAACTTTCCAAGGTCACCTCTCTTGGTTGGCAAGTCTCCATAATTAATCATTGAACAATCCTCACCAATCAGCCTCTCCATGTCTGATAACTTCCTTTTTGAAGAAACAACATCCTTGATAAATTTTGTATACTTAGGCATTTCAACCAAGACCTCTGACAATGGAAGATTCACCTGAGTATTTTTCAAGAGATTCAGCACCTTTTCATACTTCTTATCTTCACTTAAAGGGATGTTGCTCTTTCTTGGTGGAAATGGAAGCTTTTTCAGATCGCTCTCAGAAAAGACTTTCTTCGAAGATGCACGGACAGCTTTGTCTTCCAGATCCTTCAACCGAACAACTTTTTCAATCTTTTTATTAGTCAGGGGATCAGCCTCCTGACTTTCACTTGATTCTTCATTCCTCAGGGGATTAGCCACCTGAGGACTTTCAGCTTTTTCACCTCTCAGGGGATCAGCCACCTGAGTGTTCTTTTTCGGCCAAGGGGAGTGTAGGTGCTCAGCTTCCCCTCCTGCCTTATCACTGGCAGGAGGGGCTAGTGGTTTCCCTGGTGGGAAGGACCACTAACTTGAGTACCGCTTCTTAAATTCATTGCACTCACCTCCTCTCTACCGTATGGAATTGATGGTACGAGGTCAGTACATTGGCCATTGTTCAAATCGGTTTGAGCAACTTGACCGCCCTTTGGATTTTTCTCAGTGAAACTAGGCAGTTGCCCTGGGGGTCTTGAAGCTAACTGCTCAGCCAGTTGCCCAATTTGTCTCTCAAGATTCCTATTTGTACTCATCAGGAGTTGGATACTTTTATTTTGCTCCTCCAATTTAGCTTCAAGATTGTTAGGTTGGGAGGGGCCTTGAGAGTTTTGGAAATTTTGAGAATAGGGCTGGCTGGGCCGACTTTGGACAGCAGGATTAGAACACAACTTCCTACACTAAAAACAGAGCCCTGATGAATAAAAGGTTGGAGAAAACACCCTATGAGATATGAAATAGGAGAAAACCAAATGACTCATATTTTTTTTTGCTTTTGGAAGCAAATGTTACACACATAACGATGGAAAGGATCAGCTGAAGACTTTTCAACCCAAAGCTGATGAAGGAATATTCTTGGGATATTCAACTGTCAGTAAAGCGTTTAGAGTTCTAAACAAGAGGACACTCAAGAATGAAAAATCAATACATGTGGCTTTTTATGAACCAAAATTTGTTGGTGATATAGTGGAAGACCAACCAGAACCAGTTATTCAACCTCAGTCACAAAAGATTTCTGATCCAGTTTTTATGGATATTGGTGAACATATTGGAAGACTATGGTTAGCTGATTCAATTGACCAAGATCGGTCTCAGTTACCAATAACTGAACCAACAGTTGAACAACCAGTACAAGCTGAAGATGAACCAGTTCAAATTCCGGATAATCAAGCACAAGAGAATCAAGCTGAAATTCCAGAAGAACCAGTTCAAGTACATCAAGCTCCAGAAATGCAACCTCCAATACATCAATGGATGAGAAACCATCCTGAAGAACAAATAATTACAGATTTTCAACAAGGAGTTTGCACAAGAAATCAGTTAGATGCAATGCTACCAGGTTTTCTATCTCAAGCTGAACCAAAAGAGATAGAGGAAGCTTTGAAGGATCCAGATTGGATATTGGCTATGCAAGAAAACTTAAAAAATTTGAAAGAAATCAAGTTTGCGAATTGGTGGATAGACCAGATCATTCCAATATAATTGGCACGAAATGGGTTTTCAGAAACAAGGTAGATAAAGATGTAAACATTGTTTGAAATAAAGCAAGACTGGTAGGCAAAGGATATTCTGAAGCTGAGTGAATAGATTTTGATGAAACTTATGCACCAGTTTCAAGGTTGGATGTAATCAGATTATCTCTTGCTTATGCAGCTTACAAGAAGTTTAAAGTATATAAAATGGATGTAAAAAGTGCATTCTTGAATGGAGTACTTGAAGAAGAGGTCTATGTACAACAACTTCCTGGATTTGAAATCAAAGATCAGGAAGACAAAGTTTTCAGACTAAAAAAAGCATTGTAAGGACTTAAATAGGCACCAAGAGCGTGGTATTAAACTTTATATCAGTTTTTAGTGCACGATGGTAATATCAAAGGAACAATAGACAAAACTTTGTTCAGAATGAAGTTTGGTGAAAGCACTCTCTTAGTCCAAATTTATATGGATGACATCATCTTTATATCAGAGAATCAACAACTATGTGAGGAATTTTCTAGTCTAATGAAGATAAAATTTCAGATGATTATGATGGGTAAACTGAATAACTTATGTTGGTCCCAGAGAAGGGTAAAACTATAGTCAGAGGAGGGAGGGGGGTGAATGACTATAGTGGAGTTTCAAAAACTTTCTTGTATTTAAAAGCTTTTGGGCAGCGGATAAGTTCCTTCTTAATATGTTGTTTCAAAGTACTTTATGCTACCACATATATATGATGTAATTTAAGCAACTAAATAAATGCAGTAAGACAAATTTCTGAAAGTAAATTGACACAAGGTTTATAGTGGTTCAGGGTGGTGTAATCCCTTAATCCACTCTTCTCTTATGATGATTGGAGGAATTTCACTATTGTTTTCACAGATACAATATCCTGATTGTCCTTGACTACACAAGCTTCACAGTCTTCAAGACTATCACTCCTTGACTGCAACAACATCAGTAACTCAGTCTTTTTCACTGCTCCTTGGGAACAAATCCTTCAGCAGCTACCACAAACACAACTTCTTCTCAGATGCCTCTGATTCAGTTGCTTGATTGAAGTGAATTGGATTCACAAAACACATGTTGATCAGACTCAATGCTTGATGTTGAAATTGTAGTTCTGAATTTTGAGTTGATCACTAGATATTCCTTTTTAAGCACAGATGAAGGCCTTTTGATTTTACAGAGTTTCTGCTTATTGATCATTCTCTTCTTGTCTTTTTCTTTTTTGTCAATTCCTTCTATTTATAGCCTTGATAATCCTTGATTTGAATTTCCGTCCGTTGGCTATATTAATGAGGGGAATAATCCTAGATTTTATTCTTGATTCCCACTTAATTATATTCTCCTTGATTTCAGTGATCGGATTTTTTCTTCAAACGTTTATCAGAAAATCCGTCCTTGATTGACCCTCAATTAATTGTGTATTTAATGCTTGATCCTCTGAATCTCATTCATATTTCAAAATCCGATCAAGTAAAGTTTACTTGGCCGTTCCCTGAACGGTTGAATGATCTCTCTGACTTTTCCGCATAGGTCTTCCTTCACTGCTTTGTCATTACTCTGCTGAAAGTCAGTTCACTTTGCCGATTCACTGTTTCCTTCATTCTTTATCAATTTAGGAGAATCTCTGTACTTCACTGATCCTTGATTAATGTGAGATCAGTGTACACCATATTTAAAACTTTAAGTTTCATCACCTGGAATGTAACTTAGACTTATCCAAGGTCATCACAGACTTCCTTGGTTATAAGTCAGACCATAATGTCTTCATGCTTCTCTGCTGGTACTTGGCTTACTTTACTCTGCCGGATTTCTGTTTCACTTTGCCGTCCTACCAACTAGTAGAATACTTGTCTGACTCAAATTATACATCATGTCTGACTCTAAGTAAATACTTATACAACGAATTCTAACTTATTTTCAGGCTTGCTATAATAGGTAGTATGGCCATCATCAAAACATAATAAAATGTTCCTAACAATTTCCCCCTTTTTGATGATGCCAAAAACCCTTATAAGCCTGAACATAAGTATACCAAATTTTTCATAATAAACACTGGAATAAAACTTAATAACTTTATTCTTCCATTTAAAGGGCAGTCAGATATTACATCACAATTATTCAAAGCCATTTGAATCAGTAAATGGATCAATATAGAGAGGACTACTACTTCTTTTCTCATAACCTGATGTCTTTGTCTTTGATGCCCTTACCCTTATCCGTTGGGCTTGCCTTCTTTCCACTGGAGCTCTCAGGCTTTCTTCCTTCCCTCTTTTTGGCAGAACCAAAACGTTCTTCAAGAATTCTGGTTGCTTCTTCAGATTCAGGGAAATGACCATACTTTTTCTCCAGGATTTGATTGTTGGCCGTAGTGACATTTACCAGAGTGTCAAGTTGCTGGCCAGAATATTCCATAACCTCATTGAGATGGTGGATTTGTTGTGTATGAGCATTCAAGGTATCCACCAATGGTTTGAGATGGTTATCATCCTTTTTAGCATGAAACTCATGGTTGGTCTGGACATGGTAGGGAATGAGATGTTGCAGGTTGCAAAGAAAGTCGCCTTGTTTCTCTATGACCTCATCTTGAATCTTAATGTGACTGATGAAGGCTTCAATCTTGTGGTTTAAGGAGGTTGCATCACTCCTTAAGGCAGCTTTCAAGTTTTGTCTGCTGAGGTATTGCCTTTCCATGTCCATAATGAGCGGTTGAATATCCAGATTGAACAGTCTTTCTAGATCAGTTTCCTCTGGAATTTCTTCCTCATCCTCATCATCTACATCTTCTTCCTTCTCTTTCTCACTTTCTTTTTCTTCCTCATTACACTCAGGGTCATTGAGGGGTTGTTGGGGGGTGTTGACTTCTTCATCTGCCGGAGATGTGACTTTCTCTGCTGCTGTTCCCCCTTGATCAATGCTGGGGGTGTTGACAGGTTTAGCGGAGTGAGTTTTATCAGCTGGCTCACTTGGCTGGTTGTCAGCTTTGCTGATGCTTCTGAGAATCACTTCATGGATTGTCAGATCATCATCAGAGGTCTCCATCTTTTCGTGATCGTCTTCAAGATGATCCTCAGATGTCTCTTCCTCTTCGTCATCCTTCTCCTCTTCTTCAGATGGAGTAAGAACATATCCTTCCTCAACTTCTTCCAGATAGGTGATTTCCTCTTGCCCCTCCACATTTGTTGTGGTATCATCACTAATTACCACTGGGTTGTCCGGATTGCTGGCACTGACCAATGGGGTGTCCTCTTGTGCCTTTTGTGATATGGTTCTTCTTCCCATCCCTGATCTACTGCCTTCGGGTGCTTTCCTTTTTCGTCCGGAAGAGGGTTTGGGTTTCAGAGATGCCTTAATGTAGGTAAATATCACCTTGGACTTGTGTGGAGGCTGTAGATTTGTGGGTTTCACTTTCAAAGTGTCAAATAGATGTTCAAGAGGGAACCCATATGATTTCCTCTCCTAGAAATCACCTTTCTTGTGTAAACCCTTGTTTGGTGCCGTGATTGACAGATCAATTTCCTTTTGAATCTGGTCTTTCAACCTATTGAAGAAAAATGTGGCCCAGTCAAAGTGAAGACCTTGATAGATTATTTTTATTAGTTTGACCGTACCTCGGTTAGGTTTTCCATCGACCCTTTCCTGCCTTCAATATTCTTGGTAATAACAGGTGCGAACTCAGCAAATGCATGTTTGAGTGCTGATCTTGGGAGGTTGTAGGTTTTGCTGTTCTTTTTGGGATTCTTAGCTATTTTAGCCCAGAAGTTGTTGTGTCAATCTTTACAGATTTTACATTAGCCGGACCTATCATAGATAGGTGTAGGAATCTGTTGAGAAGACCAGGCGTGATGACCACTTCTTTCCCGAAAATTGAGCTTTTTATGCAGTCGTGATCACTCTTCTTGGTGCTTGGCACAAATTTTGCATTTTTCCAGATTGCAATCAGGTTCTCATAGCATATTCCAGTTATTGGGGGGTTTAGGAAGGTCATTCGCCCCAGATTTGAACAACAATCAACCAGGCGTTGAGCTTGTGTGTCATTATCACAGAAAGATAAATAGGGTTTAGGTTTAAAAAATGATCCAATGATGATCGATTTTTCATAAAATCGTTCTGTGGCAGAGATTGTAGATGATGAAGCCACTGTTTGACAAGGTTTGGGCTTTGAGAGAAGGCTTTGATGTTGCAGTGAGGAAATAGGGTTTATGATTTGCAAGAGAGCGTAAAGAATTCTAAAAAATCTCCAAGTGTGGTTTATATAGGATTATTTGTGTAGTGTGAACGTGGTTGAATATGGAAGGATTTTGTGAAGTAATGGCGTGATTTGGTGTATATAAATCCTGATATTCGAGTGAAGTGGGGGAGTGGATTGAGGCAAGTGATGATAAATAGGAATCGAGGCAGTTGTAATTAGAAAAATAATATATTTACCTCCATAATTGAAATAATGATCTCCACATGTGTAATATAATCTTCCATAACTCCTTGATTTTCCACGTGTATTGAGCTGATATAGTTCACGCTTTGGTTTGCTGGTGACTTTAATTCATATTTCGGTGGAGTGACTTGGCTGGTCACTTAGCCGGTGTAATGATTTCTTAACTGAGCTGCTGTATATAACTGTTCCTAACAATCAGTGCAGTTGACTTCACTGAGTACCAGTGCCTTACCTGTTACATCTCATGTAAAGGAAATGGTTTAATCAGTTGGTGAAGTCACTTAGCTGATTACTCCAGTTAGCTGCTCTTAAGTACTTAGTCAATTTCAATCATTCTCAACTCAGTTCTCAACATGCTAAATCTTTCATGACTGAGTGGTTTTGTGAAGATGTCAGCCAATTGATCTCCAGTGGGGATGTATCTTAGAATAACATCCCTTTTCCAACATGATCTCTGATAAAATGATGTCTCACATCAATATGCTTTGTTCTTGATTGCAACACTGGATTTTCAGCAATGGATATGGCACTTGTGTCACACATGATTAGAATTGTCTTATCATTCATTCCATAATCCCTTAGCTGTTGTCTAATCCACAGTACTTGTGCACAACAACTGCATGCTGCTATATATTCTGCCTCAACTGTTGATGTAGATATGGAGTTTTGCTTTTTGCTAAACCATGAGACTAGCCTAGTGCCTAGCATTTGGCATGTTCTAGAGGTGCTTTTTCTATCTATTTTGCATCCAGCATAGTCAGAGTCTGAATATGATATCAACTTGAATCCTTCATCTTTTGGATACCAAATTCCGACATTGATGGTGTTCTTCAGGTATTTCATTATTCTTTTGGCTGCTAGTAGGTGTGATTCTTTGGGTTGAGGTTGAAATCTTGCACACACTCCTACTGTAAAAGCTATATCAGGTCTACTTGCAGTTAAGTAAAGTAGGGATCCAATGATTCCTCTATACATTTTCTGATCAACATCTTTTCCAGCTTCATCTTTTCCAAGAATAACTCTTGCACACATTGGTGTATCTGATGTGCCACTTGTATCCATACCATACTTGTGAATCAAGTCTTTTGTGTACTTGGCTTGGTTAATAAAGATGCCATCTTTCATTTCCTTCACTTGTAGACCAAGAAAGTAATTTAATTCTCCCATCATGCTCATCTGAAATTTGTTCTTCATTAGATTTGCAAATTTCTCACACAACTTTTCATCTTCTGATCCAAAGATGATGTCATCAACATAGATTTGTACTAGCAATGTACTTGTTCCTTCCTCTAGCTTGAAAAGAGTCTTATCAATAGTTCCTTTGTTGAATGCATTATTGATTAATAATTGTGATAAGGTTTCATACCAGGCTCTGGGTGCCTGTTTGAGTCCATAGAGAGCCTTCTTGAGCTTGTATACATTATCTTCTTTTCCTTTGAGTTGAAAACCAGGAGGTTGTTCCACATATAATTCTTCTTCCAAAAGTCCATTTAGAAATGCACTCCTGACATCTATTTGGTAGACTTTGAAGTCTTTATGTGTTGCAAATGCTAGAAAGAGTCTGATTGCTTCCAATCTTGCTATTGGTGCAAATGTCTCATCATAATCTATTCCTTCAGCTTGGGAGTAGCCTTTTGCAACTAGTCTTGCTTTATTTCTAACTACTTTTCCTTGTTCATCCATCTTATTTCTGAATACCCATTTTGTTCCAATGATGTTGGCCATGTCTGGTCTGTCAACAAGTTCCCAGACTTTATTTCTTTCAAATTCATTTAGTTCTTCTTGCATGGTTGTAATCCAATCAGCATCTTGGATTGCATCATCTATTGTTTTAGGCTCTACTTGAGATAGAAAAAATGTTAGCATGTGCTCCAGTTGTCTTCTGGTTCTGACTCCTGTGTGAATGTCTCCAAGACTTGATCTTCAGGGTGATCTCTCAGTCAGTTGAGATCAGGTTGAAGTTGTTCTTCATTTGGTGCTTCCACAACTTCAGCTTGTGTATCAATTTCATGCTCTTGAACACCAGGTGCCTCTTTTGTTGTATTGACTGGAGGTTCATCTTGATTTCCAAAATTGTAATTTAGAATAGTAGTTGGTATTGTTGTATTCATATAGACTTGTCTTGGTCCTGCTTCTTCAAGTTCCTGAAGGTTTTCACCATTTGTGTTTGGCTCATCAAAGACTACATGAATTGATTCTTCAATTACCAAGGTTCTTTTCTTGAGTACTCTGAATGCTTTGATGGTGTCCGAGTATCCCATAAAGATAGCTTCATCAGCCTTTTAATCAAAAGTATGCAACTGATTCCTATTCAAAACAAAACATTTTGATCCAAACATATGCAAATATGAGATATTAGGTTTTCTTTCATTCCATATTTCATATGGAGTCTTTCCATGATATTTGTTGATGATTGATTTGTTTTGAGCATAGCATGCTGTATTTGCTGCTTCAGCCCAAAATCTCTTTGGTAAGCATGCTTCTACAATCATTGTTCTAACTGCTTTTTTGAGTGTCATGTTTCTTCTTTCTGCGACACCATTCTATTGTGGAGTCCCTGCTGCTGATAGTTGATGCAGTACTCCATTTCATTTAGAAACTCTGTGCCTCTATCTGATCTGATTTTTATGATCTTCAGTTCCTTTTCATTTTGAAGTCTTCTTAGCAGATCTGGTAGCCTTTTGAGTGTTTCTCTTTTCTTATTCATGAATATGGTCCAGGTGAATTTGGAGAAGTCATCCACCACTACTAGAGTGTATTTCTTTCCACTTACACTGACTGGTGTGACTGGTCCAAACAGGTCCATATGTAGTAGATCTAAAATTCTTGTTGTTGATTGATAGGGCTTTGACTTGAAGGAGCTTTTGATTTGTTTCCCTTTTTGACATGCATCACATAGACTTTCCTTCTTGAATGTGATCTCTGGTAAACCTTCAACTAACTTATTCTTTGATAATGTGTTGATGGTCATGAAATTTAGGTGATTTAATCTTCTATGCCAAATCCAGCTGGTTGATTGTTTATTTTTAACAAGCAAACATGTTTCTGCTTTAGCTGTTCTCCAATCCACCACATACATGTTGTTTTCTCTTCTTCCTGCAAGAACTAATGTGTTGGTTTGACAGTGAATCACCTTGCATCCTTCCATGTTGAAGTGCACATTGTAGCCTTTGTCACAGAATTGACTGATGCTCAACAGATTGAAATTCAGTCCTTTAACATTGGCCACATTTTGAATCTTCAGGCTATTTTTGAATATTGTGCCTTCCCCCTTAATTTTTCCAGGGTTTTCTTTGCCTCCAAAGGTGACTTTGGGTCCTTCAAAAGCTTTAAAGTCAGTGAGCCATCCTTGTTCCTTGTCATGTGTCTAGAACATCCACTGTCTATGTACCAGACATCCTACAAAACAAATTAATTTTGTTTAGGTACCCAACACGGTTTGGGTCCATACCTGTTAGCAGTCATGCCTCCTACTCCTAATGTGTATCCAAAGGATCTTCTTTTTGGATAATTGAAGTCATCAACTTCATATGTATAAGGCATGGCAGAATACCTTCTAATGTTTCTACTAGAGGTATTATGATACTTTTCTCTACTTTTTGGTGCATTTGCATCCTTTTCCACTTTCCAATATGCAGTGGGAAACCAGTGTTCATGTTGCTTCATATGTCTAGGAATATGCTTAGGTTGGATTTTCTTAAACATATGTTGCATATTATGGAATGGTTTCTTTCTGTATTTTGGAGGAGCAACATTCTAATCATCTTCTGAAGGATAAAGACTTCATTTGCCTTTCAGAAGGCTTTTGCTTTTAGTTGACTGGATTGATGGTTTGGTCTGTCGTTTCACTACACTGGGGTTTGACTTCACCGGTGCAGGATGAGTAGTTGAAACTATGGTCTGTCCTTTTTCGGAACTTTGGTCTATTGTTGGTCCTAGATTCAGAATTGGGTTGTACATTTTTTCTATTCTCATCCTAACTGTTGTAGCCAAGACCGGATCTGGATCCAAACCTTTTTAGAGTTTGTAAGCTAGTGCACTTAGTGGTGCGAAGGGTTGTCTTAAGCGGTAGGGGATTTTCTCAAATGTCTCACAATCAACACCACGGATGTATGATCATCTGATGTTTGTTGATCATTTGAGTAACTCTCCTTACTAGTTAGTTCAGCTTTTGCTTTATCCAGTTCTTTCTTTAATCTTTATTTTCCTTTCTTAGATTCTTCTTTTCTTTCAATCTTTCATATTTTCCTTTCTTAGATTCTCACACTCTTGTTCCTCGAGATTAGATTTCATGATTCAACTCAATTTCATCAAATTTACTCTTTTTCACTCTGAGATTTTGGATTATGTTTATCTAATGCGAATCTAATAAATATTTATAAACCGAATAGTAAGATTGTGAAGTATTATCTTCTGAGGTGGATGCAACTAGATGATGAACTATTGTCAGCTAGATGTTACCTCAAATATGCAGAAAATAACTAGACAGAGAGGAGATTTCATTAGATTCTTTAGCCATAAGACATAGGTAAGCTTTTTCATTTTGAGGATTGTAAATCAAGTTTATAAAAGACAAACGAGGATTGATCCACCTATCAACATGCATTGATCTATTATCTCGATTTTACGTGGTATTTACTTAGGTTGTGATTCACCTTACCTAAACATGAACTCCAACCGTAGTAAATACTCACAAGAAAAGTCCTAAATAAATAGATCAATTCAATCTTGATGGCTTCACAATTGATTCTTCATTCTTTTCACTCATAAAACTAGCCGTCTTTGATCGAATTTAAAGTTGCATAAGACTGAAATTTGAGTGCCTTCTTGCTTTTCTTCTTTTTTGCTATTTATAGAAATTGTTTTGTACTACTTCTTCTCTCATCTTTGTTATTTTCTTTTTGTGAACGCCTGTTCGAGTCTTTTCACATGTTTATCTCTTTTTCCTCTTCCACCTTTTCTTTAAATGACCTTTCTTTTGAGCACAATAATCATACCTATAACACATGCATCGAGATGTAATAATAAGCATCTATATTCATCATCCTTCTTTGTGTCTTTTAATGTTTGAGCATGACTTTTTGTATATGATGATGATCCTCCTTTGAATTTCTTCTTCTTTGTTATTTTCTTAAACTGTCAAATGACGTTTAACCAAGCAAAGCTACATGTTCCTTGACTTTTTGTATGATCTGTGTCTCTTTTCTTTGTTTGCATTTAACCAAGAAAGCTACATTTGACATCACCGCTTGACTTTGAAGGTGCAACCAGATGCACCGGCCTTATGTGCCTCTGTGCGGTGCCTTTGTCTTCGCCGTTCAACTCAAAGTCATGAGCCTTTAGTTGAGACATCAAAGTCAAGGTTTCAGTGTTTGCAAGATTTGTTGTCCCTCGGATTACTGATGTAATGATATTCCATATTTCAGGTAAGCCTCTCAAGATCTTCAGGCACACTTCTTTCTGTGGATATGTGTGTCCAAGTTGTTGTAGTTCACTAATGATGCTTGAGAATCTATTGTCCATTTGATCAATTCTTTCTCCAGCCTTCATTTTGATGTTCTCAAATTTCTATTTTGCAACAGACAGTTTGTTTTCCTTGACTGCTTCTGATCCTTCATTGATCAGTGCCAATTTGTCCCATATTTCCTTTGCTATTTTACAATCTTTAATTATCATGAACATGTTACTGTCCAGAGTCTTCAAAATCATGTCTTTTGCAAAAAAGTCGAGATTTTCTCTTCTCCTGTCATCCTTGGTCCAATCTTTCTTGAGTTTGTCTATTACTTTTCTTTGATCTCCTCCTGTGGCTACCACAGTTGTAATCTCAATTGGGCCATCATTGATTACATCCAGCATCTCCTCATGAGTTGCTGCAAGATGAGACAACATTCTTATTTGGTATTCATCAAAATTGTTGACATTGAAAACAGGTACCTTTGACATAAAATTTGAGGAATCCATAAGTACAAATAAGATATATATATATATATATATAGAACGCACATGTTTGAAAACTACTTTGAAAATATATGACCTCCTTGTTACAAGAAATTAGATCTAAACAGGTTCTGATACTAGGAACACTGCTTTGATACCAATTGTTGGTCCAAGAGAAGGGTAAAACTATAGTCAAAGGGGGGGGGGTTGAATGACTATAGTGGAGTTTCAAAAACTTTTCTTGTATTTAAAAACTTTTGGGCAGCGGATAAGTCCCTTCTTAATATGTTGTTTCAAAGTAGTTTATACTACCACAGATATATGATGTTATTTAAGCAACTAAATAAATGCAGTAAGACAAATTGGTGAAAGTAAATTGACACAAGGTTTATAGTGGTTCAGGGTGGTGTAATCCCTTAATCCACTCTTCTCCTGTGATGATTGGAGGAATTTCACTATTGTTTTCACATATACAATAGCCTGATTGTCCTTGACTACACAAGCTTCAAAATCTTAAAGACTATCACTCCCTGACTGCAACAGCTTCAGTGACTCAGTCTTTTTCACTGCTCCTTGGGAACAAATCCTTTAGCAGCTATCACAAACACAACATCTTCTTTGATGCCTCTGATTCAGTTGCTTGATTGAAGTGAATTGGATTCACAAAACACTTATTGATCAGACTCAATGCTTGATGTTGAAATTGTAGTTCTGAATTTTGAGTTGATCACTAGATATTCCTTTTTAAGCATAGATGAAGGCCTTTTTGATTTTACAGAGTTTCTGCTTATTGATCGTTCTCTTCTCATCTTTTTCTTTTTTGTCAATGCCTTCTATTTATAGCCTTGATAATCATTGATTTGAATTTCCGTCCGATGGCTATATTAATGAGGGGAATAATCATTGATTTTATTCTTGATTCCCCTTTAATTATATTCTCCTTGATTTCAGTGATCGGATTTTTTCTTCAAACGTTTATCAGAAAATCCGTCCTTGATTGATCCTCAATTAATTGTGCATTTAATGCTGGATCCTCTGAATCTCATTCATATTTCAAAATCCGATTAAGTAAAGTTACTTGGCCATTCCCTGAACGGTTGAGTGATCTCTCTGACTTTGTCCGCATAGGTTTTCCTTCACTGCTTTGTCATTACTCAGCTGAAAGTCAGTTCACTTTGCCGATTCACTGTTTCCTTCATTCTTTATCAGTTTAGGAGAATCTTTGTACTTCACTGATCATTGATTAATGTGAGATCAGTGTACACCATATTTAAAACTATAAGTTTCATCACCTGGAATGTTACTTAGACTTATCCAAGGTCATCACAGACTTCTTTGGTTATAAGTCAGACCATAATGTCTTCATGCTTCTCAGCTGGTAAAAGGCTGGCTTTACTCTACCGGATTTCTGTTTCACTTTTCCGTCCTACCAACTAGTACAATACTTGTCTGACTCAACTTATACATCATGTCAGACTCTAAGTAAATACTTATACAGAGAATTCTAACTTATTTTCAGGCTTGCAATAATAGCTAGTATGGCCATCATCAAAACATAATAAAATGTTCCTAACAACTTTCTAGGACTACAATTCAAGCAGATGGACAATGGAATTTTCATTCATCGGACTATGTACACAAGAGAACTGATAAAGAAGTTTGGAATGGAGAATAACACAAAGATGGCAAAGAGATCAGACACTTTACAGAAAAATAATTGGAAGTCTAATGTACCTCACAGCAAGTACACCTGATATATCCTTTATAGTAGGAGTTTGTGTAAGATTTCAAACTAAGCCAACGGAGAGCCATATGATAGTAGTCAAAAGAAGTTTGAAATATCTCAAAGATACACAAGGAGTAGGAATTTGGTATTCAAGAGATGGAGAAATCAAAATACTATCTTACTCAGACTCAGATTATGCTGGATGCAAAATTGATAGAAAAAGCACATCATGCTCATGTCAATTACTTGGAAATAGACTTGTGTCAGGGTTTAGCAAGAAGCAGAACTCAATCTCAACTTCTACAGTTGAAGCTGAATATATTGCAGCTGGAAAGCTATTGCGCTCAAGTTCTATGGATCAGACAACAACTTAGAGATTACGGGATCGAAGAAGGTTCGATACCTATCATGTGAGACAATACAAGTGTAATAAAAATAACTGACAACCTAGTTTTGCACTCAAGAACTAAGCATATCGATGTAAGACATCGCTTCATAAGAGATCATGTAGGGAAGAACGATGTCACAGTTCTCTATATACCAACTAAAGACCAGTTGGCTGATATCTTTACAAAACCTCTGGATGGAGAAAGATTTGCCAAGTTAAAGACTGAATTGGGCATAATCAAAGTCGGTAGAACAAATTGAGATTTATCAAGGGTATTTATCTTTGTCATGATGGGTGAGCTCACTTGATAGATCAGTCATTGACATCAACAATCTCAAAACTGACATAAGAAGAAGTGATATGATTGAAAAACTGATTTTACTTAGTTAAAAGAAAATGAATCCAAGCTGATAGCTAAAGTTTTGAAACCAACAATGAACCATCAAACAAACTATGTTAAAACTGATTTTTAATCAAGTCAAAAGAAGTCAAAAAGGTAAAATGTGTATGTGGACAACATAAGTTACATCACATTAATTACAGTCGTAATCATCAGAAAGGCTGTTACGTGTGTACTTCTTACAAGACAAGTACATGCATTGGATATTCAACCATCATAAGTGGAAGTTCAAACGCACAATCAAATCTTCATAAAGATTGTAGAGATAGCGGAGCAAAAACGTTTTACACTATACTTAAACTCGTTTTTCTTCTCAAAAGTTACTTTACAAAAATTCTTTCAAGAAAATTCTCTTATTCTTTATTCAAAATGTCAAAAGGTTTTTCATTAAGAATAAGCAGGTGGATTGATGAAGGCATGTCAAAATCATTGATGGATTTTGAACAAGAATGTGATGGAAGCTTGTTATCAAGCATCATTTGTACAAAATACACAAGGTACAAGGCCTGGAAAGTGTTCTCAACATCAAATTAAAGAAGGAATTAGATTATGAAGCCCTAATTCAATTTTGGGAGAATATGAAGATGGACAAGTGTCATCTTTACACAACCATGTATGGAGAAGAAATCAGCATCAACGCAACAATGCCAGAAGTTTATTCAAATTTACAACTCCAAAAGACAAAACAATCAATTTGCTCAACCTAAAGCTCAATCGTGAAGAATTTCTCTCAAGAATCTCTTTAACAAAGATGTCTATTCATGTTAATTCAAGCCTGAAAGAGATTAATCCGGAGTATGCTATTTTGAGTCAATGGATAGAAGAAGTATACTTGGAGAGTATCAAGCTTTGGATGTTCTATCGGAAGACATATTTGATTTGATGAACATCATTTGGAATCAAATAGATTTCAAGTGCGCCAGTTTCATTTTCAATCAGATAGTAAAACTACACATCGAGGAAAGAAGAGAGTCAAGAAAGCTAAAACTGAAGGAATCAAAGACAAGGAAAGACTGCATCTAAAGAAGTCATTTGGTCTACTAATAAAATTCTACTTGGAAGTAATCAGCCATGGGAAAAAGACCAAAAAGGTTGAAGGATTACCAACCGCTGACCCAGTTTCACCAGTTGTGTGTTCAAGGAAGACAATTTAAGGGCAAATAGCTGAACATAAAGGAGTCAAGTGTAAAATTGACATAGAAGCTAGAAGAGTTATGGAATGAAGCTTGTTTCCTAACTCACCAGTTATGGAAACTGAAACAAGCAAATAAGCAACAACTCAAGGGGAACCAAAACTGATGGAAGCAGAAAATGATAATCTGCAAAGTTAGCAGAAGGTGAAACTCACAAGAATAGGAAGATAGTAGAGAAAAGGGTCCTACTATAGATTTGGATACAAAAAAACAGGAAGAAGTTTCCATAGAACCTCAAAGACTTATCAAGTTAATTAAATGGAAACTGGATGTTACAAGAGATCGAGAATTGCTTAAGATAGATATTGAAGAAGAAGATAAATACTTTCTAAGGAAGTTTGGAGTGACTACTTTGTATGTATTCCCTATGGAAGAATTTTTGACTAAGTATGATAAAATTCTCCAAGAAAAAGACAAGAAGAAATCCTTTCCCAAAGAGAAGAAGTCACAAAAGAAGAAAGATGACAATGACGATGATGATGATCAAGATGATAATTCTAAAAGGAAGAAGACTCAAGAAACTGAAACTTTGCAAGATACCAATGTTGAAGAAAATTTGACTAAAACTGAACCCAAGAATGACTCAGTTCAACAACCTGAAGAAGCAAACAAGCAAAGTAAATCAGCTATTAAAGCTGGAATGGCAGCTGAGTTCCAAATAGCTGAGATTAAATTTGAAGAGGTAGATAAGAGCAAAGCCCTCATGATTTTGGATAATACAACTCAGACTACTAACAGAGTAGCTGATGACATGTCCAACTCCCAAAATTCACTTGACATTCTACTCAGTGAATGGTATGGATATGATGAAATTTTCACCAAGATGGACAGATACTTGGATACCAGATCCAAAACTGATAAGGCTGTCACTCAGCACTTAGAAAGAATCACTCACACAGCAACTAACGCAGCAAAGGAAATTAGTCAGTTAGAGGTTGATCTGAAGGACATTACCACAAAAGACAGGGAGATCTATAAAAATCTGAAATGGCATATAGATCAGAAAGTTTACCGCTTAGAGAATCATCTTAAGGAAGTTCAGTCTTCTCAAACTGACATCCAAAAGCAACAACAACTGACTCATGAGTTGATAGTAAATGTGAAGATTCCATAAAGGGGGAAGATGCAGAAGCTAAAAGAAAAGATTGGAATATGACCTGTAAATCGAGAAGCTGAAGAACAAGATTTCTAGTCTTAAACCAAGGGAGCTACTTTGCCCTGTGAGACAAGAACTGAAAACAGCTTAGTTATTTGAAAAGGTAACTAATCATGCTCGAGGAAGATTAACACTTACAACAGAGTTATGGGACGAGTTCAGAAGAGACTACAACTATATCAATGCAAAGTACAAAGATAAGTGTTATGAAGAAGCTTTAAATTACTTTTTGTCCAACAAGTATCACAATCAGAAAGTGAAAGAATATAGGAAAGCCGGTGGAGTGAATCAGAGAGTACTTACTATCAAGGACAAGAAGAAGCAAATGGAAGATGATATTGAAGAGTTTAAAAGGTGTTATTTGGAGAACACTCATTTGCCAAAGCTCTATTTATGGATACAGTGGAAAGACTCAAGCCATGTGGACTACAAGAACCAATTCTTCAAGGAAGATGAAGATAAACGCAAAGAGTATTGTCTATTTGATTAAAAACACATGCTAAAAGGAACAATTAAAGCACTTAGACAAGAGACGTAGAAGAAAGCATGGATGAATACTTAGAAAGCTTTAACCAGATTTTGTTTAGTCAGTTTTGAATTTGGAAACATCTTGTAACTCACTAATGGATCAGTTTTGTGACCAGTTTAATGTTTTGAAATTTTTAATGATATAGTTAGTTTTGTCTTCCGTTTTTATCTTTACGATTTTCTTTTAAGGAGGGTTTTGGCATCATCAAATAAGGGAAATTGTTTGAAATAAAATTTATGTTTTGATGATAATTCATCTATTTAATTGATTTTTGTGACCCCATTGATTGGGTGCTGGAACTAGCTGTTATAGTGAAAAGCTAAAAGATATCAGAACTGAATGTATAGGATTCATTAGAGTCTTATTATTGTATAGGTTGAATCAGACAAGCACTATAATAGTTAGGATTCAAAACTGAAAATGTTCACCAACCTAAACTGAAACTGACCCTTATCAAAACTGAAGTCAGAAATCAATCAATAAGTGAAAAGTTAATAAAGTCGGTTTTTACAACTTAGGGTTCAAACTCTGCTGACTTTATTATAAGTGAACCTAAAAAAGGTAAGTTTGTTGAGGAAATAGACTCAGTTGGCTTATCTATAAAAGCTGAAGGCTGAGGGTACAAACTCAGTAATAAAGGCTGAGGGACACAGACTCAGTTATGAAGAATGAAGAACAGAGGGTTCAAACTCCGTTTAAGAAGACTTTAAGCCAAGACTGTAAAGTCAAAATTCCGGTAAGTTTGTGATGGCCTGGACTGACTTTATAGATCTTGTATGAAGGCCTGAGATACATAAGGACATTGATATCTTAGATGATATGGACTTATATGGTGTACTCTGATCAAGTCAATAATGATAAGATGAATAACATAGTACTATGTTTTGAAGAAGAGTAAAAACTCAGTTAATGCTCTAAAAATTAGACCACTCAGTTATAGCAGCTAAAACTGACATAACATAAAAACTCAGTTTCAAGCTGAAGTCATCTAAGAACTGAAGAAAAACCGGAACGTTGGAAAGGAAGCATTATTATTGGATGAAGGTCTGACATGTCAGAAAGGACAACTGACATATCTAACATATAGCCGTTGATAGCTACAAAGATTCAAATTCAAAGATTTGAACGTTAGACTACACACTTTAAATAGAGGACTTAGCAACAAGGAAAATTTTTTTGATGAAAAGCCACAAGGATTAAACACCGGATTTTCTTAGGCTCTGTTCATTTGTGCATTCAAGAAAATTACTATCACCTCGTGCTCACAAAGACAAATCAAGAATCTTCAAGTGTTCAAGCTACAAAGCTTTAATCAAGATATCAACACTTTGAAGAACCACAAGCAAGAATCACTTACTTGATTCGAAACCCAACTTTTATTTTCACACAAAGGTTGAGCCTGTGAAGTAATCTGGTTTAGGATTTTCCAAGGACAGTTCTTTTTGCAGTCAGGGTAGACTGTGTTTGTGGTGGAGCTGGAGAAGAGGCAATACAACCCTCTAAGGACCAGTAAAGCAGTTAGAGAGCAGCCATTCTACCTGTTCTTAGTGGCTTAGAAAGTGAAGCTAGGGATTAGCCAAAGACTATTAGTTTAGTACTTTGGGTACCGATCTACCTAAAGAGTTCTACTAGAAATTTTCCTCCTACATCACAGGGGAAGATAGGACTGATAGGATTACACAACTTGGGACCTCTATAATTTCTTGCCGTATTTATTTTATTTACGTATGTACTTTCAGTTATTTACTTTCCAGTAATTTTGTTTAAACATCAATCTATCAAGCATACAAACTGATTGAAATTCACACAGAACACAAACTGACTATACTCAATTTTTGCATTCAAGCTTTTTTATAGATACAACAAGATCAGTCTAATAAAGAGGCTAAAAACTTAACCCACTGCCGGTTAACCCAGTTTCAGCTCTGTTAGCTTTTTCAAGGGACCAACATTATTCATCCTCAAACCCGGAATCTTCATACCCAAAAACCCGCATATCATTCGGCCGCACCAGTCTTTACACCAAACCAAATCTAGAACCATCAAGAAACCTAAATCTTGATCAAGAACACAACAAGATGTTGTTAGTACGGATATGATCTGCAAATTATCAATTCCCACTCTCCCTTATCACCAACCTTATAAGCTAAAGTGGCTTAATGATGTGGGTGATGAATGGAAAACAACGTTTAAAACTAAATTTGGCTTATATCAATGGATTGTTATGACCTTTGGTCTCTCCAAAGCTCCTAGCACATTTATGTGTATGATTAATGAGGTTCTTAGAGACATTAGAAATAATTTTGTTGTTGTTTAATTTGATGAAAACATACTTTACAGTCATGATTTAGACTCACACCTTAGTCACTTAGATGTTGTTTTTGAGACACTTAGAGATAAATTATATTATAACCTTAAGAAGTGTACTTTTTGCATGGATAGAGTTGTGTTTCATGCTTTTGTTGTTAGTCAACAGGGTGTGGAGGTCGACAAAGAGAAGGTCAAATATGTGGAGGAATAACAGGAACCAACCAATGTTGAAGAGGTTCGTAGTTTCCATGACCTTGCGAGTTTTATAGGTGCTTCGTGAGGGATTTCAGCACCATAATAGCACCCCTCAACGAATTTGTTAATAAAAAGTCTATTCTCACTAGGGACCAAAGCAAATGGAGTCTTTTGAAATACCAAAGACATGTTTGATTTTTGCTCCCATACTTGCTTTGCCTGAATTTAATAAGACTTTTGAAATTGAATGTGATGCTTCGGGTGTAGGAATTGGTGGTGTGTTAATTCAGGAGGGTAGACCTATTGCATATTTTACTTAAAATTTAAAAGGTACCCAATTGAATTATGGCACGTATGACAAGGAACTTTATTCCTTAGTGAGGTCACTCCATACTTGGCAGCACTACTTAAGACTTAGGGAGTTTTTTATTCACACCGATCATAAGTCCTCAGAGTACTTAAAAGGCCAAGGTAAACTGATTAAAAGGCATGTTTGTTGGATAGAATTCATAGAATCTTTTCCTTATGTCATTAAATATAAAAAAAGGGTAAATATAACATTGTAGTTGATGCACTATCTCACATATACACTTTAATCAATAACATGCAATCTAAACTCCTTGAAATTGAATTTATTAAGGAATTTTATGCTATGGATGTTGATTTTGTTGAACCATATGCAACCACTAAGGATTCGGCTAGTGACAAGTTTTATAGACATGCAGGATATTTATTTAATGAGGCTGTTTTGTGTATTCCATGTTGTTCTATGTGTGAATTGCTTAGATGTGAAGCACATCGTGTGGCCCTTATAGGTCATTTTATAGCAAACCATTATGGGAATTTGGTGTAAGTAAAACTTTAGACATTCTTAAATCACACTTTTTTCTGGCCTAAAATGAAAACTGATGTTACTCGTATATGTGATGCTTGTCTTGTTTGCCAATCTTCTAAGTCCAAATCTACCCCCATGGTATGTATACCCCTGCTACCTATTCCTACACCCCCTTTGACCCATTTAACTATGTATTTCATGTTGGTATTACCTCGTTCAAAGAGTGGAAATGTTTATGTGCTTATGGTAGTGGATCAATTTTCAAAGATGGCACATTTTGTTGCATGCAATAAAAAGAATTGTGCTTCTCACATTACTGATTTGTTCTCTAAAGAAGTTGTTCGTTTACATGGTGTGCCTAGGTGAGTGATCGTGATGTTAAGTTTATAAACCATTTATGGCGTGTGTTATGGATGTGTTTGGGAACTAAAATTTCATACTCTACTGCATATCAACCCAAATTGATTGTCAAACTGAAGTTGTTAATTGAGTTTTGGGTCAATTGTTGATATTTGTTATCCAAAAGATTGGAAAAATTGGTAAACTTGCTTGCCGTTTGTGGAATTTTCTTAGAATAGATGCATACATTCTATTACTTGTTATACTCCTTCAGAGTTGGTGTATGGGTTTAACCTGGATACATATTTTTCTTTGGTTGCTTTGCCTACAAGTGCTCAAACTGGCTTGGATGGAGAACAGAAAGCCGCAATAATGAGGAAATGCATGAGAATGCAAGGAAACATATGGAAAAATCTTTAAGCATGTGAACAGTCATGATTAAGCAGTAGCCAAACCTATCTTTATAGTTTCTTATTCCCAAAATAAGAACTACCATTCCTAGAGCTTTCATAATGACCTTGAACTACAAAACATTAATTTACTGTATCATGGGGTGCCAACTTCCGAGAATGATATGCAATACCTTACTCGAAAATTGTAACACTCCCACTAACCCTTTTTGTATGATCAAATCAAACTCCTTTGATTATCAAAATAAATAAATAATACAGAGAAACTAGTTTGAATCAATAATTGGATCTCGCAAGTTCGTATATGATCCATCGTTCATGGACATCACGCCTTCGGCCCAATATATTTCGCATTATCATATAGTCATGATACGTAACTGTAACAAGCCTAATCAAAATAACTTTAAGCATAGCTGAAAGCAAAAAAGTAATTACATGGTTTAGACACCATGGCCTTTAGCCATCAACTCAGCTTAATGAGTAATGGTATTACCATCCATGTTAGTCTTTCATAACGACCTGCTACACATTTCAGAGAAATTCCCTTCAGGTAAGATAGACTAGGTTAATAACCCGGTTGTCACACATGCAATCTACTTCAGACATTGTGGCTCCAAGCCATGTCTCCAAATCTTACCTTTCAAGCATTTCTACATAAAGTCGTGAGATCTTCATTCCTCGAGACAAACACACCATTAGTCCTTTCCCCGTTTGTGGTGATCTGTAGACTCATATAATACTTGTGTGCACTAAGCAGTGTTTTACACCTCATTACTATATGGCTCATGCTCATCTTCCAATGGTTGAATATCTCTTTTGGTTCTCAAACTCATTTGAGATCTCATTTACTCCCACTGTTTCTTTTGGAAGAAACACTTCCTTTAGAAGACAACATGTTTGGAGACAAACACTTTTGCCCTGTGGGTAAGTAAATAATATCTACCTTACTTGCTAAGATATTTCACAAAGTTTCAGATGTCATACTAGGCTCTAAGCCTCTCTGACATTTCCTGCTTGCCAGAAGGATGATAGCCCTAAATCATCGGTTAAGATGGATTTGATGTCATCGTCTCCCATATCCGATATAGAATTCATTCAACCTCAATCTTTGGAACTTGGTTAAGTATATGTTTTGAATAAGGGAACTATGCCAAAACAGTTAAGGGATACTTCACGTGGCTTACACCGCATCCTTATCGTATAAAATGTCATTTCCATTTTATAATACGATCTGATCGCGTATCCCAAAATGGTATCTTTCAAAGGACAATCCGATTCCTTTTTCAGACAACTTCTGAAACACCCTTCAGGTATTAATTACTTCAATCCAACTGAAGATTAACTGCTAAGTTGATCATCAATCTCATATTGGTACTAGCTTGAACATTTTGGGCATTATGAATTTCATACTTCATTAAGTAAATGCAACTATTTCTAAAAATAGTCAAAGAGATTAATAAACAGTAATATTATGGCATTAATTTTTATAAGCCAACAAACATCAGTATGTTTAGGCTTTAGTCAATTTTTTTGGACTTTATAACCTTTTTCACAAAAGGGTATTTTAGTCATCTTTAGATAAGATACGTGTTACGCACATGATTCATAATCACATGGTTTAGACATCATCATAATGATATTTGGTTATATGTTCCTGTTCAATAGAGATTATGTCTACAACAACCACAAATATTAAGGATAACAACATTACAATTATATAGTTGCGAGTTTCATCACCTATCAACTATATATTGACATTAATCTAGTATTTAGATTCAGTGACCATTCAAATTTATCCGAATAACATTTATTTCTTACAGTTGAGTTGCCTATCAAATCTTAACATATAACTAAAAATCGTGTTCTCCACAAGTACCGGAACACAATAACATTTATTTAGTTCCTTTATTAGTTTACTAGATTCAGAATATAATATGGTAAATGCTGCAACGTTTGTCCCACTTTCATATCATAGAATACTTTATTTCCAATCTTTCTAATTTAATCATACTCATAAGATATCATATATCTAATAGTTTACTTGAGTTTAGATAGATTTATCTCAACCTACTTGCTTTGAATAGAGATTCAATAGGTTCTCTTACTTTAAGCACATGCCATGTGATTCCTTGTATTCCCTTAAACACTTGTAAATTTTTCTTAGTTTTGTCTTCATAACATTTAAGAAAAATTACAAGAGCTATGTCTTTAGTTTCTCTTTCATAAAGAAAATCCAAAGTTTGTTAAATAGTTTATTTACCATTTGAATTATATTCAATACATAAACCATTTAATTATTCTTTGAGCAACGATTAAGTCGATACTTAAATCTCACAATCTTGAAAAAAAAACCTTTCAAAAATTTGTTGTGGTCATTCACATTCAACACATCTAATGTTTGAATTAATTGTCATCATTTAAAAAATGACCTATTGGATATCGTCGTATTAAATATATGATTAATTTACTAAAACAAATTTCAAGTGATTTAATCATATCATGATCATCCGTTTCGGACTAATAATTAAAGTTTTAGAGCACTACATCAAATATGTAGTCTCCTTGTCTTTATTTACTACAACGTAGTTGCTCATGTCATTGATTATTTTAAAGCGATTTAAAATACTTAACCATACTTGAGAACATTTCTCAAATGGTAAGAGTCATTTATAGTTTGGATTAACAATCGAGAAATAAAACATGGAATGAAATTTTGGTAAACAGCTACAACATGAAATAAAGATAATATGAGTGTTGTTGTTTATACTTACAAAATAAAATATGATCTTTTGATTAATGATTTTTTTCTCCTAATAGTCAACTACTCCTAATTGACTTTCAAAAAATTTCCAAAAATTTCTTTAGTAGTCAAGATCCCACCTAGCTACGTCAATCCCTTGTTGTGGCTGGTGAACCGAACTAATTTGATGAGTAAGTGTCACCTCACTGTGACTCTTGATTGTTGACCAGTCAACACTTTGACAATACACATCACAATGTTGTAGCCAACCGTTACCTCTAAAAATTACCCGACCCCTGTTGTGGCTAATGATCTAATAAATTTTAGTCAAGTCAGAACCCAAAATTCATGAGATCACTTACATTCATATCTCAATAATAACGATATACCCGAGGTAGGTCAACCTCATGATGTGGCTGGGGGACTGGATCCGAACAAGAGCTCTTCACCTCCATTATAATATTGGGAGACAATTCCGCCTTAATTTTTGATAGGGTAGTATTTATTTAAATTATTAATTGGTCTCATTATTACACATCTATCTCTATAGACATACACCCAACACATTCATCTAGATCGTGCCTAGTCATGCATCTATCGTATCGTATAAAATAAATATATGCACAAAATAAATAAATGTGTAAAGTAACCGGTACGATCATGAACTTTTCGTATATGCATTTTCGAATTCAAACACACGAAACATCGGGTCACAAACTAAGGGCACCCGCAACCTCCAATAGACCTCTATGTTTTATTTCTTGGGACAATTATTCAAAAGGACACATACTGGACTTAATTAGGCAAAAAGGACACCCAAAACAAAGACTTAGTTATAAGGACAAAAATTAGGTAGATAGACCCAAATACCCTTAATGAAGAAAATAAAAAATAATTAAAATGGGTCGAATAGGCATAGAAATGCTGAATATTTGGTTTTTTTTTTTAAACTTACGTTGTTGTGTGTTTTGCTTTTATTTTTACTTTTATTCTTTTTTTTTTCTGAACGTTGCAAAGTTTTGTTTTGTTTTTGACCACCGTGATGCATTGACCACCCTGATGCATTGACCATCCCAATGCATTGACCACCGGGATGCAGTGACCACCGCAATGCATTGACCACCCTCATGCATTGACCACCCCGATGCATTGACCACTATGATGCAGTGACCACCATGATGAAATACCACTACGATACATTGACATTAGAAATCATATATGCAGTGACATCGGCAATCGTATATGCATGACATCAACAATTTATGCGGTGACATTGGCAATCAGATATACAGTGACATCAACATTTTATGCAGTGACATCAGCAATCATATATGAATGACATCAACAATTTATGCAGTGACTTCGGCAATCATATATGCAGAGACATCGCGATGAAGAGACATCGCGATGCAGTGGCCACCCCCGATGCAGAGACACCGCGATGAAGTGGCCACCCCCGATGCAGAGACCATCGGGATATAGTGATCACCGTGATTCATTGACCACCCTGATGCATTGACCACCCCGATGCATTGACCACCGTGATGCAGGGACCAACGCGATGCAGAGACCACTGCGATGAAATGACCACCGTGATGCATTGACATCCGCAATCATATATGTAGTGACATCGACAATAATATATGCAGTGACATCGGCAATCAGATATGCGTGACAACAATTTATGCAGTGACATCAGCAATCATATATGAATGACATCAACAATTTATGCAGTGACATCGGCAATCATATATGCAGAGACATCGTGATGCAATGGCCACCCCCGATGCTGAGACACCGCGATGCAGATACCATCGGTATGCAGTGATCACCGGGATGTAGTGACATATGATGAAGCAACACCGTGATGACATTTGATATTTTTCTGACTTAATTTAATAAAATCGATTTCTTTTCTTCCTAAAATCGACATCAAATGGCTATATCATTTGATATAAAACTACGATCAACATAAATCTTTCACCTTAATTCATATTTTTTTGAAGTGACATCGGCAATCATATATGCAGTGATATCAAGATTTTATGCAGTGATATCAGCAATCATATATGCGTGACATCAACAATTTTTATAGTGACATCGGCAATCATATATGCAGTGACATCAACATTTTATGCAGTGACATCAGCAATCATATATGAATGACATCAACAATTTATGTAGTGACACCGCAATCAAATATGCAGTGAGTCAGTGACATCAACATTTTAGGCAGTGACATCAACAATTTATGCAGTGACATCGGCAATCATAAGGTGTCACTACATCGACAACTTTGCTTTCTCAAAACAGCAATCATCAAACCAATAGCAATATCCGCAATATCAGCAACATCATCCGTCAACACATCAGGTGTATTCGTGACTTTAATTCCTCATTCTTTGCATTTCAACAAATCGATCTTATCCAAACCCACACTATAAGTTGACACGATTTCCAGATTCGGAAGCAAATCGATTAGCTCCGCATCAGCACCTAGCTTCCTATTTCCAACTACTACATGAATTGAATTTGAGTTTTGATGAAAGAAGTCGGATTTGGAATTGGAGTCAAATTCCCAGAATCTGAAGAGGTTGAATAGTTGATCGAGGAACTGAAAAATGAGAAATAAAAAAGGATTGGGGTTAATTTTTCCCAACAAATGTTATTTTGTCCTTATAACTAATGATCTTTTAAGTGTGTCCTAAGTGCCTAATTAAGTCTTAAAACACGTCTTTATAAACAAGTAACACTTTTTTCTTTTGGCATCCATCTTTTTACATAATTTTATCTAATAAAATAAACACACTCGCCGCACATGGGAGAGCTAACGGAAATGAGATAAATGCATAAAATAAACTAAGCTCATTTTTCATAATGGCCTAGGACAACTTTTAGTCCCAAAAAAAACATTCAACATATATCCTATTGGTCAAGTCCCTGATCAATTGTGGTCCATATAATCATATTATATAAATTATAACATCCAATACATAAAATCATATCTTATTAAAAGGATAAAACTCTAAAACTACCAATTCGCGCATTTTTCATCCAATTAATTACTTAATTAACAATAATAATTATAAATTTAAATTAACCATTAATTTCAAAACTTATTATTTAGTGAAAATAAATTAATGATTAATATTAAATTCAATATTTTATTTTGAATCATATAATTTAGAACCATTCCAAAATAAATGTCAAAATAAATTTCTTTTGTTTTTTTCTTTTGATTCACTAATCAAAAGTGATGTGTTTGGTTTAGATCGAATTAAACCAAAAGACATCAACCTAGGCCTATTCAAAATTTTGATTGGCCTAGGTTAACCTTAGGTCCACAATTGTGGACCATATGTTCACTCATTTTAATCAAAAAATTTGAGAGATGAGGTTAAGTCATATGTTCAAACTTTTTGAACCCATTAAAAGGCCCTGAGGCATGCCAATGATTCAAACTATTTGAACTGTTGGCTAACGACATGGCATCAAATTAAACAAAAGAGAAATTTTCATCACTACTATGAATCATATGTAATCACAAATATCAAAAAACAAAAATAGAAGACTCCCACCCTTGACCAGACAAGGCCGACGCCGAAGATAGGTGGCCGGCGACCTGCCGGCCGGTGGTGGGGTCACTACGAATATCGTATATTTTTTTCTTTCGTTTCGTTAAATCATATTGTTTGTGAATCCATATCATGCATCTTGATGTGATGAAACATGATGAAAATTAGTATGCAAATTAAATATGCTTATTGCTTAATTCGAAGACCTCTCTGATACCAAGGTTCAGAAATCAATACGGGAATGTAGTGGAATTTAAATTTTTTATTTCTTTTTGACCAAGATCGACTTCATTTAAACAATAAACAACAAGAAAGGTAGGCAAAGATACAAACCATATAAATCTAAAATAGATCGTCACTTTGTCTACGATTGATTATCCAAGCACCAAGCCTTCCAAGTGTCCGGCCCTAGCGGTTAACCACATGAACAACCGCCGTAATACTTGAAGGACTGCTACCGGAAAAAGTCGACTGCTAAGTCGCCTTTTATTCTTCCCACAACTCAATCTCAAGAAGCTCCCTTTTCTTATACTAAAACATTGCAAGAATATTGTGATACAAAAGAGATTGGCATCCCTCCCTATAAATAGGTGAGTGAGGCACCACATATGCCTTGGAGTGGAGTGGGGAACAAGAAACTATTTTCCCAATAAAATAAGGATTTAATAAATCAATAAGATATTTAATTGATTATCTCATTAAGGATTTTCCTTAATCTCATAAATGCCTTATATTTAATATCATTTTTTAAAATACTTTCCAATATATTTACATAATATCTAATATTAAAAATATCTTTATTATATTACCAAATATATATCAATTACATATGTGCACATATATATCATATATACATATATCACACGCAAATATATATATATATATATATATATATATATATATATATATATATATATATATATATAAATATCCAATATTAATACATCATAATATAACACTATAATTAATATCTCCTACTTATTTATTCGTAATTAATAAATACCACAATATTAATTTCCACTATAACAATTTATAGTAGGCATAAACAAATCCTCATTCGGTTATCAGTATACCACAAATTAATTCCGGCTAGTTATTCATATGTCTGTGACCCGATAGGTTTCCAAATATGTTTGTTGAAAGCATAAAGTGTATCTACTAAAATACTCTTCACACATAATGATCGTGATCAGCATCTAGCAACACGTCACGACCCCAATCATTGGAAATAGTCAAGTACTATGACTATAACCTTTAATGTGAAACGGTTACCATGTATATTAAATCCTATCACTGTTATAATATCCATACGGTCGTATTTCGAGTGTCAAAATATTAACGACCGCATATTATTATCTGGATATCTTAATCTGAAGTAACACATTACTTCCGCTTTGCAAAGACTTTCGAGAATAAGACACTCCTTATAAGAAGGTCCTTTCGGATAATTATTCCTACCATTAGGATACGCGATTTCCGGACGAGCAACATGAATCCTATGTATGCTTCAATATCACACCTAATCACTGCCACACGATCTCCTCATGGCTAGGGGAAACCTCAATAGTGTCAAAGTACGACAATCCATATTGTGATGCCATGAAGACTCCGGTCTTAGGTTAATTACACAACCGCCACATAGTGCGACACTTAATAAAGTACGTGGGTCAGTCTAAAGTACTCATTCTCTAATACACGTCCACGTGCAGTCCAAGTGTCCCTACACTTCGGTAGACGAGATTTATCCTTATCTTCATAAGATAGAAGAAATATAACATGTGCCAATTGAATCATACTATTAATGTCTCATTTAATAGCACATACGACTAGAGATATTTAAGTATCAAACAATTTAACGTCAACCGAGATCTCATCAACCATAATCACTATTATGATTTCTGATGAGAGATAAATTTATGATCGTTTTTATGACATTTCGCCCCATTTCTGATACCATTTTGAGCATTATTGTATCAAATCAAGTAAAAATTACTAAGTTTTATTCAAATGTATAAGTAGTAGTTATTATATAAATTATCGTATTTTTATTAGTTTTGTATCGGTTTAGTAATCGGAGTGTCGTGGTCGGATTTACGTTTGGTATTTTGGTGGTTCATTGCGATTATATATTGACCAAGATTCCACGTAACGACATGTTTTGAGTCTAAAAGATGTGTTTAGAGGGTTAGAAGAAGGTGCCACAAGTTTACAAGTTCAATGGAGCAAATTTTCTAAGTACTTAAATTGTTACATATTTTCGACGGAGATTTTACCCAGCTTAGAGGCATTTTCAGGGGATTACTTCTTAATGAAAGTTGTAGATCTTCACATAAGCTTTCCAACGCACTTTGAATTACGTCAATTGGAGGTCTACAACTCAAGTTATGGTCAATTGACTAATCGATTCGGATTAGTAGAAATCCCGTAAAAGACTCGACATACGAATGGCTCATCAAAACGACATTTTATGAATAAGTTTCCTTCATAAAAGTTGTATATCTTCAAGAAAGCTTTCCAATGGATTTTGAATCAAGTCAATCGGACTTCTACAACTCAAATGGTGGTCAAGTGGCTAATTGATTTGTATTAAGGAAAATGTCGCAAAACGACGCCGTAATGGGAATGGCCCATCAAAAGGCGTTTTCTGAAGAAGAGTCCTTCATGAAAGTTGAAGAATTTTCCGAGAGCTTAATTTTGACGTTTGAATCATAATTTTTGGAGGTCTACAACTCAAGATATGAATTTTATAAGTTTTGGAAGGATCTAGAATTAGCACCACCGGATCGATCCGGCCCCCCTTTTCTCCTATAAAAACAGAGCATCAGCAGCAGGGAGCTCTGCCCCTTCTTTCCCCTTTCTTTTCTCTGTTCTTCTCGTCCATCTTTCTTTCTTTTTTATTTTTTTTTGATGATCATATATATATACATATATGATATATATATATATATACACACCCTTCATGTATATATATATATTCTATATATGAATATATATGTGATAGATCTATCTATATATATATATATAGATCTAGATCTAGATCTCGTTTTTCATCTCGTTTCTCTTTTAATTTTCTTTCAAGGCTCTGTATATACATATATATATGTTCATTTATGTATGTATATATGTTTTTCACATATATAAATAAAATGGTTATAGTATCGTTGTAATGGAGGAATAATTATCGAAGATTGTTGATTTCAAGCTTTGGCATGTTAGATCCGTGGAAACGACTTCGATTCGATAATCATAACCGTAATATATTCTAAAATTGTTATGTTTATTATTTCTATTTCTATTTATATATGATATTAAACTAAAAATATATCTAGCCAAGATATGAATCTGAATTAGTTAATCTTTTGGTAAAATGAATGATCGACTCTGGTAATAATGATTAAAATCAATTATGATGAATCTCTTTCTTTCTGCGCTTAATGAAACGTTAAAATAGAAAGACCGGAAGGTAAAATTGGCCGTGTGAATAACGTGATAACGGAATCCGATTTCCTACCCGGGGGTAGATTTGTTTTGGGAGAAATGAATCTTATTATAATTTGTACTCGAGATCGTAATAATGTTAAATCATCAGTTTAATTGAAACTTAAACCGGAAAGTTGAATCGTCCGGCTTTGACAACCGGAGCCTTTTAAATAAAATTGACCGTTTGACGAACGGAATGACTCCTTTTTATCTAAAGGTAGATTTGTACTCGGGACCTGTTCAGAAAAACCGTAACAGTTGTGGACCTTGGACTGATGCAATGGACATATGACAATTTCATACGCTCGTGTGAGGAGGAGTTGTCTAGCTTAGGAGTACACCGGTTCATTTATAATTGACCTCCTTGCAAAGAAGGAAAAGATCTGCATCTCATTTATTAACTAAAAGATATATTGATTCATGAACGTATTCTTGGCTAGATCCAAAATATATATTATATTAGTATTTATTTGTTTTATTTATTGTTTAACTAACATCTAACTCTAACATCTAACTACTAACATAATCTAACCCGAGGAAAAATGATAAACTGCGACTTAGATCGAGTTAATAATAGCTTCTTGGTGTTTAACCCCACTTAAAAGAATTACCATGTTTTCCCCGAGAATACGACCGACTCACCGTGACTAGCACTACAATTTGACCCGGTACACCGCCGGTTAGGATCTCAGATAGCCTAGGTAATGTCCGCGACTTTCTCGCGCCAAGTTTCCAAGGTTAGGTTTAGGTCTGTCAAGATTTTGGCGCCGTTGCCGGGAAAACGTCGCTAATTTCTTTCTTTGTGTCTAGGGTTACTACTTGTATTAGCTCAAAATTCTAGAGGATAAGTCAACACTCTTCTTATCACATTTCTATTTTTATTTTCCGTTGGTATCTACCTTCTTTTAGTTACCAATTTTCTTCTTCTACCAAATTCGAGTTATTTTCTATTTTCGATAGTAGAAAGTAAACGTGGTCATAATAAAATGAGGATAAGTCAATACATTTCTCAATCTCATTTGTATTTTTATTTTCATTGGTACCTACCTATTTGGTAAGATATCAATTTTTTTATAAAAATACTCGGTAAATACAGAGTGGCTTCGTAATTACCGAGAGAGAGAGAGAAAAAAAAAAAAAAAAAAAAAAAGAACTACTCGGTAAATATTGAGTGGATTCGGTAATTACCGAGGAGAAAAAAAAATGTGGTTTTTTTATCGATTTTGTGTTATTTTCTATTCCACAAGAATTGTCAAATCGAGTTACGAAAATGGCCGAAACCGTTGGTGAAACACCTGAACAAGGGATTGCTCATGCTCAAGGGTATGGCCAAAACCTTAATCAGAATTTACCTCAACCTAATAAACAGAATCAGAATAATAGAAATAATCAGAATCGGAATAAGCATAATCAAAACCAGCCTAACCCGAGACCAATATGTGATCAGACCGTAAGAAGGTACCAGATTAATAATCCAATTCGTTTACCCAATAAAGGAGCAAATAATTTCGAAATAAAATCTCATCTTTTTGGTTTAATTGACACAAGAGCCCAATTTCTAGGAGAAGATGATGAGGATCCACATCATCATCTCTATCTTTTCGAAGAATTGTGTAATACAGCCAAAAGTCATGGTGCTCATCGGGAATTAACGAGGATGTCTTTGCACTACTACAAAATTGGACATAGGTCACACTTAAGATATGAAAACAATCACAGTTTCAATAAAACGAGACAACGAAAAATATATATCACACTTACAACTTTTCTATCACGCTTTATTAAAAATCGAGATAAGTTATATTAATCAATCTCATTTTTAAAGTGTGACTTAATCGATATGATTTTTCTGTCACAGTTATTGAAAAACCGAGATAAATTATATCAATTAATCTCATTATTAAACTGTGACTGAATTGATAAGATATTTCTGTCACGGTTTCTAAAAAAGCGAGATAAATTATATATATCAATCTCACAAATAAAACAGTGACAGAATTGATATGATATTTTTATCACAGTTATTGAAAAAACGAGATAAATTATACCGAACTATCACACTTTTAATCTGTGACTAAATTGGTATGATATTTTTGTCACGGTTATTGAGAAAGCGAGATAAATTATATCAATTACTCTCATTTTTAAACTGTGGATCGAATTCATGATATTTTTGTCACAATTATAGAAAAAGTGAGACAAATTATTTCCACTAATAAGAAAAGAGATATAGATCACACTTATCTAAAGATAAGGATCACACTTTTAAAAGAACCGAGACAAGTAAAATGTATATATATCACACTTAAATTATTTATCACAAGCTTACTAGGTGTGGAAAAAAAATGATCACACTTTTTAGGTGTGATTGAAATAATAATAGATCTCGGCTTTTAAGTGTGATAACAACTACTAAAATAGATCACGCTTTTTAATGTGTTGAAATTATAATCGATCTCGGTTTTTAAGTGTGATAACAACTATAATAGATCACGATTTTTAAGTGTGATAACAACTAAAATAAATCACGCTTTTTAAATGTGTTGAATTATAATAGATCTCGGTTTTTAAGTGTGATAACAACTAAAATAGATCATAGTTTTTATTATCACGGTTTTTAAGAAAACGAGACAAGAACATCAATCAATCACGGTTTTTAATCGTGATTAAAAAAATATGATATTTTATAATCATATCTTAGATTAGTGTGGTTGAAAATGATAATATAGTGGGCATCACCAAAGGTAATTAGTGTGGTTCCTTAATCCGTAATATCCGGTTCGAGTCCCAAAGTGGCAACAAAAGATATGTGTGCGTATATTTCGTTTTGAAAAAAAGAATGATCACACTTTTTTAGGTGTGATTGAAATTATATTATATCTCGGTTTTTAAGAGTGATAACAACTACTAAAATAGATCACGCTTTTTAAATGTGTTGAAATTATAATAGATCTCGGTTTTAAGTGTGATAAAACTATAATAGATCACGCTTTTAAGTGTGATAACAATTAAAATAGATCACGCTTTTTAATGTGTTGAAATTATAGTAGATCTCGGTTTTTAAGTGTGATAACAACTAAAATATATCACGATTTTTATTATCACGGTTTTTAGGAAAAATGAGACAAAAAATCAATCAATCACAGTTTTTGACTGTGATTAAAATAATATGATATTTTATAATGAGATTTTAGTTTAGTGTGGTCGAAAATTAGAAGAAAGAAAACATCGGTCTAGTGGCAATAAGTGTGGCTCGTTAATCCGGAGTATCCGGGTTCGAGTCCCAACAAAGACAAAAAATATGTGTGCTTATATATTGTTTTTGAAAAAAAAAACACTTTTATTGGTGTGATTTAAATTATAATAGATCACGGTTTTTAAGTGTGATAACAACTAAAATAGATCACAGTTTTTAAATGTGTTTTAATTGTAATAGATCTCGGTTTTTAAGTGTGATAACAACTATAATAGATCACGGTTTTTAACTATGATAACTACTATAATAGATCACAGTTTTTAAATGTGATGAAATTATAATAGATTACGGTTTTTAAGTGTGATACCAACTATAATAGATCACGGGTTTTAAGTGTGATAATTATTATAATAGATCACAGTTTGTAACTGTGATTGAGTTAAAGTGCTTTATGTCACACCTCAATATGCCACACTTTGGAAGCCGTGACTAATGTAAATATATCACACTTAAAAACCGTGATCTTTATGCTTTTTTGTAGTAGTGTTGTTTCCTTTTTCTTTAAAAGGAAGAGCACGAGATTGGTTTTTGTCACTTCCACATCATTCATTGACTAGTTGGGAGGAGATTCAATCCGAGTTTTTAAAGCAATATTTTACTCCTGGTAGAAAATTGGAATTAATAGTCGAAATTGCCAACTTTAAACAAGGATCTGAAGAAATGCTTGGGAATGCTTGGGAAAGATTTAAAAAATTATTAAGAGCTTGTCCCGATCATGGTTATTCCTTAGATATGCAAATCCAACTTTTCTGTCGTAAATTAAGGAAAGACTCACGTGCAGATGTAGATCATGCATGTGGTGGTTCGTTAATAATGAGTGAAGCCCAATTAGTTTACGATGCTATAGAAAAGATTTCCGAAAATAACAGAATGTGGGAAACCGGTTCTAGCACAAGAAAAGTAGCCTTTGCAGGAGAATACACACCGAATACGGAAGTTCTAGCACACTTGGAGAATTTGAGTAGGAAATTTGATGGTTTAGAAATGTAATAAGAACTCGAGTTCGGGAAATAGTAAAACAAATGACTACTCGAATCATGATAATGTGTCATTAGGGATGGAAGAACCAGAAGGCTATTCAAGGGAAAAGGTGAGTTTTTTAAAACAGCATAGGAATTTGAACGACGCGTATTCAAACTCGTTTAATGCTATAAGAAGAGATCACCCTACTTTTCATTGGTCCTAAACCCCCTAGTAAGCAAGGACAACCACCGTATCCGAGCCAAAGATAAGAATCCATATCAAGGTTATCAAGGAGATACCTCGAATCGAAATCTACAATCATTACCTAGATCATATCCACAATATACCACTCAAAGCATACCAAGAATCGAGTTCAACTCATCCCGCAGAGGGAGTTGATAAATGGGAGAAATTAATGGAAAATATGATGGGTATGATATCTACTCAAGCTCGTAATATAGAAACCATGATGACTTCTATAGTGCAAATCACTAAGGATATGAGTACGTTGAAAACATCTATGAGTGGACATAATACCGAATAAGAATTATAGAAGCTTCATTGAGGAATCTGGAATATCACTTGAGTAGAGAAGTAAAACGTAAAACAAGAAACCCTCGGAAGGATTGCCAAGTAATATCGAAAGAAATCTGAGTGGGGTAAATGTCATTATTACTGAAGTGGAAGGATCTGTGGAAGTAATGGATTAGAAAAATTCGGGAATAATGAAGTAGATGATGATTTAGATGGTAAATATAAGAAGAATATGGAATCTAAAGGGCCATTTCAAACCGAACTTTATCCGGCTCAACCTAAATTCACATCGGTTCAACTCGGAAGGGCATCACCACATCCACTGCATATTTTGAAGAAAAGGTATCTGAAATGATGACACACTATGTCTTCAAAAGGCACAATCATTCAAGGAAGCTTTACCATCTTCATCTAACGATAAGGGTAAGGGAGGTATTCATTCTAACCCTACTGATCTTGAATTACTCCCCCATTCCCCGAGAAATGAAATGAAAAAGATGAAGTTGGATAATAAGTATGCATATTTTCTCGACACTTTTCGGTGCTTAAATATTAATATCCCTTTCATCGATGTTTGTAAGGGAGAGTTTAGTTTGGGAGTTAATCATGAGAGCGTTGTCTTCAACATTTACAATTCATTAAAATATCCATGCATTACACTAGAATCTAGTTCTTGTGTAGACACTTTGTGTCCCCTTGTTGTGGATTGTACTAACACGCAGGTAATTGAAGAAGATGACTTTAGCAATAATATGAAGGCTCGCAAACCGAAAGCTCGAAAATCAAAGGAAAAGTTCGAGAATCGTGTGGATTGGTGGAAATTGTCTAACCTCTGTTGGAGACCAGTATTGATAAAGAAGAAGGATGCGGTGCGTGAGGATGACCCACCACCAGTGCCTTAAAAACTGAAGCACGGTAAAGTCTGGGTATAGACTATAAATGTAGTCAATGACGGGTACTATCCTTCCCTTTTACTCCTTAAGAATTTATTTTTAGTGGATTATGTGCTTAATTGTTACGTGCTTTTGTGAGTAATTGTTAGAAGTATCCCGTTTTGTTTAGTATATTATATTAGTTAATCATTATCATTTTGGTCGAGCAAACGACGTTAACTAAAAGCGCTACCGGAGGCAAATCGTAAAATGTTAAATATAATAATTACTCATACTTTGGATGATACTTTGCGAATACTTCGATTGATTTTCATTTTGTTTCACCAAGTCTTAGGATGAATGTTTGAATGTCATTAAAAAGGGAATGATTAGGTGGTTATCCAAAATCCTCGATGGAGAACAAAGATAAAATTCAAATGCATCATTTCTTAGACTTAGGTTGTTAGAACGATTTGAAATAACCCTTGAGGATCCGGGTATAAAAGACTCGAGTTAATACTTTGACACATATTTCATATCATGATCTAGTCTATTTTAAATTTCAAATAATGTGTGACATGTATTAGTTCAACTATCAGGAATATTGTGTGTTTTAAATCAATAAAAGTTTATGTGGTGTGTTTATCTACCCTTTTGCATTACAATCATCACACTCCACACACTTTTATTTTATTTGCACACACAACGGTCATAACTTTAACCCACCCACCCCACCTTTTTTATCATCCGAGTATTTGTTTTGATTTGTTTTAGTGCACCATTGCTTTCCCAACAACTTATTTACACTCACTTTACATTGAGGACAATGTAAGTTCGTAAGTGGGAGTGGAGTCGTTGGTCTAGCAATGGAATTAATGTTTATTTTGTATCAATAAATCCCTTAGTTTTCGATCTTTTTCGAGCATTATTTAGTTGATTAAAATAAATCGTATAAGGTATATATTTTCATGGATTTGAAGATATAATGATCAATTTGGATGCATGTGTATAACCAATGTGAACCGTAAGTGCATTGTAATTCCAAATATATTTGTGTAACATGAATTCCTTCACGTAAGCCTTTGATATTGAAACGAAAATTTTAAATCAGTATCCATTCAAGATCCTAGTGGTTATTCTAGATAATAGCAGTAACTTAGTACCTAACTTTTGAATGTGTACTGTGAATATCTGAAGGTTTGAATGTGATAGAAAGGATATAAGTTAAGTTTAAAAAAAAAAATTAAATAAATAAAGATGAACTATATATATGTCGGTTGTAGCTACCAATGATTTGAGTGCAAGAGGCGTTATCACGAAACGTCCTATATCACTATGAGGTTTAAAAGCTCCCGACGCGCTGATGATAGTAGTCCAAATAAGGGTGTTATCACGAAACATCCTATTGCTGGGAATGAAGGCATATGCTACACATGTGAAATTAAGTTCATCAAAAGAAAAAGAAAAAAAAATTTAAGCGTGGTTGAAAACTTAGCTATCTTCTAACTATCCCCAGTATAAACTGAATGATATGCTTTAGGGATTATCCTAATAAGTACACGGAGAACTTTGTGAGGAAATCACATTACTATATACCTAGGAAAGTCATTAGGGCTGTCTGAATGGATATTTGTGTGTTTTGCTTGATTTATTCAAGAGAGGATAGTGGAAATTGAAAAGGCTTGTCACACACACACTCTGTTATACATATATATTGAGGTTAAAGCCTGGTTGTAATTCTAACGGTTGCAACATCTGGTTGTTTCTTATACCTTCTATCTTCATAAATTTATCTCTTATTCATTTTGTTTTATCGCTTGTTTTGATCGAGGACGACCAAAAGCTAAGTAAGGGGTTGTGATGAGAGATAAATTTATGATCGTTTTTATGACATTTCGCCCCATTTCTGATACCATTTTGAGCATTATTGTATCAAATCAAGTAAAAATTACTGAGTTTTATTCAAATGTATAAGTAGTAGTTATTATATAAATTATCGTATTTTTATTAGTTTTGTATCGGTTTAGTAACTCGAGTGTCGTGTCGGATTTACGCTTGGTATTTTGGTGGTTCATTGCGTGATTATATATTGACCAAGATTCCACGTGAACGACATGTTTTGAGTCTAAAAGATGTGTTTAGAGAGTTAGAAGAAGGTGCCACAAGTTTACAAGTTCAATGGAGCAAATTTTCTAAGTACTTAAATTGTTATATATTTTCGACGGAGATTTGACCCGGCTTAGAGGCATTTTCAGGGGATGACTTCTTAATCAAAGTTGTAGATCTTCACATAAGCTTTCCAACGCACTTTGAATTACGTCAATTGGAGGTCTACAACTCAAGTTATGGTCAATTGACTAATCGATTCGGATTAGTAGAAATCCCGTAAAAGACTCGACATACGAATGGCTCATCAAAACGACATTTTATGAATAAGTTTCCTTCATAAAGTTGTATATCTTCAAGAAAGCTTTCCAATGGATTTTGAATCAAGTCAATCGGACTTCTACAACTCAAATGGTGGTCAAGTGGCTAATTGATTTGTATTAAGGAAAATGTCGCAAAACGACGCGTAATGGGAATGGCCCATCAAAAAGGCGTTTTCTGAAGAAGAGTCCTTCATGAAAGTTGAAGAATTTTCCGAGAGCTTAATTTTGACGTTTGAATCATAATTTTTGGAGGTCTACAACTCAAGATATGAATTTTATAAGTTTTGGAAGGATCTAGAATTAGCACCACCGGATCGATCCGGCCCCCCTTTTCTCCTATAAAAACAGAGCATCAGCAGCAGGGAGCTCTGCCCCTTCTTTCCCCTTTCTTTTCTCTGTTCTTCTCGTCCATCTTTCTTTCTTTTTTATTTTTTTTTATGATCATATATATATATACATATATGATATATATATATATACACACCCTTCATGTATATATATATATTCTATATATGAATATATATGTGATAGATCTATCTATATATATATATATAGATCTAGATCTAGATCTCGTTTTCATCTCGTTTCTCTTTTAATTTTCTTTTAGGGCCCGTATATACATATATATGTCTACGTATGTATGTATATATGTTTTTCACATATATAAATAAAATGGTTATAGTATATCGTTGTAATGGCGGAATAATTATCGAAGATTGTTGATTTCAAGCTTTGGCATGTTAGATCCGTGGAAACGACTTCGATTCGATAATCATAACCGTAATATATTCTAAAATTGTTATGTTTATTATTTCTATTTCTATTTATATATGATATTAAACTAAAAATATATCTAGCCAAGATATGAATCAATTAGTTAATCTTTTGGTAAAATGAATGATCGACTCGTAATAATGATTAAAATCAATTATGATGAATCTCTTTCTTTCTCGCTTAATGAAACGTTAAAATAGAAAGACCGGAAGGTAAAATTGGCCGTGTGAATAACGTGATAACGGAATCCGATTTCTACCCGGGTAGATTTGTTTTGGGAGAAATGAATCTTATTATAATTTGTACTCGAGATCGTAATAATGTTAAATCATCGCTTAATTGAAACTTAAACCGGAAAGTTGAATCGTCCGGCTTTGACAACCGGAGCCTTTTAAATAAAATTGACCGTTTGACGAACGGAATGACTCTTTTTATCTAAAGGTAGATTTGTACTCGGGACCTGCTTCGGAAAAACCGTAAATGCTTGTGGACCTTGGATGATGTAATGGACATATGACAATTTCATACGCCGTGCGTGAGGAGGAGTTGTCTAGCTTAGAGTACACCGTTCATTTATAATTGACCTCCTTGCAAAGCAAGGAAAAGATCTGTCTCATTTATTAACTAAAAGATATATTGATTCAATGAACGTATTCTTGGCTAGATCCAAAAATATATTATATTAGTATTTATTTGTTTTATTTATTGCTTAACTAACATCTAACTCTAACATCTAACTACTAACATAATCTAACCCGAGGAAAAAATGATAAACCTGCGACTTAGATCGAGTTAATAATAGCTTCTTGGTGTTTAACCCCACTTAAAAGAATTACCATGTTTTCCCCGAGAATAATACGACTGACTCACCGACTAGCACTACAATTTGACCCGGTACACCGCCGTTAGGATCTGTATAGCCTAGGTAATGTCCGTCGACTTTACGCGCCGTTTCCAAGGTTAGGTTTAGGTCTGTCAATTTCTCTATCACAATTTGACACTAGGGACGTAATCATATATACAATATCATAATCGGTTCGTTACATGAACAAATATATAATAACAAAAAATCCATTTATTATATGTATAAGCATAAAGACGTAGCAGAAATGACCCGGACCGGTCGGATCGATCGTGTCTAACCCGACATGGTTTAGGGCACTACATCAATATAATCAAGTCTAGTAAAGGCCACAAAGAGGTCATCTTCGAGCCAGGAGATTGGCTTTGGTTACATTTTTGCAAAGATAGGTTCCCAAAGAAAAGAAAGTCGAAGTTGCATCCAAGATGAGATGGACCATTTGAAGTGTTTATGCATTTCAACATGCATACACGATTGCTATTCCTGATGATTATGGCATGTCAAACACAATTAATGTTGCAGATTTGATGCTATTTGACAACCCTTATAATCCGAGGACATATCTTTTCAAACCGTGAGGGAATCTATATGATCCATGATGAGATTCCGGACCCATCTCCTAAGAAGATTGTGGACCCAATTGTGATTAGAGATGGGCATATGACAAGGCTTCAAAGGAATAAGATCAGAGTCACCTTGAAAACATTAGTGTTAGAAGTCCAATTGGATCAAGAACAGCCTTGGAAGATAGAAGATCAGCCCATGAAGTGTATTATCTAAGCTACTGGGCTTGTAGAGAGTAACGAAAGTCTTTTATTGAGTTTTAGTGTCAATAAGGCCACATCCCACTAAAAAGGCTCCACTTTTAAGTTGTTTGGACTTATATTATGTTATTTCATTATTTCTGTATTAATAAGTACCGTGTGTGTCTAAGTGACTCAAGAAAAGCCCATTAAGGCTTTTTAGGCGCAAATTACTAGGAAATTTCTCCCACATTGGTTAGCAAGCTTATATACTTAGTGTATGTAGCCTATATAAAGGAAATTAGGTGCACTTTTACAAACAAATTTCGACTTGAGAGTTATACTATTAAAGACTTTGACTTTGTTTTAACACATGCGTGTGAGAGTCTCTTCGTTGTAGAGGTTCACCCTTAAGAACTTATCAACATCTTCAGCAAGTGTTGTATCGTTCTTGCCAATGTTCTTAGATTGGATTATCTAAGTTCATTGTAATTCAGCTCTTTATTTATTCCCTTTAGTCGTTCCTTGGGAAATATTCGATCTTGATTCATATAAAATTGAGTCCATATAGTCTCTTTTATGGTAATCCCAATGAGAATTCTTCTTTGGTATTAGTTCATTCATTAGTGAGTGATAAAAGCTATCACCTATGTAAGGTCACTATGGAAATGGTGGCGATGGTACAATCAAGAAACTAGAAGTGAGTTCAGCTGAATTCCAAGTCTGAAGGAAATGTAACACAATGGTGAAGACTTAGATCTTGAATTTAATGGAGAATACTATATCTCAATGTTTGATGTATTTCATGAGTTCCCAGGCTATATGGAAGAATCCTGACATGTTTTCAAGTGTTGATGCTTTTAGACTTTATGATCTGCTTGAAGAGATTAATTCACCGAAAAATGAGACTGCTTCAGTCAATCAGTACTACATATAACTAATGGTTCTTTAGAAGGAAGTCAAGACTATAAGGCCAGTTCCTTCTTGCAACTGTGAGCCTCAACGTCATTGTGAGGCCATAAAACTCTTTTGGATCATATGGAAAAGAAACAAGTGATAAAGTTTCTAAAAGGACTAAGGGATGAAATTGAGTCTATGGTGTCTCAAGCCATGTTAATGGTTCATTTTCCTATCATACATGATGCTTTTGCAATGATTGTTTAGTATGGAAGGCAAAAACTTATGCGGCTAACAAGGTAATAAATCAGGATTCTACAATCTTAATGGCCCAGAAGACTGACATTCCAGGAATGAAAGAGCTATTCAAATTGGGGCCAGATCCAGTCATTTCAGCAGAGTGGAGAAGTCAAAGAATCTTCATGAAAACGACTCTTTGGTTAAGACCCTTAATAAGTTCAATTCACATTTTATGGATTATATGTCCATACCAAAGATAATTGCTACAAGAAACATGGCCATCCACATGAATTTAAGTCAAAGAGAGTTAACATGGTGGATTAGGTAGGTATGAGTCATTTTGCTAATGAAGAAGATCAAGAAATGTGTTCAACTAAATCAGGGTTTCAAGGTCTACAAGAACAAGAAAAATTGATGTCCCTACTGAATTCTGACTCTTCTTGACATGCAGACAATCAAATCAATATAGTGAACCACCATTTTTCACCTGCTTAAGGATCATGTGTCATTTGTTTGGTAAAACCCATCAAATAGATCTTGGACTCTGGTACCACATATCACGTTGTATATTATTTAAAGCAATTAAGTAATCCTAAGCCATTTGCTAACATGACAGTGGGATTACCTAATGGCAATAACGTAAAGTAACACATATAGGACAAGTGATGATCAATACTCATCTGACCTTGCACACTGTGCTCTACATTCTTGGTTTTAAATATAATCCTATGACTTTATTTGCATTGATTGATAATTCTAATTGTACAGATGTCTTCATTGCTAGCAAGTGTGGTTTACAGGACTAAAAAAGAACAAGATTGGTTCATCTTATCATCACAAATGACTGTATATTTTGTTATAGCAACCAGTGTAGAAACTTACTTTTGTATCTATTTGAAATTCTATAGAAAATAAATCTTTGTTGGTCCCTGAGAAAGGGTATATGATAATATATTTTGGTCCCTGTGAAAGGCTGACACAAGTTTAGAGGGGGGATGAATAAACTTGTCACCAAAAACTATAAATTAAAATATATTAGGTTCAGTTATAAACTTGTGTGGAGTTGAGCTAACAGAGCTAGGTATAAGTCAAACAGACTTGTGCTCAAACTGAGTTAACCAGCAGCGGATATTTTAAAGCCTTTTTAAATAAAACTTCAGTTATCAGTTTGTATAGAACTATCTAGTGCTGACTCAATTTATGATGTTTGCTGAGTTTGTGATCTGATGAAATATATGCTAAAATACTGTAAATAAATGCGTAAAGTATATAAATAAATGAAACAGAAATTATAAAGGTTCCAGGTGGTGATCCTGTCAAACCTCTCTTCTCCTGTGATGTTGGAGGAAATTCACTATGTTCTTGAGGTTTACAGTTACAAGACCCAAAGTAAATTTAAAAACTGATTGTCCTTGACTATTCCCTGGCTTCACAATCTCCAAGCCTTAGTCCCTAACAGGTTGAGTTGCTGTTTCACTAAGTCTGCTTCACTGGTCCTTGAAGGGTTGGACTGCCTATTCACCAGCTCATCACAAACATAGTCTTCCTGAATGCACCTCAACTGTCCTTCACATCTTCTTGGTGTTTCACAGTCTAACCTTTGATAAAATCAAAGTTGAGACTTGAATCAATAACTATGATTCAACTTGTGATATGAGCTTCTTCTTCTGAGTGTATATAATTTGCACAAAGAGCTCTGTTTTTGTCAAGTGTGGATCTTGATGTATTTCTTGAAAGCTTAAGAAAACTTTGAAGATTTATTGATCTGGATCTTGCAATTTAGCAAATAGCCGGAGTTCTTTTATTTTATTTTTCCTTATTTGAATGTTTCCTCAGTGATCTTAATCTTATAACTCTGCACTTCTTCTTGAAGTAAAAGTGATCTATTTATAGGGGTTATTCCAACGTTCAAATTTGAATTCTTGTAGCCGTTGGTGGGCCTGCTAGTGTTTGTTGAATGTTAGTGTCCTTTCTGACATTTCTTCAACCAATAGAATTGCTTGTTTCTTACATTCTGATTCTCCTTCAGTTTGACTGACTTCAGCATGAAACTAAGCTTTGGGGGTTTGTCAGTTTCCAGCTGGTATAACAGAGTGTTTCTGTTTTAAGAAAATTAACTGAGTGTTTACTCTTCTTCAAAACATAGTACTATGTATTCATCTTATCTTTATTGGCTTGACCAGAGTACACCATAGAAACTTATATCATCCAAGATATCATTGTCCTTATGTATCTTAGGTCTTCATACAGGATCTATAAAGTCGGTTCAGGTCATCACAGACTTACATGAATTCTAATTTTACAGTCTCGGCTTGTAGTCTTAATAAACTGAGTTTGAACCCTCAGTTCTTCCTTCTTCAATAACTGAGGCTGTATCCCTCAGCCTTTTTAACTGAGTTTGTCCCCTCAGCCTTCAGCTTCTAGATAAGCCAACTGAGTCTGTGTCCCTCAGCGAACTTACCTTTGTTAGGTGTGATGCCCGAAAGACAATTTTTGTAATTGTTTTATTTAATAAATGAAATGATGTTATTATTCATATTTATTATTCTCATATTCACCGATGTGACAATAGTTTTTACTACAGAAAACCCTAAGTATATCGTTTATGTAATCACTTAACTCAGTGTATGGTATATACACGGGAGGATTGAGTTAGTGAAGATGTACTTAAAATACAATTAGCCCGTAGTGAAGTTAATCGAGAGTATCGGGTCTCTCCTTTAACGTGCTATTAATGCGCCCAGAACACAATAGGTGTGATTGTCTTATCCGGACTTTCGGTTAATAGAAACTAATGGGGCATTTATATATGATAGATATATCATATAAATTCGGACCGATTTGATTAGAGTTCACGATATAATTCCGTAATCGAAGTCTTATTGAATCAATGGATGATCATATTTATGGATATATCTTAATCTTGAGGTGATCACGATCAATCGCTTGAATCGGTATGAAGTTTGACTTGACGGTTAAGGATTACACCGAGTCGTGGGTCCGAATTACCCCATCTTGACATTGTACTTGATTGAGTGAGTAGTCCGTATTATCACGAGATACGAATCCATTCCTTCCATTTATGGAAGTAGATAGACGATTCCTTATTTGTTAATCCTAGAAACGATCGATCGCGAGTTCATATCACACCGATTGATCACCAAAGTGAGTTGTATGAATTAATTGATCACTAGGGGTTAATGGTAAATAAGGATAAGAGGTTCTAAAAGGGTTAACGGTAACTTCCCGATTTAGAATGAACAGTCTATGGAGGATTAATCCATATGTAATGATTATATCAATGGACGCTTATTATTATTCTCGTGAGGAGATAAATATAATCTCATAATCGGAGGAGTGCAGTCACGGGATTATGGTGGCATATTCCTGTGATTGATTTATCGAATATAATTATTCATTCGTAAGATAATTATTTATTTGATTTATCGGAGCCACGATTATTAGTCCATGGTCCCCGACGTGCCTCCTAATATAGCATAGCTATTCTCGGACGTCGAATCCTAATAATATTAATTTAGTTCTTATTGGACTTTATTAAAACGATATGTGAATTAATTGTTTAGTGACTATTTAATTAGTTGGAACTAAATAATTAAAATAAGTGGAAAATATATTTTCCATAATAATTGGCAAATTAGTGTGTATGACAAAAATTAATTGACTAGGTCAATTAAAGATACAATTCACGCCACATGCATATTTTTGGTAACAAGAATTAGTTTCTTGTGATTAATAAGACATGTGCATAAAATATTTATTGGATAAATATTTATGGTAAAAATAAAGATAAAGATTGTTCTAGATTTGTTCTAGAATATTTTGGGATTATCTTTTATCTAATAGGATTATCATAATTGATTTTGTATTAATTATAAAATCCTTGGGGCTTAAGTTTTACTCTCTATATATAAAGAGAGTTCTCCTGCCAAAGAACACACTAAGATTTTCGACTTCTCCTCTTAGAGAGAAGAAGTGATAAAATTTCGGCCAAGGGGTATAAGGGGAAAATCTTGGAGATTTTTCCGGTAGCATATCGGAAGGGTTCGAGTCTTCCTTCCACCGGGAGTTGCTTGGATCACACGCACGGGAAGATCGTGGTGCTCTTCACGCTTTCCTTCGTTCATCCTATTGCGGTTTTTCAACTTGGATTTTGAGATCCAAGAGGTATGATCTATAACCCCCTTGTAGATATAGATCTAGTTATTTTATTACGTGTAGTTTCCGCTGCGGATGGTATTACTAACAGTGGTATCACGCCGCCAGGATCTATATTTATACGTATAAAATATTAGATCTAGGAGTGGTAAAACATGTAGATTCTTTGTCCCAATTTTTTGGGGGCGATGCATATGTTTAATTTTTATGCTTATGAATGTCGTGGTTGAAGAGATGGATTGGGGTTGGCATCAAGCACCCGTTAGATCTATTGTAAACTCATATAAACGATAAAAATTCGTCCATATGAGTATATAGGAAATTATGTAATTCTTTTTTATTGCAATTTTAATTTCCAGAAAATAGATCTGTTTAGTAGCTGTTTAGTATTTTTTTTCTTTTCCCGTTGATCGAACCGTTGAAACGAAGATCCCTCCGGTCAGAATCAAGATTAGAAGATGATGATCAACTCCACAAATTTTGGCGTCGATCAGAGTCCGTTTCGATATCCGTTTGATGCTGCGAAGAGGCTGCTGTAACAGAAAAACGAAGGATTCACAGAAACACTATCTGTGACTTCCTTGATTTTCTGGGAGAGTTTGGACCGTTGAAACGCAAATCCGACAGTTCAGATTGATCAACTTGGAGTTTCGGACGTACCATAAAAATTTCAGGTCGATCGGGATTAATCTCGATTCCCGATCTGCCTCAGGAAGTCCTTGATGCAGTGCAGTCAAAGTCAGATTCAGCAGCAAGTTTGGAGGTTTACTGGAGAAAATTGGTAAGTCAAAGCACCGATCCAACCGTCCATATTGAAGTTCAAGGAGTGAAGAAAAGATCTGGAAATTTTCGTCCCGATCCGAGTTCGTTTGGTTTCCCGATCATCGAAGAGTTCGTACAGCTGCAGATTTAGTTAGAAAGTAGTAAACCCTAGTTAGGGTTTTGGTTTTATTTTCTAATAGATTAGATACGAAGTGCCAACGATCCATCTCGGTGTTTAAATTTTCCGCATTTATTTTTATGTGTTTGATCATAAAATAGATATAAAACCGGAATTGCCATGACATGCATCATATCATAAATCCACTCCATGCATACATGTAGAATTTTAAATTTGGTAATTAAAATAGGCATGTATACAAACTCGCGTAATTAGTTGAAATTTAATTAATACGTGGTAATTAATTAATTTAGTAACTAATTAAAGATCCGAGGACGGGTTATGAAATCGTAAGGCCTTTCGGTGTGTGTTCTCGGTGAACCGCCTTAAAGCACAAACGAGATCACATTTTCAATTCGTAGTGTCTACGAGGTTGAATGATGGTAAAAGAACAATAAATCTTGGATAAAAACGGTTCGCCTATAGGTTGGGTGGTCAACTGAGCTAGGCTCGACCGACTTAACCCTCCTAGTGTGATGCATGCACGGGGGTCCGGCAAGACTAAGCTACACCGGAGAATGGAGGGGTGATTCTTTCTTATCTCAATGAGGTCAGTCTTGACCCGATTTCGTCCGACTGTCACATATGTTCCAACGAATAGGACGGGTAGGCTTGCCTACGTTACCGACACCATTCGGAATCCTTGATTTGATGAGCTTTTATGATAACATAAAAAAGACGTGGTTAGTTAACCCACAACCACTTCCAAAATATTGAGTGGGAGCGGGGGAGGCGACAGCCAACCCCACGGCCTCTACTATAGATACAAGTAAGTGAGAGAAGGGTGACGCCTCGAGGCGCTTTGATTTCGTCCCCCTAAGGATGGTGTTCACCCCTATCAACATTCATGGCTTGGTCTCCGAAAGGATAGGATTTCTGGGTACTCGTCGGGTCACTGACTTATCCTAAGACGGCACACTCGGGGCGTACCTAAGAGATCCGATATAGTAGGTCACACTCATCATGGGTATTTTTGGAAATATCTAGGCTGAAAAAAGGAAGGTAGTCAATGAATAAAGGGATGTTCGATTCTCGTGGGATGTCCGATTCTCACAAGTTATTCATTGATGAGATTGTCTCGATTTAACCGTCATCTCTTTGACCTACCCTAAGGCGGCACTGAGATGCGAGGTTAAAACCTTGGAATGGTAGAGTAGACTTATTTTTTAGTTTACAATTCCTAAAATAAAATATAGTAGTGTTAAACTTGAATTAATACATGTCATTTTATTTACAGCATTATATCCCTTACTAAATTGCTTAAAATTTAATTGACTAGTAATGACTTTGTTAAAAAGTGGAAAGTTACTAGGACGTTGAACTAGTTAATCGATAATGCAATTATTTTTCGAAATAGATATTTTCTCTTAAGCCTTTTAAAAACCTGAGTAACATATAGGTATGTCATTCGTGTCAAACGGAAGACAAACTTAGTTTGATTAAAGGTGATTTCGGACTTTGAAATTCTTCTAGTGAATTTTGAGTATGTAGTAATTACACGAGTAATTTTCTAATTGAAAAATTGGAAAATCATGAAGTGTTACTAGTTGGACGATATTTGGAATCGATGAACTAGTGGGAGCTTTATGATTTGTTGTTTTTCTAGAACATTAGAAAAGTGTAACTGACAACACACGTAACCGTTCTAATTGAAAAACCGGAAAGTCATGAAATGTTGCTAGTTAGACGATATTTGGAATCGATGAACTAGTGGGAGTTCTATGATTTGTTGTTTTTCTGGAAACATTGGAACTATATACGAAATATTTTTCTAATCGGAAAAAATCGGAAAATCATAAACAATAAAGCATTGCTCGTTAGACGGTATTTGGAACCGATAAACTAGTAGGAGCTTTAATGTTATGATTTATTGTTTTTTTCTGGTATATTAGAAAATCCGAGAAGTCCCGACAAGTAACACTCGTAACAGACATCCCACGGTTCAAGAGTACTGTCTACTCAAAAGAACCGCTTGTTCAAGACTGTTTCCATTTACGGAAAGTCAAGAATGGGAGAATATGTCTAAAAGTGTTAGTCACCTAAACTGAGAAAACTTTAAGGTGAACTAAAATTAATTAATCGAAAATCATAGGATAAGGAAAGTGATTTTGGATCACCAACCTATGAATCCTTGGTGATTTTCTCGAGCTAAGTTCTTTGGAAGAACAAGGTAGCAAAGGCATTTAACGATTAAAAGAGTAAACAACGGGCAGTTAATTTTAGCTAGAATAGTGGGAGTGATATAAGGAAATGAATCTCGGGTTCAATCCTTGGATATCGCGGAAAATTTATTTTCTGTTTAAGAATCGTTGGAACGAATGGATTTACCTTCTATTCGATAATTTGTTTGTCGTATAGAAAGTGAATATACCATTTGTAGTACGAATCCAAGACTCGGACTTTTGTTTGATAAAGTCAAAACCACTTAGAACTGCTGAAATATGTATATAAAACACATCTTAAGAACTATTAAAAGCAATTGGTTTCTATATTTAGATAAACGCTCCTTCATATTCCATAGTTAGTGCATAGTCCCTAAAATACAAGACTTGAAGACTGGCTCAGGGTGATTCTTTTCTCCCAGTCTGGTTATATTGTCTCAAAGGTTCGATGACTAAGTTTCCTTTCAATCAGGAAAGGATAATGGATATAAAGAAGTAATATAGCTTGTTCATGACGACCTTCGGGGTCTGATGAAAGATACAAGTTAGTAGGAGCTTCCGAGTAGTGACTTCTTGTCTGATAACTATTCAAACACTCCGGTAAGTTTATCCAAAATATTTTGAGGTTTCTCTGTTTTCAACAGAGATAGAGTATTCTATACTCAGAAATGGGCCATCACATAGTCCTAGGGACTGATGCTCAGCCTGCCTCATTGTGACATGTTCTCACTAAGTGAGAAACCGTAAAATTGCCTTATATATGTTTTTAGATGTGCTACAATACACTGCTTAACTCAATAAAGATATTAGAAGCGAAATATTGGTTTACATTGAAATGTAAGACCAACCAGTCTACCTAGAATATGCTTTGGAATTTACGGATAAGGTGTGGATTCGGTTCACCCCACTTCCGTAAATATAAGCATTTAGCACACGGTGCTTGAAGGTAGGTCTGGAAATTTCGCAAACACGTTCGGTCAATGACCATTCGTGATATATCTTTTAACCTATTGAGTATAAAGGTTAGATATAGGATTCTTGAAATCGGGAAGGGACAGTTATACTGTTGCATCCTTTCTGATAGAATCCATGTTCAGAAAAACCTTGAACCTTGAAGTACGTTTACTCAAGGTAGTTACTAACTGATTAAAATCAGACCACATCCAACATCGGTTGTTGGTGATAACACTAAATACTACTAAACTAGATCAGAATTTCGATCCACCCAGAATGTAGTGGGAGTATGGTTTATCCATTACCCGTTACGGGTTCTGCAGACTTTGTAGTCTAAGGATCGATCGATGACCTATGGCTCTTTTGTGAGCGTGATAGATTCCGATAATAGAGGTTGGTTTACAAGCCATAACCCTGTGAATGGAGTTTGGTACTCCAGAGCTGTTCATACTCTTGTAGAACCACCTGAGTGTCTCAGGCCCAGTGGGAGTAATTGGATCTACATGGAAAAGAGTAGAATGAGTTCGGTATTGCATGATTTCGTTCAAAAGCAGAAAATAGGGGTGATTCCCTGAGACTTTCTTGCCAAACAAACGGAGTCTGGATTCATTCAAATGTAAGGGTATTGACTTATGAACTTCGGCGGGATGACCGCCAAGGCTTATGTCCTTTTGTGGATAAAAAGCAAACCTCTCGGTCATTGGAAGTCATATATTTCTACAATATGTGGATTTGACCGAATATTGATAAGTTTTTGTAGACTGGATATCAATTTTAGTACAAGAGTGAATATATAAATTAGTGTTTGTGAAGGATAACATCAAACCAGATTGGAATCAACATGGGTGTGTTATCTCAAGTCGAAATCGACAATACCACAATTCTCTCCTCAAATGTAGTTTTGGACAACATTCTTAAGAGTTTGACTCGGTCGAATTCATTAGAATCGATCCACCGGTTTCCCATCCATCTTATTGGTTAAGATGATGCATCTGTATGCAACATTCAACGAGGAAGTTCTACCCTATGCCTCGTGAATGACTCTCTAAATCTTCGGATCGGGAGCAATGGGATAGATTCTCTTTCTAGTAAGAGATGGTCGTTTAATGAACGTCAACTTTGATCGAATCTTAGATTCGGCGTTAACAAAGCAAGTTTAGTATGTCCTTTAGTATCTTGAAGAGAACGAGGAACAATATGCGGACATATTCATGTGTGAACCTGGATATGTGTGATAGACTGATTTTGACTTTAAGTCAGATTGAGGATGATCGTTAAGTCGATCTCGGGCTCAGTGTTTACTCAGTACCACATGATTTGATGGACCGGTAACGTTTCGATTCTACGGAACGTCTCGAGCCGACAACCCGACTAATCATTAAGACCCATGACATTTAGATGTAGGTACTCCCGAGTCACCGACCTATCCTACGACGGCATACTCGGAGTGTACTTTGGAATCAAATGGTTATGATATGCTTAGTGGGTACTAGAATACGGGATAAGTCTCCATTGCTTTAGTGAGCAAGTGGGAGATGTAGTTTGTTGTATTTTAAATAATAGGGTGTGCTCTAAAACAATTAATCACATGCTTTCGTGCAAGTGGGAGATTGCTAGGTGTGATGCCCGAAAGACAATTTTTGTAATTGTTTTATTTAATAAATGAAATGATGTTATTATTCATATTTATTATTCTCATATTCACCGATGTGACAATAGTTTTTACTACGAAAACCCTAAGTATATCGTTTATGTAATCACTTAACTCGATTGTATGGTATATACACGGGAGGATTGAGTTAGTGAAGATGTACTTAAAATACAATTAGCCCGTAGTGAAGTTAATCGAGAGTATCGGGTCTCTCCTTTAACGTGCTATTAATGCGCCTGAACACACAATAGGTGTGATTGTCTTATCCGGACTTTCGGTTAAGAGAACCTAATGGGGCATTTATATATGATAGATATATCATATAGTATTTGGACCGATTTGATTAGAGTTCACGATATAATTCCGTAATCGAGAAGTCTTATCGAATCAATGGATGATCATATTTATGGATATATCTTAATCTTGAGGTGATCACAGTCCAACCGCTTGAATCGAGATAAAGTTTGACTTGACGGTTAAGGATTACACCGAGTCCGTGGTGCCGAATTACCCCATCTTGGCATTGTCTTTGGATTGAGTGAGTAGTCTGTATTATCACAGATACGGAATCCATTCCTTCCATTTATGGAAGTAGATAGACAGTTCCCTTATTTGTTAATCCTAGAAACTGATCGATCGCGCGAGTTCATATCACACTGATTGATCACCAGTGAGTTGTATGAATTAATTGATCACTAGGGGGTTAATGGTAAATAAGGATAAGAGGTTCTAAAAAGGGTTAACGGTAACTTCCCGATTTAGAATGAACAGTCTATGGAGGATTAATCCATATGTAATGATTATATCAATGAACGCTTATTATTATTCTCGTGAGGAGATAAATATAATCTCATAATCGGAGGAGTGCGATCACGGGATTATGGTGGCATATTCTGTGATTGATTTATCGAATATAATTATTCTCGCTCGTAAGATAATTATTTATTTGATTTATCGGAGCCACCGATTATTAGTCCATGGTCCCCGACGTGCCTCCTAATATAGCATAGCTATTCTTGGACGTCGAATCCTAATAATATTAATTTAGTTCTTATTGGACTTTATTAAAACGATATGTGAATTAATTGTTTAGTGACTATTTAATTAGTTGGAACTAAATAATTAAAATAAGTGGAAAATATATTTTCCATAATAATTGGCAAATTAGTGTGTATGACAAAAATTAATTGACTAGGTCAATTAAAGATACAATTCACGCCACATGCATATTTTTTGGTAACAAGAATTAGTTTCTTGTGATTAATAAGACATGTGCATAAAATATTTATTGGATAAATATTTATGGTAAGAAATAAAGATAAAGATTGTTCTAGATTTGTTCTAGAATATTTTGGGATTATCTTTTATCTAATAGGATTATCATAATTGATTTTGTATTAATTATAAAATCCTTGGGGCTTAAGTTTTACTCTCCTATATAAAGAGAGTTCTCCCAAGCCAAAGAACACACTAAGATTTTCGACTTCTCCTCTTAGAGAGAAGAAGTGATAAAATTTCGGCCAAGGGGTATAAGGGGAAAATCTTGGAGATTTTTCCGGGTAGCATATCGGAAGGGTTCGAGTCTTCCTTCCACCGGGAGTTGCTTGGATCACACGTACGGAAGATCGTGGTGCTCTTCACGCTTTCCTTCGTTCATCCTATTGCGGTTCTTCAACTTGGATTTTGAGATCCAAGAGGTATGATCTACAACCCCCTTGTAGATATAGATCTAGTTATTTTATTACGTGTAGTTTATAGATCTAGATCCATAAATCGTTTCCGCTGCGGATGGTATTACTAACAACCTTCTCCAGTTTCTGTATGTGAACTTAGTTCCTTCTCTAAGGTTAGTTTCTTCTCTTGAATACTTTTCATTTGTAAAGTCAGTAGGTTTCCTAAAGTTAGTTTCTCAGTTTTGAGCTTATTCTATTACAATGTTTGTATAATTTACCTATACAAATATCAAACTCTATTAAATCCTATACATTTAATTGTAGACATCTTTTTGTTTCCACTATAACAGCTAGTTATGGAACTTCATCAATGGGGCTTGAAAAGAATAACTAAACAAGTGATGAATCATCATCAAAACATAAATTTTATTTCCAACATTCTCTTTTGGAATTATGTATTAGGCCATCTACCAGATTAAAATATTGCAAATCATTACTTCTACTGCATTTGATGACATTTTTTATGAGTATGACTTGTGTTTTGTATGTCCAATGGAAAACATGAAGAAAAAGCCTTTTCCAGTAAGTACTATTGTTTGTCCCTTAGAAAAATTTAACAACAAGTTTAAATAGGGTTGAATACACTTGTTAAACTTAGAGTTTTAAGACTTAGTTGAATTAGGTTAGCTGACTATCTTTGGCTCAGCTAAGTTTTATGCAACGGATAAATAAAGCCTTTAAAACAATTGTCAAAATATGGTAAGTGGTTATGTGTTCAGTTGTACTGAGTGTGAGGTAAGCAACTTGACTGAAAATAAAATGAAGAAAGTAAAATGCACAATGTAAAATCACAAAGTTTTATAGCGGTTCAAGGTGGTGTAATCTCTTAATCCACTTCTAAAGTGACAACCATGGATGCAAAGATAGAGATCATGTATCAAGAACAAATGAGACTAGCTAATAGTCATGAGCTTCTCAACACAACCTTTGTTAAACACTTTTTAAGTGCTGGTATAAAGAGGGGAAGCACTTGAAGCTGCAAAAGCAAGGATTGAAGCAACAAGGACAAAAGAAAAAGAAATTGAGGTTGCAAAGAGAAAAAGTGTTAATCCAAAATCACTGATTGTGAGAATTAGACCACATCTTATTGTTCCAGAGATGATTGTGAAATACAGCCAACCAGGGAATAGAATATGGACATTAATAGAGGATTTGTGGGCTGAGTTCAAGAAGATTAATTATCCTAAGAAGAAACCTTATTATGGTTACTATCAAGAAGATGCCATGAAATCATGTCTTAGACAAAAGAAGATGACAGAGAAATTCAGAAAATCAAGAGAAGAGCTAAAAATTAGGAGAAATATAAATCTTAAAAAGTTTGAGACTCAGTTCGAGAATAACTTCCACAAAGGAGCCACCAATGTCAAGTCATGGAAAATGTGAAAGAATATCAATGATTTGGAGTATTAATCTGTTGATGAAATGATGTGTCATGTAAACAAGAGATGTGATGAGCAAGAGTTACGAAGGAGAAATAAAAAAGTAGCTGAACATAAATGATAGATATGAATACCTAAGAAAACATCATTGTAATATGTCTTTTATTTTTTTGTAGCTTTTTTTTTGCCTAAAACGAAAGGAGGGGTGGGGGAATTGAACCCGGGTCGCAAACCACCGGAGCCTGGGTATTAACCACTATGGTATGGGCTCTTGCCTATTTTTTTTAGCTTGTAACAGCTGAGAACACCCATTTGAATGAAAATTATCAAAGAAGTTTTTTTTATTCAATTCAGTGTGCTATCTTTTTGCTTTACTTTAAGCATGGATTTTGGCATCATAAAAAATGGGAAATTGTTGGGAATATATAGGTTTTGACGATGAATGCCAGATTAGCTATTATATGCAAGCAAAAAATATGTTTATAATCTAATGTATAGGTTTTACTAATGTCTTATATTTTATAGATTAATCAAACAAGAACTGTGGTAGTTAGCTCATAGGATCTCAGTAGACTAGAACTAGTTTAAAATTTTGTAGTTGAGTCTAAGGGAGCTTAGTTGAGCTGAAGGCTAAGTGGACAAACTCATTTTTGAAGAGATGAATGTTGAGGGGACAAACTCAGCAATGAAGATTTAAGCCAAGACTATAAAGTTACACTCAAGTAATTCTTGTGATGGCTTGAATTAACTTTATAGATCTTGTGCAGTACATTTGAAGTTATAAGAAAGTGTGATAATAAACTTCAAGTTATGGAAATATGGTGAACTCTGATCTCATAAACTAAGATAAGATGAATGACCAAGAATCCGGAATCAATTGAGATAATGTTGATAAGATCAGTTGAAGACTACATTAAGTCAAGCAAGAGTAGTGAGCTAAGCTGAACAAGACACAAGCTGAGCAGAAGTCAGCCATGTAGAAAGACTGCCAAGCATAGAATGATCAAATTATGAGCAGAAAAAAGTAGAAGTACTATTAATCCGTTATCCAATATATTTCGAAGATGTTATTGAAGATAAACATTAATCTGGGACGAATGATCAAGAATTCAATCAACAGACAAGATTAAATTATGGTTACAAGGTTTTCAGGACTAGAATATTCAAGGAACTCTATAAGTTTACATCTTGTTACTGTCAGAAGGATACAGGTACTGGCAACACAATCAGGCAGACAAAATTTCAGATGGAATAATCGTATATATATCAGAAAATGGCTATTTAAATTCACATTTGAATGTCGGATATATGCCTATAAATTGAATACTTGAAGAACAGCGTAATAGAACCAATGAATAACCGAGAGAATTTTTAAACATTGAATTTTCTTTGAGCAATCATGTATACAAAATTCTCAAATTCTCTAAAATTCCTAAGGCATTTGAAGCTGAATCTAGTACACTCAAGTGTTGCATATTCTATGTATCAGTCCTACTGCAACACTTGAAGCTGAGCTATTGATTTACAAGTCTTGTTTAGATCAAACTCAAACCAGAATCATCAATTGATTTAACACCACAACATTCTTTATCAAAAGCTCTTTGGATCGGTGAAGCACTGCAAGTGTGAAAGACTAAAGTCAGCAGAATCAGTGAACCTGAGAAGGAGCTTAATTAGTGTTTGTGTGGTGGAGGTATTGAGGGGCAATCCTGCCCTTGAAGGAAGAACAGAACAACCTTCGGTGAAGCAGCATAGTAGACTGTGAAGGACTGATTGTTCAGATTGTGAAGTTGAAGAATTATATACAAGGTCAATCATTTTGTATCTAATTTATCTACGTAGAAGAAAAATAGTGAATTCCTCCAAAATCATGAGAAAATAGTGAATTAAGGGATTACACCACCCTAAACCACAATAAACATTTGTGTTTTTAATTTCTGCGCTTTACTTCGGGTTCTTTATATTTAGTCAAGTAGCTTACCTTGCACCTAACACACCTGAACACTTATGACACTCATCCATCTTAAAACAACAGTTCTTAAAGGCTTTATTATCCGCTGTATAAAACTCATCAGAGCTTAAGCAAGTCAGCTGACCTATTTTCAGCTAAGTTTTGTAATATCAAGTTTGACAAGTTTATTCACCCCACCCCCACCCCCACCCCCACCCCACCCTCTAGACTTGTTTCGAGCCTTTTCAAGGGACCAAGAGCTTTGATGTAGGACATACTTTGAAAACAATTTTGCAAAGGCTTTAATACTCTGCTGCATAAACATTGATAAGTTTAATTAAGTCAAAAAATTCTGAACGAGTTTTAAATACACTTTCATTCGCTTTAGTACATGTTTATACAAACTGATGCAATGTCAAGAATGAGGGAAACATAATGATCCAATAGTCAAATATGTACTTTTAATAAGTGGAAACACAAGGTGACAAAATGCATGTTACCTCATTTCGATCGAACCCTGGATACTATGATTCAATCATAATTCTTTTATGATGCCATATAACCCTCATTTAAGGGAAGTTTTTGCATACACCGTACCTACGTGCGGATAGCCTCCGTGGCACACCACACACCACACGATTTCATTCTGTGACTTAAATCGTGTGGTTTATCGCACATCTCACATATCCACACGCGTGACGTCGTCTACTTCTAAAAATTTCACCTCAATTAGATGACGTGTTATCTTTGTGGAGTGAGACCCACTCCAATTACTTTTACTGATGATGCTGTCAATATTGTCGGTCTATTCCATTTTTTTTCCCTCTTCCATATTGTCACTCGTTCCATTTTGCTAAATAGTCCATCTCATTTCCTTTTTTTTTTACGTTCTTTAATTTGCATGTTGTACCTTAATTTTTTATTTTTCTTTTTCTGGTCCAACTTTTTTTGTAATTTTGTTATTTTTATTTTATGAAAGTCCAGGAAAGTCTTTATATATACATACAAGACTATTTATTTATTTATGTTTGGTATATAAGACTATTTATAAATAGGACATTTTCAATTGATTTTTAATAAAAATAATGACACTTCTTTTAAAAAAAACGCATTTACCCATTTTCTTCGTCACACTATTAACATTTTTGTTTTTCTCCCTTATTAATTTTTTTATAGCAAAGAGGGTTTTACTATACATGTCGTATTATTCGTTCCGCAGCCCGTGGGTGCCGTGGATGGGAATCAAACCTTGGTTCTCATCTGGAAGTGCAACGATCGTTACTCCCTCATTTTTAAACACATAAATTTTTTGATATATATTTTTTAAAATAATAAAAATTTCACTAATTTTTTTATCTTTATTTTCGTTCTATTCGTTTTGATACATTGTTTGATAACATTGTATCGTTATTATTGTGATTAATGGTCAAAATTCACATTCACTAGTATATCTTGAATGACAATGAATTTTCACAGTGAAACAATAAATTTTAGAAATTACGTCGGAACGTGGTTATTGTGCTTTTATAGATAAATTGTATTTGTTTCTCGATCATCAATATAATATTCACATTTTAATATTAAAAAAGAATTGATAGCATGACACTTACACCACAATATTTCATTTAATGCAATTTTTTTCAAACATACTCTTATTCTATAATTTAATTGTTGTATATTAATTTCATATTCCAAAATATGCACTCCCTCCGTTTTGTTATTAGTCACTTTTGGTGTGGGCACACAGACTAAAAAAGTGATTAATGTGTCTGAAATATAATATAAAATTACTAGATTGTCCATCTTTAATCTTTTGAATATATTTGCAATCATTAAACACCCTATATTGAAAATGTAAATATACATTGATATTAGTATTATTGGTGTTCTAAAATGACTTTTGATTTTTTTATGCATTGGAAATGTATTTTTTTATTATTTGATGTGTAAGACTTTGTTTAATCTTGTAATTAATGTGAGGGCATAATTGCAAAAAAGTAATAAATGATGTATTGGTAATTTAAAATAACATATATTACACTACCTCCGTCCCAAATATAAGTCATTTTAGGTGTTTTCACGCAGAACAAAAAAGTGGTTGAATGACATAAATTTCAAGTAGAAATGACTAAAATATATTTTGACTATCATTAAAGAAATGGTGAAAGTATTGAAAAGTCGATGGATTTTTAATAAATTAGGGGTAAGATTGAGAAAATAGCAATAAATGCTCTATTGGTATTATAGAATGACTTATATTTTAGAATAATCAAAAAGAGGTGGAGTGACTTATATTTTAGGACGGAGGTAGTATAAGTGAAAAAAAAATCTCAAAAGTGACAGTTAAAAAAAACGGAGGGAGTACTTATTATATGAAAAGGGTATATATGTCATTTAGTACTTAAAATACAACACATTCATTGTTTTCTTAATCTGTGTGCAAAAGAAAATTGGATATTTTTTATGGACGGATATAGTATATTATCAAGGACATTTTATTATACAATAAATTTCACAAATTAAGTAATCACGGTATTGGCCAAATGGTTAAACATTATGTCATAACCCGGCAGTGTCTTGGATTCGAGCCCCGTATGGGGAAAAAGAGTGCGTGTGTGTATATTACGTTTCTGTAAAGACAAAAAAATCACAAATTATGTTGGAAATATAAGAACATTTGATGAAAGAATATCATTTACGGAGTTATAGTATTTTTATCAAAATGAATATATGACGATCCAAAAATCGTCAAGGTAAACTTCTAGGCTCCTTCCCTTAGTGATAACCTGAAGATGCTCCAGAAACACAGAAAAACAGTAAAGAGGGGATGATTTAGGATGTTTGAGACTGCACTTGGGATGTTGTTTCTCAAGCTGCCTACGTATCCAATGCTGGGATTGGAATCAAGTCTCCGTAGTTCCTTAAGGATTGTTTATATAGAGGGGATTGTGCCCTAATGTTATCGTGTGGCGTGTCTGTGACGGACACTGATTAACGTGTAAGGAAAAGGATTATGATTAGTTAATCCCCTTGATTATAGGAGATAATTATGGTATTCAAATATTCATGTTTAGGGTATAAAGATTGGAGTCATTATGAATAAGGATTCATTCATGATTATCTGTTTATTATACACATAGGAAATAAGATTAAGAACAGACTCTGACTGACCTAGACGATGCGATCTGAACTGACATGAGTTCCTAGGCCGACCTACGGGAGTCGGGAAGCATAACTAGGCTAGTACCGACTAGGACTAGAATCTGTAGACTAATAAGCTTGAGGAACTAAAGCCGACCGGTGAGGTGGGCCGCCGATTTACCAGGATACAAGTAGTGACCGACCTTAGAAGGTCGAGCACCTAAACCAGAGCTACTCGTAAATATTGGAGATCGATCAAAGCCAGGTTGACCTGGAAGGGTAGGGCGAGTAGCTGAACTACTCCGACCCGACTACTGGGATACCTAGCAGTGCCTCTCCACACTTGGTGTTGAGCCACTATATAGGGTGGTACCATTCTTGGAATCGTCATAAGCCCCCTAGATCCAGCCGACCTTTGGTTGGTTGGCTCAGATCTATCGAGGTGGTGGATCGACACGGAAGTTGAACTTGTGGATTTTGAAATTGAAATTAGCTGCCAAGTGGCAAAGCTAGTTATGACATCATTATAGCTAACCCAAGGAAAGAGGCATTGCTGCCCACTAGTTACTAACTGAGGCCATTTTTCGAGGTGAGTGGGGGTTATAACCCCGTCATATCAATCGTTTCATAACTATGTTGGGTATTAAAACAGAGGATTTGCTGCTAGTTGCCATTCTTCATATCTTCTTCAAATTCGAATTTGCAAGTAAGTGTATCTTTTCTGCGTTTTCGATTTGTCTTGATTTTTCTTCATATAAGCCGGAGCCCTATACCTGATTTTTCTGAGATGGCTATTGCTGACAGTCGAGATGTTACGTCTATTCTAAAATAAGAGGACGTGGATGAGATTTGTGAGCTGTATGGGGTGGATAGGGAGAGGTTTGTTCCAACGTTGCCTTCGGAACCGAAATTGTTTGCTCTGGACCCGCCGGAGGGCTTCTGTACGGTCCACCAGGAGTATTTTGAGGTAGTTCTGAGACTACCTTTCTGCCCGGTGCTCCTGGCCGTACTCTGGCATTATGGGCTTGGGGTTTCACAGATTGCCCCCAATGTCATTAGGGCTGTCATTGGGTTTGCTATCTGGTGTAGGTTGCTGAACATAAAGTTCAGCATGAAGAAGTTTAGATTTTTCTACCATCGCGTAGGGGTAAAGGATCACCCCTACCGGTATTACTTTTCCAGGAGGCAAGGCAAAGCCTCCGATATCCCTATCCTGGTTCCTGGAAGGGATTCTTTCAAATGGTGGAAGGAAAGATTCTTCTATGTTTGTCATGAAAGTCATCCCGAGCTGAGCGTATGGAACACGGCCGATCTAGATAAAGATGAGCGCCCGGAACTGTCGGACTCGTGGGTGAAGAAGGTCAAGAAGTCTGGGTATTCGTTCGAGTGGTAGGATTTGTATGATGATCTGATTACAGCTGCTCGTCTGGAGGATGCGGTGCCCGAACCCTACGTTGATTTCACAGAGGCCGAAAGGCAGTCTTGTAGGACCTTTTTGCTTGATAACTGAACTTTGTTGTTGTATTTTCTCCTGTGTCTGACTAACGCTTTGTTTGTATCTGTAGTGGCCGATTTTGCTGAACTGTTGGCCGGGGCGGAGAAAGAGGTGGCGGTTCATCAGCTTGTGCCGACTCCTGCTGTCCGGATCTTGCCCGTGGAGGATCTTGCCGTAGATGTGGTGGGTGATTCTCCATCAGTCCCTCCTCAGGAGCAGGTTGGAAAAGATGCTCCTAAGAAAGTTGCTGGGAAAGAGCTGGTCGCGGGGAGGATGATACATCTGAGGCCGACCTCGCACGAAGGTCGGTCCTCCAAGAAGAGCAAGTCTAAAGCTCCCGAGGGAGCTCAGGAAGAGGCCGCCTATGAACAACAGCGGGTCGCCAGTATATCCGATGAAGAGTTGGTGATTCTTGGTTGCAAGACTGTGGAACTGGTAAACGTTCTGTCCTGACTCTATTCTTATTTAAGAAACTTAGCTATTTATGATCCTAATATTTTTTATGTTTGTTCAGGGTGGCACGATCGGCCAGGAAGTTTTCAAGAGGCTGGGCAAGGCTTCTGCAGACTTAGCTACCCACAAGAATAAGATTATCGAGCTGAGGCAGGCAAGAGAAGAGCTAAAGGCGGCTGCCCGCCTTAAGGATACAGAGATGAAGGCCTTACAGGTCCAGCTGCTGGCTCAGGAGAAAGAGATGAAGTCCTTGGCGGATGAACTTGCCGAGGAGAAGAAGATGAAGGAGAAGGAGAAGGAGACCTTCTGGCAAATGTGGCTGACCTGGAAGCCACAGACTCGGCCTGAAGTGCCGAGGCCGTTCAGGAGTACAAAGCTTCAGTGGATTTCGCCAAGGCTTTGAAGGTGTTACTAATTCCCATCCTCTACTATAGGTATACCCAAGGGGTAGACGAGGCGAGGATGCAACATCCTTCCCTTGTGCTGGATGACCTTCCTAAGAAGGCCTATTACCAGTACGGAATGGGCACGGCTTATACCGAGCATGTCTAAGACTTTAAGGCAGGAGTGGACATAGTGGCTAAGTATGCCGTCCAACCCACTGCTACTCCTAGCTCTGCTCCTCCATCAGAGCCTTAGAAGAGTCCTACTCCCCACTCTTAAAGTTTTATTTGCTTTTGTTTCTGAAAAGAAGAATTTTTGTAATATGACTTGATTTGTTTGATTTGTTTAATGAGAAGGTTATTTTTGATCTTTTGAGTTTAGTGGTGTTTGGTTTTATGTTGCGTTATATTGTTGGGGTGGTATGCCCCGCAGTATGCCATGTATTAGTTTTAACGTTTTAGATGGCATACTTGTTTAGATTGTATTCCACCGAACTTGACGCTTGGATTAATTTATACCGAAGTAAAATTCGTTAAGGGGCATTTTGCCCGTCGTGCAGCTCTGTTTTAAAGATTGCACGCTTATGTTTGCATATGTGATCGATCTCAAGCTCAGGTAGTTTTGTAAAGTTATATGCTCTCGTTTGTCCATGAGCTTTGTTAAGTTTGGTTTTGTTTTGTTGTACTGTTTATACTACTGGAGGGATGAGCCCTCCAGTATTACTTGCTTGTATTTGGCTTAAACTTCCGTGGGGGTTCGGTTCGTACAGATCCAAGTTAATTACTGGCATCAGGCATACCATTCTGAAGTTTCAGGATAAATTTCACAAATCAGATTAGGTATTGCTCTGTGTCGAGCAGGACTGAATCTGATCACGCTTAGTGTAAACCAACCTAGACGAATAACATCAGGTTGTGATTCCATCCAAGTAATTTATGTGTTCTGTTTGTTGTTGACTGATAAGTTTTGTTTTGACACCTTGTTTCTGAGCCTGACGCGTGCGTTCGACTCGCACAGACTTAAGTTTTGTATTTACACTCAGTATGCCATTCTGAAGTTTTCAGGATGCACACTTATTCTTGTACGTAAGGCCAAGCTCTATTTGTGGGCTCGGGAATCTATTTGCTGGATTTTCTTCAGATTAGCTCCATATTACGACGAGCAGGACAAAGTCTAGTCATCTTTAATACAAAGTTTAGATGGATAACATCATACCGATCTGGGCAGGATTGGCCTAACTAATTACGTAAAGTTTTTAAGGGCGAACATGTGAAAATTGCCCTATTTGTTCTGAGTTATAAATTTGTTCTTGTTAGTTATTGTTGGAGAGGGTAAGCCCCATGTATGCCATGCACCGACTAGGACTGGTGGATGGCATACATGTTTAGATTATGCTGACCTCAATGCTCGGGTTTAATTTTATAAGATTCTTTAAGATTTTTAAGGGGCTTGCTGCCCTATGTGCAACTCTGAATGTTCAGATTGCACACCTGTGTTTAGTATGAGGCCGAACTCTTTTTATGAGCTCGGGCAACTACAAATTAGGTACTGAATCTTCGCAAGTTAAGGTAGTTTTAATCCTATATTAGTCTACAGTAAATAGGAATAAGTTAAATTGACCTTAGGACTGACGAATTAAGCTTGACCGTACCGACTGACTTCTTACGTGATGTTTTAAGGACGAGCAGGGCCAGACTAGTGCTGACTTCTCATTTAAAGGCATGCCGATCAGGCTCAGGTCGGACTGACGTCTGGCATGGAATTTTAAGGATGAGCAGGGCCAGGCTAGTGCTGACTTCTCATTTAAAAGACTGGCGAACGGGTCCAGGTCGAACTGGCATCGCGTAGAATTTTGAGGACAATGTATACCAGTCGTACAGGCCTTAAAATTAGGAAAAAGCACGGAAAAGCATGTATGTTGAAGCAAAGAAATCGTTTATTCAAAGAAAATGGAGATATCCAAAACGGACATAAAAAAGGATGAAAACAAAGTGCAGGAATGAACCAAAAGTATCCAAAGCAAATAGCAAAAACAGGGGGAGCAAAATGAAAGTGAAGAAATGAGAAATAGTTTGGAAAAAAGTGCTAAACGATAAAACTTGCCGAACCGATCAATCCAACATGATTCTTTTTGTCCTTGATGATGGTCGCATAGAAACTTCGAGCGACATCCAGATCTCCTTTGATTTCCATTGGACCGCGGTCAGTCGGGAACTTCAGACTGATGTGAGCTGGGGAAATCACAGCCCGTAGATCTATCAAAGCCGGCCTTCCCAAAATTATGTTGTATGGTGATGATGACTTGACCACCATGTAATTGACCGTGAGCGTCCTTCCCGCTGATTCCTTTCCGAACGTTGTCGCGAGCCGAACCATCCCCAGAGGGTGGATCGGAGGACTGATGACGTGGTCAATCAGGTTATAATATACTTGACCACCATAAACTAATACTAGCAAGAGGACTAGGCCCATCGTAGTATAGCTATAGTGAATCAAGGTCGATCCCACAGGGAACCAATTATGGGTAATTCCATATATAAACAATTAATTATACATGTCAAGGACATAAAGGCGGTCTACGACCAACATAGGACAAGAAAAGTAAAGACACAACTCGACACAACGTAATTAACCTCCCCAATTATAGTCTTTATCGTTTGGACCTAGATAGTTTATAAAACTAACTAAACTCATTAACTGTTAATCCGTTTGTATCTTATTTTAGATTGGCTACGGGAGTCATCCTCTTAACTTGACTTAGCACCGGTTAGGTTACTAGGTCACTGTGGTATTGTTACGTGACTTCACCTTTGGGTTCCATCTCATATAACTCACACGCTCATTACTCTAAGGATGCCGATATTAACCGTACACCTCGCTTAGGCAACATTCCTATGGTTAGGCGTACTTCCTGAACGATCGCTCAAGCCCTCGTCCAACTAACAATTACCTTTTAGGTCTCATGCTAGTTTACGAACTACGTATAACTAGGTGACGTCAATTCCCTAATACAAAACCTACCTAGATCTCGCTGAAAGTCCCGGAAGATCATTCATGAGCCAACCTAGGTGCCCTATATTGGTATTTCCTAATCGTACGCTAATTAAAACCGACGAGCAATGTAGCCGTGGCCATACCTACTGAGATAATAAATCCTACTAAGCTAAACCTACCATAAAGACATGGCGGATTAACTAACAGACAAACAGGGGCTTGGTCGACCGAGCATAGACACTCGGTCGACCGAATGATTCCATTCGGTCACCCAAACGATTTCATCCCCAGATTACATCCTAGAATATATTTCTCAGCGTTTCATCATACGAGCAGTTAAGCAAACAACTCGTAAAGAAATCATATAAACTACTTAGATACACATTAATTAAACCAAGCAGATTCATGAATAGACGTTAAACATATGACGTAGGTTATGGGATCCTCATAGACAAGGCTTCGCCACATCCCTAACGTCATAGCCTAGATCTACATCATCTAGCTATGAATTAACTAACTCAAGCGATAAAACATAACTGGAAGGATTAATTACTTAAAAGAAAAGCAAACAGAAAATAAAGGCTTACATAATCGCAGCCTTTAAATTGCTGGAAACCTTCACATTATTCTACATTGTATCAAAGTTGTATTATGAATTGTAAGATTGAAGAAAAGAATGAATGGATTCTTTACAAATTTCGTATCATCTTTGCTTATATAGAGGCTTTACTTGACTTAGGGTGGTTCTAGAAGATAAACACGATTAAAGCCGAAAACCGACCCAAACCTAAGGCTCGGTCAACGAAGATCTTCACTCGGTCGATCGAAGCATTAGGCTCGGTCGACGAACCTAGTAATGCCCCTTTTCACACGTTTTCTTCGTTTGCCTTGCTCCCCACTGCACGCTTGCATGTCGATCCGATTAATCTCTCATTTAATGCTCCGATTTCTTTCCTTCCTTATCTTAAGATAATTGATTGAATGACACTAATCTTCTCGATTTGTAATGATCTGTAAAATCAACATTAATCGCACAGTAAATCGGATAAAAATGAGTAAATACCAATTTACATAATATAAATCACATAACATTAAATATTAAATATAAACGTGTGATTTAATATGAAATATATATTATTAATCTCGATTTAAGGTCAATGTTGATGACTTTTACGGGTATAATTTGACCGTCATCAACTACCCCACTTAGACTTTGATCGTCCCGAACAAAGCATTAATAAGTCATTCCCAAGACAACATTTTCTATGGTCAAATCATACTTACACAAGAAACTCAAGTCAACTCATACTAGTCATGCTCATAAGATATCCATTATTCACTACTCACTATGAATCAAGTGATGTGTGCATGTGCATTTAGTTTTATATATTCGTAGCAAGATTAGAGTTTATGCCAACTTCGTAATCTCAACCTACCAACCTCAAAGATTCATACTTCTCAAGCCTTTAAATTTTTGAAGCACTAGAGCAATAAGCAAGAAGCGTATCTATAGGGTTTTGGACTTGGAGACCGAGTACTACTCAAAGCCTCTTAAAGAGTTGAATATCTTCAATTCATATCTTCATATTTTTCAAATACTATCAATCTCAAGGAAGAAAACTTTTAAAGTATCCCCTATCTTAGATCAAATATAGCATTGAATATTACCACAAGCGGGCTACTTTGGTAATATTACTACAAGCCCAAAGGTCTAACATTTTGCTAAAACACAGGTACGTCTCAAGCTTATTACTCCGCTTTTGTTGGTAAGAATATAAGAATACCTCAGCAGATAGATATCGACACTAGGTAGGCATAACCAATCATCTATGCAATGTACACAATATTTTCAATTTTTTTTATAAATTGCGCGGTATAACTCTATTCATTTATTGAGTAATTGAATAATAAATAACTACTCGCAAAAACGGGCATGAATATCCTTAAACTTACTTAACATAAGTATAAAATGATCACTTACTCATGAAACTTGGTTTATTTCCTATCAATTCTTAGCTAGGATCTCACAATTCTAAGGGTACGAGATAAATAATGTGACATTTATTCAAATTTTTCAATCATGTGCCGTTTCATTCAATTTTCAATTATAACATAACATGGCTAAGTCTCCTACCCCCCACTTAAACATGGCATTGTCCTCAATGACAAAAATAAATGAGAATTTAAGAAAAAGACTTAGCTCTGGAAATGGCTCTCAAGGAAAGGAAAAAGATCGGAGTAAAGTTCAGCACGTTGTGGAGAAGCAAGTGAAAACCTGTATAAGCAGACAAACTCCACGAAACCGTAAAATACCATGTCTATGGATGTTATAAAATAATGTGGCAGTAATGAGGTATAAATACCTAAAAACAGTTTAAGCCACTTTATTTTATACAACCAATGACAAGGGAAACCAAAAAGAAAAATACTAAATAGAAAGAAAAATAAACAAGCAACTAAAGATGGTAGTCTTCATCTACAACCTCCACCGCCTAAATATTCTTAAAACCGGGTGGAGAAGACAAAGATCAAAAAGCATTACCCGACGTGGGAAAACAAGAGGGTGACTCGATCGAAAAGGTATTCAATCCAGGAAAAGAGAAACTTGGTAAGGTATAACAGATTGAACGCGACCTATTGGATAAAGATAAAATCAAATACTTAGCGCAGACGCTTCTCGCTTGCATTGGATATCAACAACTTAGGGAGATGTAACTACTCCTCGAAATTACTAATAACCCAATGTATCACGTAAAAGTCATAACCGTCATCAACAAGGTCGGATCGGTGCGATAGTTCAGAACAAAACTTATCATCTAGAAATGCCGGAATAGTCGGAAAAAATGTGAAATTTAAAACTTCCGGTAGAAAGATAAGTCGTACTTTGATTGAACCAAAACCCCTTAAAATCTAGCTAGGGTCAGAGCTACACTTCCCCCAACTAGGATCATGAAAATCAAAATGATAAAAGATAATCACTAAAGCTGAGCAATATTTCAAATTCCGCAACACAAAGGTATTTTGTAAACAAAATGGAGGGTGAGAGTATGATGGGTTTAGAAAAAGATACACATAAGGATGGGAAGAAAAGATAAAGCGTGGGTAAGAAATTGTGTTAATGGTTGGGAATTGTTTAAAGGAATGGGATTGGGTGGGAGAGTGAACTGGATGGAAAGTAAGAGAGGCGATGAAAGAATGGTTAGAAATGTGAACTGTTGGGGCAGATTGGTGAGAGGATCGAAAAGTTTGAAGGTGAAAAAAGTGTAAAGGGAAAGGTAAGGATAATTGCAGAATGAATTGCACATCACTTTGAATTTTCACTTGGATCACCATTCTAAAAGGTTTTGGAAGTTGGCCAAAATTGTTCTTGTTCGCACCAATCATTCTCTGTTACATTTTCAATAATTCTCAAGCTCTCTTAATGCTTCCATCTTAAGGTTGTTTGCTAAATTTCCTTTTCTTTAGCAATTTTTCGACTCTCCTAAGAAACTCTAATTCACGTGGCCTATATTGAGTAAAAAAGTTTTGCACATCCTTAGCCCAATGGCCATCGGAACACGGCAAAATAAAAAACCTCAACATATTTCACGTTACTCTTATTTGACTCAAAGAAAACAAAACCTATAATCCTAAAAAGAAATCCTAAGGGTTTTAAAGAAGTAGTTCTGAGTTTAAAGCCCTCAGCTCGACTTTCCAAAAGTATCCTTGTCAGTTATTATTCTTGGATCGCCAGACTTTGACCCTTCGCGCACTATAAGAGGTGGGCTTGTTGCTTTTGCGGATTAATACCCTTCCCTTGGTTGTGAGACCTAGAAAGCGACATTTATCCATACCATTCATCCAAAGCTCTTACCTCGGCTCGTTTTAGGGATTAGTGAATTCTAAGAAACTCGGTTAAAATTACGGTTTGGCCTTGACAATAAGAAACAACGAATCAAAGTACTCCGAATAAGGTCGGTTATGTAGGCAAGCCTATGCCGTCTTATTCGTTGGAACATATGTGACAGTTCAGGCCAATCCGTCAAGATAAGCCCCGTTTAGCCCGAAGGCTTATCGGCTATGCTAAGTCTTGTCGAGCTGGCATAACGTACATCACACGCGGAGGGAGTCGATTTGAGCGAAGCTCGGTTGAACTCGCCAAATTATGGTTAAACCATTTCCGAACCTATGTACAAAGATTCTTCGATTTCTAAATTTTCACCCAAAGCGTAATCTCGTTTTTGTTTAAGGTGGGTTCACCGAGAAGCCATCACCATAAACATCAACGAAAGCAAAAGATGGTGTTCTCTCAAAACTCAACGTCTTCTTTAGATTTTGAATGCTTAAACTACACAATTTGTTGCTCCCATGGCGGTAGAAGTAATCTCATGCATAGGACAAAGAGATTTTAACAGAACTACGAGGAACCTTTATTCACTTGCTTCCTTTCAACGACTACATGTTTCCTGCACCCTCTAGATGAGGCAGGATATGGGGCAAAACCTTCGACACTAATAAAATTAATCTTACAAACCAACTCCGGGCCAAGATTCATACTAAGGTTTATTTATAGGCTAACTTATGCTCAAAAAACCACAAGGTAGTAAAACATAAGCAAAAAAAGGTAGTACATTGCCTTCAACATTGTACCACGAAGAATTTAAGCCTTAAATTTTTTCCGGAGCCATCTTGGTGCTTTAAAGGTATTGCTTCCATTGCTTTTCCCATTGTAGATTCGTAGCTCCACATGTTGTTGGGTTATTTTCTCAGCGCCCTTGAAAAATTACTGACTTGGATTATTGTTTCTCTGGTTTCTGCAAACAAAAGAAAACAAACAAGCCATAGACTGATTTTAACATGGTTTCCCATGCTACTATCAGACCTACGGATTAAACATACGGAGATAAACAGACACGCGAAGTCCCAGAAAATAGAACCAGGCTCACTGGCAGCGAGAAGCAGTCTTACTGGGAGCGAAACCAATTTGCTCCAGATTCGGAATTTTTACACAGAAGCGACGACCAGAGGACTCAAAGCGTAAAACCGACTCTAAAACAGAAAACTTGACATGAATAAGAAAATTATTTATATATAAAATTGACCGTTGGTTCCCGGCAACGGCGCCAAAAACTTGATGGCGTGGTCAATCGTGTTATAATATACTTGACCACCATAAACCAATACTAGCAAGAGGACTAGGCCCATCGTAGTATAGCTATAGTGAATCAAGGTCGATCCCACAGGGAACCAATTGTGGGTAATTCCATATATAAACAATTAATTATACATGTCAAGGACATAAAGGCGGTCTACGACCAACATAGGACAAGAAAAGTAAAGACACAACTCGACACAACGTAATTAACCTCCCCAATTATAGTCTTTATCGTTTGGACCTAGATAGTTTATAAAACTAACTAAACTCATTAACTGTTAATCCGTTTGTATCTTATTTTAGATTGGCTACGGGAGTCATCCTCTTAACTTGACTTAGCACCGGTTAGGTTACTAGGTCACTGTGGTATTGTTACGTGACTTCACCTTTTGGGTTTCCATCTCATATAACTCACACGCTCATTACTCTAAGGATGCCGATATTAACCGTACACCTCGCTTAGGCAACATTCCTATGGTTAGGCGTATTTCTAAACGATCGCTCAAGCCTCGTCCAACTAACAATTACCTTTTAGGTCTCATGCTAGTTTACTGAACTACGTATAACTAGGTGGCGTCAATTCCACTAATACAAAACCTACCTAGATCTCATTGAAAGTCCCGGAAGATCATTCATGAGCCAACCTAGGAGCCCTATATTGGTATTTCCTAATCGTGCGCTAATTAAAGCGACGAGCAACGTAGCCGTGGCCATACCTACTGAGATAATAAATCCTACTAAGCTAAACCTACCATAAAGACATGGCGGATTAACTAACAGACAAACAGGGGCTTGGTCGACCGAGCATAGACACTCGGTCGACCGAATGATTCCATTCGGTCACCCAAACGATTTCATCCCAGTTACATCCTAGAATATATTTCTCGGCGTTTCATCATACGAGCAGTTAAACGAAGAACTCGTAAAGAAATCATATAAACTACTTAGATACACATTAATTAAACCAAGCGATTCATGAATAGGCGTTAAACATATGGCGTAGGTTATGGGATCCTCATGACAAGGCTTCGCCACATCCACTAACGTCATAGCCTAGATCTACATCATCTAGCTATGAATTAACTAACTCAAACGATAAAACATAACTGGAAGGGATTAATTACTTAAAAGAAAAGAAACAGAAAATAAAGGCTTACATAATCGCAGCCTTTAAATTGCTGGAAACCTTCACATTATTCTACATTGTATCAAAGTTGTATTATGAATTGTAAGATTGAAGAAAAGAATGAATGGATTCTTTACAAATTTCGTATCATCTTTGCTTATATAGAGGCTTTACGCCGACTTAGGTGGTTCTAGAAGATAAACACGATTAAAGCGAAAACCGACCCAAACCTAAGGCTCGGTCAACGAAGATCTTCACTCGGTCGACCCGAAGCATTAAACTCGATCGACCGAACCTAGTAATGCCCCTTTTCACACATTTTCTTCGTTTGCCTTGCTCCCCACTGCACGCTTGCATGTCAATCCGATTAATCTCTCATTTAATGCTCCGATTTCCTTCCTTCCTTATCTTAAGATAATTGATTGAATGACACTAATCTTCTCGATTTGTAATGATCTGTAAAATCAACATTAATCGCACAGTAAATCGGATAAAAACGAGTAAATACCAATTTACATAATATAAATCACATAACATTAAATATTAAATATAAACGTGTGATTTAATATGAAATATATATTATTAATCTCGATTTAAGGTCAATGTTGATGACTTTTACGGGTATAATTTGACCGTCATCAAGGACCTGCAAATCCAAACAAGGGTGCTGAAGCAGGGATTAGTTCGGACTCCTTAAGATTCATAGCCTGGAAAGCTGCCAAGTACAAGACGTTGATGGCACTGCCAGTGTCAACACAAACTCTCTTCACCAGGTTTTCGTTCACCACGGCTTCAATCACCAAGCCTTCGTTGTTCGGTACCAAGGGGAGTGAGTCCTCTGGTCCACAGCTTACTTCTTGAGAAGGGATTAGACTTCCTCTGCTCGCCTGCGTGCCCCCTGATCGGGTGTTTGGATTTCCAACCTCAAATGCATTACCAGGGCCCCCCACAATAGTGTTGATGGTATTGATTGGGCGATTGTCCCCCTGTTGACCTTTGTCCGGAGATTGATCCCGTCTTCGCTGGGCTCTCCATGCCGATCGCGATCTTGACTGAAATTATTCTACGGGTACTCTCGTTGTCCTCGATGTTCGGCATACCGAGGTCGTTCTACCACCTCATCCAGCTTCCCATCCGCAATTGCGGCCTCCACATCTCGCTGGAAATCCCTGCAATTGTCCAGCTCGTGCCCAGTGTCCTGATGATAGGTGCAAAACTTACTCTGGTCCCTTCTGTCCAAGGGACTTCTCAACAGCATGGGGGTTCTCGCCAAACCCTTCCTTTCCGTGATCACCAGTACTTGTTCCCGAGGCCTGTTTAACACCGGGAAATCCCGCGGCTGCAAGGCACTTCTCTTCTCGGGTCGGCCCGTGGCCGATCCGCTAACACGATCTCCGAACGGCTTTCTCTTCTTGTCAGATATATCCTCGGTCTTGTCCTTCTTGCACTCGGATTTGTCTACTTCTCACTTCACTTGATTGACTTCTTCTCCTTGGCAGTGCTTGAACGCTACTTCCAAGCATTCTTCCATAGATGCGGGGAGCTTGATGCTCAGCTAGGCATATAGCCTCCCTTCGCGTAGTCCGGCCACAAAAGATGTGATCCGAACCTGATCATTGGCGTCTCGTACTTGCAAAGACCCTTCACTGAACCGCTTGAGGTATTACAGAGCATTCTCATCTTTCTTCTGTTTGATAGAGAACATGTGGGTAGCATTCTTATGGAACGGCTTCGCCGTGATAAACGCATTGAGGAACATATTTCCCAAAGTATCGAAACTGTAGACAGTCCGGGGCGGTATCTTCTTGAACCATTCCCGAGCTCGACCGGTGAGTAGCGCATGAAACGCTTTGCACTTCATCTCTTTCGGGGCACAGTCGAGATTCATGTGCGTGAGATACTGGAACAAGTGGTCCTGGGTGTCTTTAGTTCCATCGTAGGGCTCCAACTTTGTGATCTTGAATCTTTCCGGTCGGGGGTAGTTGTCGATCTGCTCAGAAAAATGAGATTCGAGAGCTAGGAGTGCTGATTTCCTTCCTGCTATGGCTTCCAGTTCTGTGCGAGTTGCCTCCATCACCTGGGGTACAATAAGTTGTTTTTTGAGATTTGAGGATGATGATCGATCCACCCTTCTGTTGCCTTTACATTTTGGGGGAGGAGGTGTTTGTTGCCATGACCAGTCATTGGGGTCAGCTTCTTCCTCTGGTTCCTGGACCTGGGAATTGTCTCCAGACAATCCTCTATTCAGTTGATGCAAATCTTATGAATTCTCATCGAGGGGGTCTTCTTCTTCTAAGCATTCCCAGTCCTCATCCTCTTCGTCCTTCTCTGCCAGAACGGCATCGAGAACAGCTTCCTTTGTTGCGTCGTCCAGAGCCGTGAGTTGATTTACCAACTCCTTGTGGGTTGTGGCAAGAGAAACATCTTCTGGCTGTGAGTTCTGGTTTTTGGCATCTGATTCAGTAGCATTGTTGGTGTTACTGCCGTTGGCGGCTTGTTATCGTGTGGTCACCATAATGATTCTAAAGTCTTTTCCTGAGATTATCAAGCAAAGATACCCCCCTTCTAGCGCCAATTCACGATCCAAAAATCGTCAATGTAAACTTTTAGGCTCCTTCCCTTAGTGATAACCTGAGGATGCTCCAGAAACACAGACAAACAGTAAAGAGGGATGATTTGGGATGTTTGAGACTGCACTTGGGATGTTGTTTCTCAAGCTGCCTACGTATCCAATGCTGGGATTGGAATCAAGTCTCCGTAGTTCCTTAGGGATTGTTTATATAAATGGGCTTGTTCCCTAGAGGTCTCGTGTGGCGTGTCCGTGATGGACACTAATTAACGTGTTCACTAAGGAAAAGGATTATGATTAATTAATCCCCTTGATTATAGGAGATAATTATGGTATTCAAATATTCGTGTTTAAGGGATAAAGATTGGAGTCTTTATGACTCATGATTCATTCATGATTATCTGTTTATTATACACGTGGGAAATAAGATTAAGAACAAACTCTGACTGACCTAGACGACGCGATCTGAACTGGCCTGAGCTCCTCGGCCGACCTACGGGAGTCGGGAAGCATAACTAGGCTAGTACCGACTAGGACTCGAATCTATAGACTGATAAGCTTGAGGAACTAAAGCCGACCGGTGAGGTGGGTCGCCGATTGACCAGGATACAAGCAGCGACCGACCTTAGAAGGTCGAGCACCGAAACCAGAGCTACTCGTAAATATTGGAGGTCGATCAAAGCCAGGTTGACCTGGAAGGGGTAAGGCGAGTAGTTGAACTACTCCGACCCGACTACTGGGATATCTGGCAATGCCTCTCCACACTTGGTGTTGAGCCACTATTTAGGGTGGTATCATTCTTGGCATCGTCAATATACATACCTATACATACACACGCGTGTGTGTGTGTCTATATATATATATATATATATATATATGTGTGTGTGTGTGTGTGTGTGTAGATATATTGTATTATAACCAGGACTTGCAAAATGATTATAAAAAAAATAAAAAAAAAGGAAACACCTTACTACAAGTGTCGTGCTTAGTGCCATTAATGTTGGGTGAGTAGCACAATATGTGGAGAGAGAATATTATTTCTTAGATGCAAGGACAAAAAGTGCAAAAGGATAAAAAGAAAAAAAAAAAAAATAGAACATCGGGCTAGTTATGTCCACAAAACTGAACGCCAGAGAAGTCAAAATCACCTTTCACTTCGACTTAAAAACATCGATAGTCGACGGGGATGCGCTTGGTGGAAACAGATGAACAGAAGGAAAAGTTATGCGTTTTTTTTTATGTTTCAGGTAGGAACATTTATAATGGTGTAAGCTAAGGAATTTCATTTACCTAAAATTTAAAATTAATATTAAAATCAATATTAAAAAAACAAATATTAAAATCAATTTGTCCTCTCAAAAAAAAAATCAATTTCGAAAAAAAAAACACTATTTTTCAAAGGCCAACCTACCCCGGTAAAGAAGCATTAGATTTTATCTTTATATTTTTTTATCAAAACCGGATATTTTATTAATCAACAAACTGTACAAACAACTTTAGAGAAAATACATGAGGTAAATCAAATCTCAGCCGCCAATTTATCTAAAGTCATGAAATTTCATGAAACAAAGATCGGAGATGAGGATCATCATTGGGGGACGCTAGGTGTCAGAGCAATGATATTCTTTATTCCGCCAGTACCAGACGCTTGCCACAATTTCACGAAAAAGGAATCTCCAGAAAGCCATGTTCTCATATTTGTACATATTTACCGTTAGGCAGGCCTCAAGCAAAGTTGGTGTGGATTGGGTGCAAGTGAAAGCCGCCCAATGTTGACAGGAATGAGATGCCTCCACATATTATAGGTCCACGGACAATCACGTAAAGCATGGAGGATTGTTTCAGAATGAGTACCACAAACGCAACAAGTATCGTCATCGCTAATGCCCCTCACAGCTAGGAGTTGGGTCGTTGGGAGGGCCTCTTGGTAGATCTTCCATAGAAGGATGTTTCCTCTTAGCGGCCCTTTAATCGCCCAAATGATACACCAAGTGCTCATTCTTGAGTCTACATGAGTGTGGTGAATTAAATGGTATGCTGAGCTAACCAAAAACTTTCCCGAGGCCGTCAATCACCAAAGGATATTGCCTTCCTCATCCACGTCAAAAGAATCACGGACTGCCTCTGTGGCCGAACAAATGTGCCGCCATATAAAAGAACTGTTCGATTTGGGCATATCGAACGGGGACCCATATTTCGACGTAAGAATTTGTACCCATAATTTCGCCGGTTGTGTTAAGAGTTGCCACGAGATCTTTGCTAAAAACTCTGTAATGATATGTTTAGCACTTTGGACTCCGAGACACACATTGAGCTTGGGTTGACATATGCTATCCCATGCAACTAGATGTAAACCGCTTTTGTCCGTTTCATGTCCCCAAAAGAAAGAACGACTTATTTTATCAAGCTCACAGGTGACAGAGGCAGGAAGCTTTACTGTTTGCATCTGATAATAGGGCATGGTAGATAGGACCGTTTGAGAGAGGATCACACGCCCAGCCTTAGAGAGAACGCGTGCCTTCCAGGGTTGCAATTTCCCGTGGACTTTGTCAATAATACTTTGGAAGTCATCCTTTTTAACTCGGGAGTGGTGCAAAGGTACTCCCAAATACTTTACAAGATGGGTAGTGTGCGACATACCTATAGCAGCTTCAATGGACGAAAGAGTGTGTGGATGAGTATTCGGGGACGTAGAGAATCTTGACATTGCCACACTAATTTTTTGGCCCGAATAGTTGCAAAATTCTGTAAGGACCTGGTCAATCACACATGCCTGCTTGACAGAAGCCTTTGAGAAGAGAAGCAAATCCTCCGCAAAGAAGAGATGAGAAAGTTTCGCACCCCCCCCCTCCCCGAGATACTGATATCGGTTTCCAATCCCAGACGATGATTGATTGTTGAATAAGACAACTCAGCACTTGCATAACTATAACAAACAAATATGGGGCTAAATGATCCCCTCGTTTTAGACCATGGCTGGGATGAAATCCCTCCAAAGGATGTCCATTCCACAGAATCTCAAACGAGTTACTCGAGAGTGAGTACATAATAATACCAAGGATCGTTTCCTAAAAGCCCATGGATTGAAGGATATGACGGAGGAAGTCCCAGCTAACTCGGTCATATGCTTTCTCGAGATCAACTTTAATGATCATTATCCCCTTATTTCCTTTCTTTTGCCGCATGGTACACATAACTTCATGTGCTACAATGATATTGTTAGAGGTCTGCCTTCCTGGTATGAAAAGCACTTTGACTGTTGTCTGCCAATTTTCCAATGATCATTTTCAGCCGGTTCTCTATACTTTTAGTATTAATTTTTTCCGTGACATTGGCGAGAGCAATGGGCCGTATTTAAGAGACTAATTCCGGTGGCGAGACTTTGGGGATAAGAGCTATAAGAGTGCAGTTCATCTCTGGAGAAAAGTGGCGATCACGAAAGGCCTTAAGCACCCAGCTAGTGAGGGAAGGACCAACTGTGTCCCAGTTTTGTTGATAGGAGATCGGTGGGAAACCATCAGGCCCTGGGGATTTTAGAGCCCCCATATCAAAAACTACATCTTTCAATTCACAAGGGCTGACCGGACGATTAAGAAGTCTTTTATCCGCATGACTGATGAATGAGTCAAAAAGACCATTTGGCATAGGTGTTAACGGCTCCACTGTAAAGAGGTTTATATAAAAGTGTCGCACCATCTCACTCAAAGGCGCATGATCACTAATCCAATTTCCCATATCGTCTTGTAGGTAAAGGATCCGGCTATTCTTTCGTCTGCCTTTAGTTGAGATGTGAAAATACCGAGTGTTCCGCTCACCATCCTCAATCCAGTTTAGTCGTGTTTTTTGGTACCAGAAAGTCTCCTCCTGAGAGAGGATCTCGTCATATTCCTGCACAAGAGACTTGTTTAAATTTGTTAAAAACCGTGAGTCGGCCTTGGGCAAGGCTAGCAGAATTCATGCAATTCTGGATCGACATCTCTTTTTACGGTAGAAGATATTTCCAAAAACATTTTGTTCCATTCCTGGACTTTAGTGCTAAAATTGCTTAAAGATGTATTTAAGTCATCATCACTAACTTGCCAAGCATCCCGCAAGAAGGTGTGGAAAGCCGCATGTTTCAACCAACAGGCTTGAAAGCGAAAAGGTTTTGCAGGGAGATTTATAGCTCGCTGGTGCTCCATTGATAGAAGTATTGGGTGTTGGTCCGAATGCATTCGTGGAAGGTGATATACCATAGAATCCGGGAAGCTGTCCCACCATATTAAGTTGCAGAGTCCCTGGTCGAGGCGTTGTTCAATAGCTATAAGAAAGGGAATTTCATGTACATTCACATTACTAATAAAATCTCGGAGCCAGTCAACAAAAGGCCCAGATACAGGCATGTCCCCACGTTTGTCAGCAGCATGAATAACCTGGTTTAAATCACCAATAATACACCAAGGCACGGAAATGAAAGTAGACATATGTTCGAAAAGATCCCAAAGCTCGTCTCTGGTAGCGTGGGTTAGGGATGCATAAGTAAAATAAATTACCCATTTTACCAAGTTTTGAGAGGCGGCTGCTATTGTCACTGTCTGTTCTATAGCATGTAAGAGCCGAAGATCAATGAAAGACGCGTCCCATAAAATCCATAATCCCCCGCTAAAGCCCCTGGCTTCAACTGCAACCATATGCGTGAAATTTGACAAACGAAGAATGCGATTCGCCTTCGAACTCAAACATCTCGTTTCCATAAAAAAGAGGACCATTGGTTGATGCCCCAAAATCAAGCACTTTAAATGTCGAAAGAAATCCAGGAAGCTAGCTGACGTGCGTATAGCATTTTTGGGATTAAGTGACCGAAAAAAAAGGGTGGCAATAATGCCAGAGCTGGTCTGCTAAAACCAGAGCAAATAACCAAAATTGCCCCTCTCATTTATTGCAGCTTTGACCCTCGGAAGTGTTATGAGTTTTGACTTTGTCTCTTTTCCACGCAAATAGCCTTTAATTTCCTTCGCTTATATTGATGTGTCACCAGTAGTTTTGCAAATTCCTTTTTTTTTTTCTTTTGTTTTTTTGAAAAAACTCAAAATCCTTAAAACATAGTCTAACAAATATTTGTATTATTGCCCTTCAAAAAATTATTTGTATTATTTGTCAGTGGAAAATATTTGTTGCAATTTATTTATTTATTTATTTTTTCTTTTGCGGATACAAAAGATTACATACCTTAGTTATACCCCTAGTGGGGCTCGAATCCCTTACTGGGACTCGAACCCTGGTCTCTTTGGCCTTCAGATCAAGATATAACCTAGTTAACCATTAGGCCGATGTACTGAGTACGTTGCAATTTATCAAAAGGCAATTTGCAAGGAATATATATTACAATTGATGTAACACTAGTCATATCCAACTCTATTATTTTATGACTGATGATGAGCAAAACATGCCATGTGTCGTTTATACATACTTAGGAAATACGGACGGAGCCCCAGGTGGGAAGTCCGATCTGGGAATCCGAGCCGACCACCGCAGGTCGGTCTGGTCAAGGCATGACTCCAAGATAACTAAGTATGGACCGAGCAGGTCTAAAGAGCTCGGCGCAGGTCGGACTGAGCTTTCTTTGAGTTACGAAGTTGCCAGATAATCATGGAAAGAATCTTGGGTCATTAAGACTTTGATTTGAATAATCAGCTATAATCGTAATTATCCCTTAAATTCGGGATATACACAGGTTAATCCTTAGGGGTTAAGAATCCTAATACTTGTGAGACAAGTAAACGTGTGAGACACCCCTATATAAGCAATTTCTAAGGAACTACGAATGACTTGATTCTGATACACTTATTGGATACGTAGGCAACTTGAGAGCAAACTCTCAGGCTCAGTCTAAACCTAATACCCAAATACATCGTCCCTAAGCTTTTAGATCATGATTATTGTCTCTGACTACTTCGGCCTGATTTAATACCCGACGAGATCCAGTTTCGTCAATGACCACTTTGCATTAATTTTATTTAAACCATGATTATTTTTCAAATGTTAATTTTTGAACCTTAATAGCAGCTGCATTAATTTTATTTAAACCATGATTATTTTTCAAATGTTAATTTTTGAACCTTAATAGCAGCTATTTACTATATAAAAAGATGAGGAATTATGTACTTAGACGTGAAATACTAAAACCCATTAAATTGTTATAAAATGATGGTCACTTAAAATAATAACGTTTTGTTATATGACTTTTTACTCTTATAATTATATTGTTTTCGTTCAATGGTATGACATCCCGTCTATTGCAATATTTATAGACTCTACCAAGCATATTATAGCAATTTATATTTTTGCCAAGCCATAATGTATTTGTCCCTATTATTTGATGCATTATTGATAAATAAAAACATCGTAATTTTTTTTTTTTTTAGAAAACATCGTAAAGTGATACAAAATTATTTTCAAATAGGATAAATAAAAACTTACAACAAGTTTAAGATACACAATAATATTTAGATTACTTTTAGATGTTATACTAAACATCTTATTTTCATTATGTCACATAGTATTCTTTGGTATATATATAAACTTTGTGTGTATTAATCGACACCCTACAATAACAGCTCATTTTCTTTTTTTTCAGTGTACAAAGAAAATATAAGTTAATAATAAAAGTTCATTTACATTTGTTTGAATTGTTATAAACGAAACGATTAGTATAATAAACAACATTTTGTATATTTGATAAACAAATGCAGCTCATGTTGTACTTTAAATATGACATATTAAAATAAAAAAAATAAACGAAGACTAAAAAACAAGAAAATCCAAAAACTTTTCTACACTCTTATTAAAAAATCATCACTAAGCTATCAAAATTCACAATTGAAATATACTTATTGAAAATTATGGTTGTTTTAAAACGAACAAATAAAGGTAGAAAGAAAACAAATAAAATTAGAAAAAAACAAACAAATAATTTTGCAGAATATTAACGTTCTATAATTAGAAAAAGAAAAAGAAAAAAAAAATAACAAACAAATTATAAGTCTAAAAAAAATATCACGTCTACAGATAAGAAGGTGAACTCTCTTCTTTGGTGGGACCGAGTCATGTATTAAATGCAGCATGAAAAAGCCCAATGATGAGAGAGATATGAAGGTGAACTTGAGATTGTTTGGTGGGACGTTAAGCCTAAAAAAAAAACATGTACCGTAATAATTAATTGGGGAGGTCATGTGGATGCAGGAAGGACAATTTAATTATGCAGCATTTTTTGACAAAAGCCATCCAGATGCAATTCGCGTTTTAGGTGTTTTGAACCAAACTAAACCTGGTGGGAAGAGAAGGCCAAAGGATTGAGGGCCTTAAGATCGTGCAGTGAAAAAATGGGAGAAAATTCTCAAAAAAAAAAAAAAAAAAAAAAAAAAAAAAAACAAACAAAAAAACTGCTTCAAATAAAGGGTAGCCGTTGTCGTGTAGTTAGAGTAATGGCGGCGACGTTGCTGCCGCCCAACATTTTTGGGAATCAGGTGAAATATCAAACTCTAAATTAAATATTACGATTGGGAAATAGCGAATGATAATTTACATTACAAAATTATGTGTTTTCTGTACATTCATTCCTTTTTTCTTCTACAATTATATATAAAATAAAAAGATTATTTGAGGTAAGTTTAAATCATTCTAATTAATTCAAAAAAAAATGTCTGTGGGCGAATATTTAAATAAGCCCACATCGGCGTTGTACGTAAATAAGCCGCACATCGGCGTCGATTAGTTAACAATCGATTAGTTAACACCCCGCCACCCACCCTAACCCCACCCCCACACCCACACCCACTACAATAAAAATAATTACAAACAAACATTTTACATGTTTTTTATGCGGCCATCGTAAATTGTTTGAACTTGTTTGACCAGAACAAATAATGTTAAATTAAATATTGAAGCTCGTCCCCATTTACTCTTTTTAGTTTCTTCATGTCAATTGTTCAACCTCTAATTTCCGGAGGATAGTGGATAATTCAACTATGATAGGTTATTTGATGATTACATAATACATCAACGGCTATGGACACCACAGTTTTATTATTGATATTTTAAATTTATAAATTTTAATTTTTCATTTAATTCAACACACCAATAAATCACTTATGCCACATAAATAATCTAACTTTTAAAAGATATACACTTTAGTCCTTTAGTTTGGTAAAATTAAAAAACACTACTTCTCAAAAAAAAAAAAAAAAAATTACTTTAATCTCTTTTAACTTGACTTAACCATTATTAATCAAAAACTACCGATCCTATTTCTTTCCGAGTTTCCAAGATTTTTTCATTTGAAAAAACCATCCATTTATTGTATCTTGCCGGCGGACATGCCGAAGAACCAGCAGAGAGTCGGGATATTGCCGGAATAACGTAAAGAGCACCGGTGGAGGGAACATTGAAGCGAACAAGAGCCTACACGTAAGTGATATATCTTTATTGTTTTTCCTTAATCTCGATTTCATTTCGGTTGTAAATAAATGGCTATCGGGTTTTTTACGATTTTTTTCCAGCGAGTTCGAACCCTTTCGGCAGGCGGTTGAAGAAGATGAAAATCGCAGGTAAAGTCAGTTTACTGACATTGGATTTTTGTTTTCAATGTCAGTAGGTCTGACGTTCCATGTTCTGGCGGAATTTCCCGCCATTCCTTCAACGTCAGCGTGTTTGACGCCAAATCATAATATGAATGTCGGGATAGCTGGTTTCGAAAAGCATAGTTAAAAATGTGTATGAAGTTCAAACAACCTCTTTATTGACGTTAGTGTTACTTTGTAACGTCAGTTTGGTTGACGTTTTAGGCAATTTGATTTGTTATTTGTTAAACTTTAAAACGACACCAAAACCGTCGTTTGTGTGGTAGTAACAACATCAGTTCCACCGACGTTTTAGTATAAAAAAAACTCAAATTTGTTCTCTGAGTATGCTTCTTGTTTTATGAATGTTATGTCTTGTTTCTGTTTAAGGAATCATGGTTAAAACGAGATCTAGTGTTGCGAACGAGCAAAAGAGTGATGCCCCAACTGATATTTAAATGGATCAAGTGGTTATGGATCCACCGATTCCGCCAACTTATGCAGATGTTCTTGGGGTGGTTCGAGACAAACTTGTTTGGCGTATAAAAGGAGGAAGAGAAGTGAAACAAAGGTTGAAGATAATATACCAGGTAAGTGATCCGTGTGTAAGCCACTAATACGCACGAAATACTAGCAAGAGTACTAGGTCAATCGTAGTATAGTAGATGCGAGTCAAGGTCGATCCCACAGAGACAATGCAACATAGATAACAAACATTAAGTCTAGACAAGAAAAAAATAACGGTCCTTGACCAACATAAATACAGAAAAGGTAATTGGCTTATCTCTCCTCTCCGATCTCCTAACTTGGTGTCATTGATATTTATGTCTACTTTTCCTCATAATTACCTAGACTAACCAGAACGTTTCCAATTCAGTTTTAGTTACGGGTGCATTCTCCTAATCTTATCTACTTCCCTTGAAATGACAGTAGACGTCTATGTGCAGTCAACCTCATTCGTTGGTTGTATTAACTCACACGCACTATTCCCGGCACAAACCGAGTACCTCCATAAGCAGCTATCGTGGATTGACTAGCATGTTCCTAGGGATTGATCAGACTATGTCCAAACTAACACTTCACCTTGGAAGTCCTTCATGTTAATTTACGAATACAATAAGCATACTGACCAGATATATCCTATTGTTAATTAAATATATCGATCAACATAGCTGACGCCGAATCTTTAGATTATGGGAGACCTAGGGTGTCGCGGCTGCTATATAGACCATCGCAGGACCGGCGGCGATGGTTCCTAATTCTAAAATCTACATCGTTCTATTCTGATTACTCTAGTTAATTACGATTCGTTTAGACATGCAGATCAATTACAACACGTTAATCTAACTAAGTCTACCATGATTAAATACAAAGGAACGTTCAAAGTTTCATACCGCTATCAATTGTGACCTAGCTTGATCATCTCAAGCTAGTTGATGTATTGGAGAAGATAGCCAAGCAACAAAATCAAATTAAACACAAAGAATGCTTTATTTCATAGATCTAGTAAAAAGTATGTATATATCAGGAGTTGTTGTATACAATGAAATCGTACAGCCTTATATAGAGTTGTAAAACCGACTTAACTAAGCTATCCCTAACCGACTTTATACAAATCACGGCTCTCTACTTTTCGTGCCCTCCAAGTTGCCGCAGCCGCGGCTAGGGTTCCTACAGCCTCTGGACTATTTCCTTTCTTTTTGGCCCAGCAGACTTAGTATTGACTTCTCATGACTTCGGCCCAATGTTTCTTTATTTAATCAGGATACAGCTCCTTTAGCCCATATTATGATATTCCTGAATATCACATAAAACGAGACAAAATAGTACCAAATATCGAGATAAAATGTAAAGATGCAGAATTGTAATCGAGGAACCGGTATTAGGCAATCGATACGTATTTCATACAATATTCCATCCATCACTAATCAATTGAGCATGATTCGAGGCAACTAATGGTATGATTTATAGTACTATTTTCAGTGTGACCAACTACCCCCACTTAGCTTTTGATCGTCCGGAACAAAAAGGCGAAATGAACTCATCTCCAGACTAACATACAACTGTGTGTCATAAGCCGAGATGAGAATCATGCCAACTCATATCCATAAGCGGTGAACTAAACACTTTTCAATTCACAAACCGGTGTGTGTGTGCCATAACTCTCCAAACAATAGTGATGCGCACAGAATCACATTATACCAACAAGGATTTCAGGCAAAACAAATATCATGCACAAATCCATAAGTTCCCCATTAATCATCACTTACCAATGCATTAATCTGTCGTGTGATAAGTCTTTCATAATAGTGCACTCAAGAAATAATGAAGTTATAACAACCCCACAACCTGTACGTATCCATGTGCACACTCGCTCCTCTTGCCTTCAGACTCAAGCAAACAACATGAAACCTTACTTGGGCCTGGCGGACTTGGGGACCAAGTTTTACTCGTTATCCTCGTTTGTTTCTTTTTATGCGAGGGTCGTGCCCTTTTTGCTATGAGTTCTTTTTCTTCATTTTCGCTTCCCTCACTACAGTGAGGGACCGGGTTTTACTTCTTTTTTTTTTCACTTTTTTTATCTCTCACTCACAAGCCCGTTTTGTCCCGTTTTACCTTTTGTGGCCTCATTGTTGCTACCACCATCCCACAACTATTGGTTAAAGCATATCCACCAAAAAATACCAATTCCCGGTCTAAGATAACTCTTCATCTTATCCAAATACTTCTCACTCAGATTGCATGCTCAAAAATTGAATGCAAATGACAAAATAACAATTAATAAATCACTACTTCATGCAATATAACACATGCTCATTTGTTGGTCCCTTGGAAAGGCTAACACAAGTTTAGAGGGGGGTGAATAAACTTGTCACCAAAAACTGGATTTAAAACAAATTAAGGTTCAGTTAAAACTTGTGTGGAGTTAAGCTAACTCAACTGAGTATAAGTCAATACTGACTTATTCTTAGTCTAGTTAACTAGCAGCGGATAGAATTAGCCTTTATAAAATATAAGTTATCAGATAACTTGTTCACTCAGTTTCTTAAGATTGCTATAAATGAGAACTAGATAATTATGACTGTAATGAAGTAAGTAAATGCGTGAAGTAAATAAACAAGAATTATATAGGTTCCAGGTGGTGTAATCCTGTCAGTCCACTCTTCCCCTGTGATGCGGAGGAAGATTCCACTCGAACTTCTTTAAGATGGCCCGGTTACAAAAAGTTCTAAACTGATAGTCCTTGACTAATCCCTAGCTTCACTATCTAAACACTTGTAGAACAGGTAGAATTTCTGCTCTTCAATTGTTTGAAACACTGGTCCTTCAATATCTAAACACTTGTAGAATAGGTTTCAATTTCTTGTGTATGTGTAGCTGGCTCTTGAATTGGTAAAGCTTCAGTTACAGATGTTGGAACAGATTCGGTAAGAGTAACTTCAGTTCTCACTATTTGTGCTGATCCTTCATGTTAGGAACATTTTATTATGTTTTGATGATGGCCATACTAGCTGTTAAATCAAGCCTGAAATAAGTTAGAATTCTCTATATAAGTCTCTACTTAGAGTCTGACACATTGTATAAGTTAAGTCAGACAAGTATTGTACTAGTTGGTAGGACGGCAAAGTAAAACAGACATTTGGCAGAGTGAAGCCAGCCAAGTACATGCAGAGAAGTAATGAAGACTTAATGGTATGACTTATAACCAAGGAAGTCTGTGATGACCTTGGATAAGTCTAAGTTATGGTTCAAGTGATGAAACTTAATGTTCAAATATGGTGTACACTGATCTCACCCAAACCAATGATCAGTGAAGTATAAAGATTCTCCTTAAACTTAAGTGATGAAGGAAACAGTGAATCGGCAGAGTGAACTGCCTTTCGGCTAAGTGAAGGCAAAAACAGTGAAGGAAGATCTAAACGGCAAAGTCAGATGGATCACTCGACCGTTCAGAGAACGGTGAAGTAATCTTTATCAGAACATAATTGAAATATGATGAAGATTCAGAGGATCATGCATTTAATGCATAATCAATAAAGGATCAATCAAGGCGGATTTTTTGCAATACATTTGAAGAAAAATCAGATCACTGAAATCAAGGAGAATGTAATTTAGGGGGAATCAAGAATAAAATCAAGGATTATTCCCCAATTAATATAGCCAACGGACGGAATTTCATATCAAGGATACTCAAGGCTATAAATAGAAGGCATTGACAGATAGATAATAACAACGATCAAAAAAAGAAAACCAAGTAGAAACTCTGTGAATTTGAAAAGCCTTCTCTCTGAACTTACAAGGATTCATCTAGAGATCAACTCAGACATCAGAACTACAATTTTATATTTAGCACTGAGATTGATCAATTAAGTTTGTGAATCTCATTCATAATAAACTGAAGCAACTGTATCAGAAGTCATCTGAGAAGGAGTTGTGTTTGTGATAGCTGTTGAAGGATTTGATCTCAAGGAGCGAAAGGAAAGAGGCCAATCATTAAAGTTTGTGTGACCAAGGAATCGTCACCCATTCGGCCAATCTCCCCCCGCACTTGTCATCTCCGATCTTACTCCGGGAGACTCCGGTGAGCACTCAGAATTCCCCTCCTCTCGTCCCTAACCAAATTCAAAAAGCTAGTAACTAGGATGGATGGAAAGGGTGCAAAAGGGTGTCTTAGTACACTTAGTATTGTTGAAATCTGTTATAGCATAATTCATCCTCCGTTTGAATCTCGACTCCCATCATCATCGATTCGCGGATGAGCCCCAGGGGGGTTTTGTTCCTTAGGAGACCATTATGAGATAAGCGTGTCTCAACTCGCGCCCGATTAACTCTCGATGGGGTTCATTACAAGTCCACCGATTTTATTACAAGATGGTTGCCACACTCGACAAGTTGTGGTATTCCTTCCGACAAATCGCCACGAGTTCATTACGAGGGGCGTTCTTCTCACGGGAGTGGAAGCCTCGATTTTTCTTTGTCCGTCAATTTACAAGACAAGCTTGGAGGAACCGGCTCTCCACGAGGCTCGACTCTGAGTGGGCATGATTTGAGAGGTGTGTACTCGAGACTTTAATTGCCTAACGTTCTCGATCACGAGAATTAGGATGTTTACTTATTTGCTTGTTTTTACACACTAGTAGTTCTTTATAACTTGTTGTTTGTTGGTTCAAACTAACTTGTCTTTTCTTGTATGAATTCTCCAGGTCACCAACCCTAAGTCGGCGGTCATAGCCGCACCACCTCTCGAAGTCTTTGACTTGCCGCTGGTGAGATCAGGCATGCAAGGGTGGTCCTCCACCCAGAACCAACCTCGCCGCAATCGAATCATCTGGGACGACCGGGTGCCCCCACCACGGCGAGCTAACCGTCCAGATGAAGGCGAAGAGGAACCTATCGATCGACTCTCGACGTTGAGGCTAATGTTGAAGAGCCGGCGGTGCAAACAAAGAAAAGGCTTTTGCCGAGGGTGGTAATCAGGCGAAGAAAGAGTTTTCGAGGAATCGAAAGTGTGGAGGACAAAGATTTGTCTTACGTAGAATCGCATCGATCCTTCTTTTATATTTGTTTTCCTTGAGGAGCACGCCTGCTTTTATTCATTAACTCGTTCTTTTATTTTCTGCGAGATACCACTTGTTGGTCGGGAGGCTGCCCACGGGCCGGCCAAAGCAGGAGAGTCGTGAACGAGATCAAGAAGGAGAACGGCAGGTTACTCCAAGACAACATCACAAAAGACGCCGCACTCTCTGCCATGGAGAATCAGTATAACGAGTTGAAGCAAAACTCGATCGCCGAGCTCGAGAAGTTGCAAGGTAGGTTGGTGGCTGCTGAAGCAAAGTTGGCCACTACCGAGAAGGAGCTAGACCGAGTGCGAGATGAAAGGCAAGATCAGGGTCGAGAGCTGCTCAAGCTGGCTCAAGATTATGAGAAGCTGCAGTGCGGCGATGTCGGCTGAAAGCAGAAAGTAAAATGCAAGGAAGGCTCGTCAAGATCAGAGCGCCAAGCGAGGTATCGAGCGCAGCGCAGTCGAGGAGGCTAAGGCCGAGGCCATCATGGAGTATCGCAAGTCATCCAACCTTGAAGATGATCTGAAGTTATTATGCTTCAGCTTCGATGATGGGTGGATATCGGCCGTGGATCAAATGAAGGAGGTCATTCGAGCTTCGACATATCGACTCTCCAAACGCCTATGTTCTATAATCCCGACTCGGAGAGAAGTTTGATGATCAAGATTGAGGAGTTTCAGCGAGAGGAGAGTCCCGGCTATAAAGTATGCTCCTCCTACGCTCCCGCCTTTTAATCCGACCAATCCGATCCGACCCGCCGATCCGAGCCGACCGTGAAGAGCCGACTCCGAGTGACCCCGATCTTGATGTTTTATATCTTCTTTCGCTATTCAAACTTCGATTTGTAATAACATTTATTTTAACTTTGGCTGGTCTTTTCGACCTGGCCTTGTTTTGTAATGACTTTGCGTTGTTTTTAATTTGATTTTGCTATCTTTCTTGACTTGACTTTGCTCGTCTTAATGTTTCATAGTCTTTCGCTTGTCGAGCTTCTGGCTCTGTTTGCTACTCGCTACTCACTTTATTGCTCTGTTTGCTACTCGCTACTCACTTTATTCGTCGTTCTTATTATTGATATCGTGTTGCCCCCCAAGTGTATTATGAACCCTTGGTTCTTATTACACTTGAGATTGATGTGCTTGCCTTAGTCTTTCGCCCCTTAGGCTTAGTTGACCTTTGGCTGAGCATTTTAATATAAACTGTCCCTGGTTTTAGGTCTTTTTTCCTTTTAGGCTTTTTTTTCACCTTCATCGAACAGGTGGCCCGACTATCGAACCGTCCCTTGTCTAGGGCCTTTTAGCCCTCCGGGCTCGCTTTGGCTTTCGACATGGGCAGGTGGCCCGACTATGCGAACTGGTCCTTTGCTTAAGCCTTGTTTGCCTCTTGGGCCGTTCGGCTTTTAGCTTGGACCTTTGGTCCGACCATGTTGAACTGTCTTTATGCCTTTGCATTCGTTGCCCATTAGGCTAACTTTGCTTTGGCTTGTCTAGATTTCCGACCATGGATTTCTATTCGTTGTTGATTATTTTGCCTTTAACTTTTCTGTCACATTGGACTTGTGTCATTTTGGCTATAAATCCTAACAAACACAGAAAACATCTCGAGAAGGCATACTTTTATTAGAATATCATAGATTGTCACATGGACTTATTACAAGATTCAACATTAAAAGTAAATAAATGTTCATAAAAGCTTATCTCGGACATAATACTTCCTCAGATTGTTGGCATGCCAATGTCGAAGCAGTAGTCCCGTCCGCCCGACCAAGTTGATAAGACCGCTGGGTGGACTCTCGAGAATCGATAAGGTCCTTCCCAATTCGGGTTAACTTTCCGACCGCCTCTTGTCGACTTGCTTCATTCTTCCTGTAGGACCAGGATCTCCGACCTTGATGTATCGATGTCGACCCTCGAGTTGTAGTCTTGAGAGATCTTACGCTTATACCTTTCCATTCAGTGAGGCTATCTCTCTTACGTTCCTCGACATCGTCCTTCCCTTTCCGCCGGAGTTCGGGATCGTTAGTCTCAACATTGTATGCGGAACTCGAGGGAGGAACTCCGATCTCTCGGCGGGTATCACGCTTCACAACCATACACTAAAGAAAGGAGTTTCCCCTGTTGATGAATTAGGAGCCGTCCTATAAGACCATAGGATGCTCGGAAGTTGAACTTTGCCCAATCCCGACCTTCCGCCTCTAGCCTCTTTTTTTAAATCCTAGCTTGATCTCATCGATTAGTTTGCTCAACTTGACCGCTTGCCTCAATGGATGAGCTACCGAGGTGAATCGTTGGTCGATATGGTACTCATTGCACCATTCTCTCACTTTACGATCTTCGAATCGAGTACCATTATCCGAGATCGAGAGCCTTAGGAATTCCGTACTGCGCAGAGGATGTCGACCCACAAGAATTTTTTAATGGTTGCGACACGACGATGTCGGGCAAAGCCTTAGCTTCAGTCTTGTATGTTGTGAAGCTTGGGAAGTCAAGGACAATCTTACTATTGTATCTGTGAAAACAATAGTGAATTCCTCCAATCATCACAGGAGAAGAGTGGATTAAGGGATTACACCACCCTGAACCACTATAAGCCTTGTGTCAATTTACTTTACAGCACTTATTTAATTGCCTACGTTATACCTTATATCTATGAATGTATAAACTGCTTTGAAACAATCTAGTAAGAAGGGACTTATCCGCTGCCCAAAAGCTTTTAATCACAAGAAAAGTTTTTGAAACTCAACTATAGTCATTCACCCCTTTAACTATAGTTTTACCGCTTCTCTCGATCAACAATTGGTATCGAGCGCGTGTTCTGGTATCGAACACATCGAGATCTAATTTTTGGTAACAATGAGATCACATATTTTCAAAGTAGTTTTCAAATCTGAGTTTTCTATTCATTCACATATAGATATCTTATTTGTACTTATGGATTCCTCAAACTTTATGTCAAAAGTACCTGTTTTCAATGTTAACAATTTTGATGAATATAAAATAAGAATGTTGTCTCATCTTGCAGCAACTCATGAGGAGATGCTGGATGTAATTATTGATGGCCCAATCACAATCATGATTGTGGTATCCACAGGAGCAGATCAAGGGAAGGAAGTAGACAAACCCAAGAAATATTGGACCAAGGACGACAAGAGAAGAGAAAATCTAGACTTTGTTGCAAAAAATATGATTTTGAAGACTCTAGATAGCAACATGTTCATGAGAATCAAAGATTGCAAAACAACAAAGGAGATGTGGGACAAGCTAGCACTGATAAATGAAGGATCTGAAGCAGTCAAAGAAAACAAATTATCTGTTGCAAAACAGAAATTTCAAAATTTCAAAATGAAGGCTGGTGAATCCATTGATCAAATGGACAACAGATTCTCAAGCATCATCAGTGAACTGCAATAGCTTGGACACACATATCCCCAGAAAGAAGTATGTTTAAAGATCTTGAGAGGCTTACCTGAAAGATGGAAGATCATAACATCAGTAATCAGAGGACCACAAACCTTGCAAACACTGACACTCTGACTCTGATGTCCCAACTCAAAGCTCATGAATTCGAACTGAACGGTGAAGATGGTGCTCCGGCAGAGACACAAAAAGCCACTGCACTGATAGCACCCTAGCAAAGTAACTTTGCTGATTGTATCAGCAAAGAGACACATGAACTTAAAGAACAGGTAGCTTTATTAGTTAAACGTTTTGACAGGTTTAGCAAAAAGAAGCCATTCAAAGGAAGCTCATCATCAAACAAGAGGTCAAGCTCAACCAAAGACATGAAGAAGAAAGATGATGAATACAGATGCTTCAACTGCAACAAGAAAGGTCACTTCAAGGCTGATTGTCCTGAAGAAAATGATAAAGATGATGAAAAGAATAAATACAAAGCATCTGAAAAGAGGAAAGGCAAGAAGGCACTCAAGGCTGAATCTAGCAGTGAAAAGAATGAAGAATCATCTGGTAATGACTCAGATGATAGTGATGAAGAAGACAGCTCAGACAATGAAAAAGCATGTCTATGCCTCATGACCAAAGAATTAGATAAAGATGAAAGTGATAGCCCAGACATTGAGAAATCAAGCCTATGTCTAATGGCCAAAGAATCAGATGAAACTGAGGTAACATCTAGCTCTTACTCTTCATCAAATGCATCCACATCTGACACTGCACAATCTTCTATTCTCCCATTAGATCCAAAGAGATCTAGTCCAAAATCTCATGACTAAATTTGATGAAATTGAGATGAATCATGAAATTCTCGAAAAAAAATGCAAGGATCTAAGAAAGGAAAATAAAAGATTAAAGAAAGAATCGATAAAGCCAAAGTTTGAACTAACTAGTAAGAGATCTACTCAAATGATCAACAAACAACAGAGGTTCATACATCCATTGTTGATGATCGATTGAGAAAATCCCCCTACTAGTTAAGATCACAAATGAACCAGTTTACAAACCCTCAAAAAGGTTTGGATCCAGATCTGGTCTTGGCTACAACATTCAGGATGAGAGTAGAAACAATGGTCAACACGATCCTGAATCCAGGATTAACATTGAACCAAAATTCAGAAAGGGACAGACCATGGTTTCAACCACTCATCCTGTACCGGTGAAGTCAAAACCCAGTGCAGTAAAACAACAGACTAAATCATCAATCCAGTCAACCAAAATCAAGGACTTTCTGAAAGGTAAAGGAAGACTTTATCTTCAGAGGATGATTGGAATGTTGCACCTCCAAAATACAAGAAGAAACCATTCCATGATATGCATCATGTGTTCAAGAAAAATCAATCTAGGTATGTTCCTAGACACATGAAGCAACATAAGTTTCCCACTGTATATTGGAAAGTGAAGAAGGATACAAATGCACCAAAAAGTAGAGAAAAGTATTAGAAAACCTTCAGTAGAAATATTAGAAGTTATTTTGCCATGCCTTATATATATGAAGTTGATGACTTTAACTACCCAAAAAGAAGATCATTTGGATATACACTTGGAGTAGGAGGCATGACTGCTAACAGGTATGGACCCAAACAGTGTTGGGTACCTAAACTTAATTAATTTGTTTTGTAGGATGTCTGGTACATAGACAGTGGATGTTCTAGACACATGACATGAAACAATAGATGGCTAACTGACTTCAAAGCATTTGATGGACCCAAAAGTCACATTTGGAGGCAAAGAAAACCCTGGCAAGATTAAGGGGGAAGGCACAATGCTCAAGAACAATTTGAAGATTCAAAATGTGGCATATGTCAAGGGACTTAATTTCAATCTAATGAGCATTAGTCAATTTTGTGACAAAGGCTACAATGTGCACTTCAACAAGGAAGGATGCAAAGTCATTCACTGCCAAACCAACACAGTAGTACTTGCAGGAAGAAGAAAAGATAACATGTATGTGGTGGATTGGAAAACAGCCAAAGCAGAAACATGTTTGTTGGTCAAAAACAAAAAATCAACCAGCTGGATCTGGCATAGAAGACTAAAGCACCTAAATTTCAAGACCATCAACAAATTATCAAAGAACAAATTAGTTGAAGGGCTTCCTGAGATCACATTCAAGAAAGAAAGTCTATGTGATGCATGTCAGAAAGGGAAACAAATCAAAAGTTCCTTCAAGTCAAAACCCTATCAATCAACAAAAAGAATTCTACATACATCATTGCATATGGACTGTTTGGACCAGTCCACACGATAAGTGTAAGTGGTAAGAAATACACCTTAGTAGTGGTGGATGACTACTCAAAATACACCTGGACCATTTTTATGAACAAGAGAAAGAGACACTCAAAAAGCTACCAGGTTTGCTGAGAAGACTTCAAAATGAGAAAGAACTGAAAATTATCAAGATCAGATCAGATAGAGGCACTAAATTTCTTAATGAAATTATCAGAACCTATTATGAAGAAAATGGAGTATTGCATCAATTATCTGCAGCAGGAACCCCACAACAAAATGGTGTAGTAGAAAGAAGAAACAGAACTCTCAAAGAAGTAGTCAGAACAATGATTGCAGAAGCATGCCTACCAAAGAGATTTTGGGTTGAAGCAGCAAACACAGCATGCCATACACAAAACATATCAATTATCAACAAACATCATGGAAAAACTCCATATGAAATATGCAATGGTAGAAAACCTAATATCTCATATTTGCATATGTTTGGATCAAAATGTTTTGTTTTGAACAGGAATCAGCTGCATGCCTTTGATTGAAAAAGCTGATGAAGCAATCTTTATGGGATACTCAGACACCATCAAAGCATTCAGAGTACTCAACAAAAGAACATTGGTGATTGAAGAATCAATACATGTAGTCTTTGATGAACCAAATACAAATGGTGAAAGTCTTCAAGAACAAGAAGAAGAAGCAGCACAAAGACAAGTGTATATGAATACAACAGTACCAGCAACTATTCTACATCACAATTTTGGAAATCAAGATGAGCCACAAGTCATTACAACTGAAGAAGCACCAGAACTGGAAGCACATGCAGAACCTGAAGCTGCAGAAGCACCAAGTGAAGAACAACTTCAACCTGACCTAAATTTGCTAAGAGATCATCCTAAAGAACAATTTATTGGAGACATTCACACAGGAGTGAGAACCAGAAGACAACTGGAGCATATGTTAACATGTTTTCTATCACAAGTGGAACCCAAGACAATAGATGATGCAATTCAAGATGCAGACTGGATCACAACCATGCAAGAAGAACTAAATGAATTTGAAAGAAATGAAGTCTGGGAACTTGTTGACAGACTAGACACAGCCAATATCATTGGAACAAAATGGGTATTCAGAAACAAGATGGATGAGCAAGGAACAGTTATCAGAAACAAAGCAAGGCTAGTTGCAAAAGGCTATTCTCAAGCAGAAGGAATAGATTATGATGAAATATTTGCACCAGTAGCAAGATTGGAGGCAATCAGACTCTTTCTAGCTTTTGCTGCACACAAAGATTTCAAAGTCTATCAAATGGATGTCAAGAGTGCATTTCTGAATGGACTTTTGGAAGAAGAAGTATATGTGGAACAACCCCTTGGTTTCCAACTCAAAGGAAAAGAAGACAAAGTATACAAACTAAAGAAAGCTCTTAATGGACTTAAACAGGCACCCAGAGCCTGGTATGAAACACTAACTCAATTCTTGATCAAGAATGGATTCAATAAGGGAACTATAGATAAGACTCTATTCAAATTAGAGGAAGGAACAAGCACATTGCTAGTATAGATCTATGTTGATGACATCATCTTTGGATCAGAGGACGAAAAGCTGTGTGAGAAATTTGCAAACCTGATGAAGAGCAAATTTCAGATGAGCATGATGGGAGAACTGAATTATTTTCTTGGCCTTCAAGTAAAGCAAATGAAGGATGGAATTTTCATTAGTCAAGCCAAGTATACAGAAGACTTGATACACAAGTATGGTATGGACACAAGTGGCACAGCAGATACACCAATGTATGCAAGAGTCATTCTTGGAAAAGATGAAACTGGAAATGATGTTGATCAGAAAATGTATAGAGGAATCATTGGATCCCTACTATACTTAACTGCAAGCAGACCCGATATAGCATTTGCAGTAGGAGTATGTGCAATATTTCAAGCTCAACCAAAAGAATCAAATCTTCTAGCAGCCAAAAGAATAATCAAATACTTGAAAAACACTGTTAATGTTGGAATTTGGTATCCAAAAGATGGAGGATTCAAGTTGATATCATATTTAGACTCTGACTATGCTGGATGCAAAATAGATTAAAAAAGCACCTCTAGAACTTGTCAAATGCTAGGCAGCAGACTAGTTTCATGGTTTAGCAAAAAGCAAAACTCCATATCTACATTAACAGCTGAAGCAGAATATATAGCAGCATGCAATTGTTGTGCACAAGTACTCTGGATTAGACAACAGCTAAGGGATTATGGAGTGGAGGAGAAAACAATTCCAATCATGTGTGATAACACAAGTGCAATATCTATTACTGAAAATCCAGTGTTGCATTCAAAAATAAAGCACATTGATGTGAGACATCATTTTATCAGAGATCATGTTGAAAAAGGGGATATCATTCTAAAATACATATCCACTGAAGATCAATTTACTGACATCTTCACAAAACCACTCAGTCATGAAAGATTTAGCATGTTGAGAACGGAGTTAGGGAAGATTGAAATCGACTAAATACCAAAGAACGGCTAACTGGAGTAATCGGCTAAGTGACTTCATCAGTTGTTTAAACCTTTGCCATTACAGGAGATGTAGCAAGTAAGGCACTGGTACTCGGCCAAGTTAACTTCACTGATTGTTAGGAACAGTCAAATAAAGCGGCTCAGTGAAAGAGTCACTACACCGGCTAAGTGGCCAGCCAAGGCACTTCACCGAAATAAAGATTGGAATCATGGGTAAATTATAGTGTGAACATAATCAACTTTTATACACGTGTAGAATAAGGGAATTATGGAAGATTATTCTGTGGATGATTACACACGTGGAGATCAACTTATAATCATAGAGGTAACCATATTATCTTTCGAACTACAAACGCCTCGATTCCCGGGCTCTATCATTACTTACCTAAATCCACTCCCCCACTTCACTCAAATATCGCGATTTACATACACAAAATCACGCCATTATGTTATAAAATCCTTCCACATTCAAACCACGTTCACACTACCCAAATCATCATATATAAACGATACTTAGAAGATTTTCAGAAATCTTTACACTCATTTGAAAATTACAAACCCTACTTTTGATTCTCTCTGAAAACTCAAAGTGTTCTAAACATCAATCACTTATCAATGACTTCATCTTCCACAATTTCTCCCACTGAAAAATTCTATGAAAAATCAATCATCACTGGTTCGTTTTTCAAACCTGAACACTTCTCTCTTTCTGTGACAATGATGCAAAAGCTCAACGCTTGGTTGATTGATGTTCAAATCTGGGGTTAATGACCTTCCTAAATCCCCCAATCACTGGAATCTGCTATGAAAATATGATCGCATTTTGAAAAAATGCCAAGTTTGTGCCTAGCACAAAGAAAACTGAGGTCGATTGCATAAAAAGTTCAATCTTTGGGAAAGAGGTAGTCATAACGCCTGGTCTTCTCAATAGGTTCCTACACCTACCAATAATAGGACTGGCTAATGTAAAGTTTGTGAAGATCGACATCAAGAAATTCTGGGCTGAGATAGCCAAAAACCCCAAGAAAAACAGCAAAACATACAATCTCCCTAGATCAACGCTAAAACTTCCGTTTTTTGAATTTGCACCGATCATCACCAAGAATATCGAAGGCAGAAAAGGGTCAATGGAAAACTTAACTGAGTTGCGGATCAAACTGATGGCTATTATCTATGAAGGTACCAAATTCGACTGGGCAACATTTGTATTCAATGGATTGAAGGATCAGATTCAAAAGGAATTGATTTATCAATTACGGCACCAAGCAAGGGTTTGCAGAAGAAAGGTGATTTTTGGGAGAGGAAATCATATGGGTTCCCTCTTCAACAACCTGTTTAACGCATTGAAGGTAAACCCCACAAATTTGCAGCCTCCACACAGGTCTAAAGTAATGTTTACCTACATCAAGGCGTCTATGCAACCCAAACCCATTGCTGGGAGCAAAAGAAAACAACCTGAAAGCAGCAGATCAGGAGTGGGACGAAGAACCAGATCCCAAATGGCACAAGAGAACACCTCAATGACTGGTACCAGCAACATGAATGACCCTGTGACAATCAGTGATGATACATCAACAGAAGAAGAAAAACAACAAGAGGAAATCACCTATTTGGAGGAAGGTGAGGAAGGATATAGAATCACTTCATCTAAAGAAGAGGAGATAGATGAGGAAGAAGCTGAGTCAGAGGATGAACACTCAGAAGGCAGTCATTTTGAAGCCAATCAAGAAAACATGGATATATTTGATAATGATCTGACTATTCAAAAGGCACGTCTTAAGAGCCTCATCAAAGTTGACAAACAGCCGAGTGAATCAGCTGATCAAATTCACTCCGCTGAACCTGCCAACTTCCCCATTATTGCACAAGGGAAAACAACAACAGATGAAGAATCCAACACTCAACAGCAACCTCTTAATGACCCCGAGTCTAATGAGGAAAACAAGAAAGAGTGAAAGAAAGAGAAGAAGAGGAAGAAGGTGAAAAGAAAGAGGAAGAAGTTGAGGTAGAAAACGAGAAAGAGGAAGATGGAAATGAAGAGGATGTTAATATGGCACCAGAGGAAATTGATCCAGAAAGAGTCTTCAATCTGGACATTCAACCCTTGATTGTAGACATGGAGAAGCAGTATCACAGCAGGCAAAATCTGAAAGCTGCCTTAAGGAGTGACGCAACCTCCTTAAACCACAATATTGAAGCCCTCATCAGTCACATCAAGATACAAGATGAGGTGATGGAAAAATAGGGAAACTTGCTTTGCAACTTACAGCATCTTATTCCTTACCATGTCCAAACCAACCTTGAGTTTCATGCTGAAACAATGGACAACAACCTCAAACCCTTGGTGGACACTCTAAATGCTCACACTCATCAAATTCAGCATCTAGATGAGGTAATAGAGCATTCCGGCAAGCAACTCGACCTTCTACTCAAAGTTGGTGAGGCAAACAACAAAATACTGGAGAAAAGGTATGGTCCTCTCCCTGAGTCTGATGCAGCAGCTACAAATCTTGAAGCACGTTTTGGTGCTGCCAAAAAGGGGGAAGGAGGCACAAAACCTGAAAGCTCCAGTGGAAAGGAGGCAAGCCCAACAGTAAAGGGCAAGGGCAGTAAAGGCAAAGGTATCGGGTTTGAAGAATTGAAGAAGTAGACCTTATGCCTAATTTGAATTATCTTTGAATAAAAATATGCAATATCTTATTGCCCTTAAATGGATGAATAAAATGATTGAGTTTTTATTCTGTTAATTATTATGAATTTGACTTACTTATGTTCAGGCTTATGAGGGTTTTGGCATCATCAAAAAGGGGGAAATTGTTAGGAACATTTTATTATGTTTTGATGATGGCCATACTAGCTGTTATAGCAAGCCTGAAATAAGTTAGAATTCTCTGTATAAGTCTCTACTTAGAGTCTGACACATTGTATAAGTTAAGTCAAACAAGTATTGTACTAGTTGGTAGGATGGCAAAGTAAAACAGACATTCGGCAGAGTGAAGACAGCCAAGTACATGCAGAGAAGCAATGAAGACTTAATGGTATGGCTTTTTAACCAAGGAAGTCTGTGATGACCTTGGATAAGTCTAAGTTATGGTTCAAGTGATGAAACTTAATGTTAAAATATGGTGTACACTGATCTCACCCAAACCAATGATCAGTGAAGTACAAAGATTCTCCTTAAACATAAGAGATGAAGGAAACAGTGAATCGGCAGAGTAAACTGACTTTCGGCTAAGTGAAGGCAAAAACAGTGAAGTATGATCTAAACGGCAAAGTCAGATGGATCACTCGACCGTTCAGAGAACGGCGAAGTAATCCTTATCAGAACAGAATTGAAATATGATGAAGATTCAGAGGATCATGCATTTAATGCACAATCAATAGAGGATCAATCAAGGACGGATTTTCTGCTATACATTTGAAGAAAAATCAGATCACTGAAATCAAGGAGAATGTAATTAAGGGGGAATCAAGAATAAAATCAAGGAATATTCCCCTCATTAATATAGCCAACGGACGGAATTTCAAATCAAGGATACTCAAGGCTATAAATAGAAGGCATTGATGAGATGAGATAATAACAACGATCGAAAAATGAAAACCAAGCGCGAAACTCACAATTTGAAAAGCCTTCTCTCTGAACTTACAAGGATTCATCTAGAGATCAACTCAGACATCAGAACTACAATTTTATATTTAGCACTGAGATTGATCAATCAAGTTTGTGAATCTCATTCACAATAAACTAAAGCAATTGATTCAGAAGTCATCTGAAAAGGAGTTGTTTTTGTGATAGCTGCTGAAGGATTTGATCTCATGGAGCAGTGAAAGAGACTGAATCACTGAAGCTGTTGCGGCCAAGGAGTGATAGTCTTGTAGATTGTGAAGCTTGAGAAGTCAAGGACAATCTTACTATTGTATCTGTGAAAACCATAGTGAATTCCTCCAATCATCACAGGAGAAGATTGGATTAAGGGATTACACCACCCTGAACCACTATAAGCCTTGTGTCAATTTACTTTCTACAATTTACTTTACAACACTCATTTAATTGCCTACGTTATACCTTATATCTGTTAATGTATAAACTGCTTTGAAACAATCTAGTAAGAAGGGACTTATCCGCTGCCTAAATGCTTTTAATCACAAGAAAAGTTTTTGAAACTCAACTATAGTCATTCACCCCCTCTCTGACTATAGTTTTACCCTTCTCTGGGACCAACACTTCAGCAACTGAAGTAGTGACTTTTGTTGGTGAAACAAGATCGGATTTGCCTTTCTCTAAATCTTCCAATTGTTTCCTTCTTTTCCTTTATTCTTCAACTTGTTCCAAGGCTTCATCTCCAGTTACAACTTTCTTCGATTTTCTGCTTTTCTTCTTTTTAGGTTCACTCACAGAACCTTCAGCTTTTCTTTTTCAATATTTTTCTTCTTTAATAGAAATCTTCCCATCGGAAATCGATGTTTCTTTCCTCTTTGTGATTCCAAAATGATCGAGTATTCTTTGGACAACCAATGCAAGAGTCTTCTTGTGATAGAATCGACCTTTCTTGACATCGGTCTTCTTTTTGGGTATGTCAATTGACTGTGCCACTAATTGATCAAATAGATATCTTTGCTAATTGAAATTTTCTCCAAACCAAATCACATATAATAAATCCAATTTTGCTCCAGAGAGATTACTAAAATTTCCTGCATTTCCAATTATGCAATTTGCTAACATCTTGGTGAGAAAATTGAATTCCGGTTTGAGTAAACTTGTGCTCCCGGTCTGTAAAACAGTGGAGTCTGCATCAATTACTATATCTTTCCATAATTTCTCCTTGTGTTCCTTGGTCAACTTGATGGCTGCCGTACCTCCAGATTTGTCGAACCCAAAAATCTCTGTAATTAGATCTTCAGTAACTTTGATATGCTTACCATTGACAGTTATAGTAAAAGTGTGTGTGCCTTCTCCATCTAGAGCTGTACTTCCAAATTCATAGAAGTATCCAATGCTCTCCAGACTTACACTCTTCAGATTGATGATGAATACAACATCCAATCCTTTGATTTGATGTATTTTTGTTGCAATAACTTTGGCTAGAGTTTGATCAGCATATTTTGCAATAAACTGATCAAGAGAGATGATCATTCCAGGTTCAATATGAGTAGAAGTCATTGTTTTTTGTTTTGATTGAGAATTTGAAAACTCAGGAATTTAGAGAATAGATTCAAAATTCGAGTGTGAAGAATTATAAAAGAAAATTCTGGGTTATTTATAATTTGTAGCAAAGGTAGTTAAGAATTGAGTAGGACTCAAAACGTTTTGTTATAAATGTTTTGAGATTGCGAAAATGAGAATGAGTGAAAAGATGGATGGTTGAGATTGAAAAAGATCATGTCTTTTCTTGACAACCGTAGCTAGAGAGCAGTAAGTAGGGTAGATGCGGTGTATCTCCAGCTGTACACGTTCACTCTTGTACTTATACGGAATTCAAAAACTCAATTGTGAATACAACTCAGTTTTGTGAATCACACCTCTTCAGTTCTCAGTTAGCGTTATTCTCCTGTAAAACAAAATGAGAGATTTTCGGTACCAATATCTGTTTGGGTCCTAACTGATTAGTTTTAGATGGTATAATTTTATTATTGACTTTATACCTCTCTTGATATTTTGACTGAGTAAAGTCAGTTTTCACACACTTTTCCTGTTTTGTCCTAACAGTTTTTGGTTTGTTTAGTTTCTGAAACTGATGTGATGGTTCATTCCAGTCTTCATTAGTGGGAAATAGTCTTCCTTTCCCTCTGAGTCTATTATTCCATGAATGATCTTCATTCTTAGATAGATATGACTTGAAGATTTTTCTTACTGATCTCTGATCAGTTTTACCTTTTTCAGCTTTCTGAGTCTTCCTGTAGAATCTGTTGGTTTGGTGCTTTTTACCAACTGATTTTCCAGTTCTGTCAGTTTGTGTATTTGGCTGTGCTGATTTTTTTGTCAGTTCTAATAATTTTATCAGTTTTCTTAGTTCCTGACTGTCGTGTAGTCACAAATTTCATTGCAACTGAACTTGGTCTGAAATTAGAATTATGCTGATTAACAAACCCTAAACCAGATCTGTCTCCAAATGGTTTTGCAGGTTTGAATTGAACGCTGGGGATTAGATCAACTGATGATTCTGTGATGTTTATTACTTCTGTCAGTTCATCAGTTGCTCGAATTACCTTGGTTCCATTATTAGCCTTGATTAAATTGATTTCAGCATTTAATCTTGAAACTTCAGCTTTCAATAACTTTTTCTCCTTTTTGACATTCTCATAATTCTTTTGAATTACCTCTAATTCCTTTATGAGTATGTCCAAGGTTTAATTGAAGTCTTCATTTCTATGATTGTTCATGGCAGTGTAATGCAATTACCTCCTGGTGTTTGATTGGTAAATTTTCTGCTAAGGAATCATCATCATTTAAAACTCGCTTCCCTTTATCATTGATATTTTCCTGTGCTACTCTTAGCAGTATGATTCACTTTCACCTCCATAACTCGTGGGTAGAGTCTCATCAATATCTATCTTTTTCAATGGATGGTCTTCAGTCAATTTTTCTTCTATGTAATCAGCTACTCGTAGCAACTCTTTTTCTAGTTCTTCTGAGAGATCACTTAGGGATGGAAATTCTCTGGATTCATCATTATACGCGTTAAAGTCAATATCCTCATCATTACTAAAATAAGGTTCCGGATTTGTATGTGAGCTCGTAGTACTGAATCTTTCAAATACTTGATCCTGAAATTCAAAAACAACATTCTGCAAGTAGTCAGTCAGGGGGTTATTCAGCCAACTTCTAAGTCTAGATGTATCCATTAAATTTCAATAAAATACTCTTACAAATGATACATAAAGGGTTTTCAACAACGGGTTTGTACGATGTCTTTGGATCACTTCCAAACGGAAGAACTGCTCTGATACCAATTGTTGGTACCTTGGAAAGGCTAACACAAGTTTAGAGGGGGGGTGAATAAACTTGTCACCAAAAACTGGATTTAAAACAAATTAAGTTTCAGTTAAAACTTGTGTGGAGTTAAGCTAACTCAACTGAGTATAAGTCAATACTAACTTATTCATAGTTTAGTTAACTGGCAGCGGATAGAATTAGCCATTATAAAATATAAGTTATTAGATAACTTGTTGAATCAGTTTCTTAAGATTGCTATAAATGAGAACTAGATAATTATGACTGTAATGAAGTAAGTAAATGCGTGAAGTAAATAAACAAGAATTATAGAGGTTCCAGGTGGTGTAATCCTATCAGTCCTCTCTTCCCCTGTGATGCGGAGGAAAATTCCACTCGAACTTCTTTGAGATGGCCTAGTTACAAAAAGTTCTAAACTGATAGTCCTTGACTAATCCCTAGCTTCACTATCTAAACACTTGTAGAATAGGTAGAATTGCTGCTCTTCAATTGTTTGAAACACTGGTCCTTGGAGGGTTGAATTGCCTTTTCACCAGCTCATCACAACCACAGTCTTCCTGACTACACTCAACTGTCCTTCACACCTTCTTGGTATTTCACAGTCTAAACCTTTGATAGAATCAAAGTTGAGACTTGAATCAATAACTATGATTCAACTGTGATTTGAGCTTTTCTTCTAGATGTATAAGTTATGCACAGCTCTGGATTTCTTCAAATGAGTGATCTTGCTCTTTCTTTGATGCTAATGAACACTTGAAGAAATTTCTTGATCTTGCAATTAAGTATCTAGTAGGAATTCTTTTAAATTGGCTTTTCCCCCTTAATTTGATCTTTCTTGACTAGATTGATTCTTAGAATTCCTCTCTCTTCACCCACGTTTCTTTCTGATAGAAGTAGTCTATTTATATGGGGTTTTCTAACGGTCAAATTTCAGTGAATTCAAATCCTTGTAGAAGTTAGTGGTCCTGCTTTCTTTCTTGTACGTTACTTGTCAGAACGGATAGATTTTCCTCCAATCATGATCCTTGTACTGTAACGGTTGAATTCTTCTTTAGTTTGGTTAAGCCTTAATTCCAAAACTGATTTACTAGAAACATTATCAGTTCTCAGTTTGTAAGAGCTTTAACTGAGTGTTTACTCTTCTTCAACAATCAGTACTCCAGTTTTCATCTGATTAGAATTGACTTAATCAGAGTACACCAAGGAATCAATCAGTAGCGACATCATTGTCCTTATGTGTCTTAGCTTCCCATACAAGATCCATAAAGTCAGTTCAGGTCATCACAATCTTGCCTAAAGTCTAACTTTACAGTCTCGACGTAGTCTTTATAACTGAGTTTGAACCCTCAGTTCTTCAGTCTTCTATAACTGAGTCTATAACCCTCAGTTCTTCATCAACTGAGTTTGAAACCTCAGTTCATCAATCTTCTAAATAAGCCAACCGAGTTTGTGTCCCTCAGTGAACTTATCTTCTTCAGTTTCATATTGGTGTAGTCTGAGTCAGCTTGACTAAATTCCCGTTTCCCATTATCTCAGATCTCGTTATCTCAGTTCACAACCTAGATTTATTACAGTGCTTGTCTGATTTAACTTATACAAATATCAGACTCTATTAGATCCTATACATTGATATCTAGACATCTTTTTGCTTTGCATTATAACAGCTAGTTATGACACTTCATCAATGGGGTCTAGAACAATGGCTGAATAAGATATGAATCATCATCGAAACATAAATTTTATTTCCAACATCATTCTTCAATACTAAATTGAATAATGTGTCATCTATACTACATACTGAAAAAATGAGTTAAACGTGCTTAAAAAGGTTGGTCCATAAAAAGAAAGTGCGGTTAATACGCTACTACTTCAAGAGTGACACGACTTTTATTTTGGTCATGAAACAAAGATGTAATCAATTATTTTCATAAGCTCTAAGTGGTGAAAAATGCATCAACAAGACTCGTTACGACTTGATAAAATTTGACGAAATTCATGGTCAATTGCTAAGTGACGTTCCTACACCACACATAATCGAAGCTTGTCCCCAAGGATTAAAAGATTAATAACGAAAAGGAACTTAGCTTGGTTTAAGCGTGGAGCGAAGTAAATGAATCCTTCTCGAACACGTCTTGGGCTCAACGTCGTGAAAAGTCTGTGAATATCTGCTATAGAATTCTGACATACAAAACTCAGGCAAACTAGAGGTGACACAATAATAAAATATAGAATGGCCGTAAGCAATTAAACTGGTGAAATGCAAACAATTTATGCCATGAAATATTTTATTAAAAAGAAAGGAAAAGTTTTTCATTGCAAAGTCGTAATAAATAAAAAATAAAAACAACAGAAAATAAAAAAAAAAACCTAAAAAATTAGAATTAGGGACTAATCAGAATCTATGTCCTCCTAGTCCTCGTGAACAGGAAGTGGTGCTGCTAAAGAAGGGCCAGCCCCCGAAGAAGATGGGCATGCCTAGGGGCTCGTGGTGGTGGGGCATAAGGAGGAATATGGAGATGCATCATCATATGTGTCAGCATTCCTCGTATCTCCGCTAACTCCCATGTCACGTCAGCTTGAAATTCATGCTGGGGTCTGGCATGTCCTTGTGCCGGTATTGCAACCCGTCTTCTCCTCCTTCCCGTCCTTCGGACCGCTATACTGTCAAGGATAGGTAGTGGCTCGACTCTCTCATTAGCGGCCCAGACTGGGCACTCAACTTCCATTGCCAAATCATCTAACAAGTTTCCATAACATAAAATCTCTCGCTTTGTCTCGACAACCTGGCTAATCCGTCTATGTTTCAACAGACCAATGTTCACGTCATTCTCGATATCGAGATAGTATATGAGCTCAGCTTGTGGACAAGTCATGGTGTCCGCGTGAGCATTGGGAAGAAGACGGTTAATGACAAATCTGTGCAGCATACGAGCGTCCTATGCCAGCTCGTTTGAGTAGAAGGTAGTCGGGGAATTGTTGGCTTCGAAATCCTACTGCACATCACAATATTCTGCAATAGTCATCTGGCGATCAAAATCGCACTCTCTAGTGGCAGCAGTGAATTCTCCATCGTGAAGGGGTGCGTTGATGATGCCGTAGCGGGCATTGATGGTCTCGATCAAGAAATCAATATGGACCTCTCGAACCATAGCAACATTAGACTCAGGGTTGGCCGCTACATAGGCATAGAACTCATGAACAATGGTGTCATTAAATAGGCCGGAATGAGAGCCATATCCGCTATGCCGTTGATTTAAAGAACTCGTGGAATTATGGCACCACAATCATTGAGGTCGACACCTCTTTCCCTAGCAACCGATCTATTGTTCCAATGAGTCCTAAATGACTCATAAATAGCAACAGAAGCAAACTAGACGATGCCATTGATAATGGGCATGGCATCACCCTAAAGCCTCTGTTGTGCTCCTCTACGTCTCGGAATCGGATATCCTTTACCAACCATTAAAATTGACAAACTGAACTTTGTTGTTGCTGAAACTGCTTGCCCTGCTGTGAGGGGGTGTCTCGCTGCTTCCTGAGAATCGGTGTTTCTGTTTTATGGATTTCTTGGGGTTTTCTACAACTCCTTATGAATGGAAATGATACCAATTTGCAGAAATCGAAAATTTGAAAGTGGCAATCGTGGGAAAAGGTATGGTTTGGTTTGTGGCAATGGTGGTTTGGGTGGTGTAGTGGCTATGTGATGATGTTATGGTGGCCGAGTGGTATTGAAGAAGTAGAATAGAAGAAATGATTTTTGTGTTGGAATAAATGGTTAAGTTATGAGTGGTTTATATAGGTGAAAAGGAAATGAATTTTAAATTTGAATTGGTTCAAAATTTGAAAATGTTGTATGGAAGAGTGGGATGGGTTAATGGTGAGTGGATTGAGGGAGAATTTGATGGGATTGATGAGAGGTGGAGTAATGGAGGAGTAATGGGGAAGAGAAAAAGGTGGATTAATTGAGAGGTGGATGGGACATCTGACTGCCCCATCAGATTTCTGAGACAGCTTATGGGGTATACGCGCCATCCTGACTTCCTAGAATTCAGTCAAACCTCAGAAACCGTACCTGAGTACTTCCGTGGCTGCGGGAAGTACTCTCACGGCTGCCTGAGCTTTTTCAGATTACTTAAATCATAATTCAGCTTCCATTCTCATTCAATCCTTGCTTCTTATCAATCAAAATCTACTCCTCATTGCCTAGTCTTTGCCTTTCTCAGTCTTTTCTTCTCTGACTCGACTAACCTATTTCACCGGACAGTTCATCAAGTAAAAAAAACCTTCCCCCAACCTTGGAACAAAACCTCGGGATGCGGTAGGATGAAAAAAATCTTGTTGTCCAATCCTGCTACTTTTATTTGACTCAAAAGAAATCCTAAGGGTAAGAGGGTAGTTTTGAGTTTAGAGTCGCCAGCTCGACTTTCTTTCCACTCTCACTTAGTCTGATCTTTGGGTTTTCACTCGCCAGCATTGCACTCGAGAGGCTTAACCGAGGTGCATCTTCCCTCTTTTTCTACGAATGCCCTTCCTGGGCTTTTTATTCCTAAATAGAGACATTCTTCCGTGCTATCCAGAACCGCTACTTCTCGAACCTCTTTGAAACATTGAGCCCTCTGCCCTTCACTTTTGGCTTTCATTGCCAAAGCATTCAGATTTTCCTGTCTACTTCGAGATTTTACCTTTTTTCCCATAGAATCCATTTTTTCTACCTTTGACCTTGAAAGATCACTGCGCTGGGTGGATTCTTCTCGTCCTTTTCTCGAAGTAGAACTTTCAAAAATTCCTGCTCTCTGGTTTCAACTACCGCTTGCCTCGTATGATCTCGGATGTCCTCTATCTCAACTACTTTAACTTCTCCGGTATTTGTGCTGACGCAGTATTGTCCTGGTCGGTTTAGGAGTGGCTCTAGGATCGGATAGGTTTTTGCATAATTATTGACCCTAAGCGTGATGTCACAGTTATCATAATCCAATATTGCTCGGTTGGTCGCTAAGAAGGGGCGTCCTAGTAAAATGTTTGCACTCGGCTCATCGAGGATGTACAACACTACAAAATCAGCTGGGAACTCAAAACATCCCACTCCGAGCTCGCAGTTTCTCAGGATGTCAGTGAGCATATCGATCTCACGATCGACAAAATGCATACTGCACTTTCAGTCAACCTGACCTTAAATTTATCATGCTTGCACAAAGAAAGAGGGAGAATGATCCAACTGGAGCCTGAATCGCACATTCCATGTCCTAAAGATACTCCATTTAACGAGACTGGGAGCCTAAATGTACTAGGGTCACCTAATTTCTCTATCAAGTCTGAATCAGGGTAAACCTCTGAATCAGAGAACATGGTGTTCGGATCCTCTTCAGGATCAGAGTCAGTAGAAGATACATCAATTAACTCAATAGGAAACTCACCAGATCTATAGGTCTCGTACTCTTTGATGTTATCTTTTTTCTCCTCTTCAGTACGGCTGCTTTCTTCTCTTGTTCCACTCTCCTCTTATCCGCTTGGTATTGCTCGTATACCTGCAAGCTTGGGTACATTGAGATGTGCATGGCATTTATGATTCTTCATGGCATTGTACTAGATGGTTTTGGAATTCCCTTGATCTTACTAGTGATTGCCTAAAGCATTATGTATCTTGCAAGAGAGACAAAACAAAACAAAAACACGGTTATTAATTTCCCGCCTCAGCTGGGCTTAGACCCAACTGCTGTGGACCTACTAACTAGTAACATACTGGGATGAACACAGGAAAACAAAGAAGTGAATATAACTAGAGTCGCAGATTGTCGAGGCTGCAGCAGAGCTTGTGCGGCTTCGGAAACTGTTTCTCTTTTCTCATCGTAAAACGGTGCAGGTGTGATACAAAACAAATCCTAATCTAATGAATTAAAAAATATTTCTTATTCATATTTAATGAACACATTATCTACATTGGCCATTGTCCCCGGAAACGGCACCAAAAACTTGATCCGCGTGCAAGCCACTAATGCACATGAAATAATAGCAAGAATACTAGGTCAATCATAGTATAGTAGATGCGAGTCAAGGTCGATCCCATAGAGACAATGCAACATAGATAATAAACATTAAGTCTAGACAAGAAAACAAATAACGGTCCTTGACCAACATAAATATAGAAAAGGTAAATGGCGTATCTCTCCTCTACGATCTCCTAACTTGGTGTCATTGATCTTTATGTCTACTTTTCCTCATAATCACCTAGACTAACCAGAACGTTTCTAATTTAATATTAGCTACATGTGCATTCTCCTAATCTTATCTACTTCCATTGAAAGGACAATAGACGTCTATGTGCAGTTAACTCATTCGTTGGTTGTATTAACTCACACGCACTAAGTATTAGAGATTGCCAGCGTAAACCGAGCTATCGTGGATTGAATAACACATTCTTAGGGATTGATCAGACTATGTCCAAAATAACACTTCACCTTGCAAGTCCTTCATGTTAATTTATGAATACAATAAGCAGATTGGCCAGATATATCCTATTGTTAATTAAATATGTCAATCAACGTAGCTGACGCCGAATCTTCAAATTAGGGGAAACCAAGATGTCGCGGCTGTGATATAGACCGTCGCAGGACCAGCGGTGATGGTTCTTTATTCTGAAATCTACATCATTCTTTTCCTGATTACTCAAGTTAATTAAAATTCGTTTAAACATGCAGATCAATTACAACACGTTAATCTAACTAAGTCTACCATGATTAAAATACAAAGGAACATTCCAAGCTTCATACCTCTGTCATTGGTGACCTAGCTTGATCAATGCAAGCTAGTGGATGGATTGGAGAAGATAGCCAAGCAACGAACTCAAATTAAACACAAAAAATGCTTTATTTCATAGATCTAGTAAAAAGTATGTATATATCGAGAGTTGTTGTATATAATGAAATCGTATAGCTTGACATAGAGCTGTAAAACCGACATAGCTAAGCTAACCATAAATGACTTAATACAAATCATAGCCCTCTACTTTTCGTGCCCTTCAAGTTGTTGCGGCTGCGGCTAGGGTTCCCGCAGCCTCCGGACTATTTCCTTCATTTTTGGCCCAGCAGACTTCATATTGACTTCTCCTGACTTCGGCCCAATGTTTCTTTAATCCGGATCCAGCTCCTTTAGCCCATATTATGGTATTCCTGAAAATTACATAAAACGCGACAAAACAATACCAAATATCGGGATAAAATGTAAAGACGCAGAATTGTTAACCGAGGAACTGGTATTCGGCAATCGATACGTATTTCGTACAATATTCTATCTATCACTAATCAATTGAGCATGATTCGAGGCGACGAAGGCTGTGAATTATAGTACTATTTTCAGTGTGATTAATAAGCAGCAGGTAGATGTACATATGTAAGGAGAAACTGACACTGATGCAAATGCAGTGTCGTTACAACCAATTCAAGAAGGTTATCAAGAGGGAGTGCCAGGTAAGACAGGTGCAAGTGCAGAGGTAGTTGAGGGAGCTGACACAGGATATGAGGCTGTGGTTATGTCTTTAGAACCAATTCTAGAATTATATGAGGTACCTTCTACCTCAAATATTAAACAAGTTCATGACGTGACAGGTCGAGCATCCCAAACCCCAAATGTTGGAAAAGGTCATCAGGTAGTAAATTAGCCACCCCAAGCGACAAGTGATGCAGCTAAAACTGGGAGTGTAAGGACAGCAACAGAAGCATTTGTGAATGGCGGGCCAACAACAGAGGAAGGTGAGGGCTCGCATGATGCTGATGATAGTGATAGTGATGTGGAGGTAGACACTAATGAATTGTTGAAGAATTGGGAGAACCATGTTTCATATGGTTTACGGAAGAAAACGAAGGTATATTAATTTAAAAATTGTTCTATAAGTTGTTGGATGTTTTGTTTATATGCATATATATATATATATATATATATATATATATATATATATATATATATATATATATATATATATATATATATATATATATTACATTTGATTTATTTAATTGTACAGGACCGGGGTCTCATAAGATGTAAGAAATACACAACTTCACTAAAGCTTTGGAATGACGAGGACGAAAGCGAGGAATTTCGGACAAGGCTTAAGGATAATCCATTGTACAACTTGATCAATACTTAATATTTGCAAGCCAATCGAGTTATCGTTTGGTGATTTATTGAGAGGTGGCATCTAGAAACAAACACCTTACACTTACCTTTTGGTGAGATGATTATTACACTCGATGATGTCTGTTGTATCATGGGGTTACCGGTTAGTGGAAATCCAGTGAACTATGAGATTCCGAAAGAGGTCAACCCGGCACAACTTGTGCACCAGCTTCCTGGTATTGATTTGAATGTAGTGGATGTTGAGTTTGATCATACTGAAGGGTTTAGGGTGTCGAAAAGTTGGCTGAAAAATAATCTTGCGGGTAAGAGTGGGTAGGATGGAATCACTGTTGATTAAGCTGTTCGGGGGTATTTGTTGTATTTGCTGGGGTGTACCATTTTCCAAAACCGGTTTGGAGACAAGATGATGTGATTCCGAGTTGGAAACACGATCGAACGTGCCCAGGAACCTCCTAAGGGATCAATCGGAGCGAAAGACCAAGTTCTCGAGAATCCAAACGAGAACATTGTCTAAGAACGCCACAACGCTTGCTCAAGGCGCTGATAAGTTCTTAAGGGTTGAACCTCTACGACGAAGACATTCTCTCTCACAAGTGATGAACAAAGTCAAAGACTTCATAATATACAACTCTCAAAATGTTTGAACTGTTTGTACAAAGAACAATTTTTAAGAAACTAAAACAAACTAGCAACGTGGGATAATTTAAAGCTAATTTTCGCCACTTTTTTTCCGAATGGACCTAACTTGGCTTTATGAAGCCCCAATGGATTTTATTTGCTGAAAGTAAAGACTTAACCCAATATACTATAATATAGCACCTTTTTTGAAGGGCCTTACTACCATTTTGGCCCAAAAGACCTTTATTAAATAAATCCAATGCAAACTAAAATAAATCAGGTCAAATAACTAATTAACGGTCTTCATGGTCTTCATGGACGCATTTAATCAAGCACAAGTCCTCGGGACGGATCACATCATTCCCTCCCGGTTGGAAAGGATTCACGGCATGATATAAATGAGGACGAACCCCGGGAAAGTAGCAATATAATCATATCAATCCAATTTCGGATGAACATCATTGCGCACAACAAAAGGGTCAATAAAAGTGTGCTATGGCTTGCCATCAATATGATCTAGATCAAGATAAACCGAAAGCACTATAGGGGATGCATTGGATGTACAACAGCCCGGTGTCCTCTACGTGTGAATCATCTTCATGTACCTACAAAGAAGACAAAATAGAACTCGAACACGTGGTCGGTGAAGTAGGACCAACTTTATCATTCTCCGCAATTTTCGCATCCACAAATTTAAGAGTATGCACACCATCAATCTCCACCACATGCGCATGTCCCTCTGCAATTGTCTCTTCCACAACCGATTCCTCATGCTCAAAATCACTCTCAACTTGACCATCCACGAATGTCTCATCAGTGTGATCTATCTCATCCACAACTAATGCCTCATGATTTTTAACACATTCTTCCTCAATGACATCACCCAAAATTTTCCCATACGAACAATCACACTTCCTACCTTTTTCAAATCATCAACAATTCCCAAACAAGCCTCATCGTCGATTCTACGTAGGTCTTGCAAGAATCAGGGAAATCACAAAAGTAATGGCCACTCTCTCACAACGACTGGAAATAATAGGTAGAGGTCTCTTAACATCTGTAAATACGAGAATCACTCAAATTATTCACCTTCTCAACAATTTCATCATGTTTAGATTCTGCAATATTGAGATTACACTCTTGTGTAGAAGGTCGCGATTCAAGCACATACTTCTCTCCGTATAACCCACACTTGTCCTAAAACCAGATCTTCACCTCACAATGGAAACACATCACATAACATGATAGTTTTATAACCGCCAATGTCAACAGGAACCCCTGCTGTTCTTGTAACGCATACCCTGATCACACTGAAAATTGTACTATAAATCATATCCTTAGTTGCCCCGAATCAGGCTCAATTGATTAATGATATATGGAATATTGCACGAAATATGTATCGATTGCCTAATACCGGTTCCTTGGTTAGTAATTCTGCATCTTTACATTTTATCCAGATAATTGGCTGTTTTATCTCGTTTTATGTGATTGTCAGGAATACCATAATATAGGCTAAAGAGAGATGGATCTGGATCAGAGAAAGAAACATTGGGCTGAAGTCAGAATAAGTCAATACGAAGTCTGCTGGTCCAGAAAATAGGAAAATAGTCCGGAGGCTGCGGGAACCCTAGCTGCAACCGCGGCAACTTGGAGGACACAAAAAGAAGAGAGCCGTAATCTGCATTAAGTCGGTTAGGTTAAATCCACTAGGTCTGTTTATAGCTCTATATAAGGCTATGCCAGTTTATTGTAATATATACTATAATACGATACCAAACGATAATATACAATTCATATACACTTTTCCTACGAAATAAAGAGTTTTTTATTTTCTTTAAGTTCGTTGCTTGGTTATCTCCTCCAATCTATCAACTCGCTTGAGTTGATCAAGCTAGTCACCATTGATAAAGGTATGAAGTTTTGAACATTCCTTCGTATTTTAATCGTGGTAGATTTAGTCAGATTGATGTGTTGTAATTGATCTGCATGCCTAAACGAATCGTAATTAACTAGAGTAATCAAAATTGAATGATGTACAGTTCAGAATTTGGAACCATCCCCGCCAGTCCTACGACGGTTTATATCGCAACCGCGACAACCCTAGGTCCCCCGAATCTAAAGATCTGGCGTCAGCTATATTGATCGATAGATTTAATTAACTTTATGTTAGATCTTGTCAATCTTCTTATTATATTCATAAATTAACATGAAGGACTTGCAAGGTGATGTGTTAGTTTGGACATAGTCTGATCAATCCCTAGGAACGTGCTAGTCAGTCCACAATAGCTGCTTAGGGAGGTACTCGGTTTGTGCCGGCAATCTCTAATTTTTATTGTGTGTGAGTTAATACAACCAACGAAGGAGGTTAGATGCATATAGATGTCTATTGTCCTTTCAATGGAAGTGGATGAGACTAGCAGAATGCACTGTAGCTAACACTGAATTAGAAAACCGATGACGGTCAAATTATACCCGTAAAAGTCATCAACGTTGACCTTAAATCGAGATTAATAATATATATTTTATAATTAAATCACGTGTTATATTGATTATTTAATGTTATGTGATTTATAATTTATAATTTGGTATTTATCCATTTTGTATTATTTACAAAAGATAATTTGGTATTTATCTGTTTTTATTTATAATTTGGTATTTATCCGTTTTTATTATTTAAATATGATTTATTTTGGGATAAATATTTATTTTGTAGATTAAGATAATTTTGGAGGATAATTGCAAATGGACAAATTAAATTACAAGATAAATCCAAGTAAATCTGGATGCATTGAAGATAAATATCGGATAAGCATGAAAAGGGGAGTAAGGCATGACAAGAGCCGGCAAGCCAATCCAAAGAGTGGCGCCGACTTGGGAGGGACGCACAAGGGGGCGCAAATTTGCCCTTATCCAAAGATCGACTTGGAATTATCTCGACGCGTTTTAGACTCCTTTTGGATTTAGGAAACCTATTTTAGATCGGTTAATTCTTATCCTAACTCTATTTTTACCCCTATATATACTTGTGCTATTTCATTAGCAAAAACACACCTTAGACACCTTAGACACTTCTCTTGAATTATAATAAAATCCTCATTTTTCTCAGAGCAGCTTTTATACAAGTTCTGCAATAATGTAAGTTCTTGTATTTATTTCTTCTTTGTTCTTTGTAATTAAGTCCCCAATTATTATTTATCGTTTGAGGTTGTTCGTTCTTCACCGGACGATGTAGATCTAAGGATATGATATGAGGCAGTGGGGATTCCTTGTCTATAAGGATCCACACGCCCAGATCTGTCATCCGGTGACCTATAGATGACTTTGGTATGATCGACAACCGTGTTTTTAGTAGATCTATATAATTGCTTTATGAACTTCTATTTTATCCGATAAGTATAGAGAAACGCTAAGATTTAGTTTTTCACCGAGTCAGTCTAGCCACGTCTTTATGGTGTGATTGTCCACATAGAATTTCTTATCTTAGTAGGTATGGCTACGGCTACGTTGCTCATCTGTTTTAATTAGCGTATGATTAGGAAATACCAATATAGAACTCCTAGGTCGGCTCATGAATTAATCTTCCGGGACTTTCAGCGAGATCTAGATCTGTTCTGTATTTGAAAATTGTCGACACCTAGTTATATGTAAATCGTAGATTAACATGATACCTAAAAAGTTAGTGTTAATAGGACGGAGACTGATGCGATCGTCTAGGAAGTACGCCTAACCACAGGAATGTTGCCTAGGTGAGGAATACGGTTAATATTGGCATCCCTAGTTTTGTAAGCGTCCGAGTTATATGAGATGGAGGCCTAAAAAGCGAAGTCACGTAATGTAGCATAGTGATCTAGATGGCCTTCCCGGAGCTTGATCTAGTTTAGGGGATGACTCCCGTAGCCAATATAAAAGAAATACGAATCGGATTAATAGTTGTCGAGTCTAGCTTAATTATATAGAATCTCTAGATCCAAACGATAACATAATAATTGGGGAGATTAATTACATGTCTTAATTTGTGTTGTGTCGAGTCGTGTCGTTTATCTTTTCTTGTCTCAAGTTGGTCATAGACCGCTTTGTGTTCTTGGCATGAATAATTAATTGTTTGTATATAAATGACCCACAATTGGTTCCCTGTGGGATCGACCTTGATTCACTATAGCTATACTACGATGGACCTAGTCCTCTTGCTAGTATTGGTTTATGGTGGTCAAGTATTTTATTATCACTTGATCTACGATGAACCTAGTCCTCTTGCTAGTATTTTCTGTTTTAGAGTCTGTTTTTACGTTTTTGAGTCCCTCTAGTTGTCTGCTCTGTGTAAAAATTCCAGATTCTGAAAAAGCGATCTTCGCTCCAGCTGGATCGCGCCTCTCATTGCCAATGAGCCTGTTCGATTTTACGAATTTCGGCGTGTCTGTTTATCTCCGTATGTTTAATCCGTAGGTCTGATAGCAGCATGGGAAACCATGTTAAAATCAATCTACGGTCCGTTTTGATTTTCTTTTGTTTGCAGAAACCAGGGAAGCAATAATCCGAGTCAGTAATTTTTCGTGGGCGCTGAGAAATAACCCAACAACATGTGGAGCTACGAATCTGCGATGGGAAAAGCGATGGAAGCAACACCTTTAAAGCACCAAGATGGCTCCGAGAAAATAAATATTAAAAGGTTCAAATTCTTCGTGGTATAATTTTGAACGCAAGGTACTACCTTTTCTGCTTATGTTTTACTATCTTTTGGTCTTTTGAGCATAAGTTAGCCTATACATGAACCTGAGTATGAATCTTAGCCCAGAGTTGGTTTGTAAGATTAATTTTATTAGTGTGGAAGGTTCTGCCCTAAATCTGTCTCATCTCGAGGGTGTAAGGAAACATGTGGTAGTTGAAGGAAGCAGTGAATAAAGAGTTCCTCGTAGTTCTGTTAAAATCTCATTGTCTTATGCATGATATTGCTTCTAGTGGCCATGGGAGCAACAATTGTGTAGTTTTTAAGGATTCTCAATCTAAAGATGACGTTGAGTTTTGAGAGAGCATAATGAAGCAGCATTATAGAGGATAGGAGTAAAATGGGTCCCTAGGACTAAATCTGCCTAGAATTCACTAATTCCTAAAACGAGAGCAGAGGTAAGAGCTTTGTATAAGTGGTATGGATAAATGTCGTTTCCTAGGTCTCGCAACCAAGGGAAGGATATTAATCTGCAAAAGTGACGAGCCCACCTCATATAGTGCTCAAGGGGTCAACATCTAGCGATCCAAGAAGGATACCTGACAAGGATAATTTTTGGAAAGTCGAGCTGAGGACATTAAACTCAGAACTACTTCTTTAAAACCCTTAGGATTTTTTTTGTTTAGGATTTTAGGTTTTGTTTTCTTTAAGTCAAATAAGAGTAACGTGACATATGTTGAGGTTTTTTATTTTGCCGTGTTCCGATGGCCATTAGGCTAAGGATGTACAAATTTTTTTTTACACAATATAGGCCACGTGAAATAGAGTTTCTTAGGAGAGTTGAGAAATTGCTAAAGAAAAGGAAATTTAGCAATCAACCTTAAGATGAAAGCATTAAGAGAGCTTGAGAATTACTAAAAAAGTAACAGAGAATGATTGGTGCGAACAAGAACGCTTTTTGGTCAACTCCCAAAACTTTTTTAGAATGGCGATCCGAGTGAAAATACAAAGTTGTGTGCAATTCGTTCTGCAACTATCCTTATCTTTCCTTTGAACCTTTTCACCCTTCAACTTTTCTATTCTCTCACCAATCTGCCTCACAATTCACATTTCTAACCATCCTTTCATCCCCTCTCTTTCTTTCCATCTATTTCACTCTCCCATCCTAACCCAACAAATTTCCTTAACCAATTTTCAACCCACCCAATATACAATTTCTTACCCACCCTTTATCTTTTCTTGCCATCCTTCACTTCCTTTTTCTAAACCCATCATACTCTTAACCTCCATTTTGTTTATATAATACCCTTGTGTTGCGGAATTAGAAATACTGCTAAGTTTTAATGATTATCTTTTGTCATTTTGGTTTTCATGATCCTAGATGGGGTACATGTAGCTCTGACCCTAGCTAGATTTTAAAAGTTTTTTGGTTCGATCAAAATACAATTTATCTTTCTACCGAATGTTTTAAATTTCACACTTTTTCCGGCATTTCGAGATGATGAGTTTTGTTCTAAATATCGCACTGATCCGACCTTGTTGATGACGGTGATGACTTTTACTTAATACATTGGGTTATTAGTAATTTCGAGGAGAAGCTACATCTCCCTAAGTTGTTGATATCTAATCCAAGCGTGAAGAGTCTGCGCTCAGTATCTGATTTCATCTTTAGCCTATAGGTCACATCCAATCTGTTATACCTTACCAAGTTTCTCTTTTACGCAGATTAAATACCTTATCAATCCGGTAAACCTCGTGTTTTCACACATGGGGTAACGCTTTTTGATCTTTGTCTTCTCCACCCGGTTTTAAGAATATTTTTGTGGTGGAGGATTTCGATGAAGACTATAATCTTTTGTTGATTGTTTATCTTTCTTTCTATTTAGTATTTTTCTTTTTGCGTCTATATATATCCTTTTTTTAGAATTCGTAATCTCAACAAGTCGTTTTAACTCTTTGGTTTTCCTTGTCATTGGTTGTATGGAATAAAGTGGCTTAATTTGTTTTTGGATATTTTATATCTAATTACTGCCACATTATTTTATAACTTCCATTGACATGTTATTAACGGTTTCGTGGAGTTTCTGTTTGGTTTTCTTAAACAGTTTTCACTTGCTTCTCCACGACGTGCTTGGATTACTCCGATGTTCTCAGATCTACTTAAGAGCCGTTTTCCGAGCTAAGTCTTTTTCTTAAATTCTCATTTTTATTTGTCATTGGGGACAATGCCATGTTTAAGTGGGGGTAGGAGACTTAGCTATGATATGTTATAATTGAAAATTGAATGAAACGGTGAAAAATTGAAAAATTTGAATATATGCCATATTATTTATCTCGTACCCTTAGAATTGTGAGTTCCTAGCTAAGAATTGATAGGAAAGGAACCAAGTTGCATGAGTACGTGATCATTTTATACTTATGTGAATGTAAATTTAAGGATATTCATGCCGATTGTTGCAAGTAGTTATTTATTATTCGATTACTCAATCTTTGAATCGACTTTTACCGCACAAATTAGAATATCTGAAGAAATTATGTGTACATTGCGTAGATGATTGGTTATGTGAACTTAGTGTCGATATTTATCGACTGATGTATTTTTATCTTCTAGCCATTAAAGCGGAGTAATAAGCTTGAGATTTATCTGTGTTTTAACAAAATGTTAAACACTGGGCTTGTAGTAACATTACCAAAGTAGCTTCGCGCTTGTGGTAATATTCAATGTTATTGACCAATCCATGAAAGGTGATTCTAGCAATGCATAATTTACTTTTAAAGCAAGTTTCTTTCTTGAGATGTGTTAATACTTGAAAATATGAAAATGTGAAAAAAAAATTCAACTTTTAAGAGGCTTCAAGTATTTTTCTCGGTCTCCAAGTCCAAAAACCTTCTAGATAACGCTCTTGCTTATTGCACCATGTCTTTACCATTTGCGAGGCTTAAGAAGTGAGAATACTGATGTTGGTAGGTTGAGATTGCGAAGTTAGCATAAACTTTAATCTTGCCACGAATATATAAAACTGAATGCACATGCACACATCACTTCGGTTCATAGCGAGTAGTGAATAATGAATATCTTATGAGCATGAATGGTATGAGTTGACTCGAGTTTCTTGTGTAAGTATGATTTGACTATGGAAAATGTTGTCTTGGGGAATGACTTATTGATGCTTTGTTCAGGACGATCAAAGTCTAAGTAGGGGGTAGTTGATGACGGTCAAATTATACCCGTAAAAGTCATCAACGTTGACCTTAAATTGAGATTAATAATATATATTTTATAATTAAATCACGTGTTATATTGATTATTTAATGTTATGTGATTTATATATAATTTATAATTTGGTATTTATCTGTTTTTATTTATAATTTGGTATTTATCCGTTTTATTATTTAAATATGATTTATTTTGGGATAAATATTTATTTTGTAGATTAAGATAATTTTGGAGGATAATTGCAAATGGACAAATTAAATTACAAGATAAATCCACGTAAATCCGGATGCATTGAAGATAAAGATCGGATAGCACGATAAGAGGAGTAAGGCATGACAAGAGCCGGCAAGCCAATCCAAAGATTGGCGCCGACTTGGGCGGGACGCACAAGGGGGCGCAAATTTGCCCTTATCCAAAGATTGACTTGGAATTATCTCGACGCGATTTAGACTCCTTTTGGATTTAGGAAACCTATTTTAGATCGGTTAATGCTTATCCTAGCTCTATATTTAACCCTATATATACTTGTGCTATTTCATTAGCAAAAACACACCTTAGACACCTTAGACACTTCTCTTGAATTATAATAAAATCCTCAGTTTTTCTCAGAGCAGTTTTTATACAAGTTCTGCAATAATGTAAGTTCTTGTATTTATTTCTTCTTTGTTCTTTGTAATTAAGTCCCCAATTATTATTTATCGTTTGAGGTTGTTCGTTCTTCACCGGACGATGTAGATCTAAGGATACGATATGAGGCAGTGGGGATTTCTTGTCTATAAGGATTCACACGCCCAGATCTGTCATCTGGTGACCTATAGATGACTTTGGTTTGATCGACAACCGTGTTTTTAGTAGATCTATATAATTGCTTTATGAACTTCTATTTTATCCGATAAGCATAGAGAAACGCTAGATTTAGTTTTTCACCGAGTCAGTCTAGCCACGTCTTTATGGTGTGATTGCCCACATAGAATTTCTTATCTTAGTTGGTATGGCTACGGCTACGTTGCTCGTCTGTTTTAATTAGCGTATGATTAGGAAATACCAATATAGTACTCCTAGGTCGGCTCATGAATTGATCTTCCGGGACTTTCAGCGAGATCTAGATCTGTTTTGTATTTGGGAATTGTCGACACCTAGTAATACGTAAATCATAGATTAACATGATACCTAAAAAGTTAGTGTTAACTGGACGGAGACTGATACGATCGTCTAGAAAGTACGCCTAACCACAGGAATGTTGCCTTGGTAAGGAATACGGCTAATATCGGCATCCCTAGTTTTGTAAGCGTGCGAGTTATATGAGATGGAGGCCTAAAAATCGAAGTCACGTAATGTAGCATAGTGATCTAGATGGCCTACCCGGAGCTAGATCTAGTTTAGGGGATGACTCCCGTAGCCAATATAAAATAAATACGAATCGGATTAATAGTTGTCGAGTCTAGCTTAATTATATAGAATCTCTAGATCCAAACAATAACATAATAATTGGGGAGATTAATTACGTGTCTTTATTTGTGTTGTGTCGAGTCATGCCGTTTATCTTTTCTTGTCTCAAGTTGGTCATAGACCGCTTTGTGTTCTTGGCATGAATAATTAATTGTTTGTATATAAATGACCCACAAATGGTTCCCTGTGGGATTGACCTTGATTCGCTATAGCTATACTACGATGGACCTAGTCCTCTTGCTAGTATTGGTTTATGGTGGTCAAGTATTTTATTATCACTTGATCTACGTCCTCAAAAACGTTCTGGAAAATCTAGGTAATTACAAGGAAAAGTAGACATAAAGAATAATGACACCAAGTTAGGAGATCGGAGAGGTGAGATAAATCATTTACCATTTTCTGCATTTATGTTGGTCAAAGGACCATTATTTGTCTTCTTGTCTGGATTTAATGGTTATTATCTATGTTGCATTGTCTCTGTGGGATCGACTATGACCTAGTACGATTGACCTAGTATTCTTGCTAGTATTTCGTTCGTATTAGTGGCTTACACGCAGATCAAGTTTTTGGCACCGTTTTCGGGGACAATGGCCAATGTAGATAATATGTCCATTAAATTTGAATAAGAATTATTTGTTTGTTATTTAGTTTATAGGCTGTTCTGTACAACACCTACACATTTTTATGATCAGAAAAGGGGAAACATTTTCTGAAGACGCGACGAACCTTGCCGCATCCTCAAAAATCTATGACTCTGGTTCTGATCGCTTCTTTGTTTTTCTGTGTTCATCCCAGTATGTTACTAGTTAGTAGGTCCGCAATAGTTCGGGTCTAAGCCCAGTTGAGGCAGGAAATTACGAACCGTGTTTTTGTTTTGTTTTGTCTATCTTGCAGGATATAGAACGCTTTCGACGATCACTAGGAAGATCGAAGGAAATCTAAAACCAGCTAGCACAATGCCACGAAGACTCATAAATGCTATGCCCATCTCAATGTACCCAGGTTCGAAGGTATGCGAGTAATACCAAGCGGATATGATGAGAGTGGAGCAAGAGAAGGAAGCAGCCGGAGCTGAGGAGGAACGGGAAGCCAACCTCAAAGAGTATGAGACCTACAGATCAGGTGAGTTTCCTATTAAGTTAATTCATGTACTTTCTACTGACTCCAATCCTAAAAAGCATTCGGATACCATGTTCTCTGATTAAGAGGATTACCCTGATTCAGACTTGATAGAGAAATTAGGAGACCCTAGTTCAGTTAGTCTCCTGGTACATTTAGGCTCCCAGTCTCGATAAATGGAGTATATTTAGGACTGGGAATGTGCGATTCAGGCTCTAGTTGCAACATTCAACCTCTTTCTCTTTGTAAGCATGCTAAATTTAAGGTCGAGTTGACTGAGATGCACAGTATGCATTTTGCCGATCGTGAGATCGATATGCTCACTGGCACGCTAAGAAACTTTAAGCTCAGAGTGGGAAGTTTTGAGTTCCCGGCTGACTTTGTAGTTATGGACATCCTTGATGATCCGAGTGCAAACGTTTTTCTAGGACGTCCTTTCTTGGCGACCAGCCGAGCAACCTTGGACTACAATAACTACGACATCATGCTTATGGTCAATAATGATGCAAAAACTTATACTATCCTAGAGCCACTCCCTAACTGACCAGGACAGTACTATGTCAGCTTAAATTCTAAAGAAGTTAAAGTTGTTGAGATAGAGGATATTCGAGATAATATGAGGCAAGTGGAAGCCGAAACCAGAGAGGAATTTTTGACAGTTCTACTCTGAGAAAAGGATGAGAAGAATCACAACAATGCACCAAGGGAGATGGTCAGGCTTGATGAATCCGCCCAGCGTAGTGATGGTTCAAGGTAAAAAAAAGGATGAAGTGGATTGTTTGAGCAAAAAGGAAAAATCTCGAAGTAGACAAAAAAGCCGAATGCAAGGAAGGCCAAGAGTATAGAGCCGAAGGCTTAAGGTTTCAAAGAGGTTCAAGAAGTAGCGCTTCCGGATAGAAAGTAGGAATGCATCTACTTAAGAATAAAATGCCAGGGAGAGCATTCGTAGAAAAAAAAGGAAGATGCACTTGGTTAAGGCCTCTCGAGTGCAATGCTGGCAGGTGAAAACCCAAAAATCAGACTAAGTGATAGTCGAGAGAAAGTCGAGTTGGCGAATCTAAATTCAAAACTACTTTCTTACCCTTAGGATATTCAGAGTCAAATAAAAGTAGCGGGATTGGACAATAAGCTTTTTTTCATCCTACCGCATCCCGATGTTTTGTGCTAAATGATGGGGGAAGGTTTATTTACTTGTTGAGCAGTCCGGTGAAGTAGGTTAGTCGAGTCGGAGAAGAAAAGACTGAGAAAGGCAAAGACTTAGGCTATGAGGAGTCAGTGTAGATTGATAATAAGTGAGGATTGAAAAGAGAAGTGAAGTTGCATTAAGGTGTTAAGGAATCTGGAAAGAAAAATCTCTGGCAGCCGCGAAAGTACTTCCCGCAGTCGTGAAAGTACTTAGGCCCGGTTTCCGAGGTTTGACGGAATTTTGGGAAGTCAAGATGGGGCATGGACAACACGCACTGACATAGAAATCTGATAGGGCAGTCAACCATCCCATCCACCCTTTCCACCACTCCACCTTTTCATCTTCTCCATTACTCCCCCATTACTCCACCTCTCATCAATCCCATCAATCTCTCCCTCAATCCACTCACCATTAACTCATCCCACTCTTCCATACAACCTTTTCAAATTTCAAACCAATTCAAATTTCAAACCCATCTCATTTTTTCCTATATAAACCACCCTTACCCTCAATAGTTCCTTCATCATCAACATTATTCCCTCTCTTCTTCTTCTACACCACTCGGCCACCACCACTATCACTATAGCACCACAACTACCACCAAATCTACCAATTCCATAACCAAAAATCCTGTATTTTCCCGAGATTGCTACTATCAATTTTTGATTTCTCTAAATTGACACCATTTTCATTCATAAGAAGTTGTAGAAAGCTCCCAGAAATCAAAAAACCACAAACCTGATTCTTAGAAAGCAGTGAGACATCCTCTCACAGCAGCGGCAAGCATTTTCTCAACAGAAACAAAGTTCAGCTCGTCAATTTTCTTGGTTGGTAGAGGCTACCCGATTCCGAGACGTAGAGGAGCACAACAGAGGCTTCATGACAATGCCATGCCCACTATAAATGGTATCGACCAGTTTGCTTCTGTTTCAATTTATGAGTCACTCGAGACTCATTGGAACAATCGGTCGGTTGCTAGGGAAAGAGATGTCGACCTCGATGATTATGGTGATGTGATACCATGAGTTCTTCAATTCCACGGCATAGTTGATATGGCTCTCATTCCAACCGCTTTAAATGCCATCATCGTCTTCTATGCCTATGAAGCAACCAACCTTGATTCTAATGTCGCTATTGTTCGAGGGTTCCCAATTGATTGCTCGATTGAGACTATCAATGCCCGCTGTGGCATTATCAATGCATCCCTTCATGACGGAGAATTCACCGATGCCACTAGAGAGCGCGATTTTGATAGCTTGATGACTATTGCAGAATACTGTGTTGTGCAGTGGGATTTCAGAGCCAACAATTTCCCGACTACCTTCTACTCAAACGAGCTGGCATGGGACGCTCGTATGCTGCACAGATTTGTCATTACCCATCTTCTGCCTAATGCTCACATGGACACCGTGACTTGTCCATAAGATGAGCTCATGTACTATCTTGATATCTAGAATGACGTGAACATCGGTCTAATAATACATAGCCAGATTCACCAGGTTGCCGGGACAAAGAGAGAGATTTTACCGTATGGCAACCTGATCGATGCATTGGCGATAGAAGTTGAGCGCCCAGTCCTAGTTCCTGATGAGAGAGTCAAGCCACTACCAATCCTTGATAGTGTAGCAGTCCGAAGGATGGGAAGGTGGAGGAGACGGGATGCGATACCGGCACAAGGACGTGCTAGGCCTCGGCAAGAATTTGAAGCTGAAGTGACTAGGGAGTCAGCCGAGATGCGAGTCATGCTCCATCTTCTTCGGGGCCGCCCTTCTTCTGCTGCACCACCGCCTATTCACAAGGACTACAAGGACATAAACTCTGATTAGTCCCCTAGTTCTAGTTTTTTTAGTTTTTATTCTCCATTGTTTTTTTATTTTTCTTTTTCTTTTGACTGACTTTGCAATGAATGGCTTTTCTTTTCAATAACGTATTTTATGGCTTAAATTGTTTACATTTTATAAGTTTATTTGCCTACTGCCATTCTATATTATATTATTGTGTCACCTCTACTTTCCCCGAATTTTGTATATCAGAATTCTATAGCAGATATTTGCAGACTTTTCACAACATTGAGCCCAAGACATGTTAAATAGGTATTCGTTACTTCGCTCCGCGCTTAAACCAAGCATGTGTTATGTTGCATGAAGTAGTGACTTATTAATTATTATTTACCATTGCATCCAATTTTTGAGCACGCAATCTGAGTGAGAAGTATTTGGATAAGATGATGAGTTATCTTAGACCGAGAATCGTTTTTTGTCGGTGGATATACTTTAACCGATTGTTGTAGGATGATGGTATCAACAATGAGGCCACATAAGGTAATAGGGGATACAACGGGCTTGCGAGAGTAAGAGAAAAAAATTGTGAGAAATCAGCCAAAAAGAAAAAAATAAAAGAAAAAAGGTAGCGAGGGAAGCGAACTCGTAGCAAAAAAGGGCACGACCCTTGCATAAAAACAAAAGAAACAAACGAGGATAACGAGTAAAACTGATAGCAAACTGATTGTAGGATCTAGATCAAAGCTTCGACCTTTATTGATTCAGCAATTGACTAAAGCTTATACGAATTCGAGCTAGGGTTTTTCGATCTGATTGTATAAAACGTGGACTATTTGGAAATAAAACGAAAGTAACAACAATAATCAATCTCTGATTATTGCCTCGTGATAATCCTATCTCAGGAAAACCACCCAACTATTCTATCTCAGAATAATTGAAAGAAACTCCAATCTCTGAAAAGTTTCTCGATTTAAAAACTAAGGTTTAATCTCCAAAATAATCTGAATAATATGTTCAAGTCTGACAACTATAAATAGCAAAATAGAAACCTAATCCCTAAAGAAAGAAGGCGCCACTTATCAGTTGGGCCTGAATATTAACTTCCTAATTAAATAAAAAGGCCTAATTAAAAATAGCATAATTAAAAGTCCATAAAATAATCTGAATTTAATAAGCATAGGCGTCCCACACTTGGGCTTCAACTCATCAAGCCCAATCAGCAACAAATAGGCTTAAAGTAGTTGGATCATCAATCCTCAAAGCCTCATTCTCCTTTCCAACATCTTGGACCAGCTTTGCATAAGCTTCTCGAACCTTCTTCTCTTGAAAACGTGTGATAGGGCCATCTCGAACAATAATAGGATCCTTGGGCTCGTGAATGCGGGGCTGATCATCTTGGATTGCATCATTCCCTCCCGGTTCGGAAGGATCTGACCTCAGATCATAATGAGGGCCATCAAACGGGGACAAGTCCTTAACGTTGATTGTGGAAGACATTGTCCAATCTGGTGGCAAATCTATGACATAGGCGTTGTCATTCACCTTTCGTAGCACTTGAAATGGGCCATCACCTCGGTAATTCAGCTTGCTCTTGCGTTGATGTGGAAAACGCTCCTTGCGCAGGTACAGCCACACCCAATCTCCTGGTTTGAAGATCATTTCCTTGCGCCCTTTATTAGCCTGCTTGAGATACCGCTCTGTAGCTTTCTCAACCTCCAAACGAGCTTTAGTATGCAATTCACGAACAAGTGCCGCTTTGTCTTCCGCATCCAAGCTCACGTGTGTACCTGTAGGAAGAGGAACAAACTCGAAAGGAGCAGAGGGTAAAAATCCATAAACAACTTCAAACGGTGCAGCCTTAGTAGCTGAGTGAGGAGCACGATTATAAGCAAATTCAACAAATGGAAGACACGTTTCCCACGTCCTAAGGTTCTTACCCACCACAGTTCTAAGTAACTGACCCAAAGTACGGTTGGTGACCTCTGTTTGACCATCAGTTTGTGGGTGAAAAGAAGTGGAATATAACAAGGATGTACCTAGTTTCTTCCATAACACTCTCCAAAAGTGGCTAATAAACTTGGTATCGCGGTCACTAACTATGGATCTAGGCACACCATGCAAACGTACTATTTCCTTAAAGAACAAGTCAGCAATAGCAGAAGCATCATTAGTCTTATGACATGCAATGAAATGTGCCATCTTAGACATTCTATCAACAACCACAAAAATCGAATCATGACCATTCCTAGTTCGTGGCAAACCTAAGACAAAGTCCATGGAAAGATCAGTCCAAGGTGAAGTGGGAATAGGAAGTGGTGTGTATAACCCATGTGGTTGTGACCTAGCCTTAGCATGCTTGCAAACTAAATACGAAGAACAATATTTAACCACATCATATTTCATCTTAGGCCAATAAAAATGTTGCTTAAGCATGTCTAGGGTCTTATCTACCCCAAAATGTCCCATCAAACCTCCCCCATGAGTTTCCTTAACAAACAACTCACGCATAAAACAACGAGGTACGCATAACTTAGCATTCTTGTAAAGGAATCCATCGAAAATAGAATATTCAGGTTGATCACGAGAAGGGCACACAGCAAATATTTTCCCAAAATCAACGTCATGTTCATACATATGCTTAATAGATTCAAATCCTAACAACTTGGTTTGCATAAAAGTGATAAAAGAATAACGCCTAGATAAGGCATCAGCAACTATGTTATCCTTACCCTTCTTATACTTAATCACATAAGGAAATGGCTCTATAAACTCAACCCATCTTATATGACGCTTATTCAGTTTCCCTTGCCCTTTTATGTACTTGATAGACTCGTGATCGGTTGGATGGTGAACTCTCTAGGCCGTACTTGATAGACTGCATACAACTCTTTATCATCGTGATCGTTTCTCACTAAAGTGTGGATGGTGAACTCTTGTATTATAACACCACCAATCCCACACCCAATGCATCACATTCTAGTTGGAATATCTTATTAAAATCGTAATGCAAGTAGTGCATAAATAAGCATAGCCATGTTTGTAAACACACAAATGATTCTATTTGTGAGCTCATTGAATGCATTCGAGGCCACAACTCTAATCAAAGCCAAACAAAAAACAAAAATTACACTTTTTGAGGTTAGCATATAATTCGTGTTCCCTAAGTGTATGCAAAACAGCCTTCAAATGTTCAACATGATCATCAAATGTAGCGCTATAAATAAGTATATCATCGAAGTACACAACTACAAACCGATTTATAAATTCCCTAAGGACCTCATTCATAAGTCTCATAACGTGGAAGGTGCATTAGTTAAACCAAATGGCATTACAAGCCACTCATACAAGCCAAAAGTGGTTTTAAAAGTCGTTTTCCACTCATCACCCTCCCGAATACGTACTTGATAGTAGCCACTCTTCAAATCAATTTTTGTAAAGAAACGACTACCATGTAAATTATCAAGCATATCATCTAGTCTAGGGATAGGATATCGATACTTTACCGTTATTTGGTTGATGGCGCGACAATCTGTGCACATACGCCATTCTCCCGTCTTCTTGGGGACTACAATGACCGAATCGCACAAGGGCTCATGGACTCGCGAATCTTTCCCTTCTCTAACAGCTCCTCAACTTGCTTTTGTATCTCCCTGATCTCCGTGGGGTTGGCTCTATAGGCTGGCCGGTTTGGTAGCACGGAACCGGGTATAAAGTCGATTTGATGCTCCACTCCTCTTATTGGTGGCAGCCCCTTGGGTTCCTCCTCCGGAAAGACATCCTTGAATTCCTGCAAAACAGAATAAATCGCACTAGGGAGAGAATTGGTTAAATCGGATATAGAAAGTAAACAAGGGGTAGGGGAGTCAGAATTTTTAAGTACAAGAATATAAATTGGATTTCCAGCCCCTACGGCCTTTATCATTAAATTCCGATTGACCTTACTAGTGTGTGAGGTGGCGTGCTTACCTTGTTTATTAACTTTAGGAGCAGATTCAGCCTTATCTACCTTAGCTACAACCCCTTCCTTACCCACGGCTTTATTAGCATTTTGTGATGCTTGGTGACGCAACCGGAAAGCCGTCATCTTAAGTTGTTCATCATGCGCTTCCTTAGGGGTCATTGGGTGCAAAACAATGGTCTTGCCTTTATAAGGCAGTGAGTAACGGTTTAGGTAGCCATCATAAGAAACACGTCTATCAAATTGCCATGGACGACCTAAAAGTAGGTGTGTGACGTGCATAGGAAGAACATCACAAAGGACCTCATCATGAAATTTACCAATCTGAAAATTAATGAGTGCTTGTGATGTGACGCGTGTTTCCCCTTCATCACTCAACCATTGTAGTCGATAGGGTTTGGGGTGTGGTAACGTGGGAATACGCAAAGTCTCAACAAGTAACGTACTAACCACATTAGTGCAACTACCCGAATCAATAATCAAGTTACAAGTTCTACCCCCAATACCACACGTGGATTGAAAAATGTTATCACGCTGCATATTGTCATCAATTTTAGTTTGTGCAGCCAATACACGTTGTAAAACACCACATACACCCGAACCATAAGAAGAAGTAGCACCAACATGCAAAGAAATTATCATCATCGCTATCACTATGCGCTATTATTATCATTAGCTATTTATCATCCTTATGCCTGAGTCCGATTCAAAGTCGCGTTGTCGGAGTCCGATCGAGGTTCTAACTCAACACCAACAGCCCTTAAAACACGCTTATTAGGACAATCACGAGCATAATGACCTCTACCACGACACCTAAAACAAGCCATATCACGTGCACGTTCAACACTAGGAGTACCCTTTTCACGCATGTCTTTCGTCTTAGCATCAGAATAAGGATAATTCAATTTACGTGGTTTAAAATCATCTTTAGGACGTGTATTAGGTTGATTGGAAACATTAGAAGACGAAGATGTAGTACCTCGTCCAAAAGAAGAATAAGTAGAGCGAGTGTTACCATAAGAAGCTTTATATGCAGCCCGTTCAGCCAAACGTTTCTGCACCATGATTGCACCTTGTAGAATCTCGGCTTTGGTGTGATAATTCTGCAATTCGACGTGGCAAGCAATATCGGGTCGAAGGCCACATTGGAAACGCTGCATTGTCGCTTCATCATCCTCTTCGACATTGGCTTTAAGCATAGTGAGGCGTAAATCTTCATCAAACTCCTCTACAGTACGGTTGCCTTGGCGTAACGTTTGCAACTTGCGGAGCTGATCCCTATAGTAATGAGTAGGTACCCATTGTTGCTTCATGATCTCTTTGAGTACCGCCCATGAAGTGATCTCACCATCACGTCTTCTTCGACGTTGGGCCTGGAGTTGGTCCCACCAATGCATGGCCGTATCGGTAAACTCCATCGTCGCAAATTGTACCTGTTTAGCATCACTAAAATTTGTGCAAGAGAAAACTTGAGAAACTTTCATCTCCCAAGCTAAATACCTGTCTGGATCAGCCTTACCATCAAACGGTGGAATTTTGTATTTCACATTACGTGAATCGTCATGTGGGGGAATTTGGACAGCCCCAGCATCGTTGGGAATGAGAGCTCGACCTGCATCAACAACACGGTTAGGTGGGGGGAGTTACCTCGGTTGGCCGTTGACGTATTTCGAGTGTAAGTGCATGGATGGCATTCAGAACGTCCTGATGTTTACGTTCATATTCAGCATGGCGACGTTGTGATTCGTCACGAACTGTGTCAATTTTATCAGTCATTTGAGCATTAGCTTGAGCCAGTGCTCGTTCAATTTTGTCAGACATTTGAGCATTAGCTTGAGCCAGTGCTCGTTCAATTTTGTCAGACATTTGAGCATTTGCTTGAGCCAGTTCTCGTTCAAGTTCATCAGCAATATCTTGCCGCGTGGTTTCGTTTGCCTGAGCAATTTTGTCGTCGAGAGCTTTCCGGAGTAGTTTATCATCAGCCATAGCGTGAGGCTTATGGTGACTTAACTCACGTTCACTCGTGTTTAACTCACCAAGAGAAAAAAATATCTATTTTTCCCGCCAAATTTCGTGGAAAATGAGGCAAAAATTTTCCTGGTAAAATCAAATTTTGTTCCAGGACTCCGGACACCGTACTAATCACGAAAACACAAAAAAATTTCTTGCCTATTTTTCCCGCCATTTTTTTTTTTTTTTTTTTTTTTTTTTATTTTTTTTTTTTTTCAAAACAGAACGTGAAGCTCGTGTGGTGTGTGTAGAGACAATCAAATTTTCTGGAAGTGCTTCGTCAAGATTGATCGGAGTACTACTCTTTCGATCGAAAATCAAGAATCCGGTTTCCTTAAATTCTTGATAATTCTTGAGGTTCTTGATTCGGGTTTTGGAGTGTCGATCAAGAACGAGGAAGATACCAGTATTGATTAAATCCCGTAATTTTGTGCTTCGTTCTGCCCTCTTTTTTTTTTTTGTAAAAGAGTCGGCCTTACAATAAATTAAAGACTTTACTGACAAATCAAGAAGTAAATGCTTTGAATGTAATATTAGTCGATTAGTCCAAAAACCTGAATCCGGATGCGATAATATGCAGCAAATAGCAGGAATAATTCTGTCCGGATGCGATGAAAAATCAAACGCAGCAGCAAATTTTCCAAAGAAGCCGTCCGAGAACAAATTAGGGTTCTTGGATTGCAAGAACGTCTAGGGTTACGAAAAGAACAGCAGTAAATTGGACAATAGTGCAGCAGACGATGAAGCTTTAATCCCTCTTTCTCTGATACCACTTGATAGCAAACTGATTGTAGGATCTAGATCAAAGCTTCGACCTTTATTGATTCAGCAATTGACTAAAGCTTATACGAATTCGAGCTAGGGTTTTTCGATCTGATTGTATAAAACGTGGACTATTTGGAAATAAAACGAAAGTAACAACAATAATCAATCTCTGATTATTGCCTCGTGATAATCCTATCTCAGGAAAACCACCCAACTATTCTATCTCAGAATAATTGAAAGAAACTCCAATCTCTGAAAAGTTTCTCGATTTAAAAACTAAGGTTTAATCTCCAAAATAATCTGAATAATATGTTCAAGTCTGACAACTATAAATAGCAAAATAGAAACCTAATCCCTAAAGAAAGAAGGCGCCACTTATCAGTTGGGCCTGAATATTAACTTCCTAATTAAATAAAAAGGCCTAATTAAAAATAGCATAATTAAAAGTCCATAAAATAATCTGAATTTAATAACCATAGGCGTCCCACACTTGGGCTTCAACTCATCGAGCCCAATCAGCAACAAATAGGCTTAAAGTAGTTGGATCATCAATCCTCAAAGCCTCATTCTCCTTTCCAAAATCCTGGACCAGCTTTGCATAAGCTTCTCGAACCTTCTTCTCTTGAAAACGTGTGATAGGGCCATCTCGAACAATAATAGGATCCTTGGGCTCGTGAATGCGGGGCTGATCATCTTGGATTGCATCAAAAACTTTGTCCCCAAGTCCGCCCGGCCCAAGTAAGGTTACATGTTGTTTGCCTGAGTCTGAAGGAAAGAGGAGCAAGTGTGCACATTGATAAGTAAAGGTTGTGGGGTCGCTATAACTTTATTCTTTTCTTGAATGCATTATCACAAAATATTTATCACACGACACATTGATGAATTGGTAGGTGATGATTAATGGGCAACTTTGTTCTCGGTGAATTTTATGATTTATATCGCAATATTTCATAGCAATAATCCCCGTGTTTTAGTAATTTTTATAGAAAATTACGTATTAAATGAACAAATGGAAGAAATGGTCTTAAGGTTACAAAAAGTGTAAAACGTGCCAATTACGTGCTTAAAATGATGATTTTATGTTGGTTTGAGTCGTGTTACACTTTGGTATGCTTTCAATGACTTGCAGGTGTTGAATGCGGCTGGAAAAAGATGATTTAAAGTGTCTGAAGAGTGGGAGCTGAAGAATAAAGAGATAAAGATGAAAAGTCGAATTTGAAGGCATTCTGGACGAACGTCCGAAGTATTGAACTAGCGTTCAGCAAGCTGGACGAGCGTTTGATGTTCCGTCTAGTGGACGGGCGTCCGGAATAGTGGACTGGCGTCCTCAGGGAGAATTTTGATTCAGGATGTTCAGATTTTCGGTGAACTGGCGTCTCATTGTGTCCAAATTAAAGAAGGACGTGCGTCCAATCCCAGCTCGGCCCGACTCAAATAAGTTTTACAAGCTGGACGGACGTCCATTACCTTGGACGGGCGTTCACGGCCGACTTAACCCTAGCCGCCTTAAAATTCTATAAATAGCAGCGTGTATTAAACCCTAGGAGACCATCTCATACGCATTATTCACTCATAACAAACCCTAGCAGCCGCATATCCTATAGAGAAAACAAGAAGATGAACTCTTCCATCCCAACAATCATGATCACCAACATGATTGTTGGCTAAGCAATTCGCGGTGGGACAACGGATGAAACCGATCAACATCAACACCAACTAGAGAGATTTCTGCTGTATTTTTAGCGAGTTAAGTTACGGTTTTTCGTCAATTGAATATCGTTTTATATTGTCTACGTTTTGTTTGAATCAAAAGATTGATAAAACTACTTTTATGCTTTGAATTTATATGAGAATATTGTTCAAGCTTTGGTTTATTTCAATTGATGCAATTAGTTGTAATTCGAGAGATCGTTTATGATTAATTGAGTCGAGTATTGGAGACAATCTCATGATCTTGTTTTGCATGCCGTTTAGTTTTGCTTGAGAAAGAAAACGAAACCCTTGAATTTGTTTAAAGGAATTTAATCGAATTCGTGATAGATCATTACTAAAAATCGTATCTTTACTTGCCATCTAGTTGGGGTTGGGTTGGTTGATTGGTGGATTCCCGTTGCCTTGCCGTTTCTTTTTAATTACTTGATAAATCGAATAGTTCGTATCAATTTGATTGCTACGTTTAGTTGTTTTAGGAACCCTAGATGTTAATTGTTATTTTTCTGCAAATTTTCTGTTCCAAGTTACTGTTCATCGTTTTAGTTACTGTTCATTGTTTTTTATAGTTTAATTATTTTACACCTTAGTTTTAGGTAATAATTAGTGACATATTTGATAGAATAACTGCCCTTAATCCGAAAAACATTCGACTCCCTTAGGACGACCCGTTAACACCCTTTACTACGAACCTTATACTTGGGGTGTTTCGGTTTATATATTTAAAACGAGTTTTGACCGAACAAGTTTTTGGCGCCGTTGCCGGGGAGTCGGTAACGGTTGTCGGATTCTACGTAGGACAGTTTTCTGTGTCAAAAGGGATCGCTTTTAGCACGCGGTAGTATTTTGGCCGTAACTTTCGGCTCGAGTGTCCGTTTGGCGCGCAGGACCCCAATTCGGAAAGCTCGTTCCGACGCCGATGACGTGGCAAACGGCCATAGACACCTTTTTCGAGGTCAAAATATGCTGTTTTCCCCTCCATTTTGGCCCTAGAAGATTTCAACACGTTTTTTTTACCGTCTTAGTGTTTTTCCTATTTTAAGTTTTTCGTAGGTAGGTTTCTTTTACTATTTCTGTTTCTTTATCTTTTCTAGCTTTGATAATAAATAAATAAAAAATAAAAAATAAAAAAAATAAAAACCTTCTGAACGAGCGTTCACCCATACTAAACGCCCGTCTGCCCCCATCTGTCTTCTGAACGCCAGTTCAGTGCTCTGAATGAGCGTTCACTTCCTGAATCCTCTCTGAACTAGCGTTCACTTACACTGAACGCCAGTTCAGTCTCTGAAAATTTCACTTTTCAGTCTCTTCTCTCTCTTCTCTCTTTCTAAACCTCTGAGCCTCTACTCATCTCTACATTCCCCTCTCATCAACCCTAAGGTTGATTTCTTCCTGCTCGCTTCTTCTCTCGTTTTATGCAAACCAGGAGTAAGAAGGAAATCTTATCTTTAACCCGAACTGAGCGAGACATTGTCAGAAGAAGATTATTTCAAAGTTCTGACAAGATGAGCGAACACGGTTCTAGTGATGACGAACCGGAGAACCAAGGGAATAATAACCAAGATCCCGCTCAATTAAACCAAATTATGACGCAAATGTTGCAGAACCAACAACATCAGCAAGCCTGGATAAACAAGCAGATGCAACAACAACCTCAGAATGTTCAACAAAGAATGACCCAGCAAAGCGGCGCAATTGTTGTCTGCAAGAAGACCCTTATACGCCATATCTTGATCAAGACTTCTTGGAAGGGCATAGACCAATTCGGCCTCCAGAGATGGGAGGACTGCATTTTGATCTTAAGAATGGAGTTGTAGGGATGGTCCAAAATAGCTCATTCCATGGCACTGCTGCAGAAGACCCACATGACTTCTTGTCTACTTTTGTGCAAATATGTGAAGCAGGTCACTACCCTGGCGTTCCTACAGAAGTTGTTAAATTGAAACTTTTCCCGTTTGCTTTGAGGGTGAAGCAAATCGATGGTTTAAGTCATTACCCCATCACTCTCTTAATAATCAATGATGTTAAAAGAGCCTTTGCTCAAATTCATTTCACCCGAACGATAATGGACCGTAAACGAAATATAGCTACTTTCGAGCAATTAGAAGGATAAAAAGTGTGGGAAAGGCACAGGAGAGGTTGAATTTGTTAATGAGGAAGTGCCCTAACCATGGATACACTCGACATGAACTTCTAGAATTATTCTATCGGGTGTTACTCAATCCAATAGAGATTACCTTAATTCCACACTCATGGATCGCTTTTAGGGGGGAGATGATCTTTGCCTCTGGGTAGCGAAAACAATAGCTAAGAATAACATATGGGCTACTCAAAAGAAGACCCATGTTAGTGGAAGCAAAAAGGAGGCTGCTGCAAGTGACTCAGAGACAAAGATGCTAGTTGCTCAAATGGAAATAATGAACAATCAACTAGCCAATCTACAAATGAAGCGGCAAGAAGGGCCAGCAGATGTGAATCACTCGGGCATACATGCCGGGAATGTGATGAATGAGGAAGTACAAGCCATGGAGAACCAGAATCAACCTTTCAGAAGCTTCAATCAAAATTCTGGTCAATCGAGTCAAACTCAAAACCGCAACTTTTCGGGAAATCCGCAAAATAGTTATTATACACCGCCTGGTGCATCCAATAACCAAAGACCCCATGGTAACTGGGCTCAAACGCAAAATCAACAGCCCACTTATGTCTCTCAGAAGAAATTCGATGAGCTAGTAGACATGGTGAAAACACTAGCTACCGGTCAAAAAACGATGGAGAGACAGATTGGTCAGATGGCTGATCAACAAGCAAGCATACCTCAAGGAAGACTGCCTAGTTATACAGATAAAAACCCTAAGGCAGATATCAATGCTTGCACCGCCATCACACCTCGGTGGGAGTATGGAGAGGAGGAGTTGAATGCGCTCACCCTCGAGCGGTAAGACAATTTGGACCCGAAAAGATGTCGGAAGCGAGTAGCCCCTCCCCGACGCCATAAGTTCGGGAGGGGTAAACAGATAAAAATGCCAAAGAAAGCAACAGGAGGAAGAGCTGAGTGATGATGATTTTTCGGGGGATAGTGATGAGGATGCTGAGAAGAGAAGTCAGGTAGCTGAACCCCTGACTAAAAAGAAAACTGAGAAGTTTGTCAGATGGAAGGATAAGGAGGACGAAGCCATTAAAAGTCAAATTACAGTCAACCATTCGAAAACCCTTCCTTATCCGGCAAACAAAAGAGAGAATATCTCGAACTCTGACAAACAAAGATGACGGAGTGAGAAGGATGCTTAGAGATACTATGGTGACTATGCCACTTGCTGAGGTATTAACGGAGATGCCTAAGTGCTCTAAGTATCTTAAGGATGCCTGTGGAAGTAAGAAGAAGCTAAAGGGAATGGCGGAAGAGGTGCTAAGAGAAGAATGTTCAACGGTTTCACAAAGCGTTGCAATCAAGCGAGGTGACCCCGGACGACCTTCAATCTCTTGCATGATTGAAGGCCACACGTTCCACAATGTTTTATGCGATTCAGGGGCCTCTGTCAATGTGATGCCATTGAACGTCTACAAGAGTCTCGGGCTGGACAAAAGGCTAAAGGAGCGTCCCGTCTCTCTTCAGTTGGTGGACCGATCTAGCCGTTTAGCCGCTGGTTGTGTTAACAACGTCCTTATCCATGTTAAACATCTAGTTTTTCCAGCCCGACGGGTCATCTTTGGATTACCAGTCGACAAGAGATGCCCACGATTACGGGCGGCCTTTCTTAAACACTTCTGCCTCCACCATTGACTTCCAAACTGGCCAAATCACTCTGAGAGTAGAGGACACCTCCGTCACCCTCGAGCAAGGAAAAAGTTCTGCGGAAGCTTCGAGCCAGGAGATTTCATTCATTGAAGCAATTTATGGAGACGAATCCGACCCTGAGGAAGAGCTCACGAAGATAGGAGCCCTGGATGTTATAACTCAACAACTTGCAAACACTGAGCCTATGAGTGAAAGGAAAATCTGGGACATTCCATGGATGAGCAGCAATGATTTGAAGGAGCTCAACCAGGCAGACTTTAACGTTGCAGAGGAGGAAGTGTTAATGGGTAGTTGGGACGAAATAGATTTCTGGAAAGAAACTACTCATTGGGAGTTGGATGATTGGGAGCAGCTTGCAGAAGAGCTTGAAGAAGAAGAACTTAAGAAGATGGTTAAGCATAAGAAGGAAAAAACGGAAGGTGACAGGAAGATTCCTTTAGATGATGTCATTCAATACCTTTCTGGGGTTACACCTCAGGAAAATGAGGTGTTTTTCAGTCAACCGGTCCAAGCTCACAAGGAGAAAGGTGGTCCCTTGAAATCTAGTATCGAGCAACCACCTGCTGACTTAGAATTGAAACCACTTCCGCAGCACCTAAAATACATCTTCCTTAAAGACGGTGATAAGTTGCCCTTGATCATCTCATCTAAACTCGAGCCGGAGCAAGAAGCAGAATTAATTAAAGTGCTTGAGAAACATATCCTCGCGTTCGGATGGCAGGTGGGCGATATCAGATGAATCAGCCCAGACGTGTGCATGCATAAGATTCGAACGGAGAAAGGAGCGAAAAAGGTCAGACAACCTCAAAGGAGGCTGAATCCGCACATGCAGGAGGTTGTCAAAAAGGAGATCATCAAATGGCTTGATATGGGTATTATCTACGCCATCGCCGATAGTGAGTGGGTCAGTCCTACTCAAGTTGTGCCTAAGAAGGGGGGAATTACCGTGGAAAAGAACGAAAAAGAGGAAGAAGTTGCCTTACGCCTTGTGACTGGCTATAGAGTTTGCATTGATTATCGCAGGTTAAATGAAGTCACCGCTAAGGATCATTTCCCCTGCCCTTCATTGACCAACTTCTAGAAAGACTGAGTGGTCATAAGTATTATTGTTTCCTCGATGGATATTCTGGTTATTTCCAGATAGCCATCGACCCTAATGACCAGGAAAAGACTACGTTTACGTGTCCATCAGGCACTTTTGCCTTTCGCAGAATGCCATTCGGCTTATGTAATGCACCAGCTACATTTCAACGGTGCATGTTAGCCATTTTTGATGGACTTGTGGAGAAATGTATGGAAGTCTTCATGGATGACTTCTCAGTCTATGGCGACAGTTTTGATGAAATTTTAAAGAATCTAGATATGGTACTCCAACGTTGTGTTGAGAAAAATCTGGTGCTTAACTGGAAGAAGTGCCATTTTCTAGTCGAGGAATGGATTGTTTTGGGACACAAAGTGTCCAGTGATGGTATTCAGGTGGATAAGGCTAAAGTAGAAGCCATTGAGAGAATGTCGTACCCGAAGACAGTGAAGGAGGTACAAGGATTTCTGGGACATGTGGGCTTCTATCGGCGTTTCATTAAAGACTTTTCAACGATAGCAAAACCGTTATCCAACCTGCTTAAAGAGGAAGTGGAGTTTTTGTTTGATGATGGGTGTAAGAAAGCTTTTAATAGCTTAAAGGATAAGCTAACCGATGCCCCCATTTTAATCGTGCCCCGATCGGACTAAACCTTTTGAACTAATGTGCGATGCCTCTAACTACGTGATGGCGCAGATTCTAGGCGGAAGAATTGACAAAAAGTTCAGGCCGATTTACTATGCTAGCCGCACTTTGAACCCGACTCAATGCAATTACGCCACTACCGAGAAGGAATTCTTGGCGATCGTTTTGCTATTGACAAATTCGAGAGTTATCTTTTAGGGTCCAAATTGGTGGTGTGGACTATCACGCTACCTTACGCTACCTTATGGGCAAAGCGGCGGCGCTAAACCAAGGTTACTCGGATGGATTACGATACTACAGGAATTTGACCTTGAAATTAAGGACAAGAAGGGTAGTGATAATGTTATAGCTGACCACTTATCTCGCCTAGTGAATGAGGGTGGCGAAATCCCTAAGGAGATAGGCATTGACTTTCCGACTGAGCAATTGATGAGGCTAGAGACTTTGAGGCCGTGGTATGCTGATTACGTTAACTACTTAGCAAGTGGGCATTTAGAAGATGTGACGTATCGTGAAGAAGAAATTTTTCAATGACTTAAAGTATCTCGTATGGGAGGATCCTTATCTGCTTTAAAGTCCTGCAGGGACGGGTTGCTTAGAAGGTGCGTTCCGGAGCATGAACAATTGGATATTCTGGAGCAATGTCATAGTGGTCCCGCTGGTGGACACTACGGAGCACCTAAGACAGTCAAAAAAATCCTTCAAGCTGGTTTTTACTGGCCTACCTTGTTTAAAGATGCTGAAGCCTTTTGCAAGGGCTGTGATAGATGCCAAAGGGTAGGGAGACTCAGTAGTAGGATGGAGATGCCTTTGAGGCCTATCTTGGAATGTGAAGTCTTTGACGTCTGGGGCATTGATTTTATGGGACCGTTCCCATCATCGTGCTCTAACAAATATATTCTGGTCTGTGTGGACTACGTTTCCAAGTGGGTAGAGGCCATAGCCACCCAAACTAATGATCACAAATTTGTGAAGAAATTCTTGCAAAAGAATATCTTTACTAGATTTGGCTGTCCTAGAGCCCTTATCAGTGATGAAGGTTCGCATTTCTGTAATGCACCACTGGATAAAATTCTTGAGAGATATGGTGTCAAGCATAAAATTGGTACACCATACCATCCCCAAACCAGTGGCCAAGTCGAGGTAAGCAACCGGAGCCTTAAGCGGATCTTGGAGAAAACGGTGAATTCAAATAGATCCAACTGGAGTCTGAAGTTGGACGACGCACTTTGGGCTTATCGCACTGCTTTTAAGACCCCTATGGGTATGTCACCCTTCCAAATGGTCTATGGCAAGGCTTGCCATCTACCAGTCGAGCTGGAGCACAGAGCTTACTGGGCTATTAAATTCTTAAACTTCGATAGCCAACTCTGTGGGGAGAAAAGATTACTGCAACTACATGAGCTCGATGAATTCAGACTCAGGGCCTACGAGAACGCCAAGCTGAGCAAGGAAAGAATGAAGGCGCTCCACGATGCTAAGATTAAAGATCGGGAATTCAAAGTGGTAGACATGGCTTTGCTGTATAACACCAGACTCCATCTTTTTGCTGGTAAGCTTAAATCTAGATGGTCTGGCCCCTTTGAGATTCTTGATGTTCATCCTGGTGGAGCCATTACGTTGAAAGGGTACGGCGATCAACCGTTCAAAGTCAATGGTCACAGGATTAAGAAGTACTTTGGGCAACCCAAGGAAAAGCCTGAAGTACTATACTTTCAAAGGAGAAATGAAACGGTTGAGTCGTTTATTTGTGAAGAGATTCCATCCGACTTCTTTGGAGTGGATGATGACATTATTACCCATATCCTTACAGAGCCTTCTGTCAATGGTCCTGAGCCTGTTAGCATACCTCAGCCGAATCTGAGAAACAAGAACAAGAAGAAAAGAGTCAGTGCTGTATGGAGAGAAAAATTTCATGATCTTATTGCGCACTTGACTTGTTGTTGTGGCGAAAACCATTTCCGTTCTAGTCATTCTGAGTCTGACAGAGTAATGGTTAGCCTTAAACCCAAGTGGCCTGATCCAGGTTGACTTGGTTTACTCTGTCAAGCTAATGACATAAAAGAAGCGCTCCTAGGAGGCAGCCTAGTCTTTTACGTTATCCTTTTTAGTTAAGTTTTTAGGGCATTAGGAATAAAACCTTGGTGATTTGTGTGTTGGTTATCCCTGTCCTATTTGTGGTTGTTTTATGTGTATACATGTTTACTCATATACCCCGTATACCCCGAGATTATCTGTTATGTCGAGTGTTGCGAATCGTTTGAGCGAGTTTGCAAGTTATTACTTTAAATGTTGTCTGCATTCTCGATCACGAGTGCGGCGGTTTATCCATGCTCCGGCTGACCACCACCCAATCTATGCCGACAACCACTTTGAAACCAGCTAAGTATTCTTTTCTTTTATTTGCACATTCTGAGGACATAATGTGATTTAAGTGTGGGGGGTGTCTAAATTGGGTATGTTTTCATGCTATACTTCTGAAAATGAGTAAATGTGACAATTTTAAAATTTTTCAAAGCAAACTTGGATAATTGTGAATCTTGAGCATGTAATTGAAACGAATGGCTTGCTAGTTGTAGTTTCCTGACAATGATTTTATGTGACTTCGTGAGATAATTATAGTATGTTTTTACTGATTTGAGATAGTATTCATTTCACATTCACGAAAGCCTTTGATATTGAAGCAATAATTTTGAACTTTATCCTTTCATTATTTTAGTGATTTGTCTTAGAGGGATTTGTTCTTAATAGTAACAGTGAAGTAACACCTAAGTTCAGAACGTGCACTGTGAATATCTTAGGTTTGAATGTGATAAGTGAAACGTAACTAATGTCTTGAAAAAAAAATTCAAAAAAAAAAATAAATAAATGGGTGTGTCGAAAGCTGGTTAATGATTGGAGTGCGGTAGGGCATTATCTCGAAATGTCCTATTCCACTATGATGACCAAAAGCTCACGACAGTCAGAAGAAGCTGCCTTATGATTTGAGTAAGGTAGGGTATATCTCGAATATCCTATTCTACTATGACGGGCAAGAGCTCATTCTGATGTGCGTCAAAGAAGAAAAAAGAAAGTGAAAAAAAGTTAAAGACTTTGTTATCGTTGAATTTATACCCAGTATAAACCGAATGATATGCTGTAGGGATTATCCTACTGAGTGTGCGGGAAGACTTTGTGTGGAACGACAGCTGTCTATACCTAGCATAGTCATTAAAATTATTCGAGAAGATACTTGTTTGAGAGGATTGTGGAGATTGAAAAGGGCTTGTCACACACACACCGAATCTATCTCTATGATGGTATCACTTGCTATAGTTGTTGTATCTTCTGTTACGTGAGTTAGGGATCTATGTGGATTGCATTAAAGTGAGCTAGTTTTGATTGTTTTGTTCGGGACGAACAAAAAGCTAAGTGTGGGGGAGTTGTTCTCGGTGAATTTTATGATTTATATCGCAATATTTCATAGCAATAATCCCCGTGTTTTAGTAATTTTTATAGAAAATTACGTATTAAATGAACAAATGGAAGAAATGGTCTTAAGGTTACAAAAAGTGTAAAACGTGCCAATTACGTGCTTAAAATGATGATTTTATGTTGGTTTGAGTCGTGTTACACTTTGGTATGCTTTCAATGACTTGCAGGTGTTGAATGCGGCTGGAAAAAGATGATTTAAAGTGTCTGAAGAGTGGGAGCTGAAGAATAAAGAGATAAAGATGAAAAGTCGAATTTGAAGGCATTCTGGACGAACGTCCGAAGTATTGAACTAGCGTTCAGCAAGCTGGACGAGCGTTTGATGTTCCGTCTAGTGGACGGGCGTCCGGAATAGTGGACTGGCGTCCTCAGGAAGAATTTTGATTCAGGATGTTCAGATTTTCGTGAATCGGCGTCTCATTGTGTCCAAATTAAAGAAGGACGTGCGTCCAATCCCAGCTCGGCCCGACTCAAATAAGTTTTACAAGCTGGACGGACGTCCATTACCTTGGACGGGCGTTCACGGCCGACTTAACCCTAGCCGCCTTAAAATTCTATAAATAGCAGCGTGTATTAAACCCTAGGAGACCATCTCATACGCATTATTCACTCATAAAAAACCCTAGCAGCCGCATATCCTATAGAGAAAACAAGAAGATGAACTCTTCCATCCCAACAATCATGATCACCAACATGATTGTTGGCTAAGCACAGCGGTGGGACAACGGATGAAACCGATCAACATCAACACCAACTAGAGATTTTTCTGCTGTATTTTTAGTGAGTTAAGTTACGGTTTTTCGTCAATTGAATATCGCTTTATATTGTCTACGTTTGTTTGAATCAAAAGATTGATAAAACTACTTTTATGCTTTGAATTTATATGAGAATATTGTTCAAGCTTTGGTTTATTTCAATTGATGCAATTAGTTGTAATTCGAGAGATCGTTTATGATTAATTGAGTCGAGTATTGGAGACAATCTCATGATCTTGTTTTGCATGCCGTTTAGTTTTGCTTGAGAAAGAAAACGAAACTCTAGAATTTGTTTAAAGGAATTTAATCGAATTCGTGATAGATCATTACTAAAAATCGTATCTTTACTTGCCATCTAGTTGGGGTTGGGTTGGTTGATTGGTGGATTCCCGTTGCCTTGCCGTTTCTTTTTAATTACTTGATAAATCGAATAGTTCGTATCAATTTGATTGCTACGTTTAGTTGTTTTAGGAACCCTAGATGTTAATTGTTATTTTTCTCGCAAATTTTCTTCTCCAATTATTGTTCATCGTTTTAGTTACTGTTCATTGTTTTTTATAGTTTAATTAGTTTACACCTTAGTTTTAGGTAATAATTAGTGACATATTTGATAGAATAACTGCCCTTAATCCGATAAACATTCGACTCCCTTAGGACGACCCGTTAACACCCTTTACTACGAACCTTATACTTGGGGTGTTTCGGTTTATAAATTTAAAACGAGTTTTGACCGAACAAACTTATGGATTTGTGCATAATATATGTTTTGTCCAAAATCCTTGTTGATATAAGTGCATTAACTATTACCTTTCATGTGAAACATTTACTGTGCAAATAGAATCCTATCGCTATTATAATATCCATACGGTCGTACATCGAGTGTCAATACATTAATGACCGCATCTTATAATTTAGATATCATGCTCTCTCAACGTAACGCATTACTCCTACTTTGCAAAGATTCACGAGAGCTAGACATTCCCTATAAGAATGCCTTTTTCGGATATTTACTCCTACTATTAGGATACGTGATTTCCGGACAAAAACACGAATCCTACGCATGATTCAATATCACACCCAATCACTACCACATTATCGCCCCATGAATAGGGGAAACCTCAATAGCATCAAAGTATGACAAAACACACCGTGATGTTATGAAGACTCCAGCCTCATGATAATTACACAACAGCCACATACAACGACACTTAATAAAGTAAGCGGGTCAGTCTAGCGTACAGATTCTATAATACACGTCCACAAACAGTTCAAGTGTCTCTACACTTTGATACTCAAGATCTATCCCTATCTTCATAAGAAAGAAGACATCTAATACATGCTAGTCTAAACGTACTATTAATGTCTCAACTAAGAGCACATTTAAGTATCAAACCATTTAACGTGAATCGTGATCTCATCAACCACAATCACTATTATGATTTCTCTATCACAGTTTGACACTAAGGACGTTATCATATATACAATATCATAATTGGTTTGTTCAAAGAACAAATATATAATAACATAAAGTCATTTATCATATGTATAAACATAAAGACATACTGGAAATGACCCGATCCGGTCGGATGCTCTCCAACCCGATTGGGTTTAGTGCACTATATCAACAAATTCCTTTGAGAAATGGAAATACCCTTAGGTGTTCTGGAAACTTCAAAGCAAAAAAAATTCTTCGCTTACCAAAATCTTTGATGGTAAACTTTTTGTGTAAATAGTCTTTAAATTTCTAGATCTGCTAAAGATCTGGACTGACTGTTATTATGTCATCCACATAAACTAGAAAAGCAATGAAGGACTTTAGTGACCCCTTTGTGTAATAAAATTGATCATTCTTAGATTCAACAAACCATTGTTTCTCTATTGACTCTGTCAGTTTTCGATTACATTGTTTGCTAGCTTGTATTAATCAATATAAGGATTTGGTTAATATGCAAACCTGATTTGGCTTGTCAGGCTAGACTATTGGAGGAAGTTGCATGTAAACTTCTATAGGAAGATCTCCATGAAAAAGGCTTTATTGACATACATTTAATGAAGATGCCAATTGTTAGTTGTTGCTGTTGTCCGCAGGGTTCTACTTTAGTGACCTTCACCACTGGTGAGAAGGTCTCCCTATAATCAACGCCATATGTTTAAGTGTGGCCTTTTGCTACTAATATGGGCTTACATATTTCCACAGATCCATCCAGGGTATACTTAATCTTGTATACCCACTTGCATCCAATAGGTATCTTGCAAGGTGGAAAATCAACAATTTCCCACGTGTGAGTGTTTTATAATGCTTCAATCTCTTTATGCATTGCTTCTTTCAATGTATCATGTTTGATTTCCGGATTGTATGTCTTTATTTCTGTGACAGCATCAATGGCATAGACATATTTAACATACTCAGCTTATAGACTATCAAGACTCATTAATTTAATTAGCAGATGTAGAGTATGCTGGACAGTGTTGACACCTTCCTGATAAAAGTTTGGTCCCTTTCTAGTTCTTGTTGACCTCCTCAGCTGAACAGGCTCATGTGCTTGGCTTATAAGGACAAATTCCCCACTGGAAGCCTTAGCTGCATCTGGACTTCTTCTTGATTGGTCAGCTGAGTCACTCAGCTGGTCATCAAAATTCTCCACAACATGCAATGGTAATGGCATATAAGGAGTGTATCCGCTTTTCCTAAGACCTGCTGAAAAATGGAAAGTAAGTCTCATGAAATTGAGTATTCCTTACAATGAAGATATCTTTTTGGTGCTATCCAAGAGTTTTTCACCATTGGAAGTGTTTGAATTACCAAGATGGACACATTTCTTGCATCTGGAATCAAACTTGGTTCTATACTGTTGAAGAGTGCAAGAAACAATAAGCATCGAAACAACATGAACACAAAATATTCAGGTATATAACCATAAAGAACTTCATGTGGAGTACTTTCTTTTAACAAAGGTGTTGGGGTATCATTAATTAACTTCATAGCATGTAAAAGACAAAATCCCCAATTTTCAATTGAAAGATTGCTCTAAAATCAAAATCCTTTAGCAACAATGTGATTATGTTCATTTTTTCTTTCAACAATGCCATTCTGCTCAGGTGTGTTAACACATGAGGCCTTTTGAATAATGCCATTTTGCTCATATAATGATGTTAGTTGAAACTCAGCACCATTATTAGACCAAATAACCTTGATCATCTACTTGAATCGTGTAGAACAAATTTAAAAATGGTTTTAACTAACATAAAAGCTTCAGATTTGTATATCATAAGTTAATAGAGATTGTATCAGATAGAACATTGTTGGTCCCTTGGAAAGGCTAACACAAGTTTAGAGGGGGGTGAATAAACTTGTCACCCAAAACTAGATTATAACAATTAAGGTTCAGCTTTAACTTGTGTGGAGTTAAGTTAACCTAGCTGAGTATAAGTCAGTGTTGACTTATGCTGAACTGAGTTAACCGGCAGCTGGATTAAGTTAAGCCTTTAAATAAAACTTAAGTTTATTAGTTTGTCTAAATATTATGCAATGTAGTGTTGACTCAGTTTCTTGTGTTTGCGGAGTGCATTTAAGTGCAAAGTGAGTTTATAATCAGTAAGTAATTACGTAAAGTAAATAAGTAAACATGACAAGAATTAAAGAGGTTCCAGGTGGTGTAATCATGTCAGTCCCCTCTTCCCCTAAGATGTAGGAGGCCAAATTCACTATGTTCTTGAGGTTTACAATTAAAAGACACAAAGCAACTTCTAAACACTTGATTGTCCTTCACTAATCCCTAGCTTCACAATCTTGTAGCTTCAGTCTTCAACATGTAGAATTGATGTTTGAACTAGCTTGCAACACTAGTCCTTGAAGGGTTGGATTTCCTTTTCACCAGCTCATCACAAACACAGTCTTCCTGACTGCACTCAACTGTCCTTCACACCTTCTTGGTGTTTCACAGTCTAAACCTTTGATAAAATCAAAGTTGAGACTTGAATCAATAACTATGATTCAATTTGTGATTCGAGCTTTTTCTTCTAGATATGTATAATATGCTCAGCTCTGTTTTTCTTCAAATGATTGATCTTGATCTTTCTTTTTACACTTACAAACATTTGAAGATTTCTTGATCTTGCAATATAAATTAGCAGGATTCTTTTGATTTACATTCCCCCTTTCTTAAATCTTTCTTGATAAATTTAACCTTAGAACTCCGCGCTCCTTATTGTGATAGAAGTAATCTATTTTTAGGGGTTTCTCCAACGGTTAAATGATTTGAAGGTTTGAACTTGAATTCTTGTATCCGTTTGGTGGTTCTATCAATTCTGATGTATGTCAGTGTCTTTTTTGACATTTCTGTGTAACCAATAAAATTGCCTGCTTTATAACGGTTAGATCCTTTTTCAGTTTTTATTGACCTCAGCATGAAAACTTGTCTTAGTCAGTTTTCAGCTTAAGAGCTTTAACTGAGTTTTTACTCTTCTTGAAAAATCTCAGTACTCTATTTTTCATCTGATTATTATTGACTTAATCAGAGTACACCATAACTCACAAGTCAGCTAAGATATCATTGTCCTTATGATACTTAGGTCTTCTTTTAAGATCCATAAAGTCAGTTCAGGGCATCATAGACTTATCTGGATTCTAACTTTACAGTCTCGACTTAAGTCTTCATAACTGAGTTTGAACCCTCAGTTCTTCAATCTTCAATAACTAAGTCTGAACCCTCAGCCTTCAGTTCTAGATAAGTCAACCGAGTCTATGTCCTTCAGCGAACTTACCTTCTTCAGTGGGTGTGTTCTTAGTCAGCTTTAAAAGCTGGTTAATCTTCAGTTATGAACTCAGTTCAACAAGTCAGATTCTCGTTTTCTCATTTCTGATCCTAGAGCTATCACAGTTCTTGTATGATTTAACTTATACAAATATCAGACTCTATTAAATCCTATACACTGATTTCTAGACATCTTTTTACTTTGCACTATAACAGCTAGTTATGACACTTCATCAACGGGGTTAAATACAACAATTAGAATACCTGATGAATCATCATCAAAATGTAAAATTATTTCCAACAATTTCCCCCTTTTTGATGATGTCAATACCCTCCTTAAAAGCAATGCAAAACGATAAGGACAAAATAAAGTAAAGAACACAAAGAACTGAGAAAGTGAGATTTTATTTATGACTGAGTTACAAAGTATTAGAATACAAATACATGAAAAGAAACTAAGTTCCAACTTCTTTTCCTATCCCTTGATCAGCTTCACTTATCTTGTTGTCTAAGATTTCAGCAGCTTCTCTCATAGCAATGTTAGTTTCTGTGTTCTTGATTCCATGGATGTTGGCCCATATGTTCCATGAATCTGTCATACTGTGCTTGCTGAAAAACTTTCTTTTGAACAGTACAGCAAATACGAAAACAACTCTCCTTAATCTTTCACTTGTGGCTATTTTCATTAAGTTCATAACAAACTCGGGTTCAGCCTTTTCAACTTCATGTAAGGCTTTATCTATAGTACCATTTTTCTCCCATTTACCTAGTTTGTTCCAATAGTGTAGAAGAACCTTTTGCATGTTCAAAAATGTCTCTAAAGCTTGTTCCTTTGATACTTCTTCTTAAGTGCGTAGCTGTTTGAACACATTATACAGTTGTGAGTCTAGAGTGAGTCTTTTCTTAGTTTTTTCTGAGAACTTTGCGATCAGTTCCATTTCTTCATCAGTGAACTCTCCTCTAGCTTTCTTTAGTTCAGTCAGTTTCTCATCAATACATCCATGAACTTGCGGCATATCAACTGTATTGACTTTTAACAAGTCCAAAATTTCCCCATTATTGACATCATCTTTGTTGATCAAGCTCTTGATGTAAGAGTTTAGGTGCTGCTGATTTGATGCCAATATCGTTTGTGCAACAACTGAGTCCTTCATTCCATTCTCTAGTAAGATCAGTCTATCAACCACATTGTTGAGAATGCCTTCCAATCTTCCTCGAGTCTCAATTTTTTCTTGAGTCAGATTCAATGGTCGTCTTTCTGATGGCAATTAGAGTATCATGACAGTCTTCCTTAACAATGTTTAGTCTCTTTTCCACGTCGACTCTCAGTTTTGCTTTCCTCCATTGACTTCAAAACTTTTCCAAACACACTCAGATCATCTTTCTGAATTCTCACAAGCTCATTGAAAAATAATTTAATGGTATCAGCTTGTGTAGGCACTACACTCTTGGTTTCAGTTTCCTTTTCTCCAATTTTACCATTGTCAGCTTTAGGTGCTGTGCCAGCTTCAGTCTGAGATCTGCTCACAATATTTTCAGTTGTCTTTAATTGTCTGAGGGGAGAGGAAGCAACCTGTTTCAGCTTTTCCTTGAAGTCCTCGGTCTTCTTTCTTCTTATAAAACAGCCTCATTTGAAGGTGATTTAACAACATCTTCTTCTTTATTCAGATCATCATTAGCTTGGTCAGCTTCAGCTTTTCCTATTTCCAGAACACTTTTATCAGTACGAAGACTGATATCCTTCCTTCTCATGATCTTCAGACTGACTATCTGAGTCAGTTTTAGTTTCTTCACTTTCATCTGAACTTCCTTCAGATGACCATTCTTCATTAACATCCATTGCTTCTTCCTTTTCTTGTAGTGAGGCAAGAATTCCTTTTGTAAATCAGGATCTCCCTGAGAATCATCATCATCATCATCATCTTTCTTTGTTTTTGAGTCTCCCTTTTTGGCATATCTATCTCAGTATCTGTTTCTAATGAGTGAGTATCCAGTACTCATAAATTCTTCAGGTCTAAACAGTTGGGATAGATGAGTGATATCAAATAGATCAAAATCCCATTGTTCAATTCTTTCCATTACCGCAAGTTGGCCTCTTTGATTTGGAATGGAACTGAACTTCCAATACTGATAATCATCAAGTCTACTGCAGTCAGCTTCAATCAGTTTTTCAATGTTAGTACTTGGATCAAGTTGGTTTGAGACATCTTCAGTTTCTCTTGGAATTTCCACATTTGATTCAGCTAGAGTCACAACTTGTCCTAACATTTCCTCAGCTGTAGATCTTTCAGCTTCAGTTTTGCTGGATTCCCCCTCAGCAAGAACTGGGATGATTGACGATTCAGTATCAACTTCTGAACTGAGGTAGCTTGTTCAGTTTCCAGTTTTTCTTCAGCGACAACTTCTTCTGGTAGGGATTCTGTTACAGTGATAGGTGCGACTTCAGTAGTTAGTTCAACTTCAGCTACAGGTTCAACAACTTGTACAAAATTCTTCTTTGATTCAATTTCCTGAGGCTCAATAGCAACAGGTTCTTTGACTGGTACATTTCCCAGTTCAGTAACTGGTTCTTCCTATTTTTCAATATCATCAACTTTCTCTTCATTAACAAGCTCATCCAGAGTGATGACTTGTGCTGGTCTTGATTCAACTTTAACAGCTTCTCTTTCTTGTGACTGTGAAGCTTCCAGTTCTTTGATAGATTCTTCATACTCGAGCCTGGATGCTGATTTTTTTGGTGTAGATCTTGATAAAGATATCAAATTGAGCATTGCAATTACACCAGGTCCAACCAGTTCCTCATCACTATCAGTTTCCTCATCATCAACTTCAGCTCTCAGGGTTTGTTCCCCCTGAATGTCAGCTTCTGGTAGTGACGGAACATCTTCTTGAAATTCCCTTGCTGATTCTCGAATAGGTATTTCTTCAGCAACAAGTTCTATTTCAGCAACAACTTGTTTGGTGGGGGTTTCCTAAGTTCTGGATTTCTTAGCTTGGCTTTTAGAAACTCATGTGGCTGATTTTGCTGGTGAAGCCTCTACTGCTTTCTCAGTAATTTGACCGGTTGTGACTTTTTTCCAATTCTTCCAATTTTCTTTTCCTTTCTTTCAGTCTCTCAAGACCATCCAAGGATTCCTCAGTTGTTACATTCTTGGAAGACCTTTTTCTATTCTTCTTAGGTTCAGTTTCAGAACCTCCAGCTTTCCTTTTATTGGATTTCTCTTCTTTGGCTGCAATTTTGCCATCAACAATTGCAGTTTCTTTTCTCTTTGCAATTCTAAAGTGATCTAAAATTCTTTGTACCAGAAGTGCAAGAGTCTTCTTATGATAAAATCTTCCTTTCTTTTCATCAGATTTCTTCTTGGGTACATCAATGGACTATGTTATTAATTGGTCTAGGATGTATCTTTGCCAGTTGAAGTTTTCTTCTAACCAAATCACATACAACAAGTCAATTTTGGTGTCAGAGAGATTGCTGAAATTGCCTGCGTTCCCAATTACGCAATTTGATAACATCTTGGTCAGATAACAAAATTCTTGTTTGAGAGGACTTATACTTCCAGATAACAGCATGTTTGAGTCTTCTTTAATTGCAACGACCTTCCATAGATTTTCTCTTTTTCTTTGGTCACCTTCAACACTGAAGTGAAACCATATTTCACTAATCCAAAGATATCTGCAATAAGGTCCTCTGTGACCTTGACTTCTTTTCCATTCACTTTGGTGGAGAAGGTAAAAATACTTTCATCTTCTATGGTTTTGCTTCCAAACTCGTAGAAATCACCAATGTCATCCAGACATACATTCTTTAGATTGATGTTGAACACTTGCTCCAATCCTTTGATTTTTCTGATTTTCTCTACGATTGCCTTGGCTAAGGTTTGAAACAAATTGATCAAGTGACGTGTGACATGATCATTCCGGGTTCAAATCGGGTAAAAGACATGATTTCTTGAAGGTTGAAGAGAATAGAAGTTGAAAGATAGATTTTGCAAGAACTAAGTGTAAAGAATTTCTGGGGAAAAAGGAAGGGTATTTGTAGGTGGTAGAAGAGGCAGTTAGAAAGTTTTGAGTGGGTCTTTAAGGTGTCTTGTCATAAATCCCATCTAGCATTGAGATTGTGAAAATAAAAGGTGAGTGAAGAAGATGAATGGTTATGATTGACATAGGTCATATCTTCTCTGTCATTCGTAGCTCATATCAGTAATACGGTAGATACGGTGTATCTCTAGCTATGAAGGTCTTGCTTTGATCTCATCCAAAACTTAAATCAGCTATCCTTTTGTCAGTTCCACAACTCAGTTTGACATAGTGACTCAGTCGTGAGAATTACTGGTACTCGGTTTTCTCAACTCTTAATTTTCTCCTGCAAAATTGATTGAGAAATTTTTAGTACCCATATATGTTTAGGTACTTCTTGATTAGTTTTTGTATTTCTATGACATTTGGATGTCTTATCAGTCTTAGCCTTATACCTTTCTTGATAGTTTGACTGAATAAGGTCTGTTTTCACAAAATTCTGCTTTTTCGACTCGAACATCTTTTTCTTGAGGATTTTGTGAAATTGAGTGATCATAGGTCCATTCCAGTCTTCATCAGTGGGAAAAAGTCTTCCTTTCCTTTGAATCTGGTGTTCCATGATTGATTATCATTCTCTGATGGATACGACTTGAATGTTCTTTTAACTGATCTCTGATCAGTCTTGCTTTTCACAGCCTTCTGAGTTTTTTGTAAAATCTGTTAGTTTGTGGATGGTCATGAACTGATTTTACAGCTTTTCAGTTTTAGGTCGAGGATGTGCTGAGTAATTGTCAGTTCTAACAATTTTGTCAATTTTTTGATTTCCTGACTTGTGTGAAGCTACAAACATAGGTGCAGTTGTACTAGGTCTGAACATAGAATTGCTGACTGTCAAACCCTAAACCAGTTTTGTCTCCAAATGGTTTACCTGGTTTGAACTGAACACTGGAAGATGGGTCAACTGATGATTCTGTGAAGTTTATTACCTCTGTCAGTTCATCAGTTGAGCAATTCTCCTTAGTTCCATTGTCAGCCTTGATAAGATTAATCTCAGCATTCAATCTTAGAACATTAGCTTTCAATAATTCTTCTTCTTTTCTGACATTCTCATAATTCTTTTGAATTTCCTCCAATTTTTTATGACTATGTCTAGGTTTTCATTGAAATCTTCATTTCTATGATTGTTCATGGCAGTGTGGCAATTTGATGTAGAAGCATTTACCTCATGCTGTTTGATAGATAAATTTTCAGTTCTCACTTATTCACTTACTGTTGTCTGTTTTCCTTTGCCTTTGATTGATCCGTCTTTTTCCTTTGCTGATTTTGCACCAATTAGTATTATTTTTTCATCAGTTTCAACATAACTATATCCTCCAGAGCTTATGGGTAAGGTTTTTGCGTTTTCTTTGCTACTTGTGACTGTTGGATCGTCACCGAATGTCTCAATTAGCTTTTCTTGTGTTTCAGAAACAAGGGCCTGAAATTTAGTTTTGTACTCATCAAATCTCAAAAATTAACAACTAAGCATGTTTCTAAGGTGATTGTGTGATTCCATGATGCAGGTTTTGAAAGTTTTTGAAAGAGATATCTGAAGAGTCTTTGAAATAGCAAACTCAGGTAACTGAAGCCCGGTTATTTCAAACTGATAGAACTCAGTTGGAGATATCTTCAAGGTAGAAGATTCGCTCTGATACAAATTGTTGGAATCGGAATAACTGATGGCCAGTTACTTCGAGCAAACAAACTGATACTAAGATTCAGTTATGGATCTCTTCGGAACAGAAGCACTGCTCCGATACCAATTGTTTGTCCCTTGAAAAGGCTAACACAAGTTTAGAGGGGGTTTAATAAACTTGTCACCCAAAACTAGATTATAACAATTAAGGTTCAGTTTTAACTTGTGTGGAGTTAAGTTAACCTAGCTGAGTATAAGTCAGTGCTGACTTATATCTAACCTGAATCTTTGAAAGCTAATCTAAGGCTTGTTTAGACTACACTTAGGAGATATTACTATTCTACACTTGGTGGTGGTTCAACATTAAAGGCTTTTTGTGTTGGAAAGAGTGTTGATGGACTAAGCTGAGCTGTGGTCTGCACCTTTTGTTAGACATATTTTAGTTTTAATGATGAGTGTCAGACTAGCTGTAATAGAGCAAAGACAAAAATATGTCTAGATTAAATGTATAGGTTTACAAGGATTTGATCTTTGTATAGGTTTGATCAAACAAGCACTGTAAAGAGGTTAGCTGACTTGATCAGCAGACCTATCTAGGTCAGTAGAGTCTAGGAACCTGCTGATGGTTGAAGGCTTAGGGTTCAAACTCAGTAATGAAGTCTAAGGGATCAAACTTAGTAATTAAAGTCAAGGATATGGGATCAGAATTTAGGGAAGTCTGTGATGACCTAAAATGATCACATATACCTTGTGTAGATGGTCTAAGTGCCATTAAAGTTAAGTGGTGATTGGAACTTGGTTAAGGATAAAATGGTGTACTCTAACTTAACAATAAAAATTTATATGATAAGTAGTCATCTGAAGTGTTTATAAAACATAGCAAACTAAAAGTCAGTTGACATATGTGTACATCAGTAGACTTACACAACAGGTGTCTGCTGAATGTATAATTCAAATTAATTCAAGTTTTTCTGAAATATTAAATGGAAAAGGATGATTTACAAGTCTGGGATTAATCATTCAATCAATGGCCAAGATGAAAAGAACGTTGTAAGCATTTCAAAGCCATATTAAATGGAATTATTCCATTGGTTGACAGACCGGATCGCCGTAAGGACACTTTAAGATGTCGATCGAGTCATGATAGAGGGATTTTCGTGAATATTCAAACAATCTCAGAATGATTATGATTCAAATTCAAATTCAAATCACAAGATCTACACCTATAAATAGAGGACTCCTGATTCAGATTGTAGAACCAAGAATTTACACGAAGCAATTAAGCTTTTGAGCAAGAAATTGATCAAAGTGCAATCTGACCCTGCTGATACATACAGAGCTTTAATCAACTGATCAAGTTTTCTTCAAGTGTTATCTGCCATCAAGTTACATCCAGTTCACACACTTGAAGATCTTAAGCTGCTGATCCTTTCACCTTGATCAGAAGCTTGCTGAAGCTGAATCACTTTCTTGATTCAACCCTTCTTTTTCAAGAAGTTTTCTGAAGGCAGAGAAGCACTTTTGGAGTGTCAAGAACTGTTGTTTTGTGGTGGAGCTGGGTGAAGAGGCAATCCTACCCTTCAAGGACCAGTGGAATACTTTGGAGCAGCAATCCTACTTGTTTATAGTGTTCTGTTTGTGAAGCCATAGCTATTGGTCAAGGACAAACAGTTTAGGGATTTTTGTAACAGCTACCTCAAGAATCTCTAGTGAATTTCCTCCAACATCACAGGAGAAGAGTGGACTGGCAGGATTACACCACTGGAACCACTATAAGACATGCCTACTTTACTATACTGCATTTACATTCTACAATTTACTTTATCTGCATGTTTATTACATCAATTGACTGAACTAGCTACTGTATCACACCACTTGCACTACTGAGTATCCAATACTTAGTATCATATTTAAACAACAAGTGACAAGGCTTAATTTAATATATTCCACTGCAACAAATTCAAGAGCTTTAATAGTCAGCAGACTACTGAGTGGTCAGCAGACTATTGATCCTGCTGAGTTTGTAAAACTCCAAAAAAAATTAATTGTTAAGTTTATTCACCCCCCCCCCTCTAAACTTAACCAAAGCCTTTTCAAGAGACTAAAAATTGGTATCGGAGCAGAGCTTCTGTTCTGAAGTAATCCTACTTGTTGTGCTTGTGAAAAATCTTTGAAAACTTTTTCAAGTTTCTGTTTTCAACTTTTTGCATCATGGATATCAATCAGTATGCTAGGACAATGTTGATGTGCTCTCTAGATTGTTTTGATGAGTATAAGCTTCGTATGCATGCTTTTCTAGCTGCCACTCATGATGAAATAATGGATGTGTTGATAGATGGACCATTGGAGATCACCAAAGTCATAACTGTGGATGTTCAAAATTAGACAATTCCAAAGCCAAAAAGTGAATGGGGTGCGGAAGATGGAAAAAGGGCAAACCTGAACAATATGGCTATTGATATCATCTACGGAACTTTGGATAGCAATATGTACATGAAGGTGAAAGATTGCAAAACTGCCAATGAATTATGGGAAAGATTGCAACTAATCTGTGAAGGCACTGCTGCAATCAAGAAACATAAAATCTGTGTGGCCAAGCAAAAGTTCCAAGAGTTCAAAATGAAGTCAAATAAAACCATTGAACAAATGGAGTCAAGATTCAATGCAATTCTGGATGAACTCACCCAACTGAATGTGATTTTTTCAAAAGAAGAGATCAATACCAGAATTCTCAAAGCTTTACCTCCAAAAGCAGTTTGGGAAATGAAGGCTACTGCTATGGAAGAGTCCAGGAGACTACATGAAGAAGATACCTTCAAACTATTCTCTGATCTTAAAGCATATGAATTCAGCAAGGACCTTGTTGCACATGCTGAAAAAGAAGTAACAAAGACAACATCACTGGCTACTGCACACAATGAAGAATCATTAAATGTGCAAGATGATGTTTTGTATGAAATGCAAGAGAAGATTGCCCTACTGACCAAAAGAATCAGAATGATGAAAACTGGAAAGGCATCACCAAGGAATTCTGGCAAGAAAACAACTGAGAAGAAAGATGAATCCAAAAAGGATCATGACTTTTTGTGCTTTCATTGCAGAAACCAGGACATTTCAAACCTGATTGTCCTGAGTTGGAACAAAAGAAGGATACTGAATATCTATGCAGTAACTGCAAGAAACCTGGACACTTTAGACCTGACTGTCCAGACCTGCTGAAGAACAAGGGTCAGCAGAGGAGATCTGGCAAGAAAGTATTGGTTGCTGATGATGAATCTGGCTATGAAATGGAATCAGAAAAGGGAAATGAATCAAATGACACTGCACTCATAGCTGATATGGATGATTATTCATTGATGGCTAATATGGATGAAACAGAGAAGGTATACAATTATGTATCTATGAATACTCCTGCTGAAAGTGATTGTGAGTCCACTAGTGGTTGAAGTCCTAAAATTTCTGACAATGAAGAGCCTTTAGATGCCCTCCTTAATCAACTGAGGATAATACAATCTGGTTTTGAGATTGTGAAGGCTGAAAGAGAAGTACTTCAAGCAGAAATTCAAAGATTAAATGCTGAATTAAAAAGTCTCAAGGGTAAGGAAAAGGATTATGAACAGACAACATAAGTCTATTGCACCTGCAGTAGTTGTCGAATCTACTGCACAATCCAATTCCACAACTGTATTCAAATCAACAAAGCCTTATGGTGATAAAACAGGCCTTGGATTTGAAACTCAACAATCTTCTAAGGATGAATCTAGTAAGGGTGCTGAACCTAGTACCAGAATTGGTCCTAAGTTTGTACCTTCACAAAATCCAACACCTCAAAAGGTTGCTAAGACAGTGAAATCTACTGAAAATGATTCAAAGAAGCAAAATCAGAAGTCCAAAAGGATAACAGCTCCTAACAAAAAGGGTGCATCCAATGGTAGGACTGTTGGACTCTCTAGACCTACTAATAGTAGACCTACTGCAAAGTCTGTAGGACCACAAAAAGGGAAAACCTGAAATATTCCAAGGATAATAATGCTAAACCTAAGAATGTTAATCATTCAAGGGATACTTATCTCAGGGGGGAAATGCAGATTGTTCCGTACTGATGATGATTGGAATATTCCTGCCCCTACTACTAGAAACAATAGATATAACCATAATGCTAGGCCTAGACCTCAGCAGTGGAATCAGCAGAGGACTCAGCAAAGGTCTTATCAAAGACCTCAGTAGAGACCACAATACAGGACTTTTCCTAACAAACAAGTATTCTTATGGTTATGCTAATGCTTTTAACAACAGAAATGACTTCAAACAACATTATGTGCCAAAAGGCCAGAAACATATGTGAATGCTACACAACCAAATGTCAGATTTTATGGAAATGTAGCATACATATATGAACAAAAGTGCAACACTTTCCAAAGAAGACCTTATGGAAATTTTCCAAAGGTTGTGCTTACCCCTGACCCCTATGGACCCAAACAGGTTTGGGTACCTAAAACACATTAAATTTGTTTTGTAGTGTGCCTGGTACTTTGACAGTGGATGTTCCAGACATATGACAAGAAGTAAGCAATGTTTGACAAATTATGTGGCAAAGGATGGACGAAAAGTCAATTTCGGAAACAAAAGTACACCATGATACACTAGAGGATATGGAACATTGGTGAAGAATGGTTTGACAATCAAGAATGTTGCATAAGTTGAAGGCTTGGACAACAACCTGCTGAGCACTGGACAATTCTTTGACATGGGTTACAAACTCACTTTTGACAAAGCCTACTGCATTGTCATAAGTGAAATGGAAGAGCAAGTTGTATTTGGTGAGAAGACAACTAAACATGTATGTAGTAGATTGGTCTATTGTTGTTCCAAAAACATGTCTTATTGTGCATACAAAGTCAGAACTCAATTGGTTATGACACAAGAAGTTGAATCATTTTAAGTTTGAAGATATCAATCAGTTGGTGAAGAAGAAGTTGGTGATTGGTTTACCTAAAATCACATATAAGAAGGATGGAATATGTGATGCCTGTCAACAAGGTAAACAAACAAAATCAAGTTTCAAGTCAAAGACTAAACAATCAACCAATAGAGTGTTGGAACTGATGCATATGGATCTATTTGGACCAGTAATACCAATAAGCATAACAGGGAAGAAATACATTCTGTTAGTTGTGAATGATTATTCAAGATACACTTGGGTAATTTTCATGAATAAGAAAAATGGAACACTTCAAAAGATGCCTGAACTTTTAAAGAGATTGCAAAATGAGAAAAATGTGACAGTAGTGAAAATTAGATCAGACAATGGTACTGAGTTCCTAAACAAAGTCATAAGAGAATACTGTGAACAAAATGGTGTGCTGCATCAATTAGCAGCTGCTGGAACACCGCAATAGAATGGGGTTGCTAAGAGATGAAACAAAGACTTTGAAGGAAGCAGGGAGGACTATTATATATAAAGCAAAATTACCTGAAAGATATTGGGCTGAAGCAATCAATACAGCATGTTACACACAGAATAGAACCTCAGTGAACAAAAAGCTTATGATGATACCTTATGAAAATTGGAATGGAAGAAAGCCAAATATATCATATTTCCACCCATTTGGGAGTAAATGCTTTATCTAAAATCATAAGGAGAAACTAAAGACTTTCCAACCAAAATCAGATGAAGGAATATTTTTAGGATATTATATAGTCAGCAAGGCATTTAGGGTGCTGAACAAAAGGACTCTAAGACATGAAGAATCAATACATGTTTTGTTTGATGAACCTAAGTTCACTGGAATAGAAGATGATGAAGTTTCAGAACCTCCTGTGAATCTAGAAGTCACTGATCCAGAATATGTTGATGTATTGAAGAAAATAAGTGACTTAAAGGTTTCTGACTCTGGAATTGAAGAAGTCCCTGCTGAAGAACCTACTGGTAACACTACTGATACAACAACATATGTAGTTCAAGGATCTGCTGATCCATTTACTGAACCTACAGCAAACCCTACTGAAGATCAGGTTCATGTAAATCAAACAAATCAAGATTTACAATGGTTGAAGGATCACCCTGCTGAACAAGTGACGTACAGCAAGCTGTAAGGACTAGAAGACAAGTAGAAGCCATGTTTACATGCTTTTTGTCTCAAATTGAACCTAGAGTTGTTGAAGAAGTAATTTGTGATCCAGATTGGATAATTTCTATGCAAAAAAACTTAATGAGTTTGAAAGAAATCAGGTATGGACACTAGTGGAGAGGCCTGATCATGCAAATGTAATTGGAACTAAATGGTTATACAGAAACAAACTGGTTGAATTTGGAACCATTGTCAGAAACAAGGCCAGCCTAGTGGCAAAAGGCTATTCTCAAGTAGAAGGAATAGATTTTGATAAGACATATGCCCTAGTTGCAAGATTGGAAGCTATAAGATTATTTTTGGCATATGCTTCATATAAGAACTTCAAAGTATACCAGATGAATGCCAAAAGTGCATTTTTGAACGGCATTCTGGAAGAAGAGGTTTATGTTCAACAGCCTCCTGGCTTTGAAGTTAAAGATCAAGAAGATAAAGTGTATAGATTCAACAAAGCACTTTATGGTTTGAAACAAGAACAAAGATCATGGTAAAGACTATCTTAATTCTTGGTGAGCAATGGTTTTACCAAAGGTATCATTGACAAGACTCTTTTCAAAATCAATGAAGGTGACAGCACCCCGCTTGTATAGATTTATGTAGATGACATAATTTTTGTTCTGAAAATGATTTGCTATGTGAAAAGTTTGCTAATCTCATGAAAAGTAAGTTCCAGATGAGTATGATGGGAGAAATGAACTACTTTTTGGGATTACAAGTCAAGAAAATGCAAGATGGAATATTCATTCATAAAAAAAATACACCAAGGAGCTGCTGAAGAAGTTTGGCAAGGAAAATAGCACCAAAGTATCAACTCTTATGGGTACAAGCATCAGACTGGATGAAGATAAAGAAGGTAAAGATGTTGATCAGACTTTATACAGAAGAATGATAGGAAGTATGTTGTACCTGACAGCCAACATACCTGATATATCCTTTGCAGTAGGTGTTTGTGCAAGATTTCAATCAAAACCTAAGGAAAGTCACTTAGCTACAGTAAAAATGATTCTCAAGTATCTTAAAGAGACTTTGGGAGTAGGGATATGGTTTTCAAAAGATGAAAGTTTCAAGGTTATATCCTACTCAGATTCTGATTATGCTAGGTGCAAGATTGATAGAAAAATCACCACAGGGACTTGTCAGTTGATGGGAAATAGACTTGTTTCCTGGTTTAGCAAGAAACAGAATTAAATATCAACTTCCACTGCTGAAGCTGAATACATTACTGCTGGAAGCTGATGTGCACAAGTTTTTTGGTTAAGACAGCAACTAAAGGAATTATGGGATTGAAGAAAGAGAAATTCCCATAATATATGACAATACAAGTGCAATTGCAATCACAGAAAATCCTGTTTTGCACTCAAGGACCAAACACATTGATGTAAGACATCATTTTATTATAGATCATGTTGAAAAAAAAGATGTGGTGGTTCTTTATATTTCTATTGAAGATCAACTTGCTGACATCTATACAAAACCTTTGGATAGTGAAAGATTTGCTAAGCTAAGAACTGAACTTGGCATTATCAAGGTTGACTGACCTACTGATAGGTCAGCAAAGTACTAGAATTCACCAAGGGGACTAGTCTTTGCCCTTCTGGGTGCGCTCACTTGGCAGATTAGTCATTGGTATCAACAATTCCTAAGTACTCTTATAGTTTGAACAATTGAGCAAAATGAAGTTGCCAAGGGGATTGGTCTTTGTCCTGTTGGGTGAGCTCACTTGATAGACCAGTCATTGGTATTAAACTTCATCTTGTATTATCAATTGGACTAAACTATGTTTGGTAAAGATCACTGTGTATTTTGCTTATCAGTAGGTTGTTGAACCTGCTGAGTCTACTGAAGGTGAATTGATGTAAACCGAAACTCGTAGGATCGTTGATTAAAGCACAGCAAACGATTCAGCTTTGAAAAGTATATTTTTATGGATTTTTGAATATATATAACGAAAATAACAAATGGATATGTAAATACTCCATCTCAGAATATTTACTACGGTGATCCCATCTCAGGAACACCAACCAATTACCCCGTCTCAGGATAATCGAAAGAAGTCCAATCTCTGAAAACTTCTTGAAAGAAACCCAATCGCTGAAAGTTTCTTATGATGAAAATTCAATCTCTGAATTTCAACCAAAATAGTTTTTTGATTCAATAATAACCTACCTATTCAAATAGAAGGAAATGCCTTATATAGGCTACAGACTCCAAGTCCAATTGCCATTTTAGCAATGTGGGACAAAATAACAATAAATAAAAATAATAATAAATATAAAAGACAATTAACCAATGTGGGATAATAAAAGACTAATTAAAAGACTCAATCTTCCTCTTGAATTGGGCTACATCAGTCCCTCCCGCTTCAAAAGGATTCGTCCTCGAATCAACCCGGATCGAATACAAATATCGTGCTTCCATACATCCACTCAACCACGGAGAAACTCGTAATCACAACATCGCAAAAACATGGAATGGTGCGAGTGGAGAAATCAAATGACAACAAAATCCAAAGGGCGGCAATGCTGTAAATATGGATCCACATATACATGGGGCGCTTGTAACGCCTTCAAATCAGCAACTAAAATTGCCGAGTGCACCTTTGAACCATCGGATTGCACCGGTTCGGTCCCCGGATAGACCACAATCGATTCAGCAAGTAAGTCCACGGGCATAGTGATCGGGTCAACACTAATATCCACCTTGACGTCGGCAATCTCGTCAGAATGGTCGGGTACCGGTAAAGGAGAATCAATAGTAGCAACTGGAACAACATCATTAGTAAGTGCATTAGGAACCTCAATGAACTCTTCCGTGGCTGAATCAACAATAAGAATGTCTTCCTCCTCGTGTACCACAGCCGTAGGGGGGTTGGGAAAGAATTTGGGCGGTTTGCCAGCCATAGCTTCTCCACGTGTTACACCATACGTGATAAAGAAAAGTTCATCGTCCGCCTTCCACTTTGCGTCTAATTTCCTCCAACGTTCTGCACGTTCTAATTTCCATTGTTCTACCTCTAATTTCCGTTGTTCTGCCTCTAATTTCCATTGCGCAATACGTTCTAGTTCGCGTCGTGGATCGAGGGTGTCATGTAATGCATTTAGGGCAGCCATAATTTCAGCATGTCTTTGATCGGATTCAACTCGATGTTGCTCGAAGTCTGTAGGGATGTTGTCGAAAGTTGCAAGTAGTTTATCCATTGCAGGAACTTGCAAATAATCTTCCAAGAACGCAGCAGATGATTCCTCGCAAGAACAGAATTTCAGGACTAAAAACGCAGCTTTTATGATGCTAGGGTTTTACACGATCTGCACAAGGGTTTCTTGGATTTCAAGAACAGCTAGGGTTGCGAAAATAGCAGCAAAATTCGATGTCGTAAGGAGCTTTTGAGTGCGGATGCAATTAGGGTTTTTGGTGCTCAACTACGGAGCAGATTTCTTCTAATAAACGCAGCAGCTTTAATCGCCAAACGGCAGCTTTAAACGCAGCAGCTTAACGAACGTCACTTGTCACGACCAAACGGTATGGAATTCGGTAAAACACAAAGAACAAAACTTGTAGAGAACGAAATTTTAGTTCAGACTGTTAAGTTTCAGAATTTTTGAACAGGTATAACCCACTCAAATTGAATTCATAAACAGATCACTCTCGGGTTACGGGTTTTGACAGAAACAGTCAACTAGGTGACGGCGACTATTGTGCAAAACCAGTCGGGACTCTGAAAAAACTCAAAGAATCAAAGTTGTAGAAAAATGAATTTTCTATGTGCTCACAAAATTTCATTCAATTCTGACCACCACAACTCCCTAAAAACAAAGTCGACTACAAGCTGTTCCAGAAAATTGAGCAGAATATTCCGATCCGAATTTGATCAAGATAAAATCCGAATGTGCAAAAGTGCCAAAGAGATAAAAGACAACCAATACAAATTTCTATCTACTGGTAAATTTTGAGAATTTTTCGATATGATTTGAATAGGGAACGAATGGAAACAAAGTCGGACAGTCATATTTCAAGAGCAGAAAATTAGGGTTTCGACCAAGAATAATATGTCACGCCTGATTTACCTCAATACGTAGGGTTCCTTGATGGATGAAGAAACGCAGCAGTTGTATCGTAATATGTAGCAGCAATTAGGGTTCAAACAGCTGCTGCAGTTAGGGTATCTCGGATAACAAGAACGCCAGGAACTTTAAGAAAACGCTGCAGATTTCTGTCAAGAACGCATCAGCTGTTGTTGCTTTAATCGCCTATGCTCTGATACCACTTGATGTAAACCAAAACTCGTAGGATCGTTGATTAAAGCACAGCAAATGATTCAGCTTTGAAAAGTATATATTTATGGCTTTTTGAATATATATAACGAAAATAACAAAAGGATATGTAAATACTCCATCTCAGAATATTTACTACGGTGATCTCATCTCAGGAACACCAACCAATTACCCCGTCTCAGGATAATCGAAAGAAGTCCAATCTCTGAAAACTTCTTGAAAGAAACCCAATCACTGAAAGTTTCTTATGATGAAAATTCAATCTCTGAATTTCAACCAAAATAGTTTTTTGATTCAATAATAAGCTACCTATTCAAATAGAAGGAAATGCCTTATATAGGCTACAGACTCCAAGTCCAATTGCCATTTTAGCAATGTGGGACAAAATAACAATAAATAAAAATAATAATAAATATAAAAGACAATTAACCAATGTGGGATAATAAAAGACTAATTAAAAGACTCAATCTTCCTCTTGAATTGGGCTACATCATGAATCCTAGTGGAAAAAGTCCGTTGAAATTGATGAGTTGATGATGAAGTCAAACTTTAATGAAAGTCAACAGTGGAGTAAATGGATATTAATCTTATCCTTTATTACAACTGTTACAAGTACATAACGGTTTGTTACATTAGTAGGATCAGTTAGTGGGACACGTGGCAGTACTACATTTAATTCAGACAGAAATCATGTGATTATGGTACAGTATGTGAATAGTATCGTTCCACCCACTACATCAGCCTATATATACAGATATATGCACAAAATATGCATACAAAACTCAGATCATTTTATCTGAAGAATACACAAATGTGAACATAGATTTGTAGAGCTTTTCTTCTTCATCTTTCTCAAATTGCAACAGTGGCGGACAAGGATGTTCATCTTGGTACAAGTCAAAGTGTCAAAGGATATGTTGTTGATGCTAAGAAGACAGAATTAGCAATCAATCTTAGAAGGAGGATCAGGAGATATGAAGGGTTTGAAGATGTGCTAAACATCAGATTGGAAAAGATCTCTTACAAAAATGTTTGTGACTTCTGGAAAAACATGGTGATTAGAGATAACAGAGAGGCATTTACAACGACTGTAAATGGCCAATAGATTGAAGTTACCTCAGACCTGTTGAGAGATGCTTTTGGATTTGCTACAGGAAATGAAGCCCCTACAAATCCAGAATTGATGGAGCTACCAAGGTTGGTTTTTGTTGATCCTATAAGATGATCAAATCTGTTGTAACAGCTTTGAACATCAATGCCAAAATATTTCCTTGGAATATAATCTGTTGAGCAAACTCATTGCTAAGAATATTTTGGGATTTATTGGAATCCTTGATACTCTATCAAGACCCAAAATAGACTTGATGATAATCATATCAAGGAGCAAGAAATTTGATCGGGCTGGTTTCTTTGTTCAATACATGAAGAAGGTTATGACAGATGAAAGAGAAACTATTGATAAGAGGCTTAAAAAGAAACAACATGTTGGATATATGGGTTTTAGTTTCTTTATCAAGACCAAACATTTGGGTTTAATGGTTCAGGCTCTGCTGTATCCTTTGGAGATTCCTGATGTTGCACCTTCAAACATCAATAAATCAAGGTACAAGCCAGAAATTCACTATAACATCCCAGGCTTAGATGATGATGATGATGATGATGGTGGTAATGATAATGGTGAGCCGGGACAAGGAACCAAAGCAAGAGATGATGTGCAGAAGAAAAAGTGAAAGGTTGCTGACACCAGAAAGATAACAGATTTGTTACAGCCAAAGAGGACAAGGCAATCAGTGGACACTGCTGAGTCTACTGAGGTTCAAATTGATGTTGAATCCACTGAACCTACTGAACCTGTTGAACTTGTTAAGAAAAAGACTGTTGTAGATATTCTGAAGGATCAAATTAGAGTAGAATCAATGAAAATGATGTTGAATAGGTTTCCTAAACCCAACCGGGTTGGACCGGATCTGACCGGGTCAAGTCGTTTACAATCTATTTTAGTTCATGTAATAACTTTATTATGATTAATAAAAGCACTTATGTTATTATGTATTGTTTATCTTCATATGGTTTGTTATATATATATATATATATATATATATATATATATATATAATAACGTCCCTAGTGTCAAACTGTGATAGAGAAACCATGATGGGGATTATGGTTGATGAGATCTCTAATCACATTAATAAGTTTGATACTTAAATGTCTCTAGTCTTAAGTACTGTCAAATGGGACATTGATAGTATAATTAGACTAGCATGTTTTGGATGTCTTTTATCTTATAGAAGGTAGGGATAGATCTCGTCTATCGAAGTGTCGAGACACTTGGACTGTACGTGGACGTGTATTAGAGAATGTGTACATTAGACTGACCCACTTACATTAAGTGTCACACTATGTGGCGGTTGTGTAATTATCCATTAGACCGGAGTCTTCATGGCATCACGGTGTGGATTATCATGCTTTGACACTATTGAGGTTTCTCCTATCCACGGGGCGATCATGCGGTAGTTATTGGGTGTGATATTGAAGCATACGGAGTATATATGATTGGTCGTCCGGGAATCGCATATCCTATGATTGGGATCGAATATCCGAAATGACCTTCTTATAAAGAATGTCTAGGTCTCAAGAATATTCGCAAAGTGGGAGTAAAAGTGTTATTCCGAGAGAGCATGATATCCAGATTGTAAGATACGATCGTTAATGTATTGACACTCGAGATACGATCGTTTGGATATTACTACAGTGATAGGATTGTAAGTTACACGGTAACTGCTTCACATGAAAGGTAGTAGTCATTGCTTTTGACTCTTCCGATGATGGGGGTGACGGTGTGTTGCTTGACGCTATCCCGTGATCGTTAGGCATGAACGGCATTTTTGTAAATTTCACTTTGTGTCTACGGTCAACATATTCGGAAGCCTATCGGGTCACACACATATGAACATCGAGTCGGATTAAAATGCGGTTATAGTTGATAACCAAATAATGAAAGTTTATCTCAAATGCTATAAAGGTTATAGTGGTAAATTAATAAAGTAGTATTTATTTATTATGAATAAATAAAATACAAGATATTAATTATACACAAATTATATTAATTAAAGAATATTCCGGATGCCAATTAATTGACATATGGGGCGCCACATCCTAGGGTATAAGATACACTTAGATTGTGCACTTTAATTAATAAGATTACCATAATATTAAAAAAAAGGTTCGATTGGGGGCTCGGCCGACTGGCGGCGGCCCCTCTCCTCTGTGGTGGCGGCTCTAGGGTTGCCGTCGTCGGCTGTCCTCTTCCAAACGGGGAGATCGACCTTTTTCGTTTTGTGATTTTATTGTGCATAGATATCTCTTCTATTTTGTTGTGTCATATGTCCAACCAAAGGCTCAAATAGTTTAGGCCATTGGGAAACCATAATGGCATATTAACCAAAATATTGGTCTTTCCAATTTTGATTTGGAATAGGCCTAGGCCCTTTTCAAATATTTGATTTGTAAAAGGTCTAGGTCTAGGCCACTTTCAAAATTTTTGAAAAGTGGCCAGGCCTAAACCAAATTGGTTTAGGAAGACGCCTTTTGGTTTAGGAAACCAAAGGCATCCCTTTTGGTTAAGACCCAAAAGGAAAGGAAACAAAAGGAGACCTTATAATTTTAATTTTAATTTGAATAGTTCAAATTTAATAAAATTGAAATTAGAATCGATTTAAAATTAAATGTTAATTTTATTTTTGATTAAGTCATATAATTAATTAAAAGTTATTTAATTATTTGATGTGATAAAATAAGATGCATAAGCAGTTAAAAATTAGAATTTGATCTTTTTCATAAGATAAAATTTTATGGATTAGATGTGTAGATATAATGTGATTATATGGACCCCGATTGATCATAGACTTGACCAATAGGATAGATGGGAATGCTTTCTTTATGTTGGTCTTTTGAAAGTTGTCCTAGGCCGTTATGAAGAACGTGACCTAGTTTATTTTTTGTATTTATCCCATTCCTGTTAGCTCCCCCCGTGTGCGGCGGATTAGATAGATTATTATGTAACAAGAATGGAGCAAGAAGAAGAAAACCAAAGAGAGATAAACAACCCATTGGCGTACAACAATAAAGATCTTATTGGCGGTTGCAGCTACCCTTAGATTGTGACCTGCGGTTTCGTCAGTTTGTATTCGAAACCGCACCTAGGAAAATTCCATGATCATATCGGTTACTTTGTGCGCGGAATGTTGTTTATGTTTTACTTTATATGATAGTAATATGCACATAGTAGATGAGACCATAAATAAATAAAATAAATTAAGTGAATTAATTTAAAATTATTCCCACGAAAAAAAATCGAGCCAAAATTGTCTCCCAATATTATAATGACGGTGAAGAGCCCTTGTTCGGATCCAACAGATCGGCCCTCGTTGGGAGTTGACCTACCTCAGGTATATCGTTATTATCGAGATATGATCGTTACGAGATCTCATGAATATTTGTGTTACGACTCGACTAAAATCTTATGGTGATTGGACCTCGTCAGGACCGTTTGATTTTAGAGACAATGGGTTGACTATCACATGGAGATGTGAAACGTCAAAGAATTGACTAGTCAACCACTGGGAGCCGCATACGATGCGACTGGTAGGAGTACCTACCTTTCGAAATTATCTCGGTAGATCGGCCCTCATCGGGAATTGAGATAACTAGATAGGATCCCAGCCACTAAAGAATTGATTAAATTCTTGAAAGCCAATTGGGAATAGTTGGCTAGTGGGAGTAAAACCTTATAAAATTTTAAGTGCAAATTTAGGGTTTTTAAATACATGAGCTTTTACTTATTCTATCTTTATTTATTGTTGAAGAAAATGTCAAACAAATTGAACCTTCATTTTATCATCAACAATAAGCTTGACGAAACCAATTTTCTCGATTGGGAAAAATACCTCAAAATCATTTTGAGGCACGATAAGATTGGCTATGTCTTGGACGAGGCCCTACCGGAAGAGCCTGCTGAGGGTTCGGCTGCAGATGTTGTCGAGAAGTATAACAAGCATTGTTCTGACAGTATTGATGCTACATGTATCATGCTTGCTTCGATGACACATGAACTGTAGAAACAACATGAGTCTGTGGATGCCTACTCAATCATGGTCCACCTAAAGGAACTCTATGCTTCTCAGCCTCGCACTGAGAGGTACGAGGTCTCGAAGGCCCTGTTTGGTTGTAAGATGGCATCCGGGACTGTTGTGGGGTCACACATGCTTAAAATGATCAGGTACATAGAGAGGCTTGGGAAGCTAGGCCAAAAGTTGGAGCGATAATTGAGTATTGACTTGATTCTGCAATCTCTACCTGATTCATACTCACAGTTTGAGATGAATTATCACATGAACAAGATATACTGCTCCCTTGCGGATTTATTGAACATGTTGAAAACTGCTAAGGGCACCATGGGGAAGGGAAAGCAAGGGTTGCTGGTCACATCCAACAAGGGCAAGCCGAAAGCCCAAAAGAAAGTCCAAGAAGGCGAAGGCTACACATATGCCAACGCCTAAGATAGCCAAAGACAAATCCAAGGATGCTTGCTTCCGAGTACCAAGAAGAAGCATTCTGATGCTTCGACTTCTGGTATGTTTATGATTGAGATCAATATTGCTTCTTTTAAATCTAACCACATGGTATTAGCTACTAGTTGTGGTTCTCATATATGTACGAATATGCAGGCACTAAGAAGAACTAGAGAACTGAGAAAAGGATAGGTGGACCTACGCATTGGAAATGGAGCAAGTGTTGCTGCGCTGGCCGTAGGAGTTTATTATCTTTCATTGCCCAGTGGGCTAGTACTAGAACTTAATAACTGTTATTTTGTTCCTGCCTTTATGAATAGCATTATTTCTATTTCTGCATTGGATGTTGATGGATTCTCTTTTATGTTTGAGAATAAATGTTGTTCTTTTTCACGTGATGGAATCTTTTATGGTACTGGCATACTTAGCAATGGTCTATACATATTCGATATGAATGTTGACGTACTTATTATAAACAACAAGAAAGCCAAAATAAATGACTTTAATGAATCCTCCTTATGGCATTGTAGACTTGGCCATATAAATAAGAATCGCATTTCCAAACTCCATAAAGATGGATTGTTGGATCAATTCGATTACGAATCGTTTGATACATGTGAAGCTTGTTTGCTTGCCAAGATGACAAAGTCACCTTTTAGTGGCAAAGGGATAAGATCCAATGAATTGATTGAACTCATACATACTGATGTGTGTGGCCCAATGTCAATTTAAGCCAAAGGATGATACTCTTATTTTATCACTTTCACTGATGACCATTCATGCTATGGTTATATATACTTAATGAAGTATAAGTCTGAGGCCTTTGAAAAGTTCAAAGAATTCAGAAGTGAAGTGGAGAAACAACTAGGCAAAGAAATCAAAACACTTCGATCCGATCGAGGTGGAGAATACCTAGATGAAGAGTTTCAAAGTTATTTAAAGGAGAATGAGATTCTACCTGAATGGACCCCTCCAGGGACGCCTCAGATAAATGGCGTATCTGAGAGGAGGAATCGTACCTTGTTAGACATGGTACGATCCATGATGAGCTACGCAGTTCTCCCAAAATCATTTTGAGGTATGCTCTAGAAACCGCATCATATACACTGAACCGAGTACCATCAAAGACGGTTGAATCCACACCATACGAGGTATGGCATAAGAGGAAACCGAGTCTAGCATATCTTAAACCTTGGGGTTGTCTGACTTACATGAAGTGGATGATGCCTGACAAATTAGACGCTAGATCCGACAAATGTCTATTTGTGGGTTATTCTAGAGAAACTAGAGGATACCAATTTTACCACCCTGGGGAACAAAAGGTGTTTGTTTCCAGGACTCGCCACTTTCTGGAGAAAGAGTTTATTCTGGATAGGGTCAGTGGGAGTAAGATTGATCTTAAAGAAATTCGAGAACCACTTACGGATAACAGTCAGTTGATGGTGTTGGTCCCTTGAAAAGGCTTTGGTTAAGTTTAGAGGGGGGTGAATAAACTTAACACTTAAAAATTTTGGAGTTAACAAACTTAGCAAGTTCAGTAGCGTGTTGACTGCTCAGTAGTTTGCTGACAGCTTAGTAGTCTGCTGACTATTGATTTTACTGAATTTGTTGCAGCGGTATATATTCAAGTTAAGCCTTATTACTTGTTGTTAAAATATGATACCAAGTATTAGATACTCAGTAGTGTAAGAGTGTGATTCAGTTGCTAGTTTCAGTACGTTGATGTGCTAAATATACTAAATGCAGAATGTAAATGCAGAAAGTAAGTAGGAAGATTTTATAGTAGTTCCAGGTGGTGTAATCTTGTCAGTCCACTCTTATCCTATGATGTTGGAGGTAATTCACTGGAGATCTTTGAGGTTGCAGTTACAAAAATCCCTAAGTTGTTTGTCCTTCACCAATAACTATGGCTTCACAAACTGAACACATGGAACAGGTAGGATTGCTGCTCTAAAGTCTTCCATTGGTCCTTGAAGGGTAGGATTGCCTCTTCACCAGCTCCACCACATACAACAGTTCTTGACACCTAAGTGCTTCTCTGTCTCCAGCAGGTTTCTTGTAAAACAAAGTTTGAATCAAGTAAGTGATTCAACTTTCAGCAACTTGATCAGGATGAAATGATCAGCAGCTTGAAGTCTTCAAGTGTGTAAACTTGATGTAGCTTGATATCAGATTACACTTGAAGAATTTACTGGATCAGTAGCTTTAAGTTCAGTAGAGTCACCAGGGTGATTTTCTTGATAATAAACTTGATAGCTTTAGGCAAATTATCTTGTGTTCATCACTTGTATCTGAATCAGGAGTACTCTATTTATAGGTGAGAATCCTGTGACTTATGTTTGAAATTCAAACATAGCCATTTCAGTTTTGTCTCTTTCATGACTTGCATTCGTCACTCAGACATAGTAATCGACAATCGCTCGCTTACTTTTCGACGCTTTCAATCGCCCACCTTGTGACTTGTATTCATTGGATAAAGCTCTGAATCTTTCCAACGTCCCTTTAATCTTAGCCATTGATATGTTGACAAAATCAAGAGTTGTTATCTGTCCTTTTCCTTGTAATCTTCCAATGTAACCTTTGATTAAATCGAGATTTACATTCAGCAGATTCCTGTGTGCATAAGTCTACTGAAATACATATCAGTCAGCGGATCCAAGGTTGCCGTGTTTACAAAACACTGCAGCTGACTTCTCTTCATCTAACTTTTTATCATGAAGTTAGATTACACCAATTTGAAGATAACTAAGTTCCAATCACCACTTAACTTATGGAACTTAGACCTTGTACACAAGGTATATGTAATCAGTTTAGGTTATCACAGAATTCCCTAAATTCTGATTCTATATCCTTGACTTGAAACACTAAGTTTGATCCCTTAGCCTTCAATTAATGAGTTTGAGCCCTCAGCCTTCTGTCTTCAGCAGGTTCATAAACTAGTCTATTGACTCAGGTACCTTACTGACCTAGACAGGTCTGCTGATGAGAGTCAGCTGACCATTTACAGTGCTTGTTTGATCAAACCTATACAAAGATCAAACTCTAATAAGCCTATACATTTGATCTAGATAACTTTTTGCCTTTGCTCTATAACAGCTAGTCTGGCACTCATCACTAAAACTTAAAATATGTCCAACAGATGGAAGTAGAGGAGACGCCACACACAGATATGATGCCAACCTCTACAGTACACTAGCACCTTGAAGATCCACTAGGGAATGCCGTGAATCTGAAAGGTACACTGGTGTGTATCTCATGGAAGATGAGGACCCTAGAACTTATGAAGAAGTGCTATTAATGCATGACAAAGAGAAATGGCTAGAAGCCATGAATTCTGAAATGGAATCCATGAATGACAACCAAGTTTGGAACTTAGTTGATCCACATGAAGGAATAGTTCCTATAAGGTTCAAATGGGTCTTTAAGATAAAGACCGACATGGACAGCAACATGACTACCTACAAGGCTAGGTTAGTGGCAAAAGGTTACAAGCAAAGACAAGGAGTTAACTATGACGAAACCTTTTCGCTTGTTGCCATGTTAAAATGCATTAATTTTGCTCGCAATTGCAGCATACCATGATTATGAAATCTGGCAGATGGATGTGAAAACAGTTTTCCTTAACGGGAACCTATCTGAGGAGGTGTATATGACACAACCTGAGGGTTTCACAACCAATGACGCCTGGATGGTGTGTAAACTGCAAAGATCCCTTTATGGATTAAAGCAAGCTTCTCGGAGTTGGATCTTCACTTTGATGAGATAATCAAACAGTTTGATTTCATCAAAAACGAAAATGAGCCCTGTGTTTACAAGAAGGTTAGTGGGAGTGCCATTGTATTCTTAGTGTTTTATGTATACGACATATTGCTCATAGGGAATGATGTGCCTATGTTACAGTCAGTCAAAGCTTGGTTATCCAAGAACATCTCAATGAAGGACTTAGGTGGAGCAGCCTATATTCTAGGAATCAAGACCTATAGAGATAGATCTAAAAGGTTGCTTGGTCTGTCGCAATCCACCTATATAGACAAGATGCTGAAGAGATTCATCATGGATCTGTCCAAGAAAGGATTGCTGCCCATGTCGCATGGGGTCTACCTGTCGAAGGGAATGAGTCCTAAGAGAGAGGAGGAAAGGGCACAAATGAGTAGGATCCCTTACGCTTCAGCTATCAGGTATATCATGTATGTCATGTTATGCACTAGACCAGATGTCTCGTACCCTCTTAGTACGACTAGTAAGTACCAGTTCAACCCAGGTGATGGTCACTGGGTTGCAGTCAAGAATATTCTCAAGTACATGAGATGTACTAGGGATATGTTCTTGGTTTTCGAGAATGATGATTTAGTATTACGAGGTTACACAGATGCCAGTTTTCAAACTGACAAGGATATTGTATAGGTACTTGAGTAAGATCCCTTATGCTGCGGCAATCGGGTCTATCATGTATGCCATGTTATGCACTAGACCGGATGTCTCGTACCCTCTTAGTACGACTAGTAGGTACCAGTACAACCCTGGTGATGGTCACTGGGTTGCATTCAAAAATATCCTCAAGTACATGAGACGTACTAGGGATATGTTCATGGTTTTCAGGAATGATGATTTAGTATTATGAATGAACCAACTTTACAGTACATTTCTGTACAGTTCAGCCCACGATTATCACATTTCTGGCATGTTTCGGGGGAGTTTAGACCCTATTTTGAGTATTAAATGAGGTTTTATTGCACGGCGAGTGACCATCGGTTTTCCGTAAACTCGACCTTATTTTAGCATTTTATACTCGTTTTTCCCGAGCACCCGTAGTTTGCGGGGTTATGCGTTTGCTTGTTGTTTTCATATGGATGCAGGACTAGGGTGTCTCGAGAGCCCGAAAGGCGAGAAGTATGAAGTTTAGACGTGCCCGAGGCGAAACACGGAGGTTGAAGGTGAAAAAGTGAAGATTTTGGGTCACATGGGTCCGGACGCCCGCCTGGACACCTTGACGTAGCGCGTTCGATGGCTGTCCGACGGATAAAACCTCTCATCCGGACAGCTAACTCTCTGGAAAATGGATTCTTGGCTGCAAAAGTTTGTCCGGACGGACAAGGTGTTGTGTCCGGACGGCTAACTCTGGAAATTGGGAAAACTTTGATGAAGAATTCGTCCGGACGGACAGATCCAGCATCCGGACGGACAAGAGCATTTCATCCGACGGACATCTATGCATCCGTCCGACACTGAAAAATCAAGAACAGTCCGCCGGACATGGCGGATATCCGTGACGATGACGAAGACTTTCTATATAAAGTCGCCTCATTTCTCACGGCCGCAAGCGTAAAAATAAGGGGAGATAATATTAGATAGGTTAGGCGATTTGGGGCGATTTTATTCGCTTCTTAGAGTTAGAATTAGTGTTATATATCATTAGAATCCTCTTCGATCTTCTCTTTGAACCTCTAACTTTTAGCTTCGATCAGTAACATTTCAAGTGACAAGATTTGTTCTTTTGGAGCTCAAATTTGGTAGTTCTTCAAGTAATCGAAATGGGTATGTTTTCTTGTTGTTTTACCATTGTTGTGATGTTTTTCTTCCGTTTGTATTGTTTAGATTCGATTATGAGTAGCTAGATTTGTTGTATGGTCGAACCACGTGAATGCGGGTGAAACACCATTAGAGATGAACCGGGAGGTAGTGTAGCGCGTAATTTAACGTTCTAATCGATAATCCACATCACGAAACTTGTTTTGATTGTTTTAATAGCTTTGAATGAGATTGACAACCTTGTTCATTGTTGCACACACGTAGCTTATAAATGTATGTTGCGGCGACGTGTGGGAACGGGGTTTCGGGACCGTAGAAGTTTTGGGCTTGAAAGGTAGTCTGACACCTACCCGTGTACTAGATTGACGCCCTAGTCATCAAGTCCAGTTCCAATACGGGGTTTGTCCTATGAGTTATCGTTAGACGGCAAGGTAGAGTAAGGCACACTCCCAGGGTAATCTGTTTAAGGGTAAAGTAATCCGTTGGATCGTAGTTCGGCCATACTTCTTTTAATTGTTTAGAATTTCGAGTAGTGTAATCTTTCTTTTACGCAATAGTATAACTTCACACCTATCTCGCTTGACTCGAATCGAGTGCTAAGTCAACTGTGGTACTCAAAACCAATCTCTGTGGGTTCGACCTCGGACTCCTCAAGCACTATCCTACAATCGACCCGGTCCACTGCCGGTTAGAAAGTAGATTTTGCTAAGGTTTCGAGTTTTTACTTGATCGACCGGACCTAGAAAATCCGCTTATCATATTACGAGGTTACATTGATGCCAATTTCCAAACTGAAAAGGATGACTTTAAGTCACAGTCTGGATTTTTATTCACGCTTAACGGCGAAGCAGTAAGCTGGAAGAGTTCCAAGCAAGAGACTACTGTAGATTCTACTACGGAAGCCGAATACATAGCAGCCTCGAAGGCGGCAAAGGAAGCAGTTTGGATAAAGAAGTTCATTACTGAACTTGGTGTGGTTCCCTCAATTGAAGGTCCAGTGCCGATGTACTGCGATAACAATGGGGCGATATCTCAGTCAAAGGAACCTAGGTCTCATCAGAAGTCCAAACATGTGCTACGGCGCTATCACTTGATTAGAGAGATAGTAGATAAAGGAGATGTAAAGATAGAGAAAGTCCACACGGATGATAACTGATGACACTCTAAATGGTACCAATATTTATACCGATATGCACCACAAATTCTACTAAAGAGAGGAAAGATAGGCTCATTATTGCTTAGAATATGTGTTAAATGCTATGTGAGTGTTTCCAGGATCGTAATTATGCATCTATGTTATTTTCCCCGAGGTTTTAGTATTGTTTCGTCTAGTTTTGTGTATTTTATAGGATGTACCAAATCTGGAGCATTGGAGAAAGGATCTGGACCAAAAGGAATGCATTGGGCCCGGTAACCCGAGGGTTAGGCACGGTAAACCGGTGACTTATTCAACACGAAATTCATTCTGCCGTATTATCAAAGTCGGTTAGGGTCTTAGAGAGTCTAAAGCCGGCTATTGTATCTATATAAAGCCGCATATAATGAAAGATTTCATACAATCCATATGATTCATACATCTTGAATAACTTTTGATTAGTATTACAAATACATTATATATTATTATGCAATAAAGTTTTCTTGAGCTTTAGAGAGTTTTTTTTTGTTTCCTCCCTTCTTCCATCATCTCTAGCTTGAGTAGATCGAGCTAGATCTCCATTGTTGAAGGTATCAAGCTTTGAACGTTCCTTTATTGTCTTCAATATGGTAGATTAGTTCGTATTTATGTGTTTTACTTAATCTGCATGTTTAACAATCCCATAATTTACTTATTTTAATCGTACTGAGCAATGTAGATCCAGAAATTAGGAAAAGCCGCCCCCGGTAATCCGGCGGTCTATACCGGTTTACCGAGGCATATTTTAGAAAACCTAAACTGGGATTCACTACAGCTACGTTGATCGGCAATAATAATTAAAACGAGTAATAGTTCTGGCCAATCTAGTATTCGTAATTCGTAATTTAACGTGAAGGACCGCAAGTGAAGTGTTAATTAGGACATAGTCTTGATGGACCCTAGGAACGTGCTGGTCAGTGTCGAAAGCTGTCTAGGCGGGTTAGCGGTATGAGGTAACTCTCAATATCGGCAGTTCTAGTTCTTTATCGTATGGGCTATTACGGACCAATTAAGGAGGGTAGCTTGTGTATTGATTGTCTACTGCCATTTTCGGAGTAGATAGGAGTAGGAATTGCACCTGTACCTGATAAATATGATAAAACGCTCATGATTAATCTACGGAATTTATGTGGGGAAGTAAACATAAAGATTAGCTAATCCAAGTTAATAGATCGGTGAGGAGAGGGAGAGGTATACCATGTTTGTTTTCTTTTTATGTTATTGTTGGTCAATGACCGCCTATATGTTGCTTCTTAATTAGGTAAGAATCATTTATATGCATAAGTTGCATTGTCTCTGTGGGATCGACCTTGACTCGCATTTACTATACTACGATGTACCTAGTATTCTTGCTAGTAATATCGACGTTAGTGACTTACACGCGACCAAGATTTTTGGCACCGTTGCCGGGGACAATGGCCAATTTCTATAAATAAACACTTTAATTCTAATTAAGAAGTCATGTTTATTTAGTTTTATTTTATTTTATTTTGTGTCTTGAGTCGTTCTGTATCAATCCTGCACATGTTAAACTGTCAGAATTAGAAAATTCAGGGCCGGTATCCCGAAGGTAACCTCCGAGTTACCGAGGCCTGGAAAATTGATTTCTGAACAATTCCTGCTATTCTGTGTTATTCCCTATTGATTTTAGTTAGTAGGTCCGCAACAGTTGGGATCACACTCTGCTGAAGCGGAAGTTGCTAACCTTTTCTTTGTTTTATTTTGTCTTTTTGCAGATTGATCAAAACACTTCAGAAATTTGATCGATTCAGAGTTGAAAAAGCACACACAAGTCAAACAATATGCCTAGAACAATCTTGAACATCACACCAATTTCCATGTATCCCAGAACCGAAGCGGAAAAGCAACGGTTGAAAAAAGAGGAGAAAGCGATCAAGCAAGAGCCTGAAGATGACCTTAAGGAGTATATCACATATCATCCAGGTGAGTTTCCATGCGAATTAATAGATATATCATCTTTAGATTATTACTCGGATGATCCTGTAGAGGATCCATGACATGATGTTTTCTGAGCCTGAAGATCACCCAGACTCAGACACCGTGGTGAAGTTAGGAGACCCTGGCACGTTCAGACTCCCAATTTCTGTTAATGGAATATCCGTAGGATTAGGTCTCTACGACTCTGGCTCGAGTTGCAATATTCTTCCCTTTTCCCTCTGTCAAAAGATAAAACTTATGGTCATGATGAATCAAACCAGGACCATGACCTTCGTAGACAGAACCAGAGATATGCCTTCTGGTTTTCTTAGAAAGTGCACAATTAAGGCAGGAGGATTCACGTATCCTATCGAATTTACGGTCATAGACGTACCTGTAGATCCTACTGCCCCAGTTCTTTTAGGACGACCTTTCCTAGCAGACGAGCAGGGCGGTTAAGGATTTTGATAAGAGGGAGATCACTTTAAGAATGAATAATGATGATGTATCTTTTAGGATCTTAGAACCCCTTGAAAACCGACCGGAGAGTTGTAAGATGACGTATGCTTCGGGGAAGGTAGAGATCTTAGAGATTGAAGGGCTTAAGAATAGAGAGGTTGTCATAGAAACCGTTGAGCAAGTATTTTTGAGGTTAATGCTCAGAGAGAAAGAAGATCAGGACCACGACAGGATGCTCACGGAAGCTAGTCTTTCCATGTTGCATAGTGAACAAGTCGAGCTGAAAGTGGAAAACGTGGAGTCCTTGTGTTTAAATTCTAAATCTCGACGTAGAGGTAGACCTAGCATGCAAGCTAAAAGAGAGAGGCGTGCTAGGAAGAGAGCTCAAAAAGGTTTTTTGAAAGTGCAAACCTCTGGAGCGAAAGTTTGGCTAGTGAAGGCTACAACCCTTGATTGATCGGAGATTTGAAGAAAGTTGAGCTGGCGACTATAAACTCAGAACTATCTCTTCAAACCCTTAGGTAGTTTAGGATTTAATAAAAGTAGCCAGATGAAGGGACGAGCTTTTTTTCATCCTACCACAAACTTAGGCTTGAAACCGATTGGTTGTGGAAAGGTTTTTTTACCTCGTTGCGGATTCTAGTGAATTAGGTTAGGTTTTGAGTCGGAAGCAACAAGTGGAAGAGTAAAGGGTAGTCAAATTGAGGTCTGAACTGAGCAAAAAGGTTGAGTAAGAAGTGCAGAGAAGGCAGATAGAAAAATCTGGGGAAAAATACCCCCGGTTTCTCGAGGGTAACCTCCGGGTTACCGAGGCTTGATTTTTGGATTTCTGAACTTCAGTACATAAAGCTGAATTTTTAGAGACACGAGGAGGACACACATTGCACCAGATACGGTCAGTCAGCAGAAACCGTCCCATTTTCCCCTCTTTTCAAATTTTTCATCCTTTCCCACAATTCACCATAACTCCACCTCAATCCCATCAATCACCTCCTCAATTCCCTCACCTTAATAACTTCTCTACCCATTATCCCACTAAACCATCCACATTCATTCCATTCTTCCTATTTAAACCACCCCTTCATCACCATTATCATCATTCTTATCATTTCATCTTTTTCATTCACCAAACTTCTTCCATTCCTTCTTCATTTCTGAAATTTGACCACCATCTCCACCAAACCACCACCATAACCGAACCAAATTCCTTCCATTTCCAAACCCTAAACACCATTTCCTAACCTTATTGCTGAGTTGTATTGCTGCTGCTACGGTGAAGTGCTGCAATTTCTTCATCTTCAATCATCAGAGGCACAGTCCAGAAAGAAATTCAGGAAAGTTCAGGCCGGTAAACCGAACCTTACCTCCGGTTTACCGAGGAGTCTTTTTCAGAAACAGCTTCTATATCAGGTTCTATACTCATTCAGTATGGGTCCTAAGCGTCAAAGGTCAGATGTTCGTCCCAGTGGATATCAGACAGTGTATGGAGATGCCAATCCCTTGATAGACGGGGTTGCGCAATTCCATTCTTTAGCTATTTACGAGTCGTCCCGAGGACATTGGAATGCAAAACCAGTGGCTCGAGAACGAGGGGAAGATTTGGATGACTGCGGGACGATATTGCCGGAGGCCCTACAAGCATAGGATTTACTGGACATGGCTGAGGCACCGGCAAGATTCAATGCCACGGTGGTAAGAGAGTTTTATGCATATGTTTCGCATAACCCCGGAGCCACATTTGCTATGGTTCGCGGTGTCAAGGTTGATTTTTCGATTGAGCGGATCAACGCTCATTTTGGGGTTAGACATCCACCGGTGGGCCTAGATGAGTATACGTCCTCCAGCAACATTGCCGATTTTGAGAGGATGGATATAGTTGCTGATTTTTTGGGGGTGCAATGGAAGCGCAATCCTGCAGGAGCCCCCACCATCTTCCTAGAGAATGAGCTTTCTTGGGACCGGAAGATGGTCAATCGATTTGTCTGTGCTCGCCTTCTTCCGACAAAGCACACTGTTTCTGTCACCACTTCGAGGGTAGAGTTGATGTTTTATTTAGAGACGGGTGCCCCAATCAACATCAGTCTGTTGATGCATAGCCGTATCCATGAGCTTCCACCACTTACGGGCAGATGATTGATATGCTTGCTCTAGAGGCCTAGGTGAAGATGCTTGTGAGTGATGATTGGGAAGATCCCGAGCCTCAGCTCAGTTCACAGTCGGTTTTGAGAGTTCAGAGACGGGTTAGAGCAGAGAGAGAGCGTACTCCGGTGCTTGGGGCACTGAGAACTCAGAGAGCCTTTCTTGAGGAGCACTCGCGAGAGACTGTGAGTCTGCATCACAAGATGGATCGGATTATTGACTTTCAAGGAGTTCCGCCTACTACACTGCCACCTAGGACTGCCCCACATCGTAGAGCATCATCTTCAGCCGCCGCCGCCTCAAGTTCTGCACCACCTCCTGGTTTTGAGCCAAGGGACGACTGGAAGGGTGATTCCGATGAGGACTAGCTTTTAGTTCTTGTTATTGTTGTTTACCATTTTTCTTGTTTTTATTTTATTTTCCTTTCCTACTTAGTTGATGTAGCAGAATATATTTTATATAATGATTTTGTCGGCTTAAACTGTTTTGGAGATTATTTATTTTCACTTTTATTGCCACATTTTTGTTATACAGTGTGTTGTCACCACTATTCTTCTTGATTTTTCATGAGATACATAGCGTAGATTCTTCATGGACTACTTACATGAGCCCGATGGATTATATGATGATCCGATTCTTCTTTGGTTCCGCCCTTAACCGAAGCTAAGTTCCTTTTCGTTTTTCATTTCTCATCTTACACATTGGGGATAATGTTTCGATTAAGTGGGGGGGGTAAGGGAACGTCACTTAGCTTTTTAGCATTATATTCCATGAATTGTGTGATTGTCTTGATTCTCTTTGATGCATGATTCACCACTCAGATTTTGATGAATATCTTTGATCTTTTCGAGTTAATTGACTTCATCTTTGTTTTACTTTGCACGAGTAAGAGAAAGTGTCCACTTTTGAAGTAGTGGTGTATTAAGCGCATATTCTGTTATGAGCTACCATTTTAAACACGTATAACTCACTTCCCTTAGTGTGTAGTCGATAGCATATTGCTTTGACAAGAGTTGACCCTAGCTTTATCACGAATCATGTTTCACTTACGCTTAGAAAGGCAAAGGAATGTCGGATTCGGTAGTTTATCATGAGTGGGGCCGTGAGGATAGTTAAATCAATGAGAGTTCACCCGCCAAGAAAGAGAAGTGCATTGAAATATATACATCTATATTCTCTTTGGCAATATCTTAGTCGATGGAGCGTAAGACGCACGACTTTTGCATAAACCGATAAACGTGAGCCAAAGAGTAATATATGCTCGGTTCTCAATATGCCTTGCCAGCTCTATTAATTAATAAATACCATGTTCGAGACTGGTTAGTTCGACTACGGGTTCACGTAATGTGAGATTGTCTGCATTTCTGAGCGGTTGTGAAAGTTATTACACTCACACATTGGCTCATGACATGAATAGTATTTAATATGTTACTGATGGATACGAGTGGCATGATTTTGATCTTGGCTTAGTAAGGCATAGTTGTTTTTAATTAACTTGTGCATTGATCATGGGTGTGGTTTTCTTTTTGCCTTTTTGCTCGGGACGATCAAAAGCTAACTGGGAGGTAGTTGATGACACTCTAAATGGCACCAATATTTATACCCATATGTACCCTGAATTCTGCTCAAGAGAGGATAGATAGGCTCGTTATTGCTTCGAATATTTGTTAAATGCTATGTGAGTGTTTCCAGGATCGTAATTATGCATCTATGCTATTTTCCCCGAGGTTTTGGTATTGTTTCTTCTCGTTTTGTGTATTTTATAGGATGTACCGAATCTGGAGCATTGGAGAACGGATCTGGACCAAAAGGAATGCATTGAGCTGAGTGATTGAAGTCCAAGAAGAAGCCTGCTAAAGAAAAAGAAGAGTAGAATGCCCGGTAACCCGAGGGTTAGGCCCGGTAAACCGGTGAATTATTCAACACGAAATTCATTCTGCCGCATTATCTAAGTCGGTTATGGTTTTAGAGAGTCTTAAGTCGGCTATTGTATCTATATAAAGCCGCATATACTGAAAGCTTTCATACAATCCATATGATTCATACATCTTGAATAACTTTTGATTAGTATTACAAATACATTATATATTATTATGCAATAAAGTTTTCATGAGCTTTGGAGAGTTGTTTTTGGTTTCCTCCCTTCTTCCATCATCTCTAGCTTGAGTAGATCGAGCTAGATCTCCATTGTTGAAGGTATGAAGCTATGAACGTTCCTTTATTGTCTTCAATATGGTAGATCTGTTCGTATTTATGTGTTTTACTTAATCTGCATGTTTAACAACCCCATAATTTACTTATTTTAATCGTGATCGAGCAATGTAGATCCGTAAATTAGGAAAAGCCGCCCCCGGTAAACCGGCGGTCTATACAGGTTTACCGAGGCATATTTTAGAAAACCTAAACTGGGATTCACTACAGCTACGTTGATCGGAAGTAATAATTAAAACGAGTAATAGGTCTGGCCAATCTAGTATTCGTAATTCGTAAATTAACATGAAGGACCGCAAGTGAAGTGTTAATTAGGGCATAGTCTTGATGGACCCTGGGAACGTGTTGGTCAGTGTCAACAACAGTCTAGGAGGGTTAGCAGTATGGGGTAACTCTCAATATCGGCAGTTCTAGTTCTTTATGCGTATGGGCTATTATGGACCAATTAAGGAGGGTAGCTTGTGTATAGATTGTCTACTGCCATTGTCGGAGTAGATATGAGTAGGAATTGCACCCGTATCTGATAAATATGATAAAACTCTCACGATTAATCTAAGGAAATTATGTGGGGAAGTAAACATAAAGCTTAGCTAATCTAAGTTAGTAGTTCGGTGAGGAGAGAGAGAGAGGTATACCATGTTTGTTTTCTTTTTATGTTATTGTTGGTCAATGACCACCTATATGTTGCTTCTTAATTAGGTTAGAATCATTTATATGCATAAGTTGCATTGTCTCTGTGGGATCGACCTTGACTCGCATTTACTATACTACGATGTACCTAGTATTCTTGCTAGTAATATCGACGTTAGTGACTTAAACGCAACCAATAACATAGTTGATCCGTTAACCAAGGCATTGTCACAAGCAAAGCATGAGAAACATGTTCACATGCAAGGGCTTAGGCATATGGGTGATTGGCTTTAGGCCAAGTGGGAGATTGTTGAATAGGTGTCCTAAACCCAACCGGGTTGGACCGGATCAGACCGGGTCAGGTCGTTTACAGTCTATTTTAGTTAATGTAATAACTTTATTATGATTAATAAAAGCACTTATGTTATTATATATTGTTTATCTTCATATGGTTTGTTATATATATATATATAGTAACGTCCCTAGTGTCAAACTGTGATAGAGAAACCAAGATAGTGATTATGGTTGATGAGATCTCTAATCACTTTAATAAGTTTGATACTTAAATGTCTCTAGTCTTAAGTACTGTCAAATAGGACATTGATAGTATAATTAGACTAGCACGTATTGGATGTCTTATATCTTAAAGAAGGTATGGATAGATCTCGTCTCTCAAAGTGTAGAGACACTTGGACTGTACGTGGATGTGTATTAGAGAATACGTACGTTAGACTGACCAACTTACATTAAGTGCCACACTACGTGGCGGTTGTGTAATTATCCTTTAGACCGGAGTTTTCATGGCATCACGGTGTGGATTGTCATGCTTTGACACTATTGAGGTTTCCCGTATCCACGGGGTGATCATGCGGTAGTGATTGGGTGTGATATTGAAGCATACGGAGTATACATGATTGGTCATCCGGGAATCGCGTATCCTATTATTGGGATCGAATATCCGAATTGGCCTTCTTATAAGGAATATCTAGGTCTCGAGAATCTGTGCAAAGTGGGAGTAAAAGTGTTATTCCAAGAGAGCATGATATCCAGATTGTAAGATACGATCGTTAATGTATTGACACTCGAGATACGATCGTATGGATATTATTACAGTGATAGGATTATAAGTTACACGGTAACTGCTTCACATGAAAGGTAGTAGTCATTGCTTTTGACTCTTCCGATGATTGTGGGTGATGGTGTGTTGCTAGATGCTATCCCGTGATCGTTAGGCATGAAGGCAATTTTCGTAAATTGCACTTTGTGTCTATGGCCAACATATTCGGAAGCCTATCGGGTCACACACATATGAACATCGAGTCGGATTAAAATGCGGTTATACTTGATAACCAAATAAGGAAAGTTTATCTCAAATGCTATAAAGGTTATAGTGGTAAATTAATAGAGTAGTATTTATTTATTATGAATAAATAAAATACAAGATATTAATTATACACAAATTTTATTAATTAATGAATATTCCGGATGCCAATTAATTGACATATGGGTTGCCACATCCTAGGGTATAAGATACACTTGGAATGTGCACTTTAAATAATAAGATTACCCTAATATTAATGTTGGATATTAATTGATTTTGAAAAAATAGATTTATGGTAATAAGATAAATATAATCAATATAAGATATTGGCAATATTTAGATTTTATTTAATACAAGATATTATAATAAAAGAGATAAATCAATCTAATTGATTTTTTTTATTTTATTGGAAAAAGGTTTTCTTCTCCTCCACTCTATTTGGGGCGCCACTTTGCCTATAAAAAGGAAGTGGGTGTCAAGCTCTTTTGTACATCACAATTGCAAGAGCTCATAGTTCTTGTGTAAAATGGAGAGCATCCTATAGAGAGTTTGAGAGAGAGGAAAAAGACCGGTCTAGCAACCGGAGTTTTCCAATAGCAATCCAAGGAGGATTCCGGCGAGGAGTTCGTGTAGATCAATGATAGAGGCCGGACACATGGATGGCTTGAGCACTGTACTACTCTCTATTGACGGTCAAAGCGACGATCTTATAGATCATCCAAGGTATAACCGTCAAACTACTTAACGTGTTTATTGCATTAAACAAATAACGATCTAAAAAAGGAAATCAAAATTTTAAATTCCGCTGCATTAAACTAGTTATTTCCTAACAATTGAAGGTTACTAGTAAAGTGCAGTTGGAAGAAGAACTTTTTGAGGTTCAAGAACAACCTGCTAAGAGAAGAAAGCAGATTGCAAGAAAGAAAGGACATGGAAAAGGGAAAGATTTAAGAGTTCTTGAAAAACAAAGGGAAGAAGAAGCAGAAGAAGAAGTTGAAGTACCAACAGAAATTGTTGAGCCTACTGTACAGGCTACTGAAGTTGCTGCTGAACAACAATTTGAAGAACCAGAGAAATTTGCTGAAACTGGACCTGCTGAAAAGGTTCCTGAGGTTGTGCAAGACCCTACTGAGACTGCACAATTCAGGGGGAAGGACAGACTGTTGAAAACCCTGCTGAAGAGCATGTAATTCAGGGGGAAGCAAGTGTTGAACAAATAGAGGTAGAAGGTACAAATTTTCCAACTAGAGAGTCTACTGATTTATTTGTATCTGTTGAAGACACATTGAGTCATCTTGTTGAGACTTTTGGAAGTCAACAAGTTGAGCAACCTACTCCCAGGAAGCCCATAATGCCATATGAAAGGAGAGAGAAAAGTCAAAGAAAGAAAAAGTGGATCCCAACTTCAGGAAGATTCAAAACTATTTTGCTTGGAAATTTGGATTTTACAAAAGACAAAAACCAGTAGCAGAACCTATGACATGTTTTGAAGAATGGGCTTTTGAGAATCTTGGAGTGGAGAATCTTCTAGGGTTAATTGATACATGATAACTACAGATGAGTCTACTGGAAATCATTGAAGATGGGAAAAAGAGAGGAAATATCATGTTCAGAGATCCCAAATTTACACCACATAGTGATGACTCATCATCATCTTTGGATTCTGATGATGATCATTTTATGCATCCAGGAGAGTCCATTGGTGTTGCGTTGGAAAGATCAACTGAAGAAGCTGGACACGGGTCTACTAAGAAAACAGCAGAAAAGTCTGCTGATGGTGTCAAGTCTACTGAGGGACATCAGACTGATAATTTAGACCAAGAACTGGATGCTGCCTATATTGAAGATTTGGAAGCCCAAATTGCTATAGCAACACTTCTTGAGGATGCTAGTTTGGTAAATGTTTCTGATATAGTGATGACTGAGCAGACTGATGTCAGGACAGCATAGACACTGATGAAACCTTAGCACAAGCTGCTGAAGTTATTAGAGATATTGTTGAGGTTGGTGGTATTCTAGAAGAAAATTTGGCTGTTTTTGTTGTTACTGCTGTGGAGATGGAGGTTCAGTCTGCTGAGGTACAGACAACAACTGAACACAAGTTGGAACTGGAAGTCCTAAGTACTGAGGATCAGACAGTCTTGGGACAAAGGTTGGACTTATTGTTGGGATTTGAGGAATCCCCTGTGTCTGAGTTTGAGGCTACTGAAGAAATGGCAACTGATGGCAAAGATAGACAACAAGCTGCTGGCGAAACTGATGAAGAACAGCTTGTTGACTATGAGTTTAGTGATGAAGAGTTTCAATTTCCTAAAGAAGAAGTAGAAGAGCCTCAACAAGCACAAGACCGTATAATTGAAGAAGTTCCAGTTTTGAATGTTGTTGAAGAAGGTCCTGAACCCCATGTATGGGATAGGACAAGAGCAATAGTTGTAACATAACCAAGGGCTGATGATAATGTTGAAGAGCCTGCTGGAGATTTTGCTGGACAAATGGCTGGTGGTATGGCTGGTGGTATGGCTGGTGCAGTACCAGCATACATTTTGGATGAGTTAAGGGCTGTAGGAAATGACATTACACATCTAAGAACTTAGTTGACAAAAAGCAGAGATTTGAAGAGTTGATCAACTTAGTGGAAAATAGAGGAAGAACAACAGAGACAGTAGCATCAAATGTTACTCATTTTCAATTTTCCATGAATGATCTGCTCAGAGAAGTTGCATATGTTAAGTAAGATGCTGTGAAAAGAGACAAAAACATGGTTGAACAAATTGCATATTTGCATAGAAAAGTTGATAAGTTGGCTGAGGCACCAAAGTCTACTGAGGCACCTCATCCTGCTATACTCGATCCTAAACTTACTGAGAGGATCAACCTGCTAGAACAGACTATGGAAGGCTGGATTACTGCAGTTGACACAAGAACTGAAATCATGGAGGGACAATTGAGTAATTTGGTAAACACACATGAGAGTGTACTTGGCCTATTAAACCGTTTTATTGATGATGTCAATAAGGGGGAAGAAGGTCAGACAATAGAAGCAAGAGAGGCTGCAAGGATATATAACAAGAAGAGATATGCGGCTGATATCAATGAATTCAAAAAGCCTGCACCGGGCATAGTACAACTTACTGATGATCTGCTAAAGGAATTTAAGGCTTCTTATGGTGCAAGAAGATGACCCTACTAGGATATGTCTTTTCAGGAAGGTCTAAATTCTTTCCTTGGACTTAAATTGTGAGAAGCAAGGATCAAATCCTTGAAATTGACTAGAAAAGGTCAAACTGGTAGAGGAGGTCATGCTGGAAGATCTAGAGGTAGACAACAGACATCTGCTGAACAAAAAGCTAAGGATTGTGAAGAAGAATTCAAGACATGCTACATGGGAGGAGGATTTAACTGGCATGGTGTCCAGTTAACTATAGTTGAAGCCTGGAAATGGTGGAAGATGGTGAATACTTGGATTGATTTCTCAAGAATTGAAAATTAGTGGATGGTGGATATGCAAAGAGAGATCAGAGATTGCCTTCAGAAAAGAGAACTTGAAAGAAACTAGATCAGCACACGTATTTATGCATTTATCTTTATGCTGATTTTAGTTGTAATAAATTTTGAACTAATTTGAACATCAATTGATATATCAATGAAATTTGTTCTGTTTTTGTGTTTTTATCTTTTTTGCTTTGCTGTAAGGAGGGTATTGGCATCATCACTAAAAAGAGGGAAATTATTACGCATATTTTAGTTCTAATGATGAGTGCCAGACTAGTTGTTGTAGAGCAAAGGCAAAAAGATGTCAAGATTAAATATATAGGTTTACTAGAGTTTGATCTTTGTATAGGTTTGATCAAACAAGCACTGTAAAGAGGTCAGCTGACTTGATCAGTAGACCTATCTAGGTCAGTAGAGTCTAGGAACCTGCTGATGGTTTAAGGCTGAGAGTTCAAACTCAGTAATGAAGGCTGAGGGTTCAAACTCAGTAATGAAGGCTAAGAGATCAAACTTAGCAATTAAAGTCAAGGATATGGGATCAGAATTTAGGGAAGTCTGTGATGACCTAAACTGATCACATATACCTTGTGTAGAAGGCCTAAGTTCTATTAAAGTTAAGTGGTGATTGGAACTTGGTTAAGGTTAAAATGGTGTACTCTAACTTAATAATAAAAAAGTTAGATGATAAGCAGTCAGCTGAATGTTTATAAAACATAGCAGACTAAAAGTCAGCTGACATATGTGTACATCAGCAGACTTACACAACAGGTGTCTGCTGAATGTATAATTCGAATTAATCCAAGTTTTTATGGAAGATTGAATGGATAAGGATGATTTACAAGCCTTGGATTAATCAGTAAATCAATGGCCAAGATGAAAAGAACATTGTAAGGATTTCAGAGCTATTAAATGGAATTATTCCATTGGTTGACAGATCGATCGGAAGGACACCGCTCGATGTCGATCAGTGCACAATGAGAGGATTTTCGTGAATATTCAGACAATCCTGTAACGGTTATCATTCAAATTCAAATTCATATCATAGGATCTACACCTATAAATAGAGGACTCCTGATTCAGATTGTAGAACCAAGAATTTACACGAAGCAATTAAGTTTTTGAGCAAGAAATTGATCAAAGTGCAATCTGACCCAGCTGATACATACAGAGCTTTAATCTACTGATCAAGTTTTTCTTCAAGTGTTATCTGCAATCAAGTTACATCCATTTCACACACTTGAAGATCTTAAGCTGCTGATCCTTTCATCCTGATCAGAAGCTTGCTGAAAGCTGAACCACTTTCTTGATTCAACCCCTTTTTTCAAGAAGTTTGCTAAAGATAGAGAAGCACTTTTGGAGTGTCAAGAATAGTTGTTTTGTGGTGGAACTGGTGAAGAGGCAATCCTATCCTTCAAGGACCAGTGGAATACTCTGAAGCAGTAATCCTACCTAATTTTAGTGTTCTATTTGTGAAGCCATAGCTATTGGTCAAGGACAAACAGTTGAGGGATTTTTGTAACAGCTACCTCAAGAATCTCTAGTGAATTTCCTCCAACATCACATGAGAAGAGTGGACTGACAGGATTACACCACCTAGAATCACTATAAAACTTGCCTACTTTACTTTACTGCATTTACATTCTGCAATTTACTTTATGTGCATGTTTATTACATCAATTGACTGAACTGGCTACTGAATCACACCACTTGCACTAATGAGTATCCAATACTTAGTATCATATTTAAACAACAAGTAACAAGGATTAATTTAATATATTCCGCTGCAACAAATTCAAGTGCTTTAATAGTAAGCAGACTACTGAGTGGTCAGCAGACTATTTGTTGGTCCCTTGAAAAGGCTCTGGTTAAGTTTAGAGGGGTGGTGAATAAACTTAACACTTAAAACTTTTGGAGTTAACAAACTCAAAGAACTTCAAAGACCTCACGATACTTGATGAGTCTGTTGATACTCGATGAGTCTCGCCGACCGTGAGTTTCTTGAATTTGTGCAGCGGAATTATATCAAAAATTAAGCCTTATTACTTGTTGTTAAATGTGATACCAAGTATTAAATACTCAATAGTGTATGTGTGTGGTTCAGTTGTTAGATTCAGTAGATAGATGTGTTAGATACACTAAGTGCAGAATAAAAATGCAGAAAGTAAGTAGGCAGATTTTATAGTGGTTCCGGGTGGTGTAATCCTGTCAGTCCACTCTTCTCCTGTGATGTTGGAGGTAATTCACTAGAGATCTTTGATGTAGCAGTTACAAAAATCCCTAAGTTGCTTGTCCTTCACCAATAACTATGGCTTCACAAACTGAACACTTGGAACATGTAAGATTGCTACTCCAAAGTCTTCCACTGGTCCTTGAAGGGTAGAATTGCCTCTTCACCAGCTCCACCACAAACAACAGTCTTTCACACCCAAAGATGCTTCACTGTCTTCAGTAGATTTCTTGTAAAAGAAAGATTGAATCAAGTAAGTGATTCAACTTTTCAAAGATCTTGATCGAGATGATATGATCGCTGACTTGATGTCTTCAAGTGTGTAAACTTGATGCAGCTTGAATGCAGATTACAATTGAAGAAATTTTATGGATCAGCAGCCTTATGCTCAGTAGGGTCAGCATGGTGTTATTTTTTATTTTATTCTGATTGCTCAAGGTAGATTCTTAATTTTCATCACTTGTATCTGAATTAGGAGTGCTCTATTTATAGGTAGGAATCCTTGTGACTTATGTTTGAAATTCAAACATAGCCGTTTCAGATTTGTCTCCATATTGACTTGCTTTTTCTTCGTTTCTAGGGTCGACATAATTGCCGATTCCTTTTGACATGCTTTACAATCATCCCACCCTTTGACTTGTAACCATTGGATAAAGGTCTCAAATCTTTCCAACGTCCATTTGATCTTAACCATTGATTTGTTTGATAAAATCAGAGGTTGTTAGCTGTCCCTTTCTTAGTAATCTTCCAATGTAGCTTTTGATTAAATCGAAATATGTGTCCAGTAGGTTCCTGAGAACATAACCCTGTTGATATACACATCAATAAGCTTATTCTTATAATGCTGTGTTTAGAAACACTTCAGCTTACTGTCTTTTATCTAACTTTTATTTATGAAGTTAGTTTACACCTTTTTGCATATAACTAAGTTCCAATCACCACTTAACTTGTGGAACTTAGACCTTCTACATAAGGTATATGTAATCTGTTTAGGTCATCACAGACTTTCCTAAATTCTGATTTCATATCCTTTACTTTAATTACTAAGTTTTATCCCTTAGCCTTCAATTACTAAGTTTGAGCCCTCGGCCTTCAGTCTTCAACAGGTTCCTGACAAGTCTACTGACTTAGCTACCCTACTGATCTAGACTAGTCTACTGATGTAAGTCAGATGACCTTTTACAGTGCTTGTTTGATCAAACCTATACAAGATCAAACTTTAATAAACCTATACATTTGATCTAGACATCTTTTTGCCTTTGCTCTATAACAGCTAGTCTGGCACTCATCACTAAAACTTAAAAATAAGTCCAAGAATTTCCTTTTTTGGTGATGATGCCAATACCCTCCTAACAGCAAAGCAAAAAGATTAAGAACAAAAACAGAACAAATGTAGTGATATCTCATTATAAACAGTTGTTCAAAAGTATTACAGTCTAGAATCAGCAAATGATAAAACAGATATAAAGTGTCTTTGATCTCATCATCCCTCTTTCTCTTTCTTCTCTCGCTTTCTCCACTTGTTCTTGGTAAGCTATTATCTCTCTGATCATTTCTCTCATCCATTCATTTTCAATCAGAGAGTAGTCAACATGAGGATTCACTTGTTTCCACCAATGCCATGCTTCAGGTAGAGTAAGATTAATCTGATGTACTCTGAAGCCTAAACGCATGTATACATCTTTAAACTCATTAAGTGACTCATTTGCATTAGTAGTAGGTAGACTCCTTCCACCTCTTCCACCTCTACTACCTCTGTGTGCAGACCTCAAGGCTTTAACTCTTGCTTCCCAAAATTTGAGTCCAAGAAAAGAATTGAGTCCCTCATGAAAACCTTCATCATGATAAGGTCTTCTTTTGCTGTTGTAGACCTTCTTGTATTCTTTGAGAAGATCATCAGTAAGTGGAAGTCTGCCAGGTGCAGGGTACCTAAAAGCATTAGTGTCATCTTCCCATATTTTCTTGGCAAAGATTCTGGCAGCCTCTTTTTCTACTGCTGTTTGGCTCTCTTCCCCCTTATTGACATCATCAACAAAACGGGACAGCAGGCCATGTACACTCTCCTGTGTGAGCACTAGGTTGTTCAGTTGACCCTCCATAATTTCAGTCCTAGTTTCAACAGTTGTGATCCTTCCTTGCAATGTTTGCTCTAGTAGAGTTATCCTCTCAGTGATTTTAGGATCTAGTACCGCAGGTTGCAGTGTTCCAGCAGATTCAGCCACAGCAGGATTAGGTGTCTCATCAAGCTTGTCAAGTTTTTGATGAATGGATGAAAAATAGTTCTTTTAGAAACTTGTCCTTCAGTGTAATTCCTTGCTTAATTCCCTTCACATCTTGAGCAAGGTCAGCAAGAGCATACTGAGTAGAGGTTATGTTGGAAGCAACAGTTTCAGTGGTTCTTCCTCTATTCTCCACTAAGTTTATTAAATCTTCAAATCTCTGCTCTTGCCTATCAAGTTGAGTTCTTAAATTTGAAATGTCATTTCTGACAGTCCTCAACTCATCCAAAACATGTGCTGGTACCCCACCAGCCATTCCTCCATCAGCTCCATCAGCAGGCTCTTCCACATTGTATTGTTGCCTCTGTCTGCTAATAACCAAAGCATAGCTCATATCCCTTCCAGCAGGGTTAGGACCTAGGAATTCTTCCAGAATATGATCAAGAGCAGGCTCTTCAAAAACTGGTACAAATGCATGTTGAGGTTCATCATCAATAGCTTCTTCTTCAGCACTTGAAACTCCTTATCACTGTAGTCATAGTCCAGCAGCTACTCATCCTCATCAATAACAGCAGTCTGCTGACCATCTTTCCCTACAGTGGTCTTGTCTCTAGTAGGCTCCACTACAGAAGCTTGTTCAACAACAATAGCAGGGGTTTCCTCCAAACCCAAAGATAGTTCCAACCTTTGTCCAGGTGCTGTTTGAGACTCAGCAACTTGTACCTCATGTTCCAACCTTTGTCCAGGTGCTGTTTGTACCTCAGCAACCTGTACCTCATGTTCCAACCTTTGTCCAGGTGCTGTTTGTACCTCAGCAACCTGTACCACCTGTGCCACAACAACTTATTCAGGGAATACATCCATATTTTCTTTTTAAAATTCCCTTAAATCAGAAATCCTTCTTAGAAAGTTTCCAGTCTTGGTTAGAGTGTCCTCAGTGTCAATCAAGTCTTGATATTGAATTGAATCCTCAGAACTGACATCAGGCTCACTAATATCAGTGATCCTTTCTTCATCTGAATCCACAGTCTGCTGATCATCAACATGCTCAGCAGGTTCTACAACAAATAAAGGGTCTATCTCACCAACCATCATGTTTGCACCAATAGATATTCCATCATTGATTTGTGCCTCTAGATCATCCATGGTGAGATTCTCCAGATCCTCATCCATTTGTTCAGTCTGCTGGCCCTCAGCAGACCTACCAGCATCAGTAGACTATTGCATACTTTGTTCATTCAATAAAGCAGTCCCACTGCTTCCTCCTGGACCAGAGGGGAAGTCATCACCAGAATCAGATGATGAATCATCACTTTCTGATTCATCTCTGGGGTCTCTGAACTTGATACCCTCTTCCTTCTGTTGTTCATCAAACAGATCCATCAGTCTTGATTGCAATAAAGAGGTATCAACCAGATCTAGCAAATTTTCCACTCCCAACTTCTCAAAAGCACATTCTTCAAAATCTGTCATTGGTTCTGCAGCTGGATTTTGTCTTTTATAGAATCCAAACTTCCACAGAAAATAGTTTGCAACCAGTAGAAGTTTAGGATCAACAAATCCTTCTTTTTCTTCTTCTCATGTCTCTCAAATGGCATGGTTGGTTTTCTGTGAGCTATTTCAGGACCTTGCTGACCTCCAAAGGTCTCAACAAGTAAATTTAGTGTTTCTTCCACAGATGCTTCTAGGTCATTAGGTTGCTCAGGTTGTATGTTAGTCCCTACTACCTCCATTTGTACTACACTTGGTTCCCCTTGACTTATATGCTCATCAGCAGGGTTAGCAACAGATTGCTCTTCCCTCTGAACTATTGCAGGACTTGTAGGGTCTTGTACCAAATTTTCCACTTCCACAGCAGGTGTAGACTCAGTAGTTTGCTGTGGTTCTTCTACAAGTTGCTCAACAACAACTTGTGCAGTTTCAGTAGGCTCAGCAGCCTTTGCAGGGGAGGATTCAATAACTTCAACAAAGAAAGCTCGGGGTCGATGTCTCTGCTTGTGATTCTCCAAAGTTGTTGCTCAATAACAACCTCTACTTCCTCAGTAGGCTTAATAATTGTTAATGGCTCAGCCTCAATAGCCTCTCCTACTTCTTCTTCTTCTTCTTGTTACCTTTGAGCCTCCAAAGTTTTCAACTGTTTCCCTTTGCCATGTTTCCTCTTTTTGGCAATCTCTTTCATTCTTTTGGAAAGTTGCTATGTTTCAATTTCAGCAGCTTTCCTCTTCTTACTGGCTTCTTTCTTTGTTGCTCTTCACAACTTCAAATAGAATAGACTTTCTTCTTTGCAACAAAGCAGAGGGGTCGAGAACCTTAATTTCCGCTGGACCCATAGAAGACTTAGCAGTCTCTGCTGTTTGCTTTCTTGTCTTTCTAGGCTTTAATAACTCTGTAATTTTTCTTGTGTCAGCAGCCTTCATCTTTTCAATAACCTTCTTGGGTGCAGCAGGCTTAACAACTTTCTTAACCTGCTCACCACCAGTATTATCATCCCCATCATCACCATCACTTTCAGGAGCCTCATCATCTACATCTTCATCATCATCCAGAACAGGGATAGGAGTAGCAACTTCTGGCTTGAATCTGGATTTGTTAATCTTTTCAGATAAAACATCAGGTATTTGAAAATGATTCAGCAGGGTTTGAATCATTAGACCTAAAGGCTTGACCTTGGATTTACATGTACCATCTCTATCTTCAATACACACTTTCTTCATGTAGTGTATGAAGAATCCAGCCCAATCAAACTTCATACTTCTGCAGATGATGATCAACAGGTCTATTTTTGGTCCAGACAGTGTATCTAGGCTTCCAACAAGTCTCAAAATGGTTTTGGCAATCAATTTGCTCAGCAGGTTGTACTCATAACCAATATACCTCACATTGATGCTCAGATTTGAAGCAATTGAATCATCTATCTTTATTGAATCCACAAACTTCATTCTTGGTAGATTCATTGCTTCAGGATTGGTGGGTGCATTGTTTCCAGGTGCAAATCTAAATACCTCTCTCAGTAGGTCTGAAGATATTTCAATCTCTCTTCCAATAACAGTTGTAGTGAAGGCCTCTCTACCTTCATGTATGACAATGTTTTTCCAGAATTCCAACACATTGACATAAGAGATTCGTTCCAATCTTCTGTTTATAACACCTTCTAGGCCAGCAAACCGTCTGATTCTTCGTCCAATATTAATGGCCAACTCAGTGGAGTTACAGTCAGTAACATATCCTCTTACACTCTGACTGGTTCCAATATGAACCTCATCCTTCTTTGACATTGTTGTAAGAAAAAGATGAAGAAGATAGCTCTCAAATCTGTGTTCACCACACAAAGTGTATCTGTGAGAAAAATCGATCGAGTTTTGTAAGTAGCCTCTGTATATAGGTCTGTATATATATAGACAGATGTGGTTGAAACTGTCAGAACACGTACTGTGCATTAACCACGATTAAATTTGAGTGAATGCTGTCTTGACACGTGGCCCATTACTTTTCCATAACGTTTTGTAACCGTCAGATCGTGTAACTATGGTTATAAAGATAAAATAAATATCCCGCCATTTGCTTTTTGACTTTAGTAAGTTTGACTGTGTAACGTTTCCTTCAAAGCGACCTTATCATCGATGACTTTGGCTCGGCGACTGTGACAAAATATCTCGGCAGACCTCTTTGATAAAGTTACTCTGCTGATATTTAATTCCTTTTGTATTGTCCAACTGATAATACAAGATGAAGTTTAATACCAATGATTGATCTGTCAAGTGAGCTCACCCAACATGACAAAGACCAATCCCCTTGGCAACTTCATTTGCTCAATTGTCCAACCATAAGTACATGGAATTGTTGATACCAATGACTAATCTGCTAAGTGAGCTCACCCAACATAGCAAAGACTAATCCCCTTGGTGAATTCCAGTACACTGCTGATTAAGATTATATCAGTCAACTTTTATAATTCCAAGTTCAGTCCTTAGTTTAGCAAATCTTTCACTATCCAATGGTTTAGTGAAAATATCAGGAAGTTGATCTTCAGTAGGGATATAAAGAACCACCACATCTTTCTTTTCAACATGATCTCTTATAAAATGATGTCTCAGATCAATATGCTTGGTTCTTGAGGGCAAAACAGGATTTTATGTGATTGCAATTGCACTTGTGTTGTCACACATAATTGGAATTTCTCTTTCTTCAATTCCATAATCCCTTAACTGTTGTCTTAACCACATTATCTGTGCACAACAACTTCCAGCAGCAATATACTCAGCTTCAGCAGTGGAAGTTGATATTGAATTCTGTTTCTTGCTAAACCAGGAAACCAGTCTATTTCCCATTAATTGACAGGTTCCTGTGGTGCTTTTTCTATCAATATTGCATCCAGCATAGTCATAATCTGAGAAGGATATAACCTTGAAGCTTCCATCTTTTCAATACCATATCCCTACTCCCAAAGTTTCTTTTAGATACTTGAGAACTCTTTTGACAGCACCTAAATGACTTTCTTTAGCTTTTGATTGAAATCTTGCACAAACACCTACAGCAAAGGATATATCAGTCTGCTTGGCGTAAAAGGTGCAATGATTTGCCTTCATCCTTCATATAACGTCGATCAACATCTTTGCCTTCTTTATCTTCATCCAATCTAATGTTTGTACTTGATATAAGTTGATATCTTGGTCTTTGTTTTCCATACCAAATTTCTTCAGTAACTCCTTGGTATACTTGGTTTGATGAATGAAGAATCCATCTTTCATTTGTTTGACTTGCAATCCTAAAAAGTAGTTCATTTTTCCCATCATACTCATTTGGAATTTACTCCTCATTAGATTTGCAAACTTCTCACAAAGCAATTCATTTTCAGAACCAAAAATTATGTCATCAACATAAATTTGTACCAAAGAAGTCTTTGTTCCTTCATTGATTACGAAAAGAGTCTTATCAATGGTGCCTTTTGTAAAACCATTTTCCACAAAGAATTGAGATAGAGTCTCATACCATGCTCTTGGTGCTTGTTGTAAACCATAAAGTGCTTTGTTGAGTCTGTACACTTTATCTTCTTAATCTTTAACTTCAAATCCAGGATGTTGCTGAACATACACCTCCTCTTCCAGAATGCACTTTTGACATCCATCGACATATACTTATACTTGAAGTTTTATAAGCGGCATGTGCCAGGAATAATCTGATAGCTTCCAATCTTGCAACAGGGGCATATGTCTCATCAAAATCTATTCCTTCTGCTTGAGAATATCCCTTTGCTACTAGTCTGGCCTTATTCCTCACAATGGTACCAGATTCATCAAGCTTGTTTCTGTATACCCATGTTGTACCAATTATATTTGCATGATTAGGCCTTTCCACTAGTGTCCAAACTTGATTTCTTTCAAATTCATTCAATTCTTCTTGCATAGCAATTATCCAATATGGATCTGAAATTGCTTCTTCAACAACTTTAGGTTCCATTTGAGATAGAAAACATGTAAACATTGCTTCTAATTGTCTTCTAGTCCTCACACCTTGTTGTATGTTGCCAATAACTTGTTCAGCAGGGTGATCCCTTAACCATTGTGGATTTTGGTTAGATTGATTCTCTGGAACATCATCTTCAGTAGGGTTTGTTGTTTCTTCAACAGGGGGTTCAGCAGATCCTTGAATTGCCTCAGTTGTTGCATCAGTAGTATTTCCAGAAGGTGTTCAGCAGGGGCAGAATCAGAAACCTTTAAGTCATTGAATCTTTCCAAAAATTCCACACATTCTGGATCAGTGACTTGTTGATTCTCAGCAGGTTCTGAAGCTTTATCTTCCATTCCAGTGAACTTAGGTTCATCAAATACAACATGTATTGTTTCTTCATGTTTCAGTGTCCTTTTATTCAGTACCCTGAATGCCTTGCTGACTGAGGAATATCCCAAGAAAATTCCTTCATCTTATTTTGGTTGGAATGTCTTCAAATGTTCCTTATGATTCAAGATAAAACACTTGCTTCCAAATGGATGGAAATAGGATATATTAGGTTTTCTTCCATTCCAAATCTCATAAGGTGTCTTCAGCAGCTTCTTGTTCACTGATGTTCTATTTTGTGTATAGTATGCTGTATTGACTGCTTCAGGCCAATATCTTTCAGGTAGCAATGCTTCACAAATCATAGTTCTTCCTGCTTCTTTTAAAGTTCTATTTCTTCTTTCAGCAACCCCATTTTGTTTGAGGTGTACCAAAGACAGCTGACAAGTTGATGTAGTACACCATTTTGTTCACAATATTCTCTTATAACTTTATTGAGAAATTCAGTACCCTTGTCTGATCTTATCTTCACTACTGTCAAACTTTTCTCATTCTGTAATCCCTTCAAAATTTCAGGCATCTTTTGAAGTGTTTCACTTTTCTTGTTCATGAATATCACCCAAGTGTATCTTGAATAATCATCCACAACCACTAATGTGTACTTCTTTCTTGTTACACTTGTTGGTATTCTTGGTCCAAAAGATCCATGTGCATCGGCTCCAAAACTCTTTTTATAGATTGTTTAGTCTTTGACTTGAAGCTTGACTTTGTCTGTTTACCTTCTTTGACATGCATCACATATAGCATCCTTCTTGAATGTGATCTCGGTAAACCAATCACCGCTTCTTCTTCACCAGTGATTGATATCATCAATGTTTAGATGATTCAACTTCTTATGCCATAACCAATTAAGTTCGACTTTGTATGCACAATCGAGGCAAGTTTAGAGAACAATGATGAGACCAATCCACAACATACATGTTTTGTTGTCTTCTTCCAGCCAACACAACTTGATCACCTCTCTCACTAATGACAGTACAAGTGTTTTTGCAAAAGTGGCCTTGTATCCCATGTCACAGAATTGTCCAGTGCTCAGTAGGTTGTAGTCCAGTCCTTCCACATATGCAACATTCCTGATTGTTAATCCATTTCTCACAAGTGTGCCATATCCTCTTGTGTATCCAGGTGTATTCTTGTTGCCAAAATTCACTCTTGGACCATCCTTTGCCACAAAATTTGACAAACAGTGCTTATTCTTTGTCATATGTCTGGAACATCCACTGTCAAAATACCAGACACCATACAAAACAAAGTTAATGCATTTTAGGTACCCAAGCCTGTTTGGGTCCATAATGGTCAGTGGTAAGCATGACCCTTGGCAAGTTTCCATAAGGTCTTCTTTGAAAGGTATCATACTTTGGTTCATACATGTATTCTACACATCCATAAGGTCTAACAATTAGTTGTGTAGGAATTACATATGCTTTCTGGCCTTTTGGAATATAATTTTGTTTAAAGTGATTTCTTTTGTTAGAAGCACTAGGATAACCATAGGTTTGCTGTCTGTTAGGAACAGCCCTGTAATATGAAGTCTGCTGAGGTCCCTGCTGAGGTCTTGTATAAGTCCTCTGTTGAGCCCTCTGCTGATTCCATTGCTTAGGTTTTACCCTAGCAGTATGGTTATATTTGTTGTTCCTAGCAGTAGGTACAGGAATATTCAAATCGTCATCAGTAGGGAACAATCTACCTTTCCCCCTGAGATAAGTATCCCTTGAATGATTAGCATTTTTGGGTTTAGGATTCTTATCCTTGGAATATTTCTGGTTTTTCCCTTTTTGTGGTCCAGTAGACTTGGTAGTAGGTCTGCTATCAGCAGGTCTAGGAGGCACAACAGTCCTATTTTTAGATTTATTCTTTTTATTAGGAGCTGTTGACTTCTTTGACTTCTTATTTTGCTTCATTGAAGCTTTCTCAGTAGGATTTACTACCTCAGCAACCCTTTTGGGAGTTGGATCTTGTGCAGGCACAAACTTAGGACCAATTCTGGTACTAAGTTCAGTGACCTTACTGGATCCACTCTTATTGGATTGTTGAGTTCCAAATCCAAGCCCTGTTCTATCACCATAAGGCTTTCCAGATTTGAATGTAGTGGAGGAACAATATGGTTCGATGAGACTCAAGCTGACTCTTTGAAAGTTCCATGAGCTTATCTTGATTACTGTCGACTTCTTTTTCCTTTCCTTTGAGAATTCTTAATTCATCATTTAATCTTTCAACTTCTGATTGAAGTGCTTCTTTTCGGCCTTCACAATCTCATAACAGTTGTATTATCCTTAGTTGATTAAGGATGGCATCCAAAGTTTCTTCATTGTCGAATTTTTTGGATTTGAACCACAACTTGATTCACAATCACTTCCAGCGAGGAGTGTTTATAGATCTGAAATTGTATACCTCCTCTGTTTCATCCATATTAGCCATTAAAGCATAATCTTCCATATCAGCAACAAGTGTAGTATCATCAGATTCATTTCCCTTTTCTGATTCTACTTCGTATCCTGATTCATCTTCAGCAACCATAGCCTTCTTGCCATGTTTACTTTGTTGACTTTTGGTCTTCAGTAGGTCTGGACAGTCAGGTCTGAAATGTCCAGGTTTCTTGCAATTAAAGCAAAGATAATCAGGTTCCTTTTGTTTTAATTCGGGACAATCGGGTTTGAAGTGTCACGGCTTCTTGCAATGATAGCACAAGTAATCATTATCTTTCTTTGATTCATCCTTCTTCTTTTCACTGGAATTTCTTTGTGAAATTCCTTGGAGAACCCTTTCCATTTTCATCATCCTGATTTTCTTGCTCATTAGGGCAATCTGCTCTTGCATCTCATCCAGTAGATCATCTTGAGCTCTGATGTCTCTTCTTGATGTGAAGCAGCCAATCACGATGGTCTTTGGCTCTTCTTTTTCGATTTCAGCACAAGCTTTTGCTAAATTCATAGGCCTTAAGATCTGAAAACAGTTTGAAGGTGTCTTCTTCATGCAAACTCCTCATTTCTTCTATGGTAGTCACCTTCATCTCCCAAACTTCTTTTGCAGGTAATGCTTCCAGGATTTTTGAGTTGATTTCTTCTTGTGAGTACTTCATACTCAGTAGGGTGAGTTCATCCATGATTGCATTGAATTTTGATTCCATTTGTTCAATGGTTTCATTTGGTTTCATCTTGAACTCCTGGAACTTCTTCTTGGCCACACTGATCTTGTTCTTTTTGATTGCATCAGTTCCTTCATAGATTAATTGTAACTTGTCCCATAGTTCCTTTGCAGTCTTGCAATCTTTCACCTTCATATACATATTCCTATCCAAAGTTCTGTATATGATATCAATAGCAATATTGTTGAGATTAGCTTTTTCTATCTTGATCCATTCCCTTTTTGGTTTTGGAATGTCTTGTGTCTCATCTCCCAACTTTATTCTTGACTTGGTAATCTCGGGTGGTCCATCTCATCGACACATCCATCATTTCATCATGTGTTGCGACTAGATAAGCTTTGCATCATCGACGTTTATACTCATCAAAACGATCTAAAGAACATATCAACATTGTTCTAGCATCTTGGTTTGTTATCCATGATGCAAAGCTTTGAAAATCGATAACATGAAAAAGTTTTCAAAGTATTTTCCAAAGCACAACAAGTAGGATTACTTGAGAACAAAAGCAACTTTGCTCCGATACCAATTGTTGGTCCCTTGAAAGGCTTTGGTTAAGTTTAGAGGGGTGAATAAACTTAACACTTAAAACTTTTGGAGTTAACAAACTCGGCAACTTCCAAGACCTTTGTTGATACTTGATGATCTGTGATACTCGATGGTCTGCATTTGTTGTGAGTTTCTTGAATTTGTCAAATGAAATTATATCAAAAATTAAGCCTTATTACTTGTTAAATATGATACCAAGTATTAGATACTCAGTAGTGTATGTGTGTGGTTCAGTTGCTAGATTCAGTAGATAGATGTGTTAGATAAACTAAGTGCAGAATATAAATGCAGAAAGTAAGAAGGCATATTTTATAGTGATTCCAGGTGGTGTAATCCTGTCAGTCCACTCTTCTCCTGTGATGTTGGAGGTAATTCACTAGAGATCTTTGATGTGGCAGTTACAAAAATCCTTAAGTTGCTTGTCCTTCACCAATAACTATGGCTTCACAAACTGAACACTTGGAACAGGTAAGATTCTTTGCTCAAAGTCTTCCACTTGTCCTTGAAGGGTAGAATTGCCTCTTCACCACGGCTCCACCACAAACAACAATCTTTCACACCCAAAGATGCTTCACTATCTTGATGAGATTTCTTGTAAAAGAAAGATTGAATCAAGTAAGTGATTCGACTTTGGCTGACTTGATCGGGATGATATGATCGGCGACTTGATGTCTTCAAGTGTGTAAACTTGATGCAACTTGAATGCGATTACACTTGAAGAAATTTTTGGATCGGCACTTTATGCTCAGTAGAATTCGGTGGGGTGTTATTCTTGATTTTTGATTCTCGATTGCTCAAGGTAGATTCTTAATTTTCATCACTTGTATCCGAATTAGGAGTCCTCTATTTATAGGTAGGAATCCTTGTGACTTATGTTCGAAATTCAAACATAGCCGTTTCAGATTTGTCTCCATCTTGACTTGCTTTTTCGATTGTTCTAGGGTGACCTTTGTCATTTCCTTTTGACGATTCTGATCTGTCCACCCTTTTGACTTGTAACCATTGGATAAAGTGCGAATCTTTCCAACGTCCATTTGATCTTAACCATTGATTTGTTTGATAAAATCAGAGGTTGTTAGCTGTCCCTTTCTTAGTAATCTTCCAATGTAGCTTTTGATTAAATCGAAATATGTGTCCGGCAGGTTCCTGAGAACATAACCCTGCTGATATACACATCAGTAAGCTTATTCTTATAATGATGTGTTTAAAAACACTTCAGCTTATTGTCTTTTATCTAACTTTTATTTATGAAGTTAGATTACACCTTTTTGCATATAACTAAGTTCCAATCACCACTTAACTTGTGGAACTTAGACCTTGTACATAAGGTATATGTAATCAGTTTAGGTCATCACAGACTTCCCTAAATTCTGATTCCATATCCTTTACTTTAATTACTAAGTTTGATCCCTTAGCCTTCAATTACTGAGTTTGAGCCCTCAGCCTTCAGTCTTCAACAGGTTCCTGACAAGTCTACTGACTTAGCTACCCTACTGATCTAGACTAGTCTGCTGATGTAAGTTAGCTGACCTTTTACAGTGCTTGTTTGATCAAACCTATACAAGATCAAACTCTAATAAACCTATACATTTGATTTAGACATCTTTTTGCCTTTGCTCTATAACAGCTAGTCTGGCACTCATCACTATAACTTAAAAATAAGTCCAACACTATTGATCCTGCTGAGTTTGTAAAACTCCAAAAAGTTTTTAAGTGTTAAGTTTATTCACCCCCCCCCCCCCCCCTTTAAACTTAACCAAAGCCTTTTCAATGGACCAAAACCTTTATTTTCTTTCTCTGAGCTATTGGCTCTGGTTGGGTGAATTCTTTGTATAAACTTTGTATTAGTATAGTTTCATAGTGTAGCTTGGTAGTTATACTTAAATCTGCACTTCAAGTGTTGAACTAGGCTTAGCTTGGACTAACTATTGGTTTGATTCAAGTAATGTCCTTTTTTTTTAATTGTTTTTCATGGATTTTTTTTGTTTGTTTCACCATAGGACTTTGCATGCTAGTCTAAACAAGATAAAATTTGTTAAGTGTTTTTCCACCTGATCAACCAAACACTTAGGTAAGTCGTATCATATGTAGCCATATAACTTAGTGCGTGAGACACATGAGGATTAAGTTTATGGTGATACAATTGAATCTGTTATACTGTCTGAAATTAATCAAAGTATGGGGTCCATTGATTAAACCACCATTAATGCGCCCAGAACACTTTATGGTGTGACCGTCTTATCCGGACCATCGACATTGGTTGTCTAAGTGGGGCATTTATATATGATGAGAGTCATATAGGACTGGACCGATTTAATTTGCATTTCCCATATAATTCCGTGATTGAGAAATCTTATTAAATCACAAGATGATCATATATGGATTAACCTTAATCCTGGAGTGATTCTGAGACTCCTACTTGTTTCAGGATAGGGTTTAATGTGTTCGTTAAGGATCGCTAAGAGGCGCGGTCCGAATCACTTTCACGTTGGCACTATTCTGGAATGAGTGAGATGTGTGTGTTTCACAGATATGGAATCAATTCCTTCCTGCGGGAAATAGAAAGACAATCCCCTTATTTGTTAATCCTAGAAATTGTTCGATCTATGGATTTTGTATTGGTTATGAACTAATTGATCACTAGTGGGTTAATGGTAAATAAGGATAAGTTGTATTGAAGAAGGTTTACGGAAATAATCCCGCTTCATTACGGATAGTCTATGGAGGGTTAGTTTATATATAATGATTATATCAATGGACACTTATAGACTCGACTCGACGTTTTGAGAATAAGTTATATCTATAATCGATAGAGTTCAGTTTCGGATTTTTGGTGGCGTAATTCTGGAATTAATGAATTAAGTAGAAATATTCTGTTCGATGAATATTTTATTTGATTTATTATAGCTACTGGTTATAGGTCCATGGTCCCCGGGTTGGCTCCTAACACACGAGTGTTTACTCTTTTTATGGAACCTCGAGAATAAATTAAATAGTTGGTCTATTTAATGAATATGCAATATTATTTATTTGGTAAATAATATGTAAAATAGAAAAGACATTTTCTATTAAAAATGACAAAATTAATGGTGCCCCAAATATGGATAATTAGGAGAAGAAATTTTCCTAGATTATCTCATATGTGTAATTAATTAATTATCTATTTGTTGGATAATTAATGGAAAAGATTTTTTGGGAATTATCTCTTATTTTGTGGGAAAAATATCTTTTCCTTATGGGAATAGGTTTTGTGGTATGAAAATGGTAACTCTCTATTTACTAGTTATTTTCCTATATAAAGAGAGTTCCTCACAACACATTGACACAACTAAATTGGCGCCACACTTAAGAAAAAGGAAGAGATAAATTAGTTTCTCGTTCTAGTCATTAAGAGAAGAAAAACCTAGGGTTTTTCTTGTGCATATTCAAGGAGGATCTACGGCGAGGATCGACGTCCACCAGTCGTCGCTAGGAGATACAATCCGGAAGGTTGTGGCTTCTCCCTTTTGTCGAATTTCTCATCTCTCTCCGGTTTTGGTAAATCTACTAATCTTCTTGTAGAGATTAATTATTTATGTTTCATATCGTAAATCGCATTATCTTCCACTGTGCTAAGATCGAGTGTCTCGATCGGTGGTACTACTTCTAGCAATGATTTGCAGTAATCATGTTAAGGTTTTTTTGTTCATAGGTTTGCAGGGTTTCAAAGGTTAATCATCGTTCTTTTGGTTGGTTTTGGCTCGTCTATGAAGTAATAAATTCTTATTATCAAAAGGTTATGATTTTAGTTTAAAGTTTTGTCTTTAAGCTGTTCTGAATACTGTTTTATGTTAAGATACACGAAACAAGACATGATTATTTGTAGCCGGGTAATTGCTAAACTGTTTTTTTAGAACGTTACTATGCTTTCTAGTTACTTTACGGTACACTGTGTTTTCAAAGATTTATTACTTTTATGCAAACCGATTTTAGGTGCTTTGGTTACGAGTAGTTGAGATAGGATGGGAGTTCAATGTTGTTATTGCTTTGGTATGTTCCCGTAGATTAAATATGGTTTTACATAATATCTTATGTGCTTTATGTGCTCTTATGTGCTATACTCGCTAAATACATACCTGCATTATGTTACAAGAGCACTGCGATCAACTCACGGGTCATTTTTGAATGTATGATTTGTTATTACTCCTATCGTTCCCAAGACGATGTATTACAAGTGTACCGTGATCCTACGTATCACATCGTATTACCCAAAGTTGCACCATGAACATGACATGAATACGAAATACAAGATAAGAACACGACTATGCTAAGTAAGTAAGAAACACGAACATGCCAGACATGACATGAACATGCTATGGTTAGTAGACAAGTAAAGTATGAGTTGGTAGATGGCATACATAAGTTTGATCGGTATGACACGAACATAGTAAGTATGTAATTAATGTAACTTAACAAGTACGTGCAAGATAAACTAATATAGTAAGTAGGCATGTTTTCTACGCATTAAATATGTACGTTAAAGTTGTTTTCTTTATGTTTCAAGTTTGTACATTAAACTGTTTGTGATAGTAAATAAAGAGGATCCATGTTGTGTGTCCCGGAACTTGACAATCATGAATCTTCATTTTGGTATTCTTTCTCTTTACCAAGCTTCATGCATTAGCTTACTCCCTTTTCTGGAATAAGAATGTTGAAGATACATGATGCGTTTGATGACGAGTTTGAAGTGCTAGCTTTGGACGGAGCAATGAAGTCTTTTATGCTTTAGTTTCCTTTTATAACTGTTCTTTCTAAATAAAGCATTGTTGCCAGTATGTTGTTCTTTCTTTTCAGACATGTCAGTTGTAATGAATGATAATGTTTAACTTCAGTTATTTATGATATAATTTGACATCAATTGTATTCTAGTTGTTGGTTATTATTGGAAGATCTGCCTTTGTTTGGTTTCGGGTTGGGTTGCATCCAACCCAATACTTTATTCACTTTATTATCTTATTTACCATTATTTTATTAATTATATTATTTTATTATAATTTCTCTTACTAATCATTTCACCATCAACAAATTAAATAAAATTAACTAATTCACTTTATTTATCTACTACGTTATTTAATCATTACTTTATCAAAATAATACTCATTAAAATTTCTCCCCGAAATCATTTCTTTATTTACGCAAATTTCAATACAAGATTTTAACTTTATAATCATTATTTCATTTTATTATATTATATTTAATAAAAATTTCACTTATCATGCATTTTTTCATCTACACCAATTTCAATAAAATATTTTAACTTTATAATTATTATTTCACTTTGTTCCTCATGAATCAATTCAACACTTACCTAACCCGAAACTAAATAGAGCCTGAGGATCTATTTCCTGAGTCTTCATCTTATTCTGATATGACACGAAACTTACGTAGAATTTACGGTATATTATAAATGTCACATATCGAGAATCACACATCCGAATAATGACTCGGTATTCAGGACAGGTGCGTTACACATATCTTAATGTTCAAGAACTCGTTGTAAAATAATAAATGTTTATTCATTGATAAATAAATAAACACTAAATATATTATATATATGTTTTTTTTTCTGGTCCGGTCGTATTACACTTCTGTGGTATTACCTGTGCATTTGCGCCTTTCAATTTATGCACATTAAGTAATATATTCTTCGGACAAGCCACCGCTAGAAACTTCTTGACTATTGCCACCTGTTTTTTTCTTGACCAGCAAAATAAATTTCCACGCTTTGAAATTTTGAAAATTCTTTCCTGATTTTTCTTAATTCTTACTAATTTCTTTTTTTTTTTTTTTTAACTCATGACAATTCAATTACTATTTTCCTAGCTTTTCTTGCAAAAGGATCCAATTTTGTTACATTGCCCAAGTTATTACCGTAATTAAACCTCTTCACTCTTTTTATTTATTTATTTTTTTTTTTTGAGAGAGAGAGAGAGTCTTCACTCTTTTATATAAATCCTTATTATTTGCACCACATAACAAATTACGTAGGGAAAAAAAGAAAAAGATCTTCCTACGATTCTCTATATATTTTACTACTATATCATCTTTTTTACTATTTTACTTACCAAATTTCAATGGAACCCCTCTCCAATAATGGCGGTCGTAGCATGGAAAACGGGTTCTTGAAGATGAAGTTGTCTGCCTCTGGTGGCGTTGGAAGTTGTGATCGTGCTCGAGTTCCGAACGGCTTGACTTGTCAAGTAGAGAGTAAAGAGCCGGTCAATGGCGGAGCCGCCGTATCAAAGCCGAAAATAGTGACCGGAGAGGGTGGTTATGTGCTTCAAGATGTCCCTCACTTATCTGATTATATTCCTGATCTTCCAGTAAATTTTTCTCTCCTTTGAACTTATACTTGATTACTTCTGTACTTGAATACTATTGTTGATCTACTTAGAATTTGTTTTTTTTGGTTTTGATCATGGTAGCAAAAAATTAGAACAACTGGAAGAAACTTGTTTCGAAACATGGCTAAATTGTTGATTTTTTTCACTATTATTGTAGATGGAAAGCATTGATTTTCTTTCAAGTGGAGAATTTGGTTAATAAAATTTTCAATTCCCAAAGAATAAATTCATCACAGCAGTAAAATAAATTGTTGGGATTAATTTCGGAACATGAAGTCAGATCAATGAAACCAATTATGCTAACTTTTTCTTTGTGTTTCTTTTCTCTTTGTAGACATACACCAACCCTTTACAACATAATCAAGCATACTCAGTTGTCAAGTAAGGATTCTTATCTTTTTGTTCAATGGATACAATTTGTGAAGTTGAATTGTACATAACTTACTTTAATTTCATTTATCAATTTCCAGGCAGTACTTTGTGGATGGTGATACTGTTCCAGAGAAGGTTAGTCCCTTTTATTTTACCCCTGAAATAAGCAATTTAGTTACCATATTCTTCAAAAAGAAATAAAGAAAATTGGATATTAAGAATTTGTTCTAATTGTCATTCTGTTTGAAGAGAATGACTCAACCTTGGTGCTCTCCCTTCCACTGAATTTTAAGAAAAGAAAAGGTTATTATTAGAGGCTGTACATTTTTCGTAAAGTTCCGAGATCTTATACCTTTTATTTCCATGAACACATTGAGATATGGAAAGATTCAGGCCACAACCTGATTTTTTCTTGTTCTAGCGCTAGTAGGATGAAAGGCTAGATATGAAATAACCTTATGCCGTCAATTTTGTCAGGTTATAGTTCTAAGTATCCTGTTGAAGTTTAACATATTGTTTTTTTTAGGTTGTCGTGCATGCAGATAGTCCGAGAGGGGTACATTTTCGCCGTGCTGGTCCTCGCCAAAGAGTGAGTTTTCATGTGTTTTTCATAGACAATATGCACCAGTCAGTGGCCTGTGTTCTAAAATAAGATACGTCCGTCTGATTTTTGCAGGTATATTTTGAACCTGATGAAGTGCGTGCATGTATCGTGACTTGCGGAGGCTTATGCCCTGGGCTTAACACAGTGATTAGAGAGATTGTTTGCGGGCTGTATAACATGTATGGTGTTACAAAAGTTGTGGGAATAGATGTAAGTGAATTCCTGTTTCCTAACTGCAATATTGTTTATAGTGCCTCGGTGAATGTGGGATGTCTATGAGAAAGTATGATGCATATTGTTCAATCATGTATACTGGCTCAGTTGCATTAGTACAAGAATACATACTGTATGAAAAATCCCTTCAACCCGGAAGCATCTCTTTGCACGGTTTTGTTATAGGCTTTTATAGTTATTTTTGTTATCACCCACTGAAGAAGTTGGATTTCCATAGAACAGTAACACAAAAATGAATAGAGGAGTGATTAGTCTAAAAAATTCTACAGCCCTTTAAATTTGGTGCCGGCTCTAAAGTTCTCTGTGTCTAGACCCCTTAATTGGATTTTGTTGGTGTAAATCCAAATTTTTTTCCCGGATAATTGAAAATTGCCTGTGTTGTTGCAATTCGTAACCAGAAATGGAATTATTGATTCAGATGGGTGTCTTGTTATCAACTTTTTGCTTACTGCTTTCCTTCACATCTTCTCTAACAATTAAAGTATATGGATTTGCAGGGTGGATTCCGTGGTTTCTACTCTCGAAACATGACTGATTTGACACCCAAGTTTGTGAACGATATTCACAAACGTGGTGGAACAGTCCTTGGAACATCACGAGGCGGTTATACCACCAAGAAGATAGTTGACAGCATCCAAGACCGCGGTATTAATCAGGTATTGATTTACATATAAAAAACAACTTTTACAATCTCGACAAGAAGCATAGCCGACCATACCTAGTAGGTATAAGGCTCGAGTGTTGATGTGAATTATGATCTCTGCTATAATTAATTTAGGTGTATATAATCGGAGGAGACGGGACCCAAAAAGGTGCATCATCTATTTTTGAGGTAATTCTGTCATGATATTTAACTGTCCTGCTACTGCTCAAGAATCTGTCACATCTTTTGCATTTGTATTCATCTTGGATTCTTTTGGTGTGCAGGAAGTTAGAAAACGTGGTCTAAAGGTCTCGATAGTTGGCATTCCTAAGACTATTGACAATGATATTCCGGTAATTAGCCTCGTTTATTGATTTCGCTAACATCATTCAGCAGTTAATCTTACTTTTTTCAAATCAAAGTATTCACCAATATTGCGTTTTTTTTCCCCTCTTTTTCTTCAGGTGATAGACCGATCTTTTGGTTTTGATACTGCTGTTGAGGAAGCCCAGCGTGCTATTAATGCAGCACATGTTGAAGCCACAAGTTGTGAGAATTGCATTGGGCTGGTGAAGTTAATGGGACGATATAGTGGTACATATTACTTTCTCTTAGTAAACACTTCAAGATTCACCGTGCATTTTTTCTCTTTTCTTACTGAAACGATATGTAGCACGTATAATGCACAGGGCTTTAATGCCTCAGCTTCATCATCAGTTTTGACATGCATTTCATATGACAGGTTTCATATCCATGTATGCAACTCTTGCCAGCCGAGATGTTGATTGTTGCTTGATTCCAGAGTCACCATTTTATCTTGAAGGGCCAGGTGGACTGTATGAATATATAGAAAAACGACTGAAGGAGAACGAACATATGGTTATTGTTATTGCAGAAGGTGCAGGACAAGAGCTTCTTTACGCAGAGTTTTAGTTCTACTACTACTGAGCAGGATGCTTCTGGTAATAAGGCTTTGCAAGATGTTGGCTTGTGGATATCCAAAAACATTAAGGTAAGAGCTTTCAACGTACCTTGTGTTTTCTTAATTGTTGTCCATTAATTCTCCCGATCCTGGAGATTTATGTACGGTTTTAAGTGCTTTGCAATCGTTAATAGTTTTGCTACTTGAAGATTCATTATGTCAAATCATTAAAAGGACAAGATATCGTTTTGCAGGATTACTTTTCTAAACAGAAGATACCCATTACTCTCAAGTATATAGGTTAGTACCATTTATCTATACACATATATAATGACGTTTAAAATGAATACACAATTCCTTGACCAAATATCATTATTTTGTTGTGACAGATCCTACGTACATGATTCGAGCCATTCCCAGTAATGCATCGGATAATGTGTATTCCACGCTTCTTGCTCAGAGTGCTGTTCATGGAGCAATGGCAGGATACACTGGCTATACTGTTGGGCCTGTCAATACAAGACACTGTTACATTCCCTTTGATGTAAGTGAAATTTATCTCATGAAAATTGTTTTAGGAATGTATCGGTACTCTTGCACACAATTTATGTAAATCTATCATGTTTGTATTGTACTGATGAAGTCATTGGGTTGAATGAAATGTGCAGCGAATCAACGAAAAGCAGCATAAGGTTGTGATAACTGACAGAATGTGGGCCAGACTTCTTTCATCAACTAATCAGCCAAGCTTCCTGAGAACAAAAGCTAATACAGAAGACGAGAAAGAAGAAATGAACTGAGAGGGTCCTACCTACATTGAATTCCAAATGCAAGGCTTGAGGCTTTTCTAGGTCTTTCTTTGCACCACCGCCATTATACCGATACATCACATTACCTTTGCACCAAACCAAAACGACCTTCAGAAAAGTCTATTCTTGAGTCAAGAATCGACTTTCTGAAGGTCGTTGTGAATATTGACCTTGGGAAAGTCGATTCTTGACTCAAGAATAGACTTTCTGAAGGTTATTGTGTGTTTTTTGGTGCAGTGCGCTGTAGTGGTAAAATCGGTCGGGTGCAAATAATAATCCCACGTAGTATAATAGGACACATGTTTTGCAACTTTTACCAATCAGAAGCTTATATCAAGTGTTGTGATTACTACTTCAATGGCGTCAGATGTCGAGTAGGCTCCTACATATATTAGGCAGCCTTTTGTTAAATGTTTTCCCACATGCTAAAAATAGAACCGTGTCATAATTGTTTTATCAATCAAATATTCTAAATAAGCCTTTATTTACACCAAAGTTGCTTATGTATCTCATAGGAAACAAAAGATGAAAAAAGTTTAGGCAGCAAGGTTTTTGCAATCTTCGAATCATATATGAAACAATCTCTTTTTGCAAGCTGGAGCGTGAAAATTCGAATCATGTATGAAGAGACATCTTTTAGTAAAAATGTTTAAAGACGGTAAGTGTACACCAGACCATTGATGCCTTGATTTACATCCTACACTAATTATAGGGACGGAGTGATAAGGGACCCTTTGGTTTGGAGTTAAATTGTAACACCTCTGTGTTGGGTACAGAGTAAAGATAAATCTCACGTAAGTCTCGTGTCATATCAGAGTAATTAACGATTCGCGTGGAAGAAAACCATGTAGAAGACTCGGGAAAATAGACTCTTAGGGTCTTCCATACAACAAACCCAACCAGAACTACAACTGTTGACAAACTACATCCTTGATCGGTGTCCAATCTTACCGGCAGTGTACCGGGTCAATTGTAGTCTAGCAAGTGGTCAAGGTCGTATCCACAAGGAATGTGAGGTCAAACACTAATTAGGTATTATTATCTTGATTTAAGTCGCAAGAAAATAAGAAAGTAATTGTTCTAAACTCTACTATTAATGGATAATCAAATGGTAAAAGACCTAACCAAGGCAATTTCATTGATCAAGCAACCACTTCTAGTATCTTGGGAATGATCATCTACCAACCTTCCAATGATGTTCAAATGTGTGAAACGGTGGATTCCTAAGCTAACAACTTCCCATCATACGAGTGTACGAAGTTGCACTATGCCTCCTCCTTGGCCTAAGAACCTTAGACCTAATGATTCGACATGATAAACACTTGAATGCAAGAACTAGTCAACTCCCCGGATAAGAAATTGAACTCCAATAAAGGTCAACTTTACCTTCCGGTTCTCATACCTCTTTCCCACACCTAGTATTTCCTTTTGGTATCCACTAAGTGTGTGTGTGTGTGTGTGTGTGCAAGCATTGGTTAATTACTCCAACACAAACAAACTATACAATGCAAGTAGGAAAAGATTCAACACAAATGAAATTATGAAACATGAACAATCACTCCCAATCAACCATAAGAGTTTAACTATCACAACTACATTGCCTTGGCTAGTATGGAACTAGCCACTCATAACTATGAGCACCAACATGTCAAAGTTAGCATTCATAGCAATGAGAACAATTAAAACAAAGTAAAAGCTAAGAATTTACCAATCACAAGATATGAACTTGAAAAAGGAAACTTTCATTCAACTTCAATGGAGTTTGATACACAAAAATGACAATCTTGCTCCAACCAAAGTATTCTAAGAGATTAAACTAAGAATTCTTAATGTTTACAATTGCGTTTAAGAGCTAAATATAAGTAATTTTGGCTAGGAGAGCCTTGAGGGTTGGGGTGCCTTCAAGATGAGTGAGAGAGTGGTAGGTAAGTGATATTGCAAATGAGAGTAAATGAGCTCTTTTAATTGCTGAATTCGCACTTCCGGTTTAAGCCGGAAAAATCTCGGTTTGAGCCGGTGCTGACAAAGTAGTTGGGATCTGACATCATGCATTAAATGCTTCATCTGAGATAATTTTTGAATACCGGTCTGAGCTGAAGATGTCCTGGCATGCACTGGTTACACAGAGAACCTTCTGTTTTCCTTTGAATGCTACCCGGCGTGAGCCGGCTGAATTCCGGTTTAGGCCGGATACATGACAGAAGTGAAGATCCTCCTCTTGATTCTTAGATTGATTCTCCAACACTCGTGAAACTTTAACATCTCCCGAAATTCCAGCTCCAAGCCTCGGTATCTGTGCTACAAGACAAAAACACGGAGATACCACGGGTAAATCCGATAACAAATTTGGCCAATAAGCCTCAAAGCATGCCAAAATAATTACTTTTTCTAATACTTACTATATACAAAAGGTGGTCTCAATCATCACAACGTTTTCTCATTTTGATACGAAAACACCACTAAATGCTCAAGAAATGGGAATAAAACATAGTAAAATGCATCATTTGGTTGACTTACATCAACCACTCCCCACTTAGCTTTTGATCGTCCTGGAGCAAATAAAGCGACAAAGTAACTAAAGTCACAAGCTAAGTTAGTGCAACGTCAAGAGATGAAAGCTCAACTATATGATGCAATCAATTCAAATCATAACCACATGTTGTTGGTCCCTTGGAAAGGCTAACACAAGTTTAGAGGGGGGTGAATAAACTTGTCACCAAAAAACTAATCTGAAATGCCGAAAAGTCCTAGAACGAGTTTCTCTGAAACTTAAAGCGATCTTCGATTCGCTTTTGTTCTGTCCCTTAACTTCGTCTGGAGTTCGATTAGCTCAATCAATATAAGTTAATATTGACTAATATTTAGTCATGTTAATCGGCAAATGATAAAACTAGCCTTTAATGCAATAGATGTGAAAATAGAAAACTAGACCTTCTATGTATCGATTACATCTTTGACTCGATGTCTGGTGTTTGCTGAGTGATAATGGAATAAGTAAAATAAACACAAATGCATAAAGTAAATCAACACAAGATTTGTTTATGGAAGTTCCGGTGGTGTAATCCCGTCGCCTCCCCTCTCCTCGTGGCGTAGGAGGTATCACTAGAATAATGAGATAACCGTTACAAAATCCTAGTACTATGACAGTCCTTCACGACACCCTAGTTTCACTTTGTCTACACAAAGTGAAGAAAGGTGAGATTGCTCCTCACTCTGCACACTGATCCTTTGGAGGTTGAATTGCTCCTTCACCAGCTCACCACTAATACCAACACACAGTCCTTAGACTGCACCAACAGCTGTGGCAACTAAGTTGCAACCATATGAAGAAAGGTAGAATTGCTCTCTTCAAACTATGCACAGCCAACCCTTTTTCACAAAGGTTAGGTTTAGAATTAATCAAGGATTAATTCAGTGAGCTGTCTGATTCTTCTGGATCTGACTTTGTAGCTCCAAGATGCCTTCTTTCCCCCTTGATGGGTTACTGGATCTTTCTTTGAAGTCTTCAAGGCAATTTCGTTGACTTCCCCTTTTTCTAGATATATATGATCTGATTTTATAGATCTGGATTTGGATCTTTGAATATATGCTTGTAAAGCTCTTTTTCTGATCCTCCTCTCTCTCTTCTTTGAGTGATTCTCTTGTGTATTTATTGGGGTGATGTAACGGTCACTAGCTCTTGTAGCCGTTACACTTGTCATTTAGCCAACGTTCACATGTACGATCTTTTGTCGTATACTCAGTTTAAATTCAATCATGGCCTTAACTCAGTTTTCTACTCTTCTTCAAAACTGAGTACTTTGTATACTTAATATCTGACCTTAATTGACTAAGTCAGATACACCAATCAGTTTCTTCTTATCCAGGTAACTGATAATCTTTGTCCTTAAGATTATTCAGTTTTACATGATCTATAACTTCGATTTGGTCACCACAGACTTGCTCGAATCCTCGACTTATAGTCACGACTTAATCGACTTCTAACCGAGTTTGCCACCTCGGTTCTTCAATCTTCAGAATCGAGTCCAGTGTCCCTCGGTTCTTGATCTTCTAGATAAGCCAACCGAGTGCATGTCCTCAAATAACTTATCTTCTTCGGTTTTATCATAATCGAGTTTGAACCCTCAGTTCTTCAGGTGCATATTCAGTTTTCTTGTTGTAATCAGTTTCCTTGTTGTGACTCAGCTGTTCGCCTAGTTCCTTTTCTATTACAGTGCTTGTCTGAAACAACTTATACAAAGTTCAGACTCTAGATAGAACTTATACATTTATCTCTAGACCATTTCTTGCTTCTTCTTTCATTATGCACTATAATAGTTAGTTACGACTTCATCATCATGGGTTGTAAGTGATTTGTTGAATCATCATCAAAACACAAATAATATTTCCAACAATTTCCCCCTTTTTGATGATGTATCATAACCCTCCCTAAAAGCAATAATAAAAGAATAGTGCAAGAAATCATAACAAAATAAGATAGCAAACTAGAACAGCCAAGTTCATTACAAGATTCAAAATGAAACAAACTGAGTTAAAAACTGAATAGATTACATCTTTTCTTTTTCCAAAGCCAACAATTTTTCACCAACAAAGATACTCCTTTTTGTCTCTAAAGATCTTCTTGCTTTTCCTTCTTCTTCAGTTTCACCATCTCTAGGCTTGATTTCTAGATATTCATTTACCAAATGATTTGCTTCTTCATTGTTGCCAGCTTTAGATTTTGCCAATATCTCTTTGATTTCTTCACTCATTACCTTATCTTCTTCTTCTTCTTCTGAGATAAGACTGGATTCCTTCCCTTTAGTCTTTTCAGTTTTGCTTTCTTGTTTCAATCCAGTTTCCCCCTTAGTTCTTGTCCCTCTGTCTTTTGCTGCTTGTAGACCCTTTTGCAATTTGATACAGGTTACAAGTTTCTTTATGATACTCAGCACAACTTTGACTGCGGTTTCTTTATCTTCCTCAGTCCTTGTTTCTTTGAAGATCTCTTCTTTGACCAATTCTTCGATTATAATGTCAATCGCTCCTTCATTCTTTTGAATAGACAGAAGATTAATGGTCTGTAGATCAGTGTCTATTTGTTCATCTTGTTCTTTGATCAATCGTTTGGCATAGATTTCTTCAGCTGTTTCAGCTTTATCAGTACCAGCTTTAACTTCATCACCAACAACATTATCTTCCCCATTGTTTGAAGATAAGCGATAGCAATCTTCAAATAATCTCTGAAGGGTGATGAGGTTAGAGTATTCAAATAGACTTTGAGAAATGTGATCTTCCAATGAAATCGTGTAGGTCGAAAAGCTTCATAGGGTGTGCATTACGCCTCAATGATTTCTTCCACATTTTTCTTTCTTTCACTTTTCTTGATCTTTGAGATTCTTCGATCTCAATTTGCTTGTAGATGCCTCGGGGCCTGAGATGAGGTGTCTTGGCCTTAGGATAAAAATGAACATCGAGGCTATCGATTCCTTTTCATATTCGGCTTCACAAAATTCTCAGCATCTTCCACAACTTCTCTTTGGTTTTCAAATGTATTCTCCATACAACTCAGGTTGAAGAATCACTAACTTCGCCATCATCATCATCTTCTTTAATTTCTTCATTTTTAATCGATCACTTTCTTGATTCCTCGACTCGCTTCTTCGCTTTTTTAGTTTCATCATCAATTTCAATTACTTCCTCGATGCAGCTTTTCTTTGCTTGAAACTTGTTCAACATCCTTTCTGCCTTCTCGAGTTACATCATCTAAACTCACAGTCTCGCTTGAACTGGAGTCTGAAACTTCATTCCATTCTTCTTCTTCAGTGATTTTCCTTTTTCCAGCTTTGGTGGACACAGATTCTTGTTTGACTTTGGTTGGAGTTGATTTGAAGATAGAGTAGTGATCTAGTATTCTTTGGACTAGATAGGTGTAGCCCTTTTTCAGTAAAAACGAATCTCCAGTATCTTCTCTTTCTTTGACTCTTTCTTTCTCGTCTGAAATTTGCTTTATCAACTGATTGAGAACAAATTTGTTCCAATTAAATCTCTTTTCAAACCAAATAGCATAAATCATCTTCATTTTATCAGTTGACAGAGTATAGAAATTTCTAGCATGACCAATGACATTTTTTGTCAGAAAAATCGTCAAAAATGCAAATTCACGTTTCTGCTGATAGATAGATCCACTAAAGTTCTTCTCTTTCTTGTTGATTGCAGTGACATTCCAAAGTTTCACTTTTTCTTCATTCCCGAATGTGAAAGATGAAGAGCCTCCGATTATGTCTAACCCGAAGACAAGTGATAGCAAGTGTTCATCAACAGTAAAGCTTTTATCTTAAATAGTCGTTCTGAAGCCTTTTCCATTGTTGATGATTTCGGCATTCCTGTAGAAGTCTTTGATGCCATCTGGACATAAAGTAGTGACCTTTGTATCAATCAAATTCTCCAAACCTCGAATCTTTTTAATCTTCTTTGCAATTTGGATTGAAAGAGTGGAGTTTGAGAATTTTTGACAGAATTCATCCAGGCTTGTAGTGATTCCTTCATCAATGTTGTAACGATCCATTGATTTTTGAGTAAGGGATGCTTGAATGCTTGATTTTGGGTGAGCATGATTTTGTCAAGATTTTGCAATCGTTTTCAAATGAGAGTCGTGTCACAATCAATGAGATTATGTAGGGATGTACATCTACTTTTTCTCCCAGATTGACATGTGGCTTCGAGTGATTTGTCATGTCAGTCCAAACGTCAGATGGTAGCTGGAAAGTTTTCTGCTTTTGACCAATTTGTCCTTCATCAGCATTTTCTTTCTCGGTTTTGTATAGGAGTCAGTTTTCTGAAGATTTAGCAATGTGAACTGACTTTTCCTGCAAAACAGTTTAAGTTTTCTTCGGTACCCACATCTTTTTGGGTCCGGCTGAGTTAGTTACTGAAGTATTACTTTCAGTTTCTTTGTTGAGAGAATTAAGCCTTCTCAACTCTTTTCTGGATAAACCATTACGCTCAATCTTAGTTGATTTCACAAGGATTCTTTTAGATTTATCATTTTTAGTTTCCTTGTGTGATCTACTAGATCTTCCAGTGTCTTGATTTCTAAAGTTTATACTTTTTGAAATCTCAAGACTGGGTAGGGTGGGGGATTATCATTGCTTTTGTCAAATTTACTAGACATTAATCTTTCAGCTAGATTTGACACCTCAGTTTCAAGACACTCATTCCAATCTTTTGCTTTGTCAAGTTCCCTATCTTTTAATTTTAGTTCTATTGTAAGTTTTTCAGTTAACTTGACAAGATTAGAGTTTCTCAGACTGAGTTCAGCAAATGATAACTGATTTGAAGAATGTACCTTTCCATGATGATTTGATGCAGTTTTAGGATTCGAATGTACATTCCTTTGTTGCTGTAATGAATCTTCTATATCAACAACCACCTGCAACATCTCCTTTCCTCCTACTTTTGAGAGGTCTTTCAGTGATGGAACTCTTCTGGATTCGTTAATGTGAACATTGAAGTTTGTATCCACTTCATCACTGAGTTGAGGTTCTAGATTTGTAAATAGATTTGTCGTACTGAAGCTTTCGATCATTTGATCCTAAAAATCAGATATATTTTGCAAACAATTAGTCAGGGGGTGAGTAAGCCAACTTCTAACTCTAGATGTAGACATTGAAACTAAGTGAACTGATACAGTGAGGGGTTTTCAACAACTGGTTTAAAAAGGTATTCTTGGATCTTCTTCCAAATGAAAGAACCGCTCCGATACCAATTGTTGGTCCCTTGGAAAGGCTAACACAAGTTTGGGGGGGGGGTGAATAAACTTGTCACCAAAAACTAATCTCGAAATGGAAAAGTCCCAGAACTGAGTTTCTCTCGAAACTTAAATCGATCTTCGATTCGCTTTGTTCTGCCCCTAACTCGTCGCGGAGTTCAGTTAGCTCAACTGAATATAAGTTAATATTGACTTATATTTAGTCTTGTTAACTAGCAGTGGATAAAACTAGCCTTTAATGCAATAGATGTGAAAATAGAAAACTAGACCTTCTATGTATCGATTCAGTCTTTGACTCGATTATCCGTGTTTGCTGAGTGATAATGCAATAAGTAAAATAAACACAAATGCATAAAGTAAATCAACACAAGATTTGTTTATGAAAGTTCCGGGTGGTGTAATCCCGTACGTCTCCCCTTCTCCTGTGGCATAGGAGGTATCACTAGAATAATGAGATAACCGTTACAAAATCCTAGTTCTATGACAGTCCTTCACGACACCCTTGTTTCACTGTCTACACAAAATGAAGAAAGGTGAGATTGCTCCTTCACTCTCTGCACTGCGATCCTTTGGAGGTTGAATTGCTCCTTCACCACCACCACCACTAATACCAACACACAGTCCTCGATTGCACTGCTGCAATTGTGGCAACTAAGTTGCAACCGTATGAAGAAAGGTAGAATTGCTCTCTTCAAACTATGCACACCAACCCTTTTTCACAAAGGTTAGGTTTAGAATTAATCAAGGATTAATTCAGTGAGCTGTCTGATTCTTCTGGATCTGACTTTGTAGCTCCAAGATGCCTTCTTTCCCCCTTGATGGGTTACTGGATCTTTCTTTGAAGTCTTCAAGGCAATTTCGTTGGCTTCCCCTTTTTCTAGATATATATGATCTGATTTTATAGATCTGGATTTGGATCTTTGAATATATGCTTGTAAAGCTCTTTTTCTGATCCTCCTCTCTCTCTTCTTTGAGTGATTCTCTTGTGTATTTATAGGGGTTATGTAACGGTCACTAGCTCTTGTAGCCGTTACACTTGCCATTTAGCCAACGTTCACATTTACGATCTTTTGTCGTATACTCAGTTTAAATTCAATCAAGGCCTTAACTCAGTTTTCTACTCTTCTTCAAAACTGAGTACCTTGTATACTTAATATCTGACCTTAATTGACTAAGTCAGAGTACACCAATCTGTTTCTTCTTATCCAGGTAACTGATAATCTTTGTCCTTAAGATTATACAGTTTTACATGATCTATAACTCAGTTTCAGGTCACCACAGACTTGCCTGAATCCCGACTTATAGTCACGACTTAATCGACTTCTAACCGAGTTTGCCACCTCGGTTCTTCAATCTTCTCAGAATCGAGTCTGTGTTCCTCGGTTCTTGATCTTCTAGATAAGCCAACCGAGTCTGTGTCCTCAAATAACTTATCTTCTTCGCTTTTATCATAATCGAGTTTGAACCCTCGATTCTTGAGTGCATATTCGCTTTTCTTGTCAGAATCTCGGTTTCCTTGTTGTGACTCAAATGTTCGCCTAGTTCCTTTTCTATTACAGTGCTTGTTTGAAACAACTTATACAAAGTTTAGACTCTAGATAGAACTAATACATTTATCTCTAGACCATTTCTTGCTTCTTCTTTCATTATGCACTATAATAGTTAGTTACGACTTCATCATCATGGGTTGTAAGTGATTTGTCGAATCATCATCAAAACACGAATAATATTTCCAACACATGTTAATTGCAATCTAAGAGAATAGTGGAGTGTGTGTGTGAACATTCTTCAAACTTGTTATTAAGAAATCAATCATGAAATCACGCATGCCTCACTCATAACATATAACTATAAGCTTAAGAATGATATCAATCTCCACTAATTAAGCGTTCAGAATCAAGGAGTTAGGTCAGGTAGTTGACAAAGTGGCTTGTAACGTTTTAGGTCCGGGTTATTGGCTAACCGAATGGATAAAAGGATAATCAAAGAGAATAAAACAAGATAGAAAGAATCTACACATTCATCTCCACGATCAAGTACCACTCCAACTAGTTACTTCCCAACTTACATTACCAAGATTATGAAACTGAGCTCTGAAATTGCCTCATTTGACTCTCCAATTATTGTGTTCTATTTACACTTTACTTGAGCTTCCCTTGATTATTTATGGTCTTTTGGAAGCTTTATTTGAAATTTTTGGTAATTTTGATTTTTTGAAGTAGTTTTTTTAACTTGAAAAAGGAAAGAGAAGAAAAGGATAAACGTCGATGGACTCCGAGCTTGATAAGATGAAACCTTAACTTGTGCCAACTAATTCCGTCCAACACTTAGTTCTATTGCCATTACCCACACAATCCATAGAAACTTTCTAACTTGCGGGATGCCAAGGGAATGTAGACCAAAATTAGGCTAAAGGTTGGATTATAATGAGGTTAATTACAAATGGCTATTTTGGGCGGGGTCTCGCCACTCTAACAAGGCTGAGATGGGGACAAAAAGGGAATTCATGTTCGGGAAGGCCATTTGGGTATGGTCGAATCAAAGTTATACCAAAAATCGTCATCCCTACTCTGATTCCAAATACCTTTTTATTTCGCCTCGAAAGAATACCAAGTTTATGTTCTAGTTATAATTAAGAGTATGCTTGCACAATCGCGTGAATGATTACATGTTAACAAAAGATCAAAATATACGTACTCAGTGATTCACACTACCATCAAAGATCAAGTTAAATTGTATCTCTAATTCGTCAAGGTTGCTCATTTCATTGAAGTGTTCACTCTATTAATTACAAAACCTCACATTGTATCAATAGGTATTATATCATGCTTGACATGCTCGAAAATAGTCAAAATTAAGTGCTTCTCAAGTATTTAGTGAAATTACACGTTGTTGAACTAACTATGGCTCCACTCCCCACTTATGAACTTGCATTGTCCTCAATGGAAAGTGAGTAGTAAAGATGTAGTTAGGAAAACAAAGAGTAATCAAAAAGAAGAGCAAAGATAGTGATGAATTAAGGCAAAAGTATCTTCTACTTAAACCGAAAGGGTGCCGGCGTGAACCGAAGTGTGCAAAACAGAATGGTGTGCCTAGTGGGCACAGCGTGTGCCGTGGGAATCACGGCTCTGACCGGGGAAAATAGAAACTTTAGGGCAGTGAAACCGGCATGCACCGAATGAGGGTGGCATGCGGCAATACTCCAAAAAGGAGGATCGAAGTATGCCAACCAAAGTTGGTGTAAGCCATAATAAAGTAGCACAACAAAAGGAACTGGGGGGAATGCATGCATGGGGTAAACCGGGAAATATGCACCACTAAAGAAGGAGCGTAGTACAGATGCATATAAATAGAATATCAACTTGGAAACCAAAGGAATAAAACACGCAAACCACATATTCAACAATAAAACCGAAGTGCGACAAGATCATGGTGAATCAAAAGGGAAGGTGACATGTCTAAATAATATCACCACCTATGAGTCCCAGAAATAGCCTATCTGGCCAACCACGTCGGATAAGGTTCATGGCCATAGCGTTCACGACGCCAGTCAAGTCGAGGTCACCACAGTCGGGTCCTTGCCAAGAGCCTTCAACCTACTAGGTCACTAGTTACTCAGGGGGCTGACCTGCGACCTTGGACAAGAGGTCCATAAGAGACCGCACAAGACTTAAAGGGAAGCAGTAGAAGGTAAGAGTAAGGCAGGACGATGAAGCATGCGACCTTGTATGTAGAGACCTACGCGACCATATAGGAGGCCGCCGAGGTATTCAATCCACTTGTCGTCTAGATATTTAGTTTACTTAACCGCTAAGATATCTTATGATTACATGTCTTACTTAACCTTTAAGCTTCCCTCATTCTATAAAAGGAGGGCTTGTGTAACCAAAAAGGGAGATTCTAATTGCAAAAGAGAACAAAACTCTGCAAAAACATAAACTCTCTCGAGCATTCATACTCATCATCGCAGCACCGCCGGGCACCACCGGTCCTATACACTATTAAACACATCAAATAAGCCAGATATCCACTCAACATACACCGCAGGGCCACCGTGATAATAAACCACATTATCAGGTGGCTCCGTTACCGGGAACGTAATAAGCTTTCAGTCTCGCAAGCGGGGAAGTCATCCAAGAACACTAACATACATCAGAGTGAAGGAGCATCACCTTCGTCGATCCACTGGTTCCAGCTGAGTCCTCTCTTTTCAGTGTCCATCGCGCCGAAAGAAAGGTAACTTTGGCATAGCTTGCGCGAAACTCATGAGTTATCATCATTTTACCAGAAAAACCCCCCATATTTCCTTGCTCCCTTGTCACCACTGTCAAAAGAAACCCTTTTGTTTGCCCAAAAATAGTGCGTGTTTCGGTCCGGGGAGGTTATACAAATTTCCAGGTTATTTGCGTTACAATCATCACCTTTTACCCCTGAGATTCATGTTTCCGGCCGCCACATCACCCGAGCAATCACTATCTAAAAATATACCTCCAACTCACTCAAAAGACCCACCGAAAGATTTCTAACCGACTCCCTAAAAGTCAAAGAAAGTATGAAGTAGTTGAGTTTGTCAGAAAGGATAAGATTGTCATATAGTCGGTCGCGATCCAATCAACAAACCTCCTCTCCAAGTTAAATCAGCTCGCTAACCCAGCGATGGCAGGAAGTAAGGGACAACTAATACAACAAACCCCGGAAAATGGGGGAGCAAAGTATCAGGCCCATGCTGAGGGCGGAGGCGAGACATTCGACAATCCCAATGCAGATTGGGATAAGTCTTAGAAAGAGGGCTTGGCCGTCGGTGACGCCCGGAATGTCTTGAATCAAAAAACTAAATCAAAGGCCATAGCGGCCCTAGATGAGGCTCGCAAAGAAAAGGCACCTAGGCCGCAACACAGTCAAGAGATCGTACCAGAAAAGGTACCCGGATTCCAAGAGGATCTTGAGGTCACAGAAATGAGGGAGTACGCACAGTACACCGAGACAATGTACCTGACTAATTCACGGTTAGTAGCTCTAGGCTGGGCACCCTTACCGGTCCGACCTCTTATTCCCCCAAGAAACGATGTTAAACCTGCGACAGTAGGAAAGGGTCGCCAACCCCAGCCTCAAAGGATAGAGATTGAGGAGAGTGTTCAATCATTGGGTCGCCATAATCAAAAAGAAAAGACCCAAGAAATGGGGTCGGCTCTGAAAAGATTAGGTGAGAAGGACAGGCCCCCAGCCTTAAGTCGGCTCAGCCTTCTAGAGAGATACCTCCTAGGAATGAGAAGGAGAATGCAAGGGATGCCCGCATGATCATAAGGGAAAAAAGAGCTCGTCAGGAGGAGTCGCAAAATCATGCGGACTCAGAACACAAAACTGAGCAAGCCGATGCTCAACCCCCATCCAGACCTAGGTTCGACCCTCTTATGGCTGAGCAAATGGAAGTAATGAGGAAAGAGATCACAGAGCTAAAGAGGTCAATGTCCGCTGAAAAAGCCGCCCCGATTTCTGGGATCTATGTGCTTGCCAAGAAAATCACCGAGACATTGCCCACCTGCGGCGAAAAGGTTAGCTACCCCAATTATAATTATTACAATGGGAACTCTTGTCCAAATGATTGGCTCACCACCTTCCAAGATCGCATCACCTTAGCAACTCAGAATAGGTCCGCCTGGTGCATAGCTTTAGTCGGTAGCATACAGGACAGGGCCGCCTCTTGGGTTCGCGGGCTTTCTCGTGGGTCGGTTGAAAGCTGTGAAGACTTATCTGAAAAGTTTGTTAAAGAGTTTGAGTCAGCGAGCAGACCAAAGAGGACTATAGAGGATCTTTATGAGGTTCGTATGGGGGAGCATGAGTCAGGAAAAGACTATTATGAGCGGTTTATCAGGGTTTATGATCAAACGAGAAACATTCCCAATGACGCCATCATAACTTGCTTCCTCACCGGCATAGCCAAAGGCCCGATGAAGACGGAGTTTAACCTGCGGCCACCCAAAGTAGGCCTCCGGGAAATGCTGGAAAGGGCACGGATGATAAGGGTAAGCGAAGCGCCATCTGGAAAATCAAAATCTAAACCAGAACAACACAAATAGAAAGAGGATCATGGGGATGATCGTAAGAAAGAAAAGTTTAGGGATGCGAGCCATGGTCGCGACGCTAAGAAGCCGTACAAATTCAATGAAGGTGATTTCGTGCCGCTCAACACTAAGGCATCCCAGATACTCTTCCAGATTCACGAGCACTTAGAGAGACTTAGGCCTATGAGGGGAGACCTTGACAATCGCGATAAGTCAAAATATTGTGACTACCATAAGGATCACGGCCATATTACGAATGAGTGTGATGAATGGATTTTTCACGATCCAAAAACCAAACAATATTTATAATCCACGAAACTCATATACCGTGAAACCACTCTCTAACCGGCCAAACACCGGGTCGATCGTAGTAGAATGGCAAAGAGTACGGGGTCGATCCCACGAGGAAATTGGGTCGAATACGAAACCTGTGTTAAAATCGGTGAACAAAGAACATGCGAAGAAGATAAACGATTAAAGCCCATACTAAGCTAAGGAACGAAAAAGGGATTCAAAGCATGAACTAATGACCATAAGCAATCCCATCGACAAAAAGATCGAAACAATCAAAGCAAAATCGAGAGAAAGCAAATCGACAAAGGGAACTCATAAAATCGACATCGAAATACATTAGATCTGAAAGCCCATGTCCCAAATCGACAAAAGGTCCAGTCTTTAATCCCAACCGTGACCCGCGACGCGAAATCCACAAGCAAACGATCGAATACCGCGTTCGACTATCATAACAAAACTAATGATCTAAACTAAAAGCACGGGCCCAAGCCTTGATCCGACTATTTAGATGTCAACCTGCATAACAGCCGCCGGAGCGGCTGGGTTGAGCACCTAAGCCGGCCTCGAGCTCAGTCCATGCCGAAAGAAATGAGGGTGTGAGGCTCTCTTTCTATGGAGCCTCTTATATAGAGCAAAAATCGCGAGTTTGAGCTGGTGGGCCGACCAACTCGGCTCGTTTGACCCGTCTTCAGTAAATCATTAAAATCTCCCTGTGTGTAGCTCCGAATTGAACGATTTAGGATGCGTCGGAAAGCTCATTCAATTCCCTACAACTTTCATGAAGACGACTTGACCAGAAAATGCTTCCTCGATGGGTCAAAATGCAGCTCAAAGGACCGGACTGGTGGAAATCGAACTCATAACACACTGCTTCTTCTTTGTGTGATGTTTAGGTGTTTATATAGTCCAGGGTACTTGTCCGTGCGGATAAAAGGCTATCCATATGGATAGTTCATCATTTTTTCGATCGTCCAGTACGGACAAAATATGTCATCCGTACGGACAACTCTCTCGTTTTGCCTCAGATTGCTCCATTTCCGCGACTCTGTAGTAAACACTTCATAACTTCTTCATCCGACCTCTGATTGGGGTGATTCAAAAACCATTAGAAAGATCTTTGAATTATCTACAACTTTCGTGAAGACACCATGACCAGAAAATGCCTCCATAATCGGTCAAAATACTGATGAAGTGAACATATGGTGAGAGCAACAACTATTTCTCTTCCTTTTCTTATTCTTTCTTCTTCCTTGGCTCATTCTTGCACCTTGATCACACTTATCATCATACTTCTCGCCTTTCGGGCTCTCGAGACACCCTAGTCCTACATCCATATGAAAACAACAAGCAAACGCATAACCCCGCAAACTACGGGTGCTCGGGAAAAACGAGTATAAAATGCTAAAATAAGGTCGAGTTTATGGAAAACCGACAATCACTTGCCGTGCAATAAATCCTCATTTAATACTCAAGATAGGGTCTAAACTCACCCAAAACATGTCAGAAATGTGATAATCGTGGGTTGAACTGTACAGAAATGTACTGTAAAGTTGGTTCTCATCACCACCTCACACTTAGCCTTTACTCGTCCTCGAGTAAATTAGGCGTTCAAACAATACCAAGGAATCAATTTTACGGTACATGCATGCATTTCAAAATATCGAGGTGAAAAGAACTTAGTTAAGTGAATGCATTACTTTGACTCTACTAGATCATGACACGGAGTGAGTGTGTGTTGAATGGCGACGTCTTATGCTTAATACGATTTCGGGCTTGGAATACCGGACAAAAGACTTTACACAATCCTGCCCTTCCTAGAATCTCCACTAATTGGGACTAACCAAGGTTAAACACGGTCCAGCAGGACTTGAATGGTTATAACGTTAGGCTCGGGAGGGGGCTAACCGAAAGGATAATTTGGGAACTGGAGAAGAGAAAATACGAGTGAACCAAATCAACAAGTGTATCTCCTCCTTGCAACCACACAAATCAACACCAAACTCCTCCGATCATCAAACAAATCAAAACAACTTCCGAACTCAACATTATATGGACAAACAATACACGTCCACACAAGGCTTTCTTTGACTCAACACTTATTCACTTTATTCAAACTTTTATTTCACTTCTTTTTCTTTTCTTCTTTTTGCATTCTTTTCTTTTTCAACTTTTCTTTCTTTTCTTCTTTGAACCAAAGGCCTTATAAAAGATCACTCGAGCTCCCCTTCTTTACACAAAATTTTAAAAACACCAACTCCAACCAAAACAACATCTCTCCCACCCCACACTTGCCTTGGCAAGTGTGGTTTAACAAGAGACTAAGTCCACTCGTAGGGTCAAATAAAGGGAATGTGACCAAAATAAGGCTCAAGGGTAGGATTCTGACTAAGTAACGAAATGGCTATAAAGCAAATGGTGGTCGGACCATTCTATCAAGGCTGAGAGGGGCTACGAAGGTCAAACATTCGGCTCAGGCTTATTTGGCTAAAGTAGGGTCAAAAAGAACGCCAAAACTGTCATCCCGTGTTCCTACCAAGGCCAATCCTTCTATTTCGCCTCGAAACTAGGGTGCACAGTGTGTAAAGTAATCGTGATAAGCAAAACGCGTCGTCAAACGTGTACTAAAAAGTGTTCCGTATCATGACACTATAGACTTACTGTGAGACATTCACAAAACTAAAGACCTTTCACCACTCAATTGTGAACAACATGCATATAACGTGGTGTTAAAATCCTGGAAAAATTTGAAAAACGGCCTAAAAATCGACTGAAACGAGTAAAAACCAAGTTTATCACATCATGGCATAATACTTTTAAGAACAAACGAATAAGCTAAGTCGTCCCCCCCCAAACTTAAGTGAAGCACCGTCCTCGGTGTGTGAACGAGGAGAAAAAGAAAGACTTAGCTTATGAGCCCCCGCAAAAACGGCGCGATCAAGTCCCGTAACGGTCGGTAAAGTAGTCCATCCCGAATCCCTAGTCATTGAAAAACATCCAAGAAATACATGCACGGGACATGGTCCGCGTGCCAAAGCATATAATATGGGGAGAATCCGGGGGTGATAAAAATAAACGACCTCGTCACGTCAGAAAACTTGAACAAGTATGTCACAAAGATAGTCAAATATGATTCAAACATCTAATAACAACCAATCACGCCCAAACGTGCTCAACACAAAATCTTAACCCAAGTCAAAACCAAAGTGATATATCCGGACGAATGGGTATGTTTGTCCGTCCGGACAAGTGAATGCCAAGATCATTGTAAAATTCCAGAGATCCATCCGACGGATGGGTGTGTGTGTCCGTCCGGACAAGGAAAAAAGCAGAGGAAAAGTGAATTTTAAGCATGAAGGCCCCAGGGATCATCCGGATTCAATCCTCAACACCAAAACACAAAGAAACGAATTCAAAACCAAAGAAAAACACAGAAATGATGGGTTGCCTCCCACCGAGCGCCTTTGTTTTTATGTCGTTGGCTCGACCAAGTGACACCAAAACGGACTCAAACCACAAAAGACTCAAAACAACAATTCAAATATTTCATTTCAAACAAGTATCATCAAAACCATCAACCAAAATCCGAACTCAAAAAGATCAACAACTCAAAAGAATACAAATAGCAAGCATCATGAAAACAGAGTTCGATTTTTTTTTTTTTTTTTTTCAAATTTTTCGAATTGTTTTCCACAACACACACACACGATATTTTAAACCCCTCAAAAAGTCATGATAGTCGAAGGTCCTGAGCCCCAGTTCTAGCCCGACTTAGACGATATCAACCTCTGAAGAGACTAAGTACCAAAGTCGTATTCAATCCGAGTTCAAGATAACATCACTTCAACATCCCATGGCTCCTATCGAAATCTAAATAAAACAAGATGATAAACACTTAGGCCCAAGTTCTAGGACAACCTACAAGATATCAACCTCCGAAGAAGCTAAGTACCAAAATTGCATTCAAACCTAGTCTAAGCACAACATTATCAACATGTTTTCATATTTTTCATTTTTTTTTTTCGTTCACGACCAAACACAAATTCGACTTTTAAACAATTTCCCGCAACGGCGCCATTTTGATGAGAGGATTTTTCACGATCCAAAAACCAAACAATATTTATAATCCACGAAACTCATATACCGTGAAACCACTCTCTAACCGGACAAACACCGGGTCGATCGTAGTAGAATGGCAAAGAGTACGGGTCGATCCCACGAGGAAATTGGGTCGAATACTGAAACAATGTTAAAATCGGTGAACAAAGAACATGCGAAGAAGATAAACGATCGAAGCCCATACTAAGCTACGGCACGAAAAAGGGATTCAAAGCATGAACTAACGACAATAAGCAATCCCATCGACAAAAAGATCTAAACAATCAAAGAAAAATCGAGAGAAAGCAAATCGACAAAGGGAACTCACAAAATCGACATCGAAATACATTAGATCTGAAAGCCCATGTCCCAAATCGACAAAAGATCCAGTCTTTAATCCCAACCGTGACCGGTGACGCGAAATCCACAAGCAAACGATCGAATACCGCGTTCGACTATCATAACAAAACTAAAGATCTAAACTAAAAGCACGGGCCCAAGCCTTGATCCGACTATTTAGATGTCAACCTGCATAACAGCCGCCGGAGCGGCTGGGTTGAGCACCTAAGCCGGCCTCGAGCTCAGTCCATGCCGAAAGAAATGAGGGTGTGAGGCTCTCTTTCTATGGAGCCTCTTATATAGTGCAAAAATCGCGAGTTTGAGCTGGTGGGCCGACCAACTCGGCTCGTTTGACCCGTCTTCAGTAAATCATTAAAATCTCCCTGTGTGTAGCTCCGAATTAAACGATTTAGGATGCGTCGGAAAGCTCGTTCAATTCCCTACAACTTTCATGAAGACGACTTGACCAGAAAATGCTTTCTCAATGGGTCAAAATGCAGCTCAAAGGACCAGACTGGTGGAAATCGAACTCACACAATTTGTCTTTGCTTTCGCTGCTTTGTGATGTTTAGGTGTTTATATAGTCCAGGGTACTTGTCCGTACGGATAAAAGGCTATCCGTACGGATAGTTCATCATTTTCCAGTCGTCCGTACGGACAAAATATGTCATCTGTACGGACAACTCTCTGGTTTTGCCTCCAGATTGCTCCATTTCTGACAGCTCTGCAGTAAATACTTCATAACTTCTTCATCCGACCTCTGATTGGGGTGATTCAAAACCATTAGAAATATCTTGGAATTATCTACAACTTTCGTGAAGACACCATGACCAGAAAATTCCTCCATAATCGGTCAAAATGATGATGAAGTGAACATATGGTGAGAGCAACAACTATTTCTCTTCCTTTTCTTATTCTTTCTTCTTCCTTGGCTCATTCTTGCACCTTGATCACACTTATCATCATACTTCTCGCCTTTCGGGCTCTCGAGACACCCTAGTCCTGCATCCCTATGAAAACAACAAGCAAACGCATAACCCCGCAAACTACGGGTGCTCGGGAAAAACGAGTATAAAATGCTAAAATAAGGTCGAGTTTACGGAAAACCGACAGTCACTCGCCGTGCAATAAATCCTCATTTAATACTCAAGATAAGGTCTAAACTCACCCAAAACATGTCAGAAATGTGATAATCGTGGGTTGAACTGTACAGAAATGTACTGTAAAGTTGGTTCTCATCAGAGTGCTTCACTTTGAGAAGGGAAATCGAGAGATTGATCTAGGAGGGACCCACATCTAAGTATAAGCGCGAGGGAAACACCAGCGCCAACCAAGAGCGGCAGGCTCGCATTTATCAGAAGGAGGTTCAAGTTATACATAGGAATCTCCCCAGCAACAGTCAGCTGAATTCACAAATACACTCGATCAACACGCGAGGTTTTGAAAAATAGATAGTGTTGGGCGAACCAGAGAAAGGAATAATGTTCACAAAAAGTGAACTCACAACTGTGGAAGGTCCCATGGAAATACCCATCATTCTCAAAATCGGAGTAAACGAACAGCATGGCATCAACAGAGTCATTGTCGACACTGGAGCAGGTCGCGATGTCATTTATTTTGACTGTCTCAAGCAGATCAGATTCGGGGAGGCCAAGTTAAAACCCTACCTTGGAGTGCTGGAGGGCTTCACCAATGATACGGTGTGGGTCAAAGGCACAATTGACCTCAACATCACCCTAGGTGACTATGAGCCCTATCGAACCGAGGTAATAACTTTTCTAGTCATCGACCTTCCCTCTTACTATAACATGATTTTAGGAATCCCGGCCATGAAAAAATTCCAAATTATGGGATCTGTCCCGCATCAACGAGTCAAATTTCATGTGGAAGATGAAATTGGAGTCGCCACAAGTCGACCAGGATTTTTTCTCGAATATATGACAAAGAACAGGGCCGACTCCAAGCGACCCAGAGTCGAAGGGTTTAATATGGACATGGATCAAATCGCCATGATGAAAGGGGTCCTAGATAAGACTGTAGAGGTAGAAACACTACATGTCCGGGATCAACCGGATATCACAGCGGATGATGAGCTGGTCGAGGCTGTTATAAACGAAAAATACCCCGATCAAAAAATAAAAATCGGATCGCAGACATCAGAAAAGGAACGAGAGGAGTTGATCGAGATTTTGAAAGAAAATATGGATGCCTTCGCCTGGAAGGTAACCGATATGAGAGGAGTGGAGCGGGAGGTTGAACTACACTATTTAAGCGTCGATCCCAACTTCAGTCCGATCCAACAAAGAGCGCGCCAATTCTCTAGGGAAAAGGAAGTCGCTATAAAAGGTGAAATCAAAAAACTTTTGGGAGCAGGAATAATCAATGAGCTTCAGTATCCGACTTGGTTAGCTAACGTTGTAATTGTGGAGAAACATAACGGAAAGTGGCGGATGTGCGTCGACTTCACCGACCTGAATAAAGCCTGTCCCAAGGATCCCTATGCACTGCCACGAATCGACAAAATGGTAGATGGGATCGCAGGTTTTGAGATGCTGAGTTTTTTGGACGCCTATTCAGGCTATCATCAAGTTAAAATGGCAGACGAAGACAAAGAGCTAACCGCCTTCTAGGCCGTCGGAGGACTCTACTACTATGAAGTGATGCCGTTTGGTCTGAAGAATGCGGGTTTAACATATCAAAGGATGGTGAACAGGGTTTTCAACTTGCAAATCGGCAAAAACATAGAGGCGTATATTGATGATATGGTCATGAAATCAAGTCGTCAGGATCACCTGGTGGACCTTCGCAAAACCTTTATGAATGTGAGAAAGCACTCGATGAAACTAAACCCCGCTAAATGCGCTTTTAGGGTTCAGGCTGGAAAATGGGCTTCATGGTAAGCCAAAGGGGGATAGAAGAAAATCCTGCGAAGATAGAGGCTCTAATCAATATGAGCGAGCCGACAACAATCAAAGAGGTACAGAGGCTGAATGTGAGGATAATCGCTATAGGGAGATTCATCTCAAAATCTGTAGAGAAAAGCCTACCCTTCTTTAAAATTCTCAAGGGGTGCAAAACCTTTGCGTGGACTGGGGAATGCTCGCAGGCCTTCAAAGAGCTCAAAGCTTATCTGTCGAGCCCGCCATTGCTGATCAGTCTTATAACGGGAGATGTTTTGCTTCTATACTTAGCGACCTCAGACCGGGCTGTCGCCGCTGTGCTTGTTAAGGAGGATGGTACACTTCAAAGGCTCGTTTATTATGTCTCTAACACCCTCATTCCAGTTGAGGGTCGCAATTTTAATATGAAAAAGTTATCCTACTGGGTTGTCATAGCTGCCCGAAAGTTAAGGGCTTACTTTTCATCGCATACTATTACTGTGTTATCTGACGCCCCACTGCACCAAGTCCTACACAAGCCGGATTTATCTGATCGGTTGCTACGATGGGCCATCGAACTCATCAAATTTGACATCCGATACGAACCTCGAAAAGTTATCAAAGCCTAGGCCTTGCCTGATTTCATCGCAGAAACAAGCTTCAACCAAGAATCAGGCGAGCAATCCCACTCAAAGCATGGTGACGACATAATAACAACCACAGTGGACGAGCCCCAGAGGCCAAGTCACTGTTGGCAGCTTTATGTTGATGGCACCGCCAGCCACAAAGGTTGCGGTGCAAGGATTATCCTATTGGAAGCGGGCACCTCAGAAGAAATTGAAAAGGCTTTGAGATTTGATTTCACCGCGTCGAATAATCAAGCAGAGAATGAAGCGGTCATAGTAGGACTTGAGCTCGCCCGGGCCATGAAAAATGAAAAATGTGGAGGTATTCTGTGATTCTCAACTGGAGGTCAATCAAGTAACAAGATCGTTCGGGATTCATTGCGAAACCGTACAAAAGTATATCGATCTCGTCAAGAAGCTCGAGGGAAGCTTCAAATACTAGAAATTCACCACCATACCTCGAGAGGATAATCACATAGCGGACTACCTGTCAAAATTAACTAGCAATGATGAAATTAGTAACCCAGCGGTCATGGTGGAACACCTATCTAGGCCATCCATTAACCGAGCCGAGGTCATAGATTTCCAACCCGCTAATCCATGCTGGATCGAGAAAATAAAAGACTATATTGAATCAGGCGCACTTCTCGATGACCTAAAGAAGGCTAAAGCCCTGATCAGAAGAGCTGCCAGGTACACCATCTTAGACGACATTCTATACCGAAGGTCATTCTCCAAACCTTTGTCACGATGTGTGCGACCTGAGGAGGTTGAAGGACTTCTTATGGAACTGCATGAGGGGATATGCGGCGGCCATCCGGCTAGCCGCACTCTCGCTCAGAAAATTTTGTTAGCTGGTTACTACTGGCCAAAGCTCGTAGAGAATGCCCAAATATACGCTAGAAGGTGCGATAAATGTCAAAAATTTGCAGACATTCCAAGGCTACCATCAGTCAAACAAAGCATCGTCGTCGCCGCCTGGCCGTTTGACATGTGGGCTATCGACCTCATCAGGCCGCTCAAAAGAGGTCACTCCGGATGCGATTATGTTGTGGTCGCTGTCGATTATTTCACCAAATGGATCGAGGCCAAGGCCTTGGTCAAAATCAATACTAAAGACATAATATATTTCCTGCTCGATCAAGTTTGGACCATATTTGGCATCCCTAGAGTGATAGTATTAGATCACGGACCTCAATTCAATGAGGAGTTTGACGCATTTTGTAGAGAGAATAACGTTAAGCATTGGAAATCGTCAGTATGCTACCCGCAAGGCAATGGTCAGGCCGAAAACACCAACAAATAGGTACTAAGCGTACTTATAAAGAGTTTGGACGAGAAAGTGGGAAAATGGCCGGATCACTTGCCAGCGGCCTTGTGGGCCCTCAGAACATAGAGGAAAACAACCACTGGGGAAACTCTATTTGCTTTAACCTACGGGTCGGAGGCTATGGCCCCGGTGAAAATGGCCCTACCAAGCTTAAGGGTCGCTCATTTCAGCGAGGCTGAAAACCCGCTGACCAGGCAGCTCGACCTCGATCAATTGGAAGAAAAGCGAATCATCTCGTATGGTCGTTTTCTCAATTGCAAACAAGCGGCCAAACGCCACCACGACAAACGTGTTTGCAATCACTTCACCATGGGAGATTATGTTCTGCGGGAAAGACAAGCCACCGGGCATGAGGCCAAGAAAGGTAAGCTGCCCGAGAACTGGGAAGGCCCACTTTAGGCCGAAAGGATAGTAAAGAGAGGAACTTATGTCCTACAGGACAACCAAGGCCGCGAATACGACTGTCAGGAACATTTTATTATGTTTTGATGATGGCCATACTAGCTGTTATAGCAAGCCTGAAATAAGTTAGAATTCTCTCAGTATAAGTCTTTACTTAGAGTCCGACATATTGTATAAGTTAAGTCGCACAAGTATTGTACTAGTTGGTAGGACGGCAAAGTAAAATGCACATTCGGCAGAGTGAAGCCACCAAGAACATGCAGAGAAGCAATGAAGATTTAATGGTATGACTTATAACCAAGGAAGTCCGTGATGACCTTGGATAAGTCTAAGTTATGGTTCTAGTGGTGAAACCTAATGTTCAAATATGGTGTACACCGATCTCACCCAAATCAATGATCGAGTGAAGTACAAAGATTCTCCTTAAACCAAGTAATGAAGGAAACAAAGAATCAAAGAGAGTAAACCGACTTTCGGCTAAGTGAAGGCAAAAACAAAGAAGGAAGATCTAAACGGCAAAGTCGATGGATCACTCGACCGCTCGAAGAACGGCGAAGTAATCCTTATCGTAATGTAATTGAAATATAATGAAGATTCGAGAGGATCATGCATTTAATGCACAATCAAGAGAGGATCAATCAAGGACGGATATTCTGCTATACATTTGAAGAAAAATCAGATCACTGAAATCAAGGAGAATGTAATTAAGGGGGAATGAAGAATAAAATCAAAAATTATTCCCCTCATTAATATAGCCAACGGACGGAATTTCAAATCAAGGATACTCAAGGCTATAAATAGAAGGCATTGAAAGACAGATAAGGAAAACGAAAAAGAAAAGAAAAAACCAAGCAGAAACTCTGTCAATTTGAAAAGCCTTCTCTCTGAACTTACAAGGATTCATCTAGAGATCAACTCAGACATCAGAACTACAATTTTATATTTAGCAGTGAGATTGATCAATCAAGCTTGTGAATCTCATTCACAACAAATCAAGCAAATCAATCGAAGTCATCCGAGAAGGAGTTGTGTTTGTGATAGTCTGCTTTGAGGATTTGATCTCAAGGAGCGTTGAAAGAGACTGGATCACCAAGTCGCTGCGACCAAGGAGTGATAGTCTTGTAGATTGTGAAGCTTGGGAAGTCAAGGACAATCTTACTATTGTTTCTGTGAAAACAATAGTGAATTCCTCCAATCATCACATGAGAAGAGTGGATTAAGGGATTACACCACCCTGAACCACTATAAGCCTTGTGTCAATTTACTTTCTGCAATTTACTTTACTGCATTCATTTAAATTGCCTTGATTATAATCTATATCTGTGATTGTCTAAACTGCTTTGAAATAACTTAGTAAGAAGAGACTTATCCGCTGCCCAAAAGCTTTTAAACACAAGAAAAGTTTTTGAAACTCCACTATAGTCATTCACCCCCCTCTGACTATAGTTTTACCCTTCTCTGGGACCAACAATTGGTATCGGAGCAGTGTTCCTAGTATCAGAACCTGTTCAGATCTAATTTCTGGTAACAAGGAGATCACTTATTTTCAAAGTAGTTTTCAAATCTGAGTTTTATTTAATTCATTCACATATAGATCTCTTATTTGTACTTATGGATTCCTCAAACCTTATGTCAAAAGTACCTGTTTTCAATGTTAATAATTTTGATGAATATAAAATAAGAATGTTGTCTCATCTTGAAGCAACTCATGAGGAGATGCTGGACGTAATCAATGATGGACCAATCATGATCATGACTGTGGTATCCACAGGAGCAGATCAAGGGAAGGAAGTAGACAAACCCAAGAAAGATTGGACCAAGGATGACAGGAGAAGAGCAAATCTAGACGTTGTTGCAAAAGATATGATTTTGAAGACTCTAGATAGCAACATGTTCATGAGAATCAAAGACTGCAAAACAGCAAAGGAGATGTAGGACAAGCTAGCATTGATAAATGAAGGATCTGAAGCAGTTAAAGAAAACAAATTATCTGTTGCAAAACAGAAATTTGAAAATTTCAAAATGAAGGATGGTGAATCCATTGATCAAATGGACAACATATTCTCAAGCATCATCAGTGAACTGCAACAGCTTGGTCACACATATCCCCAGAAAGAAGTATGCTTAAAGATCTTGAGAGGCTTACCTGAAAGATGGAAGATCATAACATCAGTAATCAGAGGAACCACAAACCTTGCAAACACTGACACTCTGACACTGATGTCCCAACTTAAAGCTCATGAATTCGAACTGAACGGTGAAGATGGTGCTCCGGCAGAGACACAAAAAGCCACTGCACTGGTAGCACCCCAGCAAAGTAACTTTGCCGACTGCATCAGCAAAGAGACACATGAACTTAAAGAACATGTAGCTTTATTAGTTAAACGTTTTGACAGGTTTAGCAAAAAGAAGCCATTCAAAGGAAACTCATCATCAAACAAGAGGTCAAGCTCAACCAAAGACATGAAGAAGAAAGATGATGAATACAGATGCTTCAACTGCAACAAGAAAGGTCACTTCAAGGCTGATTGTCCTGAAGAAAATGATAAAGACGATGAAAGGAAGAAATACAAAGCATCTGAAAAGAGGAAAGACAAGAAGGCACTCAAGGCTGAATCGAGCAGTGAAAAGAATGAAGAATCATCTGGTAATGACTCAGATGACAGTGATGAAGAAGACAACTCAGATAATGAAAAATCATGTCTATGCCTTATGACCAAAGAATTAGATGAAGATGAAGGTGATAGCCCAGACATTGAAAAATCAAGCCTATGTCTAATGGCCAAAGAATCAGATGAAACTGAGGTAACATCTAGCTCTTACTCTTCATCAAATGCATCCTCATCTAACACTGCACAATCTTCTATTCTCCATTTAGATCCAGCAGACCTAGTCCAAAATCTCATGACTAAATTTGATGAAATTGAGATGAATCATGAAATTCTGGAAAAGGAATGCAAGGATCTAAGAAAGGAAAATAAAAGATTAAAGAAAGAATCGGATAAAGCAAAAGTCGAACTAACTAGTAAGAGATCTACTCAAATGATCAACAAACAACAGAGGTTCATACATCCATGCTTTGGCGATGATCGCTTGAGAAAATCCCCTTACCAGTTAAGATAACAAATGAACCAGTTTACAAACCCTCAAAAAGGTTTGGATCCAGATCTGGTCTTGGCTACAACAGTGTAGAAACAATGGTCAACACAATTCTGAATCCAGGATCAACATTGAACCAAAACTCAGAAAGGGACAGACCATGATTTCAACCACTCATCCTGTACCGGTGAAGTCAAAACCCAAAGTCAAGAAAAAAAGCAATAGCCTAAATCATCAATCAAGTCAATCAAAAGCAAGGACTTTCTGAAAGGTAAAGGAAGACTTTATCCTTCAGAGGATGATTGGAATTTTACACCTCCACAATACAAGAAGAAACCATTTCAAAATATGCATCATGTGTTTAAGAAAAATCAAGCTAGATATGTTCCTAGACACATGAAGCAAGTCAGGTTTCCCAATGCATATTGGAAAGTGAAGAAGGATGCAAATGCACCAAAAAGTAGAGAAAAATATCAGAATAACTTCAGTAGAAATACTAGAAGCTATTCTGCCATGCCTTATATATATGAAGTTAATGACTTTAACTATCCAAAAAGAAGACCATTTGGATATACACTTGGAGCAGGAGGCATGACTGCTAACAGGTATGGACCCAAATAGTGTTGGGTACCTAAACTTAATTAATTTGTTTTGTAGGATGTCTGGTACATAGACAGTGGATGTTCCAGACACATGACAAGGAACAAGAGATGGCTCACTGACTTTAAAGCTTTTGATGGACCAAAAGTCACATTTGGAGGCAAAGAAAATCCTGGCAAGATTAAGGGGGAAGGCACAATGCTCAAGAACAATCTGAAGATTCAAAATGTGGCATATGTCAAGGGACTTAATTTCAATCATATGAGCATTAGTCAATTTTGTGACAAAGGCTACAATGTGCACTTCAACAAGGAAGGATGCAAATTCATTCACAGCCAAACCAACACAATAGTACTTGCAGGAAGAAGAAAAGATAACATGTATGTGGTGGATTGGAAAACAGCCAAAGCAGAAACATGTTTGTTTGTCAAAAACAAACAGTCAACTAGCTGGTTATGGCATAGAAGACTAAATCACCTGAATTTCAAGACCATCAACAAATTATCGAAGAACAAGTTAGTTGAAGGGCTGCCAGAGATCACATTCAAGAAAGAAAGTCTATGTGATGCATGTCAGAAAGGGAAACAAATCAAAAGTTCCTTCAAGTCAAAACCCTATCAATCAACAACAATAATTCTACATCTATTGCATAAGGACCTGTTGGACCAGTCACACCAGTAAGTGTAAGTGGTAAGAAATACACCCTAGTAGTGGTGGATGACTACTCAAAATACACCTGGACCATTTTCATGAACAAAAAGAAAGAGACACTCAAAAAGCTGCCAGATTTGCTGAGAAGACTTCAAAATGAGAAAGAACTGAAAGTTATCAAGATCAGATCAGATAGAGGCACTGAATTTCTTAATGAAATTATCAGAACCTATTGTGAAGGAAATGGAGTATTGCATCAATTATCTGCAGCAGGAACCCCACAACAAAATGGTGTAGCAGAAAGAAGAAACAGAACTCTCAAAGAAACAGCCAGAACAATGATTGCTGAAGCATGCTTGCCAAGAGATTTTGGGCTGAAGCAGCAAACACAGCATGCCATACACAAAACAGGATCAATTATCAACAAACATCATGGAAAGACTCCATATGAAATATGGAATGGTAGAAAACCTAATATCTCATATTTGCATATGTTTGGATCAAAATGTTTTGTTTTGAACAGGAATCAGCTGCATGCCTTTGATGAAAAGGCTGATGAAGCAATTTTTATAGGATACTCAGACACCAGCAAAGCATTCAGAGTACTCAACAAAAGATCATTGGTGATTGAAGAATCAATACATGTAGTCTTTGATGAACCAAATACAAATGGTGAAAATCTTCAAGAACAAGAACAAGAAGCAGCACAAAGACAAGTGTATATAAATACAACAGTACCAGCAACTATTCTGCATCACAATTTTGGAAATCAAGATGAGCCACAAGTCATTACAACTGAGGAAGCACATGCAGAACATGAAGCTGTAGAAGCACCAAGTGAAGAACAACTTCAACCTGACCTAAATTGGCTAAGAGATCATCCTGAAGAACAAGTTATTGGAGATATTCACACAGGAGTAAGAACCATAAGACAACTGGAGCATATGTTAACATGTTTTCTATCACAAGTGGAACCCAAGACAATAGATGATGCAGTTCAAGATGCGGATTGGATCACAGCCATGCAAGAAGAACTAAATGAATTTGAAAGAAATGAAGTTTGGGAACTTGTTGATGACTGTATATGGCCAACATCATTGGAACAAAATGGGTATTCAGAAACAAGATGGATGAGCAAGGAATTGTTGTCAGAAACAAAGAAAGGCTAGTTGCAAAAGGCTATTCTCAAGCATAAGGAATAGACTATGATGAAACATTTGCACCAGTAGCAAGATTGGAGGCAATCAGACTCTTTCTAGCTTTTGCTGCACACAAAGATTTCAAAGTCTATCAAATGGATGTCAAGAGTGCATTTCTGAATGGAATATTGGAAGAAGAAGTATATGTGGAGCAACCCCCTGGTTTCCAACTCAAAGGAAAGGAAGACAAAGTATACAAACTAAAGAAAGCTCTTTATGGACTTAAACAAGCACCCAGAGCCTGGTATGAAACACTATCTCAATTTTTGATCAAGAATGGATTCAATAAGGGAACTATAGACAAGACTCTATTCAAATTAGAGGAAGGAACAAGCACATTGCTAGTACAGATCTATGTTGATGACATCATCTTTGGATCAGAGAATGAAAAGCTGTGTGAGAAATTTGCAAACCTGATGAAGAGCAAATTTCAGATGAGCATGATGGGAGAACTAAATTATTTTCTTGGCCTTCAAGTAAAACAAATGAAGGATGGAATCTTCATTAGTCAAGTATACAAAAGACTTGATACACAAGTATGGGATGGACACAAGTGGCACAACAGACACACCAATGTGTGCAAGAGTCATTCTTGGAAAAGATGAAACTGGAAAGGATGTTGATCAGAAAATGTACAGAGGAATCATTGGATCCATACTATACTTAACTGCAAGCAGACCTGATATAGCATTTGCAGTAGGAGTATGTGCAAGATTTCAAGCTCAACCTAAAGAATCACATCTTCTAGCAGCCAAAAGAATAATCAAATACTTGAAAAACACTATCAATGTAGGAATTTGGTATCCAAAAGATGGAGGATTCAAGTTGATATCATATTCAGACTCTGACTATGCTGGATGCAAAATAGATAGAAAAAGCACCTCTGGAACTTGTCAAATGCTAGGCAGCAGACTAGTTTCATGGTTTAGCAAAAAGCAAAACTCCATATCTACATCAACAAATTGAAAGCGAGAATATATAGCGACCGGCAATTTGTTGTGCACAAGTACTTTGGATTAGACAACAGCTAAGGGATTATGGAGTGGAGGAGAAAACAATTCCAATCATGTGTGATAACACAAGTTCAATATCTATTACATAAAATCCAGTGTTGCATTCAAGAACAAAGCACATTGATGTAAGACATCATTTTATCAGAGATCATGTTGAAAAGGGGGATATAATTCTAAAATACATATCCACTGAAGATCAATTGGTCGACATCTTCACAAAACCACTCACCATGAAAGATTTAGCATGTTGAGAATGGAGTTAGGGATGATTGAAATCGACTAAATACCAAAGAGCGCGCTAATCGAGTAATCGGCTAAGTGACTTCATCGCTTGTTTAAACCTTTTCCATTACAGGAGATGTAGCGGTAAGGCACCGGGTACTCGGCGGAGTTAAGCGCCACCGATTGTTAGGAATAAAATAAATAAAGCGACTCAAAGAAAGAATCACTACACCGGCTAAGTGGCCAGCCAAGGCACTTCACCGAAATATAGATTGGAGTCATGGGTAAAATTAAAGTGTGAACATAATCAAATTTTATACACGTGGAGAATAAGGGAGTTATGGGAGATTATTCTGTGGATGATTAAACACGTGGAGATCAACTTATAATCATGGAGGTAACCATATTACTTTTTCGAATTACAAACGCCTCGATTCCCGGGCTCTAATCATTACTTACCTCAATCCACTCCCCCACCTCACTCGAATATCGCGTTTTACATACACAAAATCAAGCCATTATGTCATAAAATCCTTCCACATTCAAACCACGTTCACACTACCCAAATCATCCTATATAAACTACACTTAGAAATTTTCAGAAATCTTTACACTCTTTTGCAAAATTACAAACCCTACTTTTGATTCTCTCTAAAAACTCAAAGTATTCTTCTCTAAACATCAATCCATAACAATGGTTTCATCCACCTCAAACACCCAAGATGGGTATGAAAAATCGATTGCCACTGGATCATTCTTCCAAGAAGAACACTACTTAAAACTATGCGATAATGATGAAGACGCAAAACGATTGGCAGCAGGATGCAAAAACCTAAAATTATCAACCTTTCTCAATCCTCCAATAACCGAAGTTTGCTATGAAAGTCTCATCTCCTTCTGGAATTCTGCAAAATACGTATCTGGGCTCCTTGCTGAAGAAGGTGACGAGTGGAAAGAAGACAAGATTGTTGCATCCGTCAATGGCAAAGAAGTGGTCATTACAGAAAAGGTAATTCGAAAACATCTTAAACTTTCAAATAAGGGTCAAGAAAAAGTGACCTCGGTACCACAAAACTTGGATGATTTCTGGCCAACAATCGCCAAAACAGCAAACCCAGGGTCTAAGAATGTCAATTGTCTTAGATCCGCTTTAAAGAAACCATTCAAAGTGAGTTCGATTGCCCTAATTGGTAAAAGCATTGAAGGAAAGTCGAGCAAATAATGCTTTGTGATGTAAATCGAATGCGGCTAATGGGAATCATCTACAACAATCTAGAGTTCAGTTGGGCAAAACACTTCTTTTTAAGAATCAAAGAACAAATCCAAGGTGAAGTAAAAGCGGCCGAAAAGGGGATAACAGAAGGAAAGATTAAGAAAGGACAATTCTGGGTGAAAAAGTCGTATGGGATTCAGTTACACTATCTGATGCAATGCCTTAAAGTCCCCGTTGTACAACTTCACAAATTGCACGAGTCCAAGGTCATGTTTACTTATGTTAAACAGCAAAAGCAAGCCAGAGGAGGGAAGAGAAAGAAAACCAGAACTCATCCCTCCGGTCAAAGAAAGAAGCAAAAGGTTCACCGCAATCTGGAAAAGACGGCCTTTGGAAAATTAATCGATGAAGAAGAAGAAGAGTATTCTGATGTTGTGGCAGAACAACAAGAAGAAGAAAATTAAAGTGAGGATCAACAACCTCCAAATGAGGAAGTTACAGGAGACACTGAAGATGATGAGGAATCTCTAGAAGAACCCGCACATTTGTCTGCAAACGATATTGATGATCGAATTGCAGAATATCTTGAATGGAAAGAAGGTGACTCCAGAAATCAGCTTCTAGATTCGGATCGCATGCTTGCTGAGGAGGCATGGCTCTTTGACTTTCTGGGAATCACCACTCTGGTTGGTGTACTTGATGAATCTCATCTATGGGACATGGTTGATGTAGCAAAGGCAAAACTGCCCCAGATCACTGTTAGACACCGTGATGACTCGGAAGATGGTGGAGATGGTGATGATAATACTGATCAAGATGATGGAGATGATCAGAATGACAATGATAATGTTGATGATCATGGCAAACAAGGAGAAGAGGTTACTCCTACACCGGATGCAATTGATGATGACATTCTTCTAAGCACCTTCCTACAGCCTCATGCATCCCACAAGTCAACAACACCAGCTAAGACAAACACTCAACCACTATCTGCTGCAACTCCGGCTGACAGCATAAACATAGCGGACACTGGCTCAGCTGCTGCCACTCCAGTCAAGACAATCCCCAGCACAGAGCAAGGGGGAATAGCAGCTCAAGCTACACCAGCATACACATCTACCCAAATCCTTGAAGACTTGGATGTCCACGTATATGCGACTCAGTGATGAGAGATAAATTTATGATCGTTTTTATGATATTTCGCCCCATTTCTGATACCATTTTGAACATTATTATATCAAATCAAGTCATAAATACTAAGTTTTATCTAAATATGTAAGTGGTAGTTATTATATAAATTATCGTATTTTTATAAGTTTTTGTTAGTTTTGTACCGGTTTTAGTGACCGGAGTGTCGTGTCTGTTTTACGCGGGTATTTTCTGTTTGTTTCTTTGCAGAATCCTAAGATGAACTGAAATCCCGAGTATAGACACTTTTTGAAGTCAATTCGAGTCATTGGAAGGAAATTATAAAGCGTCACTAAGTCAAATGATCAAAGGGTTAATCGTTTCTTAAGAATGAAAATCCCGAGTATCGATGGGAAATGGCTCATCAAAACGACATTTTCTGAAGAAGTTTCCTTAATAAAAGTTGTATATCTTCAGGAAAGATTTCCAATGGATTTTGAATCAAGTCAATCGGACTTCTACAACTCAAATGGTGGTCAAGTGGCTACTTGATTCGTACTACTGGAAAATGCCGAAAAAGACTCGTAATACAAATGGCTCATCAAAATGACGTTTTCTGAAGAAGTGTTCTTCATGAAAGTTGTAGAGTTTTCCGAGAGCTTTCTAATGACGTTTGAATCATGATTTTTGGAGGTCTACAACTCAAGATATGAATTTTAGAAGTTTTATTACAATAATTATAATTATTCGAAGTTCTAGAATATGCTGAGTTGTTATGCAAATCATTACCACCGACCCAGTCCGCCACTTTCCCGACCCGGGCCGGCCTTGTCCCAATTGCCTATATATACAGAAGCAAATGGAATGGATCAAATGCCCCTTCTTTCCCTCCTTCTCGTTCCTTTCTTCTTTGTTTTTTTTTTCTTCTTGTAGAGCACTTATATATATATATATATATATATATATATATATATATATATATATATATATATATATATACACACACACACACACACACGTCCCAAAAATATATATATACATTCATATATATATATTTCATCTATCTTCTTTTCTTTTATTTTCTACTGTATATACATATATATGTCTATTGTATGTATGTATATATGTTTTTCACATATATAAATAAAATGGTTATAGTATCGTTGTAATGGCGGAATAATTATCGAAGATTGTTGATTTCGAAGCTTTGGTGTTAGATCCGGTGGAAACGACCCCGATTCGATAGTCATAACCGGTAATATATTCTAAAATTGTTATGTTTATTATTTCTATTTCTATTTATATATGATATTAAACTAAAAATATATCTAGCCAAGATATGAATCTGAATTAGTTAATCTTTTGGTAAAATGAATGATCGACTCTGGTAATAATGATTAAAATCAATTTTGATGAATCTCTTTCTTTCTACGCTTAATGAAACGTTAAAATTGAAAGACCGGAGGGTAAAATTGGCCGAGTGAAAACGTGACAACGGAACCCAGTTTCCTACCCGAAGCGATTTGTCTTGGGAAAGATAAATTTTATTGACATTTGTACTCGAGATCGTAATAATGTTAAATCATCGCTTTAATTGAAACTTAAACCGAAAGTTTAATCGTCCGGCTTTGACAACCGGAGCCTTTAAAATAAAATTGACCGTTTGACGAACGGAGTGACTCCTTTTATCTAAAGGTAGATTTGTACTCGGACCTGCTCGTAAAAACCGTAACAGTTGTGTACCTTGGACTGATGCAATGGACATATGACAATTTCATACGCTCATGTGAGGAGGAGTTGTCTAGCTTAGGAGTACACCGATTCATACTTAATTTACACCTTGAATAAAGGAAGATCTGTCTCATTTATTTCTACTAAAAGATATTGATTCAGTAAAGTATTCTTGGCTAGATTCCAAAAATTTATATATTAGTATTTATTTACTTATTTTACTTTATGCATTACTAACTAATCTAACTGATCTAACATAATCTAACCCAGGAAAATGATAAAACTGCGACTTAGATCGAGTTAATAATAGCTTCTTGGTGTTTAACCCCACTTAAAAGAATTACCATGTTTTCCTCGAGGAATACGACCGACTCACCGGACTAGCACTACAATTTGACCCGCACAATCGCCGGTTAGGATCTCAGATAGCCTAGGTAATGTCCGCTCCTTTCTCGCGCGCTTTCAAAGGTTAGGTTTAGGTCTGTCAAGATTTTGGCGCCGTTGCCGGGAAAACGTCGCTAATTTCTTTCTTTGTGTCTAGGGTTACTACTTGTATTAGCTCAAAATTCTCGAGGATAAGTCAACACTCTTCTTATCAAATTTCTATTTTTATTTTCCGTTGGTATCTACCTTCTTTAGTTACCAATTTTCTTCTTCTACCAAATTCGAGTTATTTTCTATTTTCGATAGTAGAAAGTAAACGTGGTCATAACAAATTGAGGATAAGTCAATACATTTCTCAATCTCATTTGTATTTTTATTTTCATTGGTACCTACCTATTTGGTAAGATATCAATTTTTTTATAAAAATACTCGATAAATACCGAGTGGCTTCGTAATTACCGAGAGAGAGAGAAAAAAAACCGAAAAAAAAACTACTCGGTAAATATCGAGTGGATTCGTAATTACCGAGGAGAAAAAAAGTGGTTTTATCGATTTTGTGTTATTTTCTATTCGATATTTTCTATTCCACAAGAATTGTCAAATCGAGTTACGAAAATGGCCGAAACCGTTGGTGAAACACCCGAACAAGCGGATTGCTCATGCTCAAGGGTATGGCCAAAACCTTAATCGAATTTACCTCAACCTAATAACCGTAATCGTAATAATAGAAATAATCGAAATCGAATAAGCATAATCGTAATAATCGAAACCAAAATAACCTGAGACCTATATGTGATCGGACCGTGAAGAAGGTACCATTTAATAATCCAATTCGCTTACCCAATAAAGGAGCAAATAATTTCAAAATAAAATCTCATCTTTTGGTTTAATTGACACAAGAGCCCAATTTCTAGGAGAAGATGATGAGGATCCACATCATCATCTCTATCTTTTCAAGAGTTGTGTAATACAAACAAAAGTCATGGTGCTCATCGGGAATTAACGAGGATGTCTTTGTTTCCTTTTTTCTTTAAAAGGAAGAGCACGAGATTGGTTTCTGTCACTTCCACATCATTCACCGACTAGTTGGGAGGATATTCAAACCGAGTTCTTAAAGCGTGATTTTACTCCTGGTAGAAAATTGGAATTAATAGTCGAGATTGCTAACTTTAGACAAGGATCTCAAGAAACGCTTTGGAATGCTTGGGAAGATTTAAAAGTTATTAAGAGCTTGTCCCGATCATGGTTATTCCTTAGATATACAAATCCAACTTTTCCGTCAGAATTAAGGAAAGACTCACGTGCGGATGTAGATCACGCATGTGGTGGTTCGTTAATAATGGGTGAAGCTCGATAGTTTACGATGCTATTGAAAAGATTTCCAAAAATAACGTAATGTGGGAAACCGGTTCTAGCACAAGAAAAGTAGCATTTGCAGGAGAATATACATCGAATACGGAAGTTCTAGCACACTTGGAGAATTTGAGTAGAAATTTGACGGCTTATTAGCCAAGAAAATGTAAACTCGTAAAATATCTTACCAAATGAATACTCAAGTCATGATAATGTGTCATTAGGGATGGAAGAACCGTAAGGCTATTCAAGGGAAAGGTGAGTTTTTAAAACAAAGATAGGAATTTGAACGACGCGTATTCAAACTCGCTTAATGCTATTAAAAGAGATCACCCTACTTTTCGTTGGTCCAAACCCCTAGTAAGCCAGACAACCGATGTATCCATTCAATATAAGAATCCATATCAAGGTTATCAAGGAGATACCACGAATCAAAATCTACAATCATTACCTAAACCATATCCACAACATACCACTCAAAGCATACCACCACCCCAAAGTTCAACTCAACCTCAAAGGAGTTGATAAATGGGAGAAATTAATGGAAAATCGATAGGTATGATATCTACTCAAGCTCAAAATATGGAAATTATGATAACTTCTATAGTGTACAAATACTAAGGATATGAGTACGCTTGAAAACATCTATAAGTGGACATGATACCGTAATGAGAATTGTAGAAAGCTTCATTACGGAATTTGGAATATCCTTTGAGTAGAGAAGAGGAACGTAAAAACAGTAAACCCTCAGAAGGATTGCCAAGTAATATCGAAAGAAATCTGAGTGGGGTAAATGTCATTATTACTGTAAATGGAAGGATCTGTGGAAGTAATGGATTAGAAAATTCGGGAATAATGAAGTAGATGATGATTTAGATGGTAAATATAAGAAGAATATGGAATCTAAAGGGCCATTTCAAACCGAACCTTATCCGCTCAACCTAAATTCACATCGGTTCAACTCCGAAGGGCATCACCACATCCATCGCATATTTTGAAGAAAAAGGTAATCGAATGATGACACACTATGTCTTCAAAAGGCACAATCATTCAAGGAAGCTTTACCATCTTCGTTTAACGATGAGAAGTATGCATGTTTTCTCGACACTTTTCGGTGCTTAAATATTAATATCCCTTTCATCGATGTTTGTAAGAGAGAGTTTAGTTTGGGAGTTAATCATGAGAGCGTTATCTTCAACATTTACAATTCATTGAAATATCCATACATTACACTAGAATCTAGTTCTTGTGTAGACACTTTGTGTTCTCTTGTGGTGGATCGTACTAACACGCAGGTAACTGAAGAAGATGACTCTAGTAATAATGTGAAAGCTCAGAAACCCAAAGCTCGAAAATCAAAGGAAAAGGTCAAGAACCGTTGGATTCGACGGCATTCGCTCTAACATATGTTGGAAAGCAAGATTGATAAAAAGACGGATGCAAAGGCGTGAGGATGACCCACCACCAAAGGCCTTTAAAAATCAAGCACGGTAAAGTCCGGCTATAGACTATAAATGTAGTCAATGACGGGTACTATCCTTCCTTTTACTCCTTAAGCATTTATTTTTAGTGGATTATGTGCTTAATTGTTACATGCTTTGGTGAGTAATTGTTAGAAGTATCCCATTTAGTTTAGTATATTATATTAGTTGCTTAAGTTTGTCGAGCAAACGACGTTAACTAAAAAAGCGCTACCGGAGGCAAACAAAAATGTTAAATATAATAATTACTCATACTTTGGATGATACTTTGGTAATACTTCGGATTGATTTTCATTTTGTTTCACCAAGTCTTAGGATGAATGTTTGAATGACATTAAACGGGAACGATTAGGTGGTTATCCGAAAATCCTGATGAAAAAAAAAAGATAAAATTCAAATGCATCATTTCTTAGACTTAGGTTGTTAGAACAATTTGAAATAACCCTTGAGGATCTGGGTATAAAAGTCTCAGAGTTAATACTTGTCACATATTTCATATCATGATCTAGTCTGTTTTAAATTTCAAAAATAATGTGTGACATGTATTAGTTCACATACTATGGAAGTGAGGAGGTCATAACTTTAACCCACCCACCCACCCTTTCATATAATCCGAGTTTTTGTTTTGACTTGTTTTAGTGCACCATTGCTTTCCCAACAACTTATTTACACTCACTTTACATTGAGGACAATGTAAGTTCGTAAGTGGGGAGTGGAGTCGTTGGTCTAGCAATGAAATTAATGTTTATTTTGTATCAATAAATCCCTTAGTTTTCGATTTTTTTTCGAGCATTATTTAGTTGATTAAAATAAAGTGTATAAGGTATATATTTCATGGATTTGAAGATATAATGATCAATTTGGATGTGTATAACCAATGTGAACCGTAAGTGCATTGTAATTCCAAATATATTTGTGTAACATGAATTCATTGTTCACGTAAGCCTTTGATATTGAAGCGAAAATTTTAAATCAGATCCATTCAGTATCCTAGTGGTTATTCTATAGATAATTGCAGTAAATTAGTACCTAACTTTTGAACGTGTACTGTGAATATCTGAAGGTTTGAATGTGATAGAAAGGATATAAGTTAAGTGGAATAAAAAGAAAAATACCAAATTAAGATGAACTATCTATATGTTGGTTGTAGCTACCAATGATTTGAGTGCAGTAGGGCGTTATCACGAAACGTCCTATATCACTATGAGGTTTAAAAGCTCCCGACTGCCTGATGATAGTAGTCCAAATAGGGGGTTATCACGAAACGCCCTATTGCTTGGAATGAGGGCATATGCTACACATATGAAAAAAAAAAAGAGAAAAGAAAAGAGTTAGATAGGTATTAATGTATTTGATCTCACCTCATGACGCTTGCAAGATAGTCGATTTGGCAATGAGTTCGATATGTTAGTATTCTATGAAAAAATAGAATGTGGTTGAAAATTTAGTTATCTTCTCGACTATCCCCAAAGATAAACCGAATGATATGCTTTAGGGATTATCCTAATAAGTACTCGGAAGGACTTTGTGTGGAAATGTTACTGCTTATACCTAGGAAAGTCATTAGGACTGTCTGAATGGATATTTGTGCGTTTGCTTGAATTATTCAAGAGAGGATAGTGGAAATTGAAAAGGCTTGTCACACACACACTCTGTTAAACATTTATATTGAGGTTAACGCCTGGTTGTAATTCTATACGGTTGCAACATCTGGTTGTTTCTTATATCCTCTATCTTCATGAATTTATCTCTCATTCATTTTGTTTTATCGCTTGTTTTGATCGAGGACGACCAAAAGCTAAGTAGGGGGTTGTGATGAGAGATAAATTTATGATCGTTTTTATGATATTTCGCCCCATTTCTGATACCATTTTGAACATTATTATATCAAATCAAGTCATAAATACTAAGTTTTATCTAAATATGTAAGTGGTAGTTATTATATAAATTATCGTATTTTTATAAGTTTTTGTTAGTTTTGTACCGGTTTTAGTGACCGGAGTGTCGTGTCTGTTTTACGCGGGTATTTTCTGGTTTGTTTTTTGCAGAATCCTAAGATGAACTGAAATCCCGAGTATAGACACTTTTTGAAGTCAATTCGAGTCATTGGAAGGAAATTATAAAGCGTCACTAAGTCAAATGATCAAAGGGTTAATCGCTTTCTTAAGAATGAAAATCCCGAGTATCGATGGGAAATGGCTCATCAAAACGACATTTTCTGAAGAAGTTTCCTCAATAAAAGTTGTATATCTTCAGGAAATATTTCCAATGGATTTTGAATCAAGTCAATCGGACTTCTACAACTCAAATGGTGGTCAAGTGGCTACTTGATTCGTACTACTGGAAAATGCCGAAAAAGACTCGTAATACAAATGGCTCATCAAAATGACGTTTTCTGAAGAAGTGTTCTTCATGAAAGTTGTAGAGTTTTCCGAGATCTTTCTAATGACGTTTGAATCATGATTTTTGGAGGTCTACAACTCAAGATATGAATTTTAGAAGTTTTATTACAATAATTATAATTATTCGAAGTTCTAGAATATGCTGAGTTGTTATGCAAATCATTACCACCGACCCAGTCCGCCACTTTCCCGACCCGGGCCGGCCTTGTCCCAATTGCCTATATATACAGAAGCAAATGGAATGGATCAAATGCCCCTTCTTTCCCTCCTTCTCGTTCCTTTCTTCTTTGTTTTTTTCTTTCTTGTAGAGCACTTATATATATATATATATATATATATATATATATATATATATATATATATATATATATACACACACACACACTCACGTCCCAAAAATATATATATACATTCATATATATATATTTCATCTATCTTCTTTTTTTTTATTTTCGTCTGTATATATATATATATGTCTACATATGTATGTATATATGTTTTTCATATATATAAATAAAATGGTTATAGTATCGTTGTAATGGCGGAATAATTATCGAAGATTGTTGATTTCAAGCTTTGGCATGTTAGATCCGTGGAAACGACCCGATTCGATAGTCATAACCGGTAATATATTCTAAAATTGTTATGTTTATTATTTCTATTTCTATTTATATATGATATTAAACTAAAAATATATCTAGCCAAGATATGAATCAATTAGTTAATCTTTTGGTAAAATGAATGATCGACTCGTAATAATGATTAAAATCAATTATGATGAATCTCTTTCTTTCTGCGCTTAATGAAACGTTAAAATTGAAAGACCGGAGGGTAAAATTGGCCGAGTGAAAACGTGACAACGGAACCCGGTTTCCTACCCGGGGCCAGATTTGTCTTGGGAAAAATAAATTTTATTGACATTTGTACTCGAGATCGTAATAATGTTAAATCATCAGTTTAATTGAAACTTAAACCGGAAAGTTGAATCGTCCGGCTTTGACAACCGGAGCCTTTAAAATAAAATTGACCGTTTGACGAACGGAGTGACTCCTTTTTATCTAAAGGTAGATTTGTACTCGGGACCTGCTCGTAAAAAACCGTAATAGCTTGTGGACCTTGGATCGATGCAATGGACATATGACAATTTCATACGCTCATGTGAGGAGGAGTTGTCTAGCTTAGGAGTACACCGATTCATACATAATTTACACCTTGAATAAAGGAAGATCTGTCTCATTTATTTCTACTAAAACATATTGATTCAGTAAAGTATTCTTGGCTAGATTCCAAAAATATATATATATTAGTATTTATTTACTTATTTTACTTTATGCATTACTAACTAATCTAACTGATCTAACATAATCTAACCCAGAAAAATGATAAAACTGCGACTTAGATCGAGTTAATAATAACTTCTTGGTGTTTAACCCCACTTAAAAGAATTACCATGTTTTCCCTGAGGAATACGACCTGACTCACCAGACTAGCACTACAATTTGACCCGGTACACTGCCGGTTAGGATCTATATAGCCTAGGTAATGTCCGTCAGCTTTCTGGCGCCGTTTCCAAGGTTAGGTTTAGGTCTGTCACTCAGCACCAAGACAGAGGACATCAAACAGACCCAGAACCAGCTGATATTCGGCACAAACTCTCTCAGCTGGCCACTGGTATCTCGAATGAAACCTTTGAAAAAGCAGCTGATTTGCTGGCGGAAGAATTAGAGCAACAAGCCATGCATCTCAGATCCATGACTTCGGCATTCAATGACAAAAGCTACTCCATTGAGCGAAAATTTGAGGCAATTGCTGAATACATTGAGGCACAGAACATTGTTGTGCAAGACAACTCAACATTAACATCAGAAACAATCTTGCAGGTCTCAGGCAACACATTTCTCAGGAGAATGACTCTATGGCAGTAGCATTTGGCACAAGATTCCGTAGTGTCACTGAGAAACTGACCAGTCATGACAATCGATTCACATCCATTGAATCAAAACTTGACTCTCTGATTGGAACGGCGGAGGCCACAAACAGCATCTTACTCCAGCAGAGGGATGATGCTGCCAAAAAGGGGGGAAAATCAGGATAAGCCTGAAGGATCAACTATTAGACCCCTAAACTTCACTGAAAAACAACTGAGAGCAAGGGACATAGAAATTAGGATCAGGAATGAGGCAGAAGAACAACAAAGGAGGGCTAGAGAAGAAAGAGAAAGATCCTTAAATGAACCCTGCACTGGATTTCCTCTTCCTATGCAAAGAAGAGATGATGACAGAGATAGATCCGGCAAACAGCAAAGGCAAGGATCTAGTCAACCAAGAGGATCAGCAAGTCAACACAGACTTAGCACCAGAGGAAATACCAGCAGAGGCAGCAGCAGCTCCAGATACACCGATGGGCACAACGCATTACTCGTCACAAAAGCAAAGCGAGAATATGAAGCGTATATCTTGGACCATGTAAGAGAATTTTTCAAAGGTACAGGAAGGACTTTATCCTCATTTTTCACAAGATGAAGCATGGGCTGATTGGCTAAGCTATCAGGATGAAAGGATGAGAACTGATATGGCCAAACTCTACAATGATGTCAAAAGAGAGTTTGCACTTCTAAAACAAACCAACAGCAAACCAAGTTCAGCCATACCACTTTCAGCAAAAGGGCCAGAAGAATTGCCAATTGAACAACAAGAAGACTTCAACTATATGGCAAAATTCTTCAACCCTATGGGAATGGACAAACAGGAGCTGTGGAGTCTCTACAAAAGTCTCAAGTTTGCTGACTAACATATTTCTGAAGCTAGGGAGAGACTTGAGAAGCACTTTGGAGAACCTAGGGCAAATGAGACCATGCAAGACTTCAACAGACTCTTTGCCAAGAAAGTATTCAAGGGAGTATCTGAATACACTGCTATGGCATACTGGAAGTGGAAGTTTCCAGAAATTGATTGGAAAGACATTGAAGAGGTTCAGACTATAAAGTTCAAAAGGTACAAGGCTGAATTAAGCAAAATGTAGTTTGTAACACTTGAATAAGTTTTGAATTTACTGCCCTTGAATGGATGAATAAAATTGTTGAGTTTCATTTTGTGAATTATTATGAAAAATTTGGCTTACTTATGTTCAGGCTTATGAGGGTTTTGGCATCATCAAAAGGGGGAAATTGTTAGGAACATTTTATTATGTTTTGATGATGGCCATACTAGCTGTTATAGCAAGCCTGAAATAAGTTAGAATTCTCTGTATAAGTCTTTACTTAGAGTCTGACATATTGTATAAGTTAAGTTAGACAAGTATTGTACTAGTTGGTAGGACGGCAAAGTAAAACAGACATTCGGCAGAGTGAAGCCATCCAAGAACATGCAGAGAAGCAATGAAGACTTAATGGTATGACTTATAACCAAGGAAGTCTGTGATGACCTTGGATAAGTCTAAGTTATGGTTCAAGTGGTGAAACCTAATGTTCAAATATGGTGTACACTGATCTCACCCAAATCAATGATCAGTAAAGTACAAAGATTCTCCTTGAACTGAAGTAATGAAGTAAACAGTGAATCGGCAGAGTAAAACCGACTTTCGGCTAAGTGAAGGCAAAAGCAAAGTGAAGGAAGATCTAAACAAAGAAAGTCGGATGGATCACTCGACCGCTCGTTCGAACGGCGAAGTAATCCTTATCAGAACAGAATTGAAATATGATGAAGATTCAGAGGATCATGGATTTAATGCACAATCAAGAGAGGATCAATCAATGACGGATTTTCTGCTATACATTTGAAAAAAAATATCAGATCACTGAAATCAAGGAGAATGTAATTAAGGGGGAATCAAGAATAAAATAAAAGATTATTCCCCTCATTAATATAGCCAATGGACGGAATTTCAAATCAAGGATACTCAAGGCTATAAATAGAAGGCATTGACAGAAAGGTAAGGAAAACGAAAAAGAAAAGAAAAAACCAAGCAGAAACTCTGTCAATTTGAAAAACCTTCTGTCTAAAATTACAAGGATTCATCTAGAGATCAACTCAGACATCAGAAATACAATTTTATATTTAGCACTGAGATTGATCAATCAAGCTTGTGAATCTCATTCACAACAAACTGAAGCAACTGAATCAGAAGTCATCTGAGAAGGAGTTGTGTTTGTGATAGCTGCTGAAGGATTTGATCTCAAGGAGGCGGTGAAAGAGACTCAATCATCAAGTCATTTATTGCGCCAAGGAGTGATAGTCTTGTAGATTGTGAAGCTTGGGAAGTCAAGGACAATCTTACTATTGTATCTGTGAAAACAATAGTGAATTCCTCCAATCATCACAGGAGAAGAGTGGATTAAGGGATTACACCACCCCAACCACTATAAGCCTTGTGTCAATTTACTTTCTGCAATTTACTTTCTTGCATTCATTTAAATTGCCTAGATTATAATCTATATCTGTGATTGTCTAAACTGCTTTGAAATAACTTAGTAAGAAGGGACTTATCCGCTGCCCAAAAGCTTTTAAACACAAGAAAAGTTTTTGAAACTCCACTATAGTCATTCACCCCCCCTCTGACTATAGTTTTACCCTTCTCTGGGACCAACAACGACAGGCCTTGGCATGCCGATAACTTGAAAAAATATTACATTTGAGCCATCTATCTACTTTATACAGGAAACAAACGTATTTGGGAGGCCACATCGAATGAAAAAGGCTCGTTTTTGCTCAAATGAAGGGGGCCGACCGTTCTGTTCTCGGCAAACCTGCGGACTACAAATTCCTTCGGTCTAACCAAAAACAAGAGGGCCGGTATAATTTTCAAAGCTACTATTTCAAACAAATCCACAATGATCCAACGAATGAGTCGGCACCCTAGCTACATCAGTACATAAACTAGAAATCATCGAGCTAAAAGGAATGCGAGGATCAGGATCTATAGTGACGGAAAACTTAACATCCTCGCGGTGAATCAGGATCCCCCCGTCAACATCCACCTTGGGGTTACGAATAGCATGAAGTGAAAGGCTTCAGCCTCGGTAACAACCTCGAAATCCATAGATGGAAGAGCTCGCGAGTTAATGAACCTTTTCCACTCTCGGTTGCTATGAGACAGTTCAGACGCGGAGCCTAATGTGCGAGGGCGTTGACAATTAGGGGGCCACATATTGAAATTTTCAAACTCAAACACAAGGACTGTTCAGAGGTTCTATTATTTTAGCGAGCTATTCACTCAACCTCACCAAAATAAAGGGGGCCACATACACACGTGAGCAAATCAAAAAAGCAAGTGCATAAATCGGAAGGTCCATAAGTCAAAGGCCAAAAGCGGCCGCAAGTCAAGTCACAAGCTAAATTATTACAAAATAACAGCAAAGGAAAGCATCAAAATAGTTCAAAACAAAAGCAAAGTTGAATTATTACAGATCACAGAAATTGTTCAAAAAAGCAGAAAGCATAAAATCCTTAGTTTGAGCTGGGAGGAGTGTCAATATACTCATGCCGGGTTGAACATCTGCAGCACGATGAGGGCTCTTCAAAATGGCCAAGTTTACAGGGTTGACTGAAGGAGGGTCCCAAATCGGCTCGCCATTCTTCATCTACCCAGCTTGGATATCGAGAATGTGGTCACCAACATATGGAATATCCGGATGAAGGGCCAGCAACTTAGGATTTCACTAGGACATAGCAATCCACCGGACCATCTCCTCAAGACCAACTGTTTCTCTACCATGATACATCCGCAGGTAGCGGCCGAAGTGATTAACACCCTGATCAAAGCTTGCCTCTTGCGTTGAATTCCTCAGAAAGCTTATAGGCAGCAATGGCCGCAGGACCGGCCTCCTCAGCAGTCTTCTTGGCAGCGACGAGTTGCTCTTCTAAGTTCGGTGGATTTTTTAGCAGTCTCTCATTCATGATCGCCACTTTTTGTTGCAATTCAGTATCCAATTTCGCACTCGCATGCATGGCCGCCTTCAGATGATCTATCTCCGCCAAAGCTTTCACATTTTTGGCTTCAACAGCGACTCTAGCCTTGTCCGAAGCACCAAGGGCCGCGGTTGCTTTTTTGAGCTCTGCCCTGCGTGTCTCAGCGGCCTCTGGAGCCTTATAGATATGAGTTCCAAGCTGAAATAGAGGCAAAAGGATAAGTTCACTGGAAAATATAGTTGGAAAAATACAAACATGAGCTAAAACTTACCATAGAGGAGGCGATCCCGAACTGTCCGGCGAGGTCTTTCAGTTCTGCGACCTTATCTTTGGCAGGGGCATCATCTTGAACCAACACGTGAGTAGTGATTCCCCTACAATTCTCCATCTGGACTCCAGGTGGCGAGTCTCATGAAAGTTGACCCAAAGGAATGACTGTTCGGTAAAAACTCGTTTTAAATTTATAATTACCGGAACACCCCAAGTATAAGGCTTGTAGTAAAGGGTGTTAACGGGTCGTCCTAAGGGAATCAAATGTTGTCGGAAACAAAATACAGTTAACGTACCGGTGAATTGTCACAATAAATCTAATTAAACGAATAAAACAAAAGAGATCGAATTAAACCTAAATAAACTACGGAATCTAAAATCCAAATTGCTATGAAAAATTGCTGATTTTCTTCTTAATTTAACGAGACAGTAGGGCAACAAGGATTCTACCAAACAACCACCACCCAACCAGTTTGTGAGATGAATCAAATTTCTTGGTGTGATCTAACTTAAATCCAATCAAATTTCTTTAATCAAATTTATTTTGTTTATGTTCCCTTTCTCAAGTGAAACAAAATTAACAATAAAAGAACATGATCATGAGTTCGTTTCCGAATCTCCTACCCAATTAACAATAAACTAATCTCTCGGAATATCATTAACTGTATCGAATGAAAGGTTCTATGTAAATTTAATTCTCATCAAATTCAAAACAACAATCATTTCATCGATTTTTCAATCTAACAAAACAAACATTCAAACAATTCAAAACATTCGATAAAGAAAAATAAATTCAAACTCACTAATAATGTTTACTAAAAATCTCCTGGTTGTGGTGATGTTGTAATGGCTTCATCCCGTTGTCCCATCACAGAATTGCTTAGCCTTCAATCATCTTCGATCTCCAAAAGAAAATTGAAAGAAAGAAACTCATGTTTTTATGTGATGTGGTGTGGCTGCTAGGGTAATGATGTGATGTCCCGTTTCTGCTCGAATGCTGCTGCTTATATAGGGGTTGTAACCGACTTAGGACGGATCTAGAAGATAAATACGTGAAAATCCGCTGACCGACCGAATGACGTCACTCGGTCGACCGAGTCCTTTTCTGCACGTTTTAAATGTTTTTTTTCCGTCTGACTTGTTCCCCACTGCATTCTGCCGCGCTGATCTCATTCCTTTTGATTTATCTCTCAATTAATACTCCGATTTTCTTCCTTTTTTTGAAATCACTTGACTGAATGAGATTAATCTTCTCCATTAATAATATCCCCATGCATATCTTTTAATTTTCTGCAAAATTGTTGTTACACCAAGTCTTCGAATAATAATAATAATAATAATAATAAAATGTGTAACAAAATAACTTTTAAACTCAATATTTCCTCATAATTAAATTATAACCCCTCAATAACCATTATAGGAATTTAACGGTTAAAACACGCTTTTCTCATTTATTTCCCTTAAAAATAAGGTAAATTGTTTAGGGATTAAGCCCGAAAATATAGTAAAATATACCCTAAACAACTCCCCCACACTTAGTTTTTTGTTCGTCCCGAACAAAATAATCAAAACCGGCTCACTGTACATGTAATCCACATAGATTCCTGACTCACATAACAAAATATACGACAAATATAGCAAGTGATACCAACATAGAGATAGATTCTGTGTGTGTGTGACAAGCCCTTTTCAATCTCCACAATCCTCTCAAACAAATATCCTCTCAAATGATTTTAATGACTATCCTAGGTATAGGCAGCAGTCGTTCCACACAAAGTCTTCCCGCGCACTCAGTAGGATAATCCCTACAGCATATCTATCAGTTTCTACTGGGGATAAGATAGACGATAACTTAGTCTTTCACTTATTCATAATACTTCATTAGTTGTTTTAACTATTTCACTTTTAAACGCACATCAGAATGAGCTCTTACCCGTCATAGTAGAATAGGATGTTTCGGGATAACACCCTACCTTGCTCAAATCATAGGGTAGCTTTTTCTGACTGTCGTGAGCTTTTGGTCATCATAGTGGTATAGGACATTTCGAGATAATGCCCTACCGCACTCCAATCATCGACCAGCTTTCGACACACCCATTTATTTATTTTTTATATTTTTTTCAAGAAATTAGTTACGTTTCACTTATCACATTCAAACCTTCAGATATTCACAGTGCACGTTCTGAACTTAGGTGTTACTTCACTGTTACTATTAAGAACAAATCTCTCTAAGATAAATCACTAAAATAGTGAAAGGATACAGTTCAAAATTTTTTGCTTCAATATCAAAGGCTTTCGTGAGTGTGAAATGAATACTATCTCATATTAGTAAAAGCATGCTATAATTATCTCTCAAAGTCACATAAAATCATTGTCAGGAAACTACAACTAGCAAGCCATTTGTTTCAATTACATGCTCAAGATTTACAATTATCCAAGTTTACTTTGAAAAATTTTAAAATTGTCGAGAAAATCACATTTACTCATTGTCAGAAATATAGCATGATAACATACCCAATTTAGACACCCCCCACACTTAAATCACATTATGTCCTCGAATGTGTGCAAATAAAAAAAAGAATACTTAGCTGGTTTCAAAGTGGTTGTCGGGCTGTAGGTTGACAGTGGTCAGGCCGTAACATGAATGAACCGCTGCAGCTCGTATCACGAACAGACAACACTAAAAGTGATAACTGGCAAAAACCGCTCAACAATATCTGCAACACTCGACATAGCATATAATCTCGGGGTACAAGGGGTATATGAGTAAACATGAATGCACACAGAAATGGGCAAATAAAGCATTCACAAATAGGACAGGGATAACCAACACACAAATCACCATGGTTTTATTCCTAATGCCCTAAAAACATAACTAAAAAGTAACCTAAAAGACTAGGCTGCCTCCTAGTAGCGCTTCTTTTATGTCATTAGCTTGACAGAGTAAACCAAGTCAACCTGGATCAGGCCACTTCGGTATGGGGCTAACCACTTCTCTGTCAGAATCAGAATGACGAGGACGGAAATGGTTTTTACCACAACAACAAGTCAAGTGCACGAGGAAATCATGAAATTTTTCTCTCCAGACAACACTGACTCTTTTCTTCTTGTTCTTGTTTCTCAAAGTCGGCTGAGATATGCTAACAGGCGCAGGAGCATTGACAGAAGGATCTGCAAGGATAGGGGTAACAATGTCATCATCCACTCCAAAGAAGTCGGATGGAATCTCTTCACAAATAAACGACTCAACCGTTTCATTTCTCTTTTGAAAGTATAGTACTTCAGGCTTTTCCTTGGGTTGCCCAAAGTACTTCTTAATCCTGTGACCATTGACTTTGAACGGTTGATAGCCGTACCCTTTCAACGTAATGGCTCCACCAGGATGAACATCAAGAATCTCAAAGGGGCCAGACCATCTAGATTTAAGCTTACCAGCAAAAAGATGGAGCCTGGTGTTATACAGCAAAGCCATGTCTCCCACTTTGAATTCCCGATCTTTAATCTTAGCATCTTGGAGTGCTTTTGTTCTTTCCTTACTGATTCTCGAATTCTCGTAGGCACGGAGTCGGAACTCATCGAGCTCGTTCAATTGCAATAATCTCTTTTCCCCACAAAGCTGGCTGTCGAAATTCAAGAATTTAATAGCCCAGTAAGCTCTGTGCTCAAGCTCGAGTGGTAAATGGCAAGCTTTGCCATAAACCATTTGGAGGGGTGACGTACCCATATGGGTCTTAAACGCAGTGCGATAAGCCCAAAGTGCGTCATCCAACGTCAGACTCCGGTTGGATCTATTGGAATTCACAGTTTTCTCCAAAATCCGCTTTAGACTTCTGTTGCTCACCTCGACTTGGCCACTGGTTTGGGGGTGGTATGGTGTACCAATTCTATGCTTGACACCATAGCTCTCAAGAATTTTATCCAGTGGTGCATTACAGAAATGCGAACCTTCATCACTGATAAGGGCTCTAGGAGAGCCAAATCTAGTAAAGATATTCTTTTGCAAGAATTTCTTTACAACTTTGTGATCATTGGTTTGGGTGGCTATGGCCTCTACCCACTTGGAAACATAGTCTACACAGACGAGAATGTATTTATTGGAGCATGATGATGGGAACGGTCCCATAAAATCAATGCCCCAGACGTCAAAAACTTCACATTCCAAGATAGGCCTCAAAGGCATCTCCATCCTATTACTGAGTCTACCTACTCTTTGGCATCTATCACAGCCTTTGCAAAAGGCTTCAGCATCTTTAAACAAAGTAGGCCAGTAAAAAACCAGCTTGAAGGATTTTTGTGACTGTCTTAGGTGCTCCGTAGTGCCCACCAGCGGGACCACTATGATATTGCTCCAAGATATCCAATTGTTCATGCTCCGGAACACACCTTCTAAGCAGCCCATCCTTGCAGACTTTAAACAGATATGGATCCTCCCAGACGAGATACTTTAAGTCGCTGAAAAATTTCTTCTTTTCCTGATACGTCATTTCTTCTAAATGCCCACCTGCTAAGTAGTTGACGTAATCAGCATACCACGGCCTCACAATCTCTAGCTTCATTAATTGCTTGGTTGGAAAATCAATGCCTATGTCCTTGGAAATTTTGCCACCCTCATTTACTAGGCGAGACAGGTGATCAGCCACAATATTTTCACTACCCTTCTTATCTTTGATCTCCAGGTCAAACTCTTGCAAAATTAGAATCCATCTGAGTAACCTTGGCTTTGCATCTGCTTTGTCCATAAGATAGCGTAGGGCTGCATGGTCTGTCCAAACCATAACTTGAGATCCTAGAAGGTAACTTCTAAACTTGTCGATAGCAAAAAGGACGGCTAAGAATTCCTTCTCAGTCGTGGTGTAATTGCATTGAGCCGGGTTCAAGGTGTGGCTCGCATAGTAAATGGGCCAGAACTTTTTTTCAATTCTCTGGCCTAAAACTGCACCCACTGCGTAGTTAGAGGCATCGCACATTAATTCAAAAGGCTTAGTCCAACAAAAGCGATTAAGATAGGGGCACTTATGAGCTTATCCTTTAGGCAATTGAAAGCTTCCTTGCATTTCTCATCAAACAAGAACTCAACATCATCTTTCAGAAGGTTAGATAAGGGCTTGGCGATGGTGGAAAAGTCCTGAATAAACCGCCTGTAGAAGCCAACATGACCTAGAAAACCTCATACCTCTTTCACTATTTTCGGGTACGCCATCTTTTCAATGGCCTCTACTTTAGCCTTATCAACCTGAATACCAGTACTGGACACCTTGTGTCCGAGAACAATCCCTTCATCTACTAGAAAATGGCATTTCTCCCGATTAAGCACTAAATTCTTTTCAACACACGGCGTTGAAGTACCATATCTAGATTTTCCAAGATCTCATCAAAGCTATCGCCATAGGCGAGAAGTCATCCATGAAGACTTCCATACATTTCTCCACAAGTCCATCGAAAATGGCCAACATGCACCGTTGAAATGTTGCTTGGTGCATTGCATAACCCGAAAGGCATTCTCGCGAAAAGCAAAAGTGCACGATGGACACGTAAACGTAGTCTTCTCTGGTCATTAGGGTCGATGGCTATCCGGAAGTAACCGAATATCCATCGAGGAAACAAAAATACTTATGACCACTCAGTCTTTCAAGAAGCTGGTCAATGAAAGGTAAGGGAAAATGGTCTTTGACGGTGACTTCATTCAATCTGCGATAATCAATGCAGACCCTGTAGCCAGTCATTCTTTTCCACGGTAATACCTCCCTTCTTTGGCACAACTTGGGTGGGGCTAACCCACTCACTGTCGGCGATTGCGTAGATGATTCCCATATCTAACCATTTTATTGTTAGTAATATCATCCGCAACGGAAGCGATTTAATGATCTAGATCTATAAATTACACGTAATAAAATAACTAGATCTATATCTACAAAGGGGTTGTAGAACATACCTCTTGGATCTCAAAATCCAAGTTGAAGAGCCGCAATAGAAATAACAAACGAAGATGTGAAGAGCACCACGATCTTCCGTACGTGTGATCCAAGTAACTCCCGGTGGAAGGAAATCCTCGACTCGAACCCCTCCGATATGCTACCCGGAAAAATCTCCAAGATTTTCCCTTAGTCTCCCTTTGGCCGAAATTATCACTTCTTCTCTCTAAGAGGAGAAGTCGAAATTAATGTGTGTTGCAAGGCTTGGGATATGAGAGTAAAACTTAACCTCCAAGGATTTAATAATTAATACAAAATCAATTATAATAATCCTATTAAATAAAAGATAATCCCATAATATTCTAGAACAAATCTAGGATAATATTTATCTTTATTTCTTTCCATAAATATTTATCCAATAAATATTTTGTGCACATGTCTTATTAATCACAAGAAAACAATTTCTTGTTCCAAAAATAATGACAAGGGGCGAAAATTATAATGTTGACCTAGTCAATATTAATTTTGCCATAACACAATAATTGGGCCAAGATTATGGAAAATGTCTTTTCCACATATTTAATTATTTAGCCCAACTAATTTAATAGTCCACTAAACAATTAATTCACATATCTTTTTAATAAAGTCCAATAAGAACTAAATTAATATTATTAGGATTCGACGTCCGAGAATAGCTATGCTATATTAGGAGGCACGTCGGGGACCATGGACTAATAATCAGCGGCTCCGATAAATCAAATAAATAATTATCTTACGAATAGAATAATTATATTCGATAAATCAATCACAAGAATATGCCACCATAATCCCATGACTGCACTCCTCCGATTATGAGATTATATTTATCTTCTCACGAGAATAATAATAAGCGTCCATTGATATAATCATTACATATGGATTAATCCTCCATAGACTGTTCATTCTAAATCGGGAAGTTACCGTTAACCCTTTTTAGATTTCTTATCCTTATTTACCATTAACCCCCTAGTGATCAATTAATTCATACACCTCACTGGTAGCTAATCAGTATAATATGAACTCGCGCGATCGATCAGTTTCTAGGATTAACAAATAAGGGAACTGTCTATCTACTTCCATAAATGGAAGGAATGGATTCCGTATCTGTGATAACATAGACTACTCACTCAATCCAGTACAATGCCAAGATGGGGTAATTCAGACCACAGACTCAGTGTAATCCTTAACCGTCAAGTCAAACCTCATTCTGATTCAAGCAGTTGACTGTGATCACCTCAGGATTAAGATATATCCATAAATATGATCATCCATTGATTCGATAAGACTTCTCGATTACGGAATTATATCGTGAACTCTAATCAAATCGGTCCAGCCCTATATGATATATCTATCATATATAAATGCCCCACTAGGTTCTCTTAACCGAAAGTCCGGATAAGACAATCACACCTATTGTGTTCTGGGCGCATTAATAGCACGTTAAAGGAGAGACCCGATACTCTCGATTAACTTCACTACGGGCTAATTGTATTCTAAGTACATCTTCACTAACTCAATCCTCCCGTGTATATCCTATACACTGAGTTAAGTGATTACATAAACGATATACTTAGGGTTTTCTGTAGTGTAAATACTATTGTCACATCGGTGATTATGAGAATAATAAATATGAATAATAATATCATTTCATTTATTAAATAAAACAATTACAAAATTGTCTTTCGGGCATCACACCTAACAATCTCCCACTTGCACGAAAGCATGTGATTAATTGTTTTAGAGCACACCCTATTATTTAAAATACAACAAACTACATCTCCCACTTGCTCTAAAGCAATGGAGACCCATCCCGTATTCTAGTACCCTTTAAGCATATCATAACCATTGCAGATGACAAAGTACACTCCGAGTATGCCGTCGTAGGATAGGTCAGTGACTCGGGGAGCACCTACATCCAAATGTCATGGGTCTTAATGATTAGTCAGGTTGTCGGCTCGAGGCGATCCGTAGAATCAAACGTTACGGTCCATCTAATCATGTGGTACTTAGTAAACACTCGAGCCGAGATCGACTTAACGATCATCCTTAATCTGACTTAAAGTCAAAATCAGTGTATCACACATATCCAAGTTTACACATGAATATGTTCGTATATTGTTCCTCGTTCTCTTCAAGATACTAAAGGACATACTAAACTTGCTTTGTTAACCGCCGAATCTAAGATTCGATCAAAGTTGACGTTCAATAACCTGACCATCTCTTACTAGAAAGAGAATCTATCCCATTTCTCTTGATCCGAAGATTTAGAGAGTCATTCCTGAGGCATAGGGTAGAACTTCCTCGTTGAATGTTGCATACACAGATGCATCATCTTAACCAATAAGATGGATGGGAAACCGAAGGATCGATTCTAATGAATTTGACCGAGTCAAACTCTTGAGAATGTTGTCCAAATCTCTGTTTGCGAAGAATTGTGGTATTGTCGATTTCGACTTGAGATAACACACCCATGTTGTTGCCAAGCCAAGTGCGGTGTTATCCTTCACAAACACTAATATATATTTATATATTCACTCTTGTACTAAAATTGATATCCAATACAAAAGACTTATCAATATTACTGGTCAAATCCACATATTGTAGAAATATATGACTTTCAAAGGACCGAGAGGTTTGCTTTTTATCCACAAAGGACATAAGCCTTGACAAATATCCCGTCATAAGTTCATAAGGCAATACCCTTTTGTTCCGAATGAATCCAGACTCCGTTTGTTTGGCAAGAAAATCTCAGGGAATCACCCCTCTTTTATGCTTTTGAACTAAATCATGCAATACTAAGTGGTAAGAGAGTCCAAGGTCTGATTAACTCTCTACTTCTTAGGGAATTACCCCTAGACCACTCAAGCTTTGCTCTGAAAGATAAACTTTCCTATTCATTCTACTCTTTTCCGTGTAGATCCAATTACTCCCATTGGGCCTGAGACGCTCAGGTGGTTCTACAAGAGTATGAACAGAACTGGAGTACCAAACTCCATTCACAGGGTTATGGCTATTAAACCAACCTCTATTATCAGAATCCTATACTGCTCACAAAAGAGCCATAGGTGAATCGATCGATCCTCAGACTACAAAGTCCGCAGAAATCGTAATGGGTAAACCATACTCCTAATACTTACTGGGTGGATCGAAATTCTGATCTAGTTTAGTAGTATTTAGTGTTACCACCAACAACCGATGTTGGATGTGGTCTGATTTTAATCAGTTAGTAACTACCTTGAGTAAACGTACTTCAAGGTTCAAGGTTTTGCTGTTTATGGACTCTATCGGAAAAGGCCGCAATATAATCGTCCCTTCCCGATTCCAAGAATCCAATATCTAACCTTTATACTCAATAGGTTAAAAGATATATCACGAATGGTCATTGACCGAACGTATGCGTGAAATTCCCAGTCTTACCTTCAAGCACCGTGTGCTAAATGCTTATATTTATGGAAGTGGGGTGAACCGAATCCACACCTTATCCGTACATTCCAAAGCATATTCTAGGTAGACTTCTCGGTCTTACATGTCAATGTAAACCGTTATTTCACTTGCAATATCTTTATTGAGTTAAGCAGTGTATTATAGCACATCTAAAACTATATAAGGCAATTTAACGGTTTCTCACTTAGTGAGAACATGTCACAATGAGGCGAAGTGAGCATCGATCTCGAGGACTATGAATGGCCTATTCCGAGTATAGAATACTCTATCTCTCATTGAAAGCAGAGAAACCTCAAAATATTTTGGATAAACTTACCGGAGTGTTTGAATAGTTATCGGACAAGAAGTCACTACTCGGAAGCTCCTACCGGCTTGTATCTTTCATCGGACCCGAAGGTCGTTATGAACAAGCTATGTTACTTCTTTATAACCATGGATTTTATCAACACAAAATAAACAAGTAATAATCCGGTTAACCTCAAGTATAAGGATCGTAGTATGGAGGTTAATGCGGGTTCGATCTTACGGGGAACTAAGCGATTGTGATTTCTAGTTTTATCTAACTAACCTATGTCACGATTACTAAGCTAAATAGCGGATAAAACTAAGCGAATCTGTAAATTAAACTTAAGCTAAAAGCGTAAAGCGGGCCGAAGAGATGATCTAAAGCCGGGAAGGATACGGGCTGCGAACCAATTTAAACTAACTAATCTAAGATGCGGATAAAAGTAAACTAACTAGACAAATTCAAGCTTTTAAGGATTTAAATCAAATTTATAACGAGCAAGCGAGTTGATCCACCTATCCAACAAGCATTGATTCCCTATCTACGATTATATTGCGGTTTTATTGATTTGTGATTCACCTCACAAAACATGAACCTAATTCCTTAGAAAGTTCATCTATCAATCTATTATCTTCCGATGTAAGATTAACGCGTTTAATAACCAAAGGTGCAAACTTTGTGTTTATAATCTAATGTCGGACTATTAACTTCCGTTATGATAGATTCGAATTACTATTCTTATTCATGGTGATCTAGGGTTTATTAAGACTTCCATCAACAATAAACAATCAACACATGCATATCTTCCGATATAAAAGCAAATTAAACATGAATAAGCATGAATAAGAAACAACCTTTATTAAAAACTCACGGTATAATCGAAAAAAGCGAAATCAACAATTGTTGGGCGGCTTCACAATACTCGTTTGATGAAGCTTTTAGCCTCTGAACATCCTCGGCAACTCAAATTTGCGAAAGCGATTGCATAAAAAGTAACTAGTGTTTAATCTAAACTAAGAGCATAAAAATAGGAATAAAAAAGATGAAAAGCAACGCAGCCTAAAGCCGCCCCTAGGTTTAGGGTTTTGAATAATGAGTATGATCCTCTTTTGTGGAAAAACGACCGACTATATATAGATTTCAAAGTCGGTTACGCTAAGTCGGCCACGGGCGCCCGTCTGAAAACCTTGAGCGCCCGTCCACTCTTCAATAAAACTTGAATCGGGCGAGTCATGACCAGGCCTTTCGTCCATCCGGCGTCCACTCCGGCGTCAAACTTCACGAATCAAAGATGACATCACGGGCCTTTCGTTCAATTACATCAGGCGCCCGTCCAGCTGGGCGGAGAGTGCAGGCGCCGATTTGATATGATCGATTTTGATTTATTGATCTTTATCTCTTATCTCTATCCCACTTCTTCATTATCTCTTTTATCATCAATTAGCTCGAACTTAATCAACCTTTGATCATCTTTTGAGCCTCAAACATGTATCTATAACACATAAAAACATCGCAAAAATGTAATAATGCTCAAATAATCATAAAATCACAATTAAAACGCCAAAATTAACCAAGTTTGCGATTAACTCATTTAAAATCTCATTTGCTCAATATATCCATTAAACCCTCGTTTCTTATGCAATTTAGTACAAATACGGGGAAAAATATCATAGAATATAGCGTTATAAATCGTATAAATTCACCATTAACAACTCCCCACACTTAAGCTTTTGCTCGTCGAGCAAAACAAAACAAAAGTTAGGCTCGAGAGAAAAGCAGGCATCTAAACGTGCATAACACATATCAATAAATCGAAGTTCACCCTTGTGCGTGTGCATAGCCATAATAAACTTCCACTATATCAAACTCGAGAAACTCAAAGCAAAACTAGCTAATACCCCTTGTAGACTAGTAATAAAGGACACTCATAAGATGCACCTACAAGCGTGATATATCCCGAAAGAATGATCGAATATATCTAGGGCCTTTACGAAATACTCGAGAGGATAATCCACAACATATCTGTCGGTTTCTCTTTGGGGATAAAGCGGACGATAACTTAGTCTTATATACATTTCATAACACTTTATCGAGTTGATTTAACTTTTCACTTAAAACACACATCGAAATGAGCTCTTGCCTGTCATAGCGAGAATAGGACATTTGAGATAATACCTACCTTACTCCAATCATAAAGCGACTTCTTACATTTATCGTGAGCTTTTAGTCATCATAGTGGTATAGGACATCGTGGTATACCTACCTCACTCAAATCATCGACTAGCTTTAACACACCCCCAATAATTCTTCATATTTTACTTTTCAACTTTTTCATTTGACAATAAGTTCGTGTTACTTATCACATTCAAACCTTAGATATTCACGATATATCATACTTGGATCTAAATACAAACTATCATAAATCTCACGATATATCGTAGCACTAAGCACATGACTTACGAGAAAATCAAAAACCACTAATCCAAAGGGGTATAACTTTATAAATTAGCTCATCATTCACTATGGCTCGTGAAAAATAGTGTCAGGTGAAACATCTAACTTACCAAATATATGATACATTTAATCGAATCGCCTACTAGGGACAAAACAAAAACAACGATGTCGGAAAATTTCAAAAATTTTAGCTCATTTGCATAGAAACATTCTGAATTAAGCAAATGTGTAGATACATATCGAAACATTCCCTCCCCACACTTAAAAATCAACATGTCCTCGTGTTGTGCAAAAAGCGAAAGAAAAAAGGAAAAGACTTAGGCGATTTAAATCGAAACTCGAATCGTTGGTCGGGCGGGCCTTCATAATGATATCAAGAATGCGTAACCGGACAATGTAGATACACCTGCGTCTTAGACAAACATGGAACCATCTCGGGAAAAGCGAAGTCATACCAACATGAAAAGAGATATCAAAAATGAAGATAAAGCAAAGTGAGAGCACACAATACATCGAGAAAGTTGAAACAGTTGAAATGAAAATCTGCGCGCCTTATGGCTTACATGATCCATCGAAAATAAATAGTAGCAATATCAAAATTACAACGAACCTTATAAGTAAAAATGTCAATACAAAACAACCAGCGTGAAAATAGACAAATAAGATCAAGGTTGGCTCGGTGCCTGAGAATCATCGGTGGAGGATCGGAGGAGGTCGGAAAGGTGGTGCCGTAGCCACAGCGCCGAGTCGGTACTCCTCATCGAAGATGACTCGAGTCGTGTAGAACATCCGCAATGACTGCTCAATCTCATCGACAAAGAGATAATCAGCGGGCTCGGATTGAAAATCCTGTCATCCCTCGGTTGCCGGCCTTCACATATACAACTTTGTAGGATCGTCAAAATGTTGTTACTGTGTATCCCGAATATCACCGAGCCATTCCGGAAACTATTTGCCATGCTTAACCGCATCGGCGGCGGGAGATAAAGGAGGAAGGAGGATGCGGCGTTGCCGATGAACCAGGCTCGGAGGTGCCTCCGGCTCGAAATGTCGAGGCTTACTCTTTTCCGCTTTGTAAAGGCCTCGGGTTCTTGACATGATCCGCCCCAAACTTCGAGGCACACGGCATCGAGGCACAAGCGTGGATCAAATGAGGGCGATCAAGCTCCGTGTATAAACCTTACGATTGATCGAGATCTCGTCATACAATGCATCCCCACATCCACATTCAAGCCAAATGTCAGCGCATACAACATGCCCGGGTCACTATGAAAATGTGTCAAGTTGTTCTTAGGCAACAACCGACTCTGAATGAATCGACCTTTGGACCTTCAATCCTCCGTCCAGTCGTGGTAACCAACTCCTTCCGGTCTCCTCCCGGTCTCAGCGTCCAGGCCACATCCGGGCAAACTCTCAATCTCAACTCCTCCAAAGGATCTGTCCCCAAACTCAATATGCACAATCTCCTCCTTATAATCCCGACCCTCGAAAGCCGCTAAGTTGTATTTACGATTAATCACCTCCGGTGTAAAGGAACTTCCCCCTCGAACCACGACTACCTTTGTCCCAAGTCGGTTTCGAGCAGTTTGCATAAAATTCCCGAACTAGGGAGCTATTCACGGGGTAGTCGGGATTGTCATCAAGGCTTCCCACTTCCTATCCTTAAGCAACAGAACCCGGATCGACCTTCGCCTCCAAAATAGCCCTCTCAACCAACATGTTTCTCGAAAAGTAATGTTTAGTATAAACTTCATGGGCTCTAGGGTTCCACGAATCGGCGAGGCAATGGCATCGGGACAGCGGTTTTAGATTTCTTTCTAGGAGGGGCTGCCCTAGGTACAAGCTGGTTCCTCTTCCCGGGTAGCATCGGCGGTTTCTCGACCTAGGCAGAACCTCCACCTTTACTGAACTCTGGGCATCCGTGCCAAAGCACATCATCATCCGTCTCGGACTCCGAGGTTGGCTCATCTCTTAAAATCGCCCTAGTTTGGGTGGCTCTGAGGGGTTGCTCACGAATACTCACACCCGGTTAGGATCAACTAAGGTAGGGTCAATCTCTTTCGCTTTTTCCCGCCTCCGGGCCACTTCCTTACCATGCCTCTTCACATTGCCTTCTTATGAACCATTTCCACGCTAGTCAAACCAAACAATCTAATGTGCACAAAAGATACCCGTTTAACATCAAAGCGGGATTTCAAAACAACCAAACCACAACCACCACCATAACCATCACCAAACAATCCATTCATCACCCATCACAACACCACATCACCAAAAGCAGAAGAGAAAAAAACACCAAAACCAGAAAAAAAAAACAAATTAAGGTAACATTCAAGAAAGCGAGCCGACCCAAAGATCGAACTCACAAAAGCGTGAATGAAATCTAGAAAAGTTGTTACTAACTTACCGAGTAGGGTGAGTAGATGTTGATTGAGGTGAAAGCGAGTCAAACAACACAAGAATGACCTCAAAATCAAATTTTCTTCCAAAAAGTCGATTTGCAATGGGGTGCGATTCTCCAAAAATATCGTGTTTTGGGGGATTTGGTTATGAAAATCAAAGAGAGGGTATCAAGGCGGCTGTAGCACTTTGAATCGCTCAAAAGCGGTTTAAATTGGCGATTTTAGGGCAAAAGGAGGAAAAACCGTTTTTGCTTTTGAAATTACGAAAAGTGAAGGTTCACTCGAAGAAGGGTATATATAGACGAGAGGTTGGGCGCTTCGTCCAACTTTCGGTGGACGGCGTCCTTTGGAAAAACGAATGAAGCTGGGCGGGCGTCGATTTATTAAACGCTTCGTCAAGAGTTTAAATCACATCTGAGTTGGAGGAATAAATCGGGCGGGCGTCGAGGCTTAGTGGGCCTTCGTCTAAAAATTGGTCAAAGCGGACGGGCGTCGAGTTACGGGCGGGCGTCCAAGCGATATAAGTGCAAAAATTATAAAATTTCCATACAAATCAAATTCAAAATTGCCCTTTCTTATTAAACTTATATAAAACTTCAAAAATACAAATAAAAATCAAATGAAGTACATAAAATTACTAGAAAATAAATAAAAGCAGATGGAAAGCAGTGGGTTGCCTCCCACTCGGCGCTTTTGTTTCGTCGTTTGCTCGGCGAAACATCCTAAAGCGCTAGTCATCATAAATGTCCGACCAATCGATCACTTTCGAATGAGGCGGCGGAGCATGTCAATCGCCGGAGGAAGTCATACTCATCTTGTAAACCCGAGTCCTCACGGCTACATCAACACCTCGAAAGTGCTCGACTTGCGGCACTAGCGCTAAATCTGTCGACATCGGATCATTGAGGATGGTGTAAGGGCGTCTAGAAACTGCTGTAACTCCTCGGTAGTAAAGTCTCCACCTCCCGAACAACGGGGAACAATGAGAACATAGGTGACCGTCTTGGCGCGGTACTAATGTCAAAATCTCGTGCAAAGCGATGGTTCCTCCCGGTCCGTCATCTACGATAATGAGTGGAATCCTCTGAGAAAGGTAACTCCTGCAGGTGAACACGAAATCCATATCTAGAAAGCACAACTAAGCGTGAGATAAAAACAAAAACTTAATAAGGCTAAAAGCGAATAAACTAAACTTAAATACTAACACTATCAAAGCATAAAACAAAAACAACTAAAAGAACGATATCTAGGTTGCCCCCTGGTGGCGCTTTTGGTTAATGTCGTTAGCTCGACACATTTAAAACTCGGCTGGATCGGGCCATTTGACTTCGCGACCACTACCTCGTTTAAGCTCGATCGATGGTGTGGGCTGCGAAGCGACATCTCACACATGGGGTGAAATCTTTAATAGCTTTCCAAACCTTCTTGAACTTCCCCATGGTTGACCTCTTTCTCCTCTGAGCCCTCTCGATGGCGCTTAAGTTGTCGCTCCTCTCAAACTCTTCCATATCGGCCTTTACTGCTAGAACTTCTTGAGAAGGATCACTTCCGTCATCCTCGGAGAACAAGTCGGGTGATAACTCGTCAAAGTCTTCGACTCGCGGAACACCACATCCGAGAATATCGAGAAATTTAACAATCAAAGATGTCTCTTTGGGTTCACCAATATAGTGTTTGCACCTTTGACCGTTGACTCGAAGCGGTTCACCACTATAACCACGAAGTTCTAGAGCGCCTCCGAATGATTTGGAGAATCTCGAAAGGGCGGACCAGCGTGTCCTTAACTTTCCGAAGCAGATGTAACCTGGAATTATATAGAAGAACTTGTTCGCCGACATGAAATTCTCTTTTCTTAATCTTAGCATCGTGGGTAACTTCATCTTATCTTTACTAATCCTGGCACTTTCATGGGCACGGAGTGCGAATCGTCCGGCTCATGTAGCTACTTTGTAGTCGATGCTTCCCACAAGATTGGGAATCAAAGTTGAAAACTTTGTAGCCCAATAAGCTCTATGCTCTAACTTTCGACGAGCGAGATGACATGGTTTCCGTAGACCATTTGATATGGTGATGTACCCGTAGGGTCTTATAAGGCGATTCGATATGCCCACGATACATCATCAACTTTAGACTCGAGTCTTTCCTATGGTATTATGATCTTCTCGGGATCTTCTTAATGCTCTGGTTGCTCCTTTCAACGACCACTAGTCATCGGATGATATGGTGTGCCAATTTTATGCGAACACCATATTTCTCAAGTACTTTCTCTGAGGGTCGGTTGCGAAATCGTCCGCTTCATCAGCGATCAAGGCGCGTGGACATCAAAACCTCACGAAGATATTCTTCTTTAGAAATTTCATCACCGTCTTATGATCATTGTGAGGAGTGGCTTGGGCCTCACCCCATTTGAACCGTAGTAGTCTCATGAGACTAAGATGTATTTATTACCGCAAGATGATGGGAATGGTCCCATAAAATCGATACCCCATACATCAAAGACTTCGCATTCGAGGATGGGTTTTAAAGGCATGTCAAAGCGCCTTGTCAGTGCGGTTCTTTGGCACCTATCACAAGCTTTCTGAAAAGCTTCCGTATCTTTAAAGATCGTAGGCCAATAGAAACCGGATTGAAATATCTTAGCAGCGGTTTTCCAGGACCAAAGTGACCTCACAGTGGGTCCAGCTGTGGCCTTTGCTCAATGATGTCACGTTGCTCGGTTAGGAATACATCTCTAAGCAAACCATCTTTCTGAGATCTTGAAAAGATAAGGTTCATCCCAAGCGAAATATTTTAAATCCGAGAAGAACTTTTTCTTCTCACGATAAGACATCTACGGATCGAGATAACGGCCATGAAGGTAGTTTACAATGGAAGAATACCATGGAACATCGGGGAGCGGCCATCGATCAACATGATGTTCTCTAGAGAGAAAGTAAAGATCTATATCATCTGGTTCATCCTTTTCCTCACTTAACATTCTAGAGGCGTGATCCGCCACTACATTTTCACTTGCCCTTTTTTGTCCTTAATTTGAGCGTCAAACTCTTGTAGGGTCAATATCCAGCGTAGTAAGCGCGGTTTAGCCTCTTTCTTAGTCATCGAGTAGCATAAGCGGCGTGATCGATCCACCACGATCACTTGAGCTCCTAACAAGTAACTCTGAAACTTGTCCATAGCAAAGACTACGGCGATGGTTCCTTTTGATAGTAGTATAGTTAACTTGAGAGGGTTCAATGTGTGACTTGCGTAATAGATAAGTTGGAACTTTCCGCGATCTTTTGCCTAGAAACGGCACCAACGACATAGTTTGATCGTCGCACATAAGCTCAAATGGTAGGTTCGGTCGAGGCGATATAAGAATCGGGCGGATATTAAGCGATCCTTAAGCTCCTCAAGCGCTTGCTTGCGGCTCTCATCAAAATTAAACTCAACGTCTTCCTTTAGTAAAGTGGGCGAGGGCTTGGCTATCTTGGAAAAATCTTGAATGAACATACCTTAGAAGCCGGCGTGTCCAAAAAGCCTCTCACTTAGCGCACATTTTAGGATAGCTCATCTTCTCAATAACTTCTACTTTTGCCTGTCAACCATACCTTTGGCGGAGATCTTGTGGCCAAGAACTATTCCTTCATCTACCATGAAATGGCATTTTTCCCAATTAAGTACTAGGTTCTTTTCCACACATCTGGATAACACTGATCAAGATTGTCAAGGCAATCATCAAAAGTGACCAAAAACGAAAAATCGTCCATAAAAATCTCCATACACTTTTCTACAAGCCCGTCAAAGATGGCTAGCATACATCATTGAAATGTAGGCTGGGGCATTGCGAGAGACCGAGCGGCATTAAATGCATGGCGAAAGTACCATAAGAAGCGGTGAAGGTGGTCTTTTCTTGGTCAATTTGGATCAATGGGTATCTGGAAATATCACGAATATCCATCTAGGAAAGCGATAGAATCGTGCCCGCCAGGCGCTCGAGCATCTGGTCAATGAATGGAAGGGAAAGTGATCTTTCATGGTTACCTCATTGAGCTTTCGATAATCGATCTGAGACTCTGTAACGATAACAAGCCTCAATGCAATTTCCTCTCCTTCTCATTCTTTTCAATTGTAATTCCACCTTTTTGGGAACTACTTGAGTCGGAAACCCATTCACTATCATGATGGCATAAATGATTCCCGTGTCCGAAAGTTTAATGATTTCTTTTTAACGACTTCTTGCATATGAGGTTAAGCCTTATTGGGAGGCTGTCGACACACTTGGCGCCCTCATTCGTCTTGATCTTGTGCATGCGGATGTCGGGAGATATTCCTGATATCTCTGCTTGCCAACCAAAAGCTTTTCATTCTTCTTGAGGCGTTGATCGGTTTCATTTCCTCTATCTGGAAAGCTTGGCGGATATGATTAAAGGAAGCTTGTCGCCTTCTCTTAAGAACACATACTTAAGATGTTTGAGTAGCGGCTTCAACACCAAATCCAGAGGGTCTTAAAACTAGACTTGAGATCTCCACTTTTCAACTCAATATCATTGAGTTTACTCACGTAGTCCCACCGCCAAAGCTTCTCCTTCCAACGACTCTTCCTCAAAATCAGGTGCTAGTTGATCGAGATTCACCTACCATGAGTATTGATTATCAACTAATCGCTCATATTACCTTCTACACCATGACTTGCTTATCCATATAGTCGGTGAAATCATCCATCATATAATCAATGGAAAAGCCGGTTGGAGGGCGGAGGGTACTTGAATGGACTTTAAGACATTGTAACTCACCTCTTGATCACCAACTTTCGGATAGTCACTTGCCCACCATCGCGATCGATGAGAGCTCTAGGCTGTAGATAAGAAAGGTCTTCCTAGAATCAAGGAGCGTTTTAGTCTTTCTCATATCTAAAACATACCAATCAAGCTGGAAAGGTAAATCGATCAATCTGAACCAAAAGCGTCTTTTAGGATCACTGAAGCTTTCTTAGAGGATCTATCCATGGTGTAAACTCATAGTAGTGGGTTCTAGAAGACTTTGTAAACCGAAATTTGTTCTCATCTGAGACATTGGCATAAGGCTTATAGAGGCACTAGATCACACAAAGAATTTGGGAAGACTAGACCTCCCATCAAAGCGTAAGTACAAATTTGCGAGGGTCACCTCTTTTAATTGGTAAGTTTTCATAATTAATCATGGAACAATCCTCACCAATCTGCCTTTCCATGCACTGCTAATTTCTTTTTGAAGACACAACATCCTTGATAAATTTTGTATACTTAGGCATCTCGACTAAGACATCCGACAATGGAAGATTCACACAGTATTTTTCAAAGGTTTAGCACCTTTTAGTACTTCTTATCCTCAATCAAAGGAATGTTGCTCTTTCTCGGTGGAAATGGAAGTTTCTTAAGGTCATCCTCGGAGAAAACCTTTTTAGAGGATGCCTTGACGACTCTGTCTTCGAGATCCTTCCAGCGAGCAGTTTTTTCAGATTTCTTAGTAGTCGGGGATCGGCCTCGACTTTAAACGCTTGCTTTTTGGTCCTCAAAGGATCGGCCACTTGAGATCACCAAATTCTTCACCTCTCGGGGATCGGCCACGAGTTTTCTCTTCTGCGATTGAGGGAGTGTAGGTGCTCGGCTTCCCTCTGCCTTATCAATGGCGAGGAGGGGCTGGTGGTTTCCCGGATGGGAAGGACCACTAACTTGTGTACCGCTCCTTAGATTCATTGCCTTGGCCTCCTCCTTACCGTATTGAATTGATGGCACGAGAGTCGATACATGGGCCTTTGTTCAAATCGGCTGAGCAACTTGACCACCCTTTGGATTCTTCTCGGTGGCCCAGCGGTGCCACTGAGAGGGTCTAAAAGCCAGCTGCTCGACCAGTTGCCCAATTTGTCTCTCAAGATTCTTCATCGATCTACTTTGCTCTTCCAACTTAGCCTCAAGATTTGTAGGTTGGGAGGGGCCTTGAAGTTTTGGAGATTTGGAGCATAGAAATTGGTTGGGCCGACTTTGAAATTGAGAATTTGAATTGGAAGGCCAATTACGATTGAATTTTGCGTAGGATTGGAAAAATTCGAGTTTTGATCTGATTAAACCAGGGTTTCTGTTGAAATTCGATTCGAATTAAAATTCGAGTTGGGATTGAAATTTGAAGATGGATTAAACCCTTGGTTTTGAAAATTGCCACGGCACAGAAGCGATTGAACCTTTGATTGTTACGGCCATAGAATGCATTCACTTCCGCGTTACATCCGTTCATAGAGCGCGGAATTTAGAAGTGTGCCCCACCTAAATCACAATTTTGACATGTGACTTGATTATCTTGTCCATAGTCATGAGCGACATTTACTTGATAAGGTGCGAGGGGATTAAATTGACATTGGCCATTCATATGGCGGTCGGCGACAATTTTACTGTCTGAACACGAGGGTTACGTGGAAAAAAGGAAGTTTGATTTATAGGATTGGAAACTTGAGGTGGGGCCATCTGCTTTGCACTGCGCGCATGGCAATCAAACTTTGTAAATTGACTTCCTCAACCTTGGGAGGAGGTGGTGCTTGAATTGCTTGATAAGAGGGGCATAGTTATATTTTGCAATGTCCTCAAACAATGCCCATCCTCATCGAGCGTTTTCTTGAAATGCCCGCTTGAAAGAACTATTGACCATGCCTTTTGTAAGCTCGGTCAATCCTTTGAAGAATGTATTGACTTGCCTTTCCAGTGGCAAGCCATGGTGAGGCATTTTCTAAGAAGGACTTGAATCTCTTCCAACACTCGAAGAAAGATTCATTCTCTCTTACGATAAAATGTGAAAATGTCATTTAAGCCTTTGGGGCGTCTTTGAAGGTGGAAAATATTGACTCAAGAACTCCTTTTGAGTTACGCCCGGTGGTGATAGATTCGAGATGGGAGAGAGGTGTACCACTCTTTGGCCTCCCCTTTCAGCGAAAATGGAAATAGTTTGAGTTTGATAGCATCCTCACTTACTCCTTGGATGCGTGTAGTACCGCATATCTCTAGAAATGTGTGTAAGTGGGTATCACGGATTCTCGATTGGTAGCCGTGAAAAATTGATGCGTCTTTGCATCATCTGGATAAGTCCTGGCTTGGCTCAAAGGTTTGTCGCGATGTGGCTTTGGAATAACAATAGCGGGTTGACCTTGACCGCTGGCATGGCGTGAGTCTGCCAATGTCGTCTATTATCGGCCATTATCACAAAATCGGTGATTTCTCTTGCTAGTTGTTCTTGAAGATCTCGCTCGGCTCACATGCGCGAGAACGCGAGCGGAAAATTCCGCTGTTTGGCGGACTATGGTTCGCTCGAAGTCGAGGGTGTATATTAACGGTCCTTTTGACTCGAGTTTGCATAAACCGGACCAAAAACAAGTGGAACAAAACCTAAAACTAAGAAAGTAAAAGCTAAACTAAAAATTAAAAGCCTAAAGAGAGAAAGAGAAAAGAAAAGAAAAAAGAAACAAAAGTGTTAAGAAAAACAATACCGGACGGACGTCAAAAGATTGGGCGGGCGTCGGATGAAATGAATCGGACGGGCGTTTAGTAATTTAAGCGCTTCGTCGGCGAAACGAATACTGAGCAGGCGTCCAAAACTTATGGGCGCTCGTCTAAATGAATAAAACGAGCGAAATTGATAATTTCCCGGTGACGGGCGTCCAATATCCAGGCGCCCGTTTGCTCACGGGAAAACTTAGAACAAAAGCGAGAAATTTGCGAGAGAATGCAAGAAGGGAAGAAAGAGCGTCGAGAAAAAAAAGCGAAGGGCGAAAGATCTAACAAGAAAACTACTACTAAGGAGAGTTTTAAACCCTAATTATCTACTTAACAACTACAAAAACAATTATCAACTAAAAGCGAGGAATTTAAAGCGGTTAAAAGCGGGAAAGCGAAACAAAAACAAGCGAAAAAAAGCGGAAAGCGAAAATAAAAACTAGACAACCGTCCGGTTCCCGGCAACGGCGCCAAAAACTTGTCACGGATTTTATCAACACAAAATAAACAAGTAATAATCCGGTTAACCTCAAGTATAAGGATCGTAGTAATAGCGGTTAATGCGGAGTCGATCTTACGGGGAACTAAGCGATTGTGATTTCTAGTTTTATCTAACTAACCTATGTCACGATTACTAAGCTAAATAGCGGATAAAACTAAGCGAATCTTGTAAATTAAACTTAACTAAAGCGTAAAAGCGGGGCGAAGAGATGATCTAAAGCCGGGAAGGATACGGGCTGCGAACCAATTTAAACTAACTAATCTAAGATGCGGATAAAAGTAAACTAACTAGACAAATTCAAGCTTTTAAGGATTTAAATCAAATTTATAACGAGCAAGCGAGTTGATCCACCTATCCAACAAGCATTGATTCCCTATCTACGATTATATTGCGGTTTTATTGAGGTTGTGATTCACCTCACCTAAACATGAACCTAATTCCTTAGAAAGTTCATCTATCAATCTATTATCTTCCGATGTAAGATTAACGCGTTTAATAACCAAAGTGCAAACTTTGTGTTTATAATCTAATAATCGAGACCTATTAACTTCCGTTATGATAGATTCGAATTACTATTCTTATTCATGGTGATCTAGGGTTTATTAAGACTTCCATCAACAATAAACAATCAACACATGCATATCTTCCGATATAAAAGCAAATTAAACATGAATAAGCATGAATAAGAAACAACCTTTATTAAAAACTCACGGTATAATCGAAAAAACGAAATCAACAATTGTTGGGCGGCTTCACAATACTCGTTTGATGAAGCTTTTAGCCTCTGAACATCCTCGGCAACTCAAATTTGCGAAGCGATTGCATAAAAAGTAACTAGTGTTTAATCTAAACTAAGAGCATAAAAATAGGAATAAAAGATGAAAAACACAGCCTAAAGCCGCCCCTAGGTTTAGGGTTTTGAATAATGAGTGTATGATCCTCTTTTGTGGAAAACGACCGACTATATATAGATTTCAAAGTCGGTTTACGCTAAGTCGGCCACGGACGCCCGTCTGAAACAGCGAGCGCCCGTCCACTCTTCAATAAAACTTGAATCGGGCGAGTCATGACCAGGCGCTTCGTCCATCCAGCGTCCACTCCAGCGTCAAACTTCACGAATCAAAGATGACATCACGGGCGCTCGTTCAATTACATCGACGCCCGTCCACTTTGCGGAGATGCAGGCGCTTGATTTGATATGATCGATTTTGATTTATTGATCTTTATCTCTTCTATCTCTATCCCACTTCTTCATTATCTCTTTTATCATCAATTAGCTCGAACTTAATCAACCTTTGATCATCTTTTGAGCCTCAAACATGTATCTATAACACATAAAAACATCGCAAAATGTAATAATGCTCAAATAATCATAAAATCACAATTAAAACGCCAAAATTAACCAAGTTTGCAATTAACTCATTTAAAATCTCATTTGCTCAATATATCCATTAAACCCTCGTTTCTTATGCAATTTAGTACAAATACGGGGAAAAATATCATAGAATATAGCGTTATAAATCGTGTAAATTCACCCTTAACACAAATATCGTCCAACTAGTGATATTTCACGACTTTCCGATTTTCAATTAGACGATTACGTGTGTAGTCGATTACACTTTTCTAATGTTCTAGAAAAACAACAAATCATAAAGCTCCACTAGTTCATCGATTCCAAATATCGTCCAACAATAAATACTTCATGATTTTCCGATTTTTCAATTAGAAAATTACTCGTGTAATTACTATACACTCAAAATTCACTAGAAGAATTTCAAAAGTCGGAGTCACCTTTGATCAAACTAAGTTTGTCTTCCGTTTGACACAAATGTCACTAGTGACATACCTATATGTCACTCTGGTTTTAAAAGGCTTAAGAGAAAATATCTCTTTGAAAAATGATTTGCATTATCGATTAACTAGTTCAACGTCTGAGTTACTTTCACTTTTTAACGAAGTCAATACTAGTCAATTATTAATTTTCAAGCAATTTAGTAAGGGATAATCTTTGTAAATAAAATGACATATATAAATTCAAGTTTAACACTACTATATTATTTTATTTTAGGAATTGTAAACTAAAATTAAGTCTACTCTACCATTCAGGTTTTAACCTGCATCTCGGTCGCAGTAGGTAGGTCAAAGAGATGACGGTTAAATCCGAGACAATCTCATCAATGAATAACTTGTGAGAATCGACATCCCACGAGAATCGAACATCCCTTTATTCATTGACTACCTTCCTTTTAGCCTAGATATTACCAAAAATATCCTTTATGAGTGTGACCTACTATATCGGATCTCTTGATGCGCCCGAGTGTGCCGTCGTAGGATAGGTCGGTGACGAGCGAGTACCAAAATCCTATCCTTTGAGAGACCAAGCCATGAATGTTGATAAGGTGAACACCATCCGTGGGGACGCAAAATCAAAGCGCCATGGCGTCACCCTTCTCACTTACTTGTATCTATAAGTAGAGGCCGTGGGGTTGTTGTCGCCTCCTCGCTCCACTCAATATTTTGGAAGTGGTGGTGGGTTAACTAACCACGCCTTTTGATGTTAACATAAAAGCTCATCAAATCAAGGATTCGAATGGTGTCGTAACGTGTAGCAAGCCTACCCGTCTTGTTCGTTGGAACATATGTGACGATCGGACGAAATCGGGTCAAAACGACCCATTGAGATAAGAAGGAATCACCCTCCATTCTCGGTGTAGCTTAGTCTTGCCGGACCCCGTGCATATATCACACTAGGAGGGTTAAGTCGGTCGAGCCTAGCTCGATTTGTCCACCCAACTTTATAAACGAACCGTTTTTATCCAAGATTTATTGTTCTTTTACCATCATTCAATCTCGTAGACACTCACGAATCAAAACGTGATCTCGTTTGGGCCTTAAGGCGGTTCACGAGAACACACACGAAAGGCTTAACGATTTCATAACTTCGTCCTCGGATCTTTAATTAGTTACTAAATTTATTAATTACCACGTATTAATTAAATTTCAACTAATTACACGAGTTTGTATACATGCCTATTTTAATTACAAAATTAAAATTCTACATGTATGCATGGAGTGGATTTATGATATGATGCATGTCATGGCAATTCCGATTTTATATCTATTTTATGATCAAACACATAAAAATAAATTGCGAAAATTTAAACACCGAGATGGATCGTTGGTACCCCTCGACTAACCTATTTTCTAAGGAAAAGTAAAACTAATTCTAAGTCTTCAAATCTCGATCTTGATCTTGATCTTGAAACTTCGGATCTCGAACCTTCGATCTCGACCACGAACTACTGAGCGGCGAGGAGAGGAGGCGTAATATACCAATATATTTAAAATATATCTATATTAATAAATATTTTTTTAAATATGTCAGCAAAACCAATTAGGTTATAACAATAAAAAAAAATGCATGCAACACCATGCAAAAAAATGCCGCCGTGAAAGGTTTTTTTTTTTTTTACGGCAGGTCCCAAAAAAATTTATTTTATTATATTGATTGACCTAATGTCAATCCCTACAACAATGTTATCAAAAAAAAAAAAATTTGTTGCCGAGACCAAAAACAAACCAGATTACGCCGCCGGCAATTATAAAAAAAAAACAATTCGGCCTCCTCCCGTTTTTACTTTATTGACGATCTTTAACATTATGATCTTCAACACAACATCTTCGTCGTCTTGAATCCGGATCAAAATTAAAAACAAAGGTACTACTTTTTACATAATTAAATTACAAATCCTATGCTCAAGTGATACTAATCAAAATACAAAATAGATCTAACGAAGTAAATAGTCATTCAACCTCAATCAATCTTCTTCACCAAGACATTCATAACATAAAAAATAAAACAAAATTTTATTTTACTTATTCTAAAAAAATTTGGGACAAAAAATCTACATGTTTTACCACTCCTAGATCTAATATTTTATACGTATAAATATAGATCTAAATATTTTCGGAGCCAGGTTGATCTATATTTATACGTATAAAACATTAGATCTGGTGTGGTAAAAACATGTAGATTTTTTTGTCCCAAATTTTTTTAAAATAAGGGGCGAAAATTTTTGTTTTATTTTTATGTTATGAATGTCTTGGTTGAAGAGATGGATTGAGGCTTAGATCGCTTACTCGTTATATTTATTTTGTAAATTTTCGATTAGTATCACTTGAACATGTGATTTGTAATTTAATTATGTAAAAGGTAGTACCTTTTGTTTTTAATTTTGATCCTGGATTCAAGACGACGACGAAGATGTTGTGTTGAAGATCATAATGTTGAGATCGTCAATAAGGTAAAAACGGGAGGAGGCCGAATTGTTTTTTTTTATAATTGCCGGCGGCGTAATCTGGTTTGTTTTTGGTCTCGGCAACAAATTTTTTTTTTTTTGATAACATTGTTGTAGGGATTGACATTAGGTCAATCAATATAATAAAAATAAATTTTTTTTTGGGACCTGCCGTAACAAAAAAAAAAAAAAAAAAAGCTTTTCACGGCAACATTTTTTTTTGCATGGTGTTGCATGCATTTTTTTTATTGTTATAACCTAATTGGTTTTGCCGACATATTTAAAAAAAAAAAATATTAATATAGATATATTTTAAATATATTGGTATATTACGGCCTCCTCTCCTCGCTTAAACGTAGTTCAAATATGTCGAGATCGAAGGTTCGAGATCCGGAAGTTTCAAGATCAAGATCAAGATCGAGATTTGAAGACTTAGAATTAGTTTTACTTTTCCTTAGAAAATAGGTTAGTCTACCAACGATCCATCTCGGTGTTTAAATTTTCCGCAATTTATTTTTATGTGTTTGATCATAAAATAGATATAAAATCGGAATTGCCATGACATGCATCATATCATAAATCCACTCTATGCATACATGTAGAATTTTAATTTTTGTAATTAAAATAGGCATGTATATTAAACTCGTGTAATTAGTTGAAATTTAATTAATACGTGTAATTAATAAATTTAGTAACTAATTAAAGATCCAAGGACGGGTTATGAAATCGTTAAGCCTTCGTGTGTGTTCTCGTGAACCGCCTTAAAGCCCAAGCGAGATCACGCTTTCGATTCAGTAGTGTCTACGAGATTGAATGATGGTAAAAGAACAATAAATCTTGGATAAAAACGGTTCGCTTATAGGTTGGGTGGTCAACTGAGCTAGGCTCGACCGACTTAACCCTCATAGTGTGATGTATGCGAAGGGTCCGGCAAGACTAAGCTACACCGGAGAATGGAGGGTGATTCCTTCTTATCTCAATGGGGTCATCTTGTCCCGATTTAAATCCGGCTCATCACATATGTTCCAACGAATAAGACGGGTAGGCTTGCCTACGTTACGACACCATTCGAATCCTTGATTTGATGAGCTTTTATGTTAACATCAAAAGACGTGGTTAGTTAACCCACCACCACTTCCAAAATATTGAGTGGGGCGGGGAGGCGACGACCAACCCCACGGCCTCTACTATAGATACAAGTAAATGAGAGAGGTGACGCCGCGCGCTTTGATTTCGCCCCCTACGGATGGTGTTCACCCCTATCAACATTCATGGCTTGGTCTCCGAAAGGATAGGATTTACGGGTACTGCTCGGTCACCGACCTATCCTACGACGGCACACTCGGGCATACCTAAGAGATCCGATATAGTAGGTCACACTCATAAAAGATATTTTTGGTAATATCTAGGCTAAAAGGAAGGTAGTCAATGAATAAAGGGATGTTCGATTCTCGTGGATGTTCTGATTCTCACAAGTTATTCATTGATGAGATTGTCTCGATTTAACCGTCATCTCTTTGACCAACCTACGGCGGCACTCGAGATGCGAGGTTAAAACCTTGGAATGGTAGAGTAGACTTAATTTTAGTTTACAATTCCTAAAATAAAATAATATAGTAGTGTTAAACTTGAATTTATATATGTCATTTTATTTACAGCATTATCCCTTACTAAATTGCTTGAAAATTAATAATTGACTAGTATTGACTTCGTTAAAAAGTGGAAAGTAACTAGGACGTTGAACTAGTTAATCGATAATGCAAATCATTTTTCGAAAGAGATATTTTCTCTTAAGCATTTTAAAAACCAGAGTGACATATAGGTATGTCACTAGTGATATTTTTGTCAAACGGAAGACAAACTTAGTTTGATCAAAGGTGACTCCGGACTTTGAAATTCTTCTAGTGAATTTTGAGTGTATAGTAATTACACGAGTAATTTTCTAATTGAAAAATCGGAAAATCATGAAGTATTACTAGTTGGACGATATTTGGAATCGATGAACTAGTGGGAGCTTTATGATTTGTTGTTTTTCTAGAACATTAGAAAAGTGTAATCGACTACACACGTAATCGTTCTAATTGAAAACCGGAAAGTCATGAAATATCACTAGTTGGACGATATTTGGAATCGAAGAACTAGTGGGAGTTCTATGATTTTTTGTTTTTCTAGAAACATTGGAACTATAGATTTTTCTAATCGAAAAAATCGGAAAATCATAAAAATAAAGCATTGCTCGTTAGACGGTATTTGGAACCGATAAACTAGGGGGAGCTTTAATGTTATGATTTATTGTTTTTTTTTGGTATATTAGAAAATCCGAGAAGTCCCGACGTAACACTCAAAATAGACATCCCACGGTTCAAGAGTAGTGTCTACTCAAACGAACCGTTCAAGACTGTTTCCATTCACGGAATGTCAAGAATGGGAGAATATGTCTAAAAGTGTTTGCCACCTAAACTGAGAAAATTTTAAGGCTAAACCGAAAAATTAATTAACTGAAAATCATAGGATAAGGATAGTGATTTTGGATCACCAACCTATGAATCCTTGGCAATTTTCTTGAGCTAAGTTCTTTGGAAGAACAAGGTACCAGTGCATTTAACGATTAAAGGAGTAAACAACGGGCAGTTAATTTTAGCTAGAATAGTGGGAGTGATATAAGGAAATGAATCTCGGATTCAATCCTTGGATATCGCGGAAAAAAATTATTTTATGTTTAAGATTCGTTGGAACGAATGGATTTACATTCTATTCGATAATTTGTTTGTTGTATAGAAAGCGAATATACCATTTGTAGTACGAATCCAAGACTCGAACTTTTGTTTGATAAAGTCAAAAACCACTTACAAACTGCTGAAATATGTATATAAAACACATCTTAAGAACTATTAAAAGCAATTGGTTTCCATATTTAGATAAACGCTTCTTCATATTCCAATGTTAGTGCATAGTCCCTAAAAGACAAGATCTGAAGACTGGCTCAGGGTGATTCCTTTCTCCCAGTCTGGTTATATTGTCTCAAAGGTTCAATGACTAAGTTTCCTTTCAATCAGGAAAGGATAATGGATATAAAGAAGTAACATAGCTTGTTCATGACGACCTTCGGGGTCTGATGAAAGATACGAGCTAGTAGGAGCTTCCGAGTAGTGACTTCTTGTCTGATAACTATTCAAACACTCCGGTAAGTTTATCCAAAATATTTTGAAGTTTCTCTGTTTTCAACAGAGATAGAGTATTCTATACTCAGAAATGGGCCATCATATAGTCCTAGGGACTGATGCTCGGCCTGCCTCATAGTGAAATACTTTCACTAAGTGAGAAACCGTTAAATTGCCTTATATATGTTTTTAGATGTGCTACAATACACTGCTTAACTCAATAAAGATATTAGAAGCGAAATAACGGTTTACAATGAATTGTAAGACCGAGAAGTCTACCTAGAATATGCTTTGGAATTTACAGATAAGGTGTGGATTCGGTTCACCCCACTTCCGTAAATATAAGCATTTAGCACACGGTGCTTGAAGGTAAGATTGGGAATTTCACGCATACGTTCGGTCAATGACCATTCGTGATATATCTTTTAACCCATTGAGTATAAAGGTTAGATATAGGATTCTTGAAATCGGGAAGGGACAGTTATACTGTTGCATCCTTTCTGATAGAATCCATGATCAGAACAACCTTGAACCTTGAAGTACGTTTACTCAAGGTAGTTACTAACTGATTAAAATCAGACCACATCCAACATCGATTGTTGGTGATAACACTAAATACTACTAAACTAGATCAGAATTTTGATCCAATAAGTATTGGGAGTATGGTTTATCCATTACCCATTACGGGTTTCTGCGGACTTTGTAGTCTGAGGATCGAGTGATGACCTATGGCTCTTTTGTGAGCGTGATAGGATTCGATAATAGAGGTTGGTTTAATAGCCATAACCCTCGTGAATGGAGTTCGGTACTCAGGATTACGTTTCATACTCTTGTAGAACCACCTGAGCGTCTCAGCCCAAAGTGGGAGTAATTGGATCTACACGAAAAGAGTAGAATGAATATGAAAGTTTATCTTCAGAGCAAAGCTTGAGTGGTATAGGGGTAATTCCTAAGAAGTAGAGAGTTAATCGGACCTTGGACTCTCTTACCACTTAGTATTGCATGATTTCGTTCAAAAGCGAAAATAGGGGTGATTCCTCGAGACTTTTCTTGCCGAACAAACGGAGTCCGGATTCATTCGGAACGTAAGGGTATTGCCTTATGAACTTATGACAGGATGATCATCAAGGCTTATATCCTTCGTGGATAAAAAGCAAACCTCTCGGTCATTTGGAAGTCATATATTTCTACAATATATGGATTTGACGTAATATTGATAAGTCTTTTGTAGACGGATATCAATTTTAGTACAAGAGTGAATATATACATATATATTAGTGTTTGTGAAGGATAACACTTTGCACTAGATTGGAATCAACATGGGTGTGTTATCTCAAGTCGACCGACAATGCCACAATTCTCTCAGCAAGAGATTTGGACAACATTCTCAAGAGTTTGACTCGGTCGAATTCTTTAGAATCGATCACCGGTTTCCCATCCATCTTATTGGTTAAGATGATGCATCTGTGTATGCAACATTCAACGAGGAAGTTCTACCCTATGCTTCAGGAATGACTCTCTAAATCTTCGGATCAAGAGAAATGGGATAGATTCTCTTTCAAGTAAGAGATGGTCAGGTTATTGAACGTCAACTTTGATCGAATCTTAGATTCGGCGGTTAAAAAAGCATGTTTAGTATGTCCTTTAGTATCTTGAGAGAACGAGGAACAATATGCGGACATATTCATGTGTGAACTTGGATATGTGTGATACAGATTTTGACTTTAAGTCGATTGAGGATGATCGTTAAGTTGATCTCGGCTCAGGTGTTTACTCAGTACCACATGATTAGATGGACCGGTAACGTTTCGATTCTATGGATCGTCTCGAGCCGACAACCTGACTAATCATTAAGACCCATGACATTTAGATGTAGGTACTCCCCGAGTCACTGACCTATCCTACGACGGCACACTCGGAGTGTATTTTGTCATCTGAAATGGTTATGATATGCTTTGTGGGTACTAGAATACGGGATAGGTCTCAATTGCTTTAGAGCAAGTGGGAGATGTAGTTTGTTGTAATTTTAAATAATAGGGTGTGCTCTAAAACAATTAATCACATGCTTTCGTGCAAGTGGGAGATTGTTAGGTGTGATGCCCGAAAGACAATTTTGTAATTGTTTTATTTAATAAATGAAATGATATTATTATTCATATTTATTATTCTCATATTCACGATGTGACAATAGTATTTACACTACAGAAAACCCTAAAGTATATCATTTATGTAATCACTTAACTCAGTGTATGGGATTTACACGGGAGGATTGAGTTAGTGAAGATGTACTTAAAATACAATTAGCCCGTAGTGAAGTTAATCGAGAGTATCGGGTCTCTCCTTTAACGTGCTATTAATGCGCCTGAACACAATATGTGTGATTGTCTTATCCGGACTTTCGGTTAAGAGAACCTAGTGGGGCATTTATATATGATAGATATATCATATAGAAATTTGGACCGATTTGATTAGAGTTCACGATATAATTCCGTGAATCGAAGTCTTATCGAATCAATGGATGATCATATTTATGGATATATCTTAATCCTGAGGTGATCACAGTCAACTGCTTGAATCAGAATGAGGTTTGACTTGACGGTTAAGGATTACACTGAGTCTGTGGTGCCGAATTACCCCATCTTGGCATTGTCTTTGGATTGAGTGAGTAGTCGTGTTATCACAGATACGGAATCCATTCCTTCCATTAATGGAAGTAGATAGACGCCTTATTTGTTAATCCTAGAAACTGATCGATCGCGCGAGTTCATATTATACTGATTAGCTACCAGTGAGGTGTATGAATTAATTGATCACTAGGGGGTTAATGGTAAATAAGAATAAGAAGTTCTAAAAAGGGTTAACGGTAACTTCCCGATTTAGAATGAACAGTCTATGGAGGATTAATCCATATGTAATGATTATATCAATGGATGCTTATTATTATTCTCGTGAGAAGATAAATATAATCTCATAATCGGAGGAGTGCAGTCATGGGATTATGGTGGCATATTCCTGTGATTGATTTATCGAATATAATTATTCTGTTCGTAAGATAATTATTTATTTGATTTATCGGAGCCGCTGATTATTAGTCCATCGTCCCCGACGTGCCTCCTAATATAGCATAGCTATTCTCGGACGTCGAATCCTAATAATATTAATTTAGTTCTTATTGGACTTTATTAAAACGATATGTGAATTAATTGTTTAGTGGACTATTAAATTAGTTGGGCTAAATAATTAAATATGTGGAAAAGACATTTTCCATAATCTTGGCCCAATTATTGTGTTATGGCAAAATTAATATTGACTAGGTCAACATTATAATTTTCACCCCTTGTCATTATTTTTGGAACAAGAAATTGTTTTCTTGTGATTAATAAGACATGTGCACAAAATATTTATTGGATAAATATTTATGGAAAGAAATAAAGATAAATATTATCCTAGATTTGTTCTAGAATATTATGGGATTATCTTTTATTTAATAGGATTATTATAAATGATTTTGTATTAATTATTAAATCCTTGGAGGTTAAGTTTTACTCTCCTATATAAAGAGAGTTCTCCCAAGCCTTACAACACACATTAATTTCGACTTCTCCTCTTAGAGAGAAGAAGTGATAATTTCGGCCAAGGGGAGACTAAGGGAAAATCTTGGAGATTTTTCCGGGTAGCATATCGGAGGGGTTCGAGTCGAGGATTTCCTTCCACCGGGAGTTGCTTGGATCACACGTACGGAAGATCGTGGTGCTCTTCACATCTTCGTTTGTTATTTCTATTGCGGCTCTTCAACTTGGATTTTGAGATCCAAGAGGTATGTTCTACAACCCCCTTGTAGAGTAGATCTAGTTATTTTATTACGTGTAATTTATAGATCTAGATCCTTAAATCGCTTCCGTTGCGGATGATATTACTAACATTTATGACTTCTTTCTTGACAACCTCCTGCATGTGCGGATTCAGCCTTCGCTGAGGTTGTCTGACTTTCTTAGCTCCTTCCTCCGTTCGGATTTTATGCATGCACACATCGGGCCGATCCTCGGATATCACCCACTTGCCATCCGAGCGAGGATGTTCTTTTCAAGCACTTTTATCAGCAGTGCTTCTTGCTCGGGCTCGAGTTTTGAAGAGATGATCAAGGGTAACTTATCACCATCCTTAAGAAAAATGTACTTAAGGTGTTACGGAAGCGGTTTAAGCTCCAAGTCAGTAGGTGGTTGCTCAATACTGGATTTTAAGGGGCCACCTTTTTCCTTATGGGCTTGAAGTGGTTGACTGAAGAATACCTCATCTTCCCGAGGTATAACCCCGTAAAGATCTTGGATCACATCATCCATAGGGATCTTTCACAAGACCCGCTTTCTCCTTCTTATGCTTGATCATCTTTCTCAACTCTTCTTCTTCTAGCTCCTCTCGCTAGTTGCTCCCAATCATCAACCTCCCAATGAGTAGTCTCTCTCCGTAAATCCACTTCATCCCAACTACCCATCGTGGCTTCCTCTTCTACAGGGATAAAGTCTTCCGATGCAACTCTTTGAAATCATCGTTCATTGGCTTGGGAATCTCCATGTTTCTTGTTCATTGACAGCTCGGTGTGAGCAAGTTGTGAAGACGACTCGCCGCTGACTACGGCCTGTAATGAAACGTAAGATGGTCCACAGTCAGCTTGATCTTTAATGTTTATAGCTTCGAAAACACCTATCTCTGTTAGCTCTACCGCTTCTTCAGAGTTGGCATCTTCTTCGTCCTCATAAATTGCTTCAACGAACGAGATTTCTTCAATCAAGGTTTCCTCAGGACTTTTCCCTCGTGTGAAGGTAACAGATGTATCATCGACTCTAAGCATAATCGACCCTTACGAAATCGATGAGGCGGCAGAGGTGTCCAAAAGGTCCGGCCTAGAATTAGGGGCATCTCTTTGTCGTGGATAGTCTAAGATAACCCGGTCAAGAGGGAAAACCAAATGTTCAACACGGAGAAGAACATTAGCAACACAACCGGCCGAGCGAGCGGCTAGATCGGTCTACCATCCAAGATAAATAGGCGTTCCGCATTCTTTTATCTAAACCGAGCTTTTTGCAGACGTTCAATGGCATCACATTTATGGAGGCCCCTGAGTCGCATAAGACATTTTGGAACATGTGGCCTTCAATCTCACAAGAGATTGAAGGTCTCCCGGGGTCACCTCGCTTAGTAGCAACTTTTGTGAAACCATAGAGCAATCTTCTCTTAAAACTTCTTCTGCCATCCCTTGAAGCTTCTTCTTGCTTCCACAAACTTCCTTAAGATACTTAGAGCACTTGGGCATTTCAGTCAATACCTCAGCTAGGGGTATACTCACTTTGGTATCTCTAAGCATCCTCCTCACACCGTCATATTGTCTCATGTCATGACCGAGGTATTCTCTTTCTTCTTCGTGGATAAGGAAGGGCTTTATCATTGTTCATGGCTTGATTTTTTATGGCTTCGTCTTCCTTATCCTTCCATCCGACAAACTTTTCCTCCTCTTCTTTGTCAAGGTACAACACTGACTTTTCCTCATTTCTCTATCAGAATCATTTTCATCACCCGAAGAATCATCATTAAGCTCCTCCTCACTGTTGCTTTCTTCGGTATTTAACTTCTGATTGCCCCCTCCTGAACTTATGGCGTCAGGAGGGGCTACTCGTTTCCCGACATCTTTCCGGGTCCCGTCTGCTTACCACTTCTTAAAGTAACCTCATTCACTCTTCGTCTCCATACTCCTATTGAGGTGTGATGGCGGTGCAAACATTGACATCTCGCTTTAGATTTCTTTCGGTATAACTTGGAAGTTTACCGTGGGGTCTCGCTTGCTTGTTGGTCCGCCATCTGACCAACCTGTCTTTCTATTGCCTTGACACTAGTAGCCAGGGTCTTCACCATGTCTACTAGCTCATCAAACTTATGTTGAGGGACACAAGAGGTGGTTTGGTTATGAGGTTGGTTTTGATTCCAACCACCTTGAGGTCTCTGGGAGTTAGGATTGTGAGATTTGATTAACCACCCCGGGAGGTGGTCTTTGATAACTTGAGTTGAAAAAAGGTTTGGAATTTGATGGGCCAGGTGGTGCATTGGCTTGATTAAGATTGGGACGTTGACATCCGGAATAATTCTGGTTCTGATTGATGTTTCTGAAGGTTTGGCTATGATTCTCCATTAAATTCACTTCCTCATTCATCTCATTTCCCGCCTGCATTCCCAGGTAGTTTACATCTGATGGTCCTCTTTGCTGCTGCATTTGTAAATCGGCTAGCTGCTTGCTCATCACTTCCATTTGAGTAACTAGCATCTTGGTCTCAGAATTGCTCGCAGCAGATTCCTTCTTATTCCCACTAACATTGGTCTTCTTTGGAGTTGACCACATGTTATTCTTTGCTATAGTTTCAGCTACCCTGTAGAAGCAAAGATCATCACCTCCCCCAGGAAGGATCTATGAGCGATTGAATCAAGGAAGTCTCTATTTGGTTGAGAGACACCTCTGCAGAGAATAACTCTAGTAGCTCATGTCTCATCAGTATCCATGGTTGGGGCACTTCCTCATCAATGATTTAGTCTCTCCCATGCTTTCCCCACACTCTCACCATCAAGTTGTTCAAATGTGGCTATCTCCTTTTCATGTCCATGATTGTCCCAGTGAGACAAACTTGAGCAAAGGCTCTTTTGACATCATTCCGTGTGCGGAGAGAATGATGGGCTAAATATTTGAACCAACGGTTTGCTTCACCCTTTAGAGCAAACGGGAAGATTTTTAACTTGACAATCTCATAATCAACACCATGATAGTGGCCTGCTTCGCAGATTTGAACGAAGGTGGACAAGAAGTCATGAGGATCTTCGTCAGCAGTGCCATGAAAAGAACTATTCTCGACCAGGTCCTACCACTCCATTTTTCGGATCGAAGTTCACTTGCCCCATGTCCGAGGGGCGAATAGGTCTATGCCCTTCCAGAAGTCTTGGTCAAGATAGGGAGCATAGGGTCTTGATTTAATTGGTTTAGCCGGGTTCTCGACGGAACTGCTGAAATTGATTATTTATCCCAAATTGTTGATTCTGTTGTTGTTGTATTGCATCAGATCTGTTGAAGGATCGATTCATTTGGGCTTGAGGATCTGGATTTTAAACTTCGTTAGCCATAATATCCGGATTAGGGAAGAGCTTCCTCCTGAGAATAGATCGCTCAGGTTCAGGATTAAATGTAAGAGGTCCCTTCCTACTCCTGGTTTGCATAAACCAGAAGAGCAGAACAGGAAGAAATAAACCTTAGGGTTTATGAGAATGAATGAAGAGAAGATTAGAAACAGAAACAAGCAAAGAAACCTACCTATGAAAAACTTAAAACAGGAAAACACTAAGACGGTGAAAAAAAAACGTGTTGAAATCTTCTAGGGCTAAAATGGAAGGGAAAACAGCAGATTTTGACCTCGAAAACGGTGTTGAACGGCCTCGTCGGCGTCGGAACGAGCTTTCCGAATTGGGGTCCTGCGCGCCAAACGGACACTCGATCCGAAAGTTATGGCCAAAATACTGCCGATACAGAAAACTGCACTACGAAAAATCCGACAACCGTTACCGATTCCCCGGCAACGGCGCCAAAAACTTGTTCGGTAAAAACTCGTTTTAAATTTATATTTACCAGAACACCCCAAGTATAAGGCTTGTAGTAAAGGGTGTTAACGGGTCGTCCTAAGGGAATCGAATGTTGTCGGAAACAAAATACAGTTAACGTAACGGTGAATTGTCACAATAAATCTAATTAAACTAATAAAACAAAAGAGATCGAATTAAACCTAAATAAACTACTGAATCTAAAATCCAAATTGCTATGAAAAATTGCTGACTTTCTTCTTAATGTAACGAGACAGTAGGGCAACAAGGATTCTACCAAACAACCACCACCCAACCAGTTTGTGAGATGAAGCAAATTTCTTGGTGTGATCTAACTTAAATCCAATCAAATTTATTTGGTTTATGTTCCCTTTCTCAAGTGAAACAAAATTAACAATAAAAGAACATGATCATGAGTTCGTTTCCGAATCTCCTACCCAATTAACAATAAACTAATCTCTCGGAATATCATTAACTGTATCGAATGAAGGGTTCTATGTAAATTTAATTCTCATCAAATTCAAAACAACAATCGTTTCTTCGATTTTTCAATCTAACAAAACAAACATTCAAACAATTCAAAACATTCGATAAAGAAAAATAAATTCAAACTCACTAATAATGTTTACTAAAAATCTCCTGGTTGTGGTGATGTTGTAATGGCTTCATCCCGTTGTCCTACTGCGAATTGCTTAGCCTTCAATCATCTTCGATCTCCAAAAGAAAATTGAAAGAAAGAAACTCATGTTTTTATGTGATGTGATGTGGCTGCTAGGGTAATGATGTGATGTCCAGTTTCTGCTCGAATGCTGCTGCTTATATAGGGGTTGTAACCAACGTAGGACGGATCTAGAATATAAATACGTGAAAATCCGCTGACAGACCGAATGACATCACTCGGTCGACTGAATGCAATGGCTCGGTCGACCGAGTCCTTTTCTGCACGTTTTAAATGTTTTTTTTCCGTCTGACTTGTTCCCCATCGCATTCGCGCCACGATCTCAATCCTTTTGATTTATCTCTCAATTAATACTCCGATTTTCTTCCTTTTTTTGAAATCACTTGATTGAATGAGATTAATCTTCTCCATTAATAATATCCCCATGCATATCTTTTAATTTTCTGCAAAATTGTTGTTACACCAAGTCATCGAATAATAATAATAATAATAATAATAATAATAATAATAATAAAATGTGTAACAAAATAACTTTTAAACTCAATATTTCCTCATAATTAAATTATAACCCCTCAATAACCATTATAGGAATTTAACGGTTAAAACATGTTCAGGGTCAATTTGTAGTGTTTTTAAGGATATATTTTATATCAATTTCCCCCATAATCTTATGTTTATCATAGAAATCCAGCTTATAATCGATTAATTGAGTAAATGGTGTTTCTAATAGGTTAAATTGCAAAACGTAGCGATTTATGTGTTTAAATCATGATTTTATATTATTTTAGGATTGTGTTACGCTTTGGTATGTTTTTCCTACATTGTACATACACATTGTTGATGGAAAGGATGATTTTAAAGAGATGAATTCGAGTGCAAAATCCCGAAATATACTCGTAATACGACGGGCTAATCAAAAAGGCGTTTTCTGAAAAAGAGTCCTTAATGAAAGTTGTAGAGTTTTCCGAGAGCTTTTTTATGACATTCGGATCATAATTTTTGGAGGTCTACAACTCAAGATATGAATTTTAGAAGTTGCAGAGCAGAAATTCAAAGAAGTTGAGTTTGCAGCTGAACGAGCGTCCATGCATTCGAACTAGCGTTCGAGTCAGAAATTTGGTACAGGATGCTCAGTTTCAGCATGAACGAACGGCCACCCTCCGTCCATGGCATGCAGACGAGCGTCCGGGCTGCTTAGACGGACGTCCAGGAGACACTGTAGCAACCGACATCAACATATTATTTCACAAACGCTTTACTTTTCCTATAAATACAAAGAAAGAAATTTCAACCCTAATATCATATACACGCAGCAGCTCTTGGTGAAACCCTAGAATTCGATGAGCAGCAGCCCGGCCGGCTGAGCTCCATGCTTGGCCGGCCGGAGATTAGTTAGATTAGGTGTTATTTCAATTCCGTGTTTCGAAGTCTTTCTTGTTCGTTTGGAGCTGTCGGCCATGGACCAAGCTTTGAGCTTTCTTATTTACAGCAGCACCTTGATCTTTTTGTTGGATAAATTTGTAAGTTTTAATTCGATTGTTACGTTTCCTATGTTTATTAGTTATCATTCAATTTATATCGGAAGATGATTGATTGTTGATGCTACCGTATGACGGAAGTCGGTGTAGTTTAGATCACCATAGGAAAGATTAGATTTTTAATCTATACATAACGGAAGTTCATAGGTTAAATATCTAGATTTACGAGAGGATCACAATTTGGTTAATTCGATGCAAGATTATCTTAGATTGAAGTTGAGGGATGTCACCGTTACCGGAAAGATGAGATTTTTCATGTGTTTATTTCATTGCGTTGTTCTTGTTCTCTTCCATGTTTTGTATGGTTTATGTTAATCGAATTTAGATAACGGAAGTTAATAGATTCACTAGGTTATCGTGAGGGAGATTGACAATAATTATTCCAACAAACGGAAGTTGAGGGATAATGTTGTTAGGTTAGGATTTAATCCATATCTTTGATTCGTATCGATATTAGTTAAGACCGGAAGGTAAACTAATTAATGGCGTGATAAATCGGAAGAGGAAACGCTTCTTTAGGTAAGATAATAATCCAAGATAACTTGTGAATAAATATTTGTCTATCTTATTTCCTTCGGTGGGGTGATGGTTGTTGGAAATAGGTTGATCATGGTTTGTTTATGGTTGGTCATTGATAGTTAGTTTCTTCAAGCTTCGTAGATGTAGTTTTATTTATTTTGTCCAAGAATTATATTTCCTGGCTTTGGATTAGCAATCCTCCGTCCGATTATTTTTCCGTTCTAGTTTAGGTTTAGGTTTAGTTAATAAAGAGGAATTAATGAAGTTAGATTCAATGTTTTCAATTCCACGAGGATCGATACCCGCATTTATCCAACTTTACTAGCAACTACCCGGTATTCGGTCGGTTAGGAGGTAGTTTTGCATGGTAGTATAGGTTTTATAAATTTTCTTTTGTTTTAATGATGCAAAATCTCCCCAACAAAAGTGGCACCGCTGCCGGGAATCGGTGTTTTGTTGAATCTTCTTTCGTTAATTTTTCTATTTTGTTACGCTTTTATTTGTTTTTATTTTATTTCAATAAAAGTAGCGTTTAACAAATCGAGAGTTTTTATTTTTGCCGTGTTTCGATAACCGTTGGGTTAAAAATGTGCAAAAGTTTTTACTCGATTTGTGAAACGTGAACTATATGTTTGTTTGTATCTAGTCTAACCTCTGTGCTTTAATTTGATGTGGCCGCTTTCTGTGATATTTGATGTATGATCTTTTAAGAAATTAGGGTTTCTTGTGTTTCCTGCGTTTTCTATGCAAATTCATTCGTTGGACGAAGCGTTCGAGTAAGTGAACGCCCGTCCGATCCCCTAACATGAGTAAACGAAGCGCCTGGTTTGTTGGGCGCCGTCCGCTCCAAAACGTGTCGCTGTGCTTACGCTTTTCAAGAACCAGACGGACGCCCATATATCTAAACGCCCGTCCGGCCTGCATAAGTTTTAAACGCCCGTTTGAATTAGTGAACGCCAGTCCAGGTTCCAGATTTCTTCTCAATTTGATTTTTAATGCTTTATTTGACTTGGATGTTTTTAATCTGAGCTTCTGTGGCTGATTAATTTTACGTAGATGTCCTGAACTTATGTGATTTTATTTTTCCATCTATGAATCCATGTTAGATAATTGATCAATTCCTTATATATGATTCATCTAGGCATGTTATAGTGACTGTCGGTTCTCATAAGCTATAACTGTTCTTATAGTTAATTAGTAGCTAATGTCGGTTCCCGTATGCTACATACCGCTGTGATGAATCTTTTGAGCTTTGAGACTTATGTGCTTCCTTGTTATTTTTATAACTCATTTGGGTAGCTACTGTCGGTTTTCCGTATGCTACGTCCTTTTCCATATGAGTTATATATGTTTAGTATAGCTAACTGTTGGTTTCCATAATGCTATCACTTTTGACGAGTCTTAAGGCGCGTCTACACTGCATGTAATGGACAGTACTGTCGTTTATCGTAACCTGTCATTATCTGGTAGACGTTTATTATATACATGTCATGTTGCAAATGAGTGGGCTAGTTTTCTTTCTTTTATTTTCTTTTATTTTTGCATATCATTCAGATGCATATCATTTAGTTGCATATCATCTAGTTGCATTGTTTTTCTATTCTCTTTTATTTTTCTTGAGCGTAGTTAACTGTCGGTTTCCGTAATATTACCTCGTTTTCTTTATTTTTAGTTTCTGCATAGGCCGTAGTCACTGTAGGGTTGTCCTCCAAACTCGCTCAGCCTGAGCCTGTCAGAATTCATTTTTTTTTATTTTTTTTATTTTTAGGATTGCATATCATGTAGGCTGCATTGTAGTATATTTTCATGTAGTTGCACCTAGCATACTGTTGTGTAATGTTCCATGTATATGTTCCATCTTTATATGAGCTTAATCTGAAAAATCTTTCTGACTTCTTTTCCATGTATAATCCTCTATCATTATTAGTTGGAGTTTGATGTTTCTATTTCTGTGGCTTTATTCTCAGATGTCCTGAGTTTAAGTGTTGATCTTTCCATCTGAGCTATTATTTCTTTTTGTGCTTATATCACACTTCCATATTTAGACGCTTCGATGTTCTGTACTTTCACTGTTTGATTTTTCCATCTGAAGCGATTCTATTTTGTGCTTTGTATGTTCTATCCCCCCTTGCCCCCGAGGTATTTCTTTGTTTTTCATGAGTGCAGGGTATTTGCATTAGCTTTTGTGAGTTTTAGACGATATCCGTTTTCTGGTGGATGGTCCACAATCTACTGATATCCTCGAGCATTCCTGGGTGATGCGCATCGTCCCAGGGTTGCTCCCTTTCGGAAGACAATCATCTAAGTTCTTTACTTCTCTTTATTTTCTGCACAACATGAGGACATGTTGTAATTTAAGTGTGGGGGAGGGGATAGTTGGTTATGTGTATCTATCATTTGCTAAATTTTTTTCGAAATTTTCAATTTTTGTTTTGTCCCGAGTAACTTCAATGGCATGCTAGTTTTGTAATTTGGCACCTTTAGTTGTTATCAGTAGTCGTACCATGTTCTAAGAATAGGTTTGGTAGATCTGATACTCACTTGAACTTCAGTACACGAACCTGTTAGATGAAGAACCAAAATTTAAATAGTCTCCGGTTAGTTAAAGGATAGCCAATTCTCGGTCTGTATAACACTTACTTAGCATTGATGAAAGTTAAGAATTCGTACTATACTCACAGTTAGAATCTAAGTACCTTTGTGTTCTTGAGAACCTTAAAAGTTTTGAATGTGTTAGAAATATATTTGACCGAGAGTTTCCAAAGAGTTTGAAAAATGTAAAAATATATATATCTATAAATAATAAATGAATAAAATTTCTTTGCGGGAATTTTGTTTATATCTATCACCTCGAGTCCATTTGGATACTACCCCAATTGGGGAGTGTGGTTTACCTTGGACAGTAAGGGATTGAGTGATCTCAGGGTGACTGCCTCTAATGTAGGGGAGAGTGTTATACTTTTGAGACGCTGACGATAGAAAACCAAAATTTTTGCTTTTGGAACTCTAAGTCAAGTTGATCTAAACCAGTGAGACACGAAAGGTGTTTTCTTGGCACCAAGTAAAGGATTTTAAATGTGAGTTAGTTATCAGTGTTCTTGGTAATTAGTTTTGTACGGTAAGTCTTTGTACACGGGACGAAACTTTCTTTTATTTTACCGGATGAATGTTAGTGCTTGATTTAATAAATCGAGAGTGGATCGGTGGAAGTTTAGCGAGTTTTGCACACACGCAATCACCGAGTGAGTTCGATTTATAAATACTAGCTTGACTGAGCATGACCACATCTCGTGTCGATTATGTGGTTTTTGTTAGCTTGACTTTGTTTTGTTTTGCTCGGGACGAGCAAAAGTTTATGTGGGGGTGTTGTTCAGGGTCAATTTGTAGTGTTTTTAAGGATATATTTTATATCAATTTCCCCCATAATCTTATGTTTATCATAGAAATCGAGCTTATAATCGATTAATTGAGTAAATGGTGTTTCTAATAGGTTAAATTGCAAAACGTAGCGATTTATGTATTTAAATCATGATTTTATATTATTTTAGGATTGTGTTACGCTTTGGTATGTTTTTCCTACATTGTAGATACACATTGTTGATGGAAAGGATGATTTTAAAGAGATGAATTCGAGTGGAAAATCCCGAAATATACTCGTAATACGACGGGCTAATCAAAAAGGCATTTTCTGAAGAAGAGTCCTTAACGAAAGTTGTAGAGTTTTCCGAGAGCTTTTTTATGACATTCGGATCATAATTTTTGGAGGTCTACAACTCAAGATATGAATTTTAGAAGTTGCAGAGCAGAAATTCAAAGAAGTTAAGTTTGCAGCTGAACGAGCATACATGCATTCGAACTAGCGTTCGAGTCAGAAATTTGGTACAGGATGCTCAGTTTCAGCATGAACGAACGGCCACCCTCCGTCCATGGCATGCAAACGAGCGTCCGGGGTGCTTAGACGGACGTCCAGAGAGACATCAGAGCAACCGACATCAACATATTATTTCACAAATTACTTTACTTTTCCTATAAATACAGCAGCAGCCCCAACCCTAATATCATATACACGCAGCAGCTCTTAGTGAAACCCAAGAATTCGATGAGCAGCAGCCCGGCCGGCTGAGCTCCATGCTTGGCCGGCCGGAGATTAGTAAGATTAGGTGTTATTTCAATTCCGTGTTTTGAAGTCTTTCTTGTTCGTTTGGAGCTGTCGGCCATGGACCAAGCTTTGAGCTTTCTTATTTACAGCAGCACCTTGATCTTTTTGTTGGATAAATTTGTAAGTTTTAATTCGATTGTTACGTTTCCTATGTTTATTAGTTATCATTCAATTTATATCGGAAGATGATTGATTGTTGATGCTACCGTATGACGGAAGTCGGTGTAGTTTAGATCACCATAGGAAAGATTAGATTTTTAATCTATACATAACGAAAGTTCGTAGGTTAAATATCTAGATTTACGAGAGGATCACAATTTGGTTAATTCGATGCAAGATTATCTTAGATTGAAGTTGAGGGATGTCACCGTTACCGGAAAGATGAGATTTTTCATGTGTTTATTTCATTGCGTTGTTCTTGTTCTCTTTCATGTTTTGTATGGTTTATGTTAATCGAATTTAGATAACGGAAGTTAATAGATTCACTAGGTTATGGTGAGGGAGATTGACAATAATTATTCCAACAAACGGAAGTTGAGGGATAATGTTGTTAGGTTAGGATTTAATCCATATCTTTGATTCGTATCGATATTAGTTAAGACCGGAAGGTAAACTAATTAATGGCATGATAAATTGGAAGAGGAAACGCTTCTTTAGGTAAGATAATAATCCAAGATAACTTGTGAATAAATATTTGTCTATCTTATTTCCTTCGGTGGGGTGATGGTTGTTGGAAATAGGTTGATCATGGTTTGTTTATGGTTGGTCAGTTGATAGTTAGTTTTACTGTTTTCGTAGATGTAGTTTTATTTATTTTGTCCGCAACTATATTTCCTGGCTTTGGATTAACAATCCTCCCTCCAGTTATTTTTCCGTTCTAGTTTAGGTTTATGTTTAGTTAATAAAGAGGAATTAATGAAGTTAGATTCAACAGGCCAATTCCCTGAGGATCGATACCCGTACTTATCCAACTTTACTAGCAACTACCCGGTATTCGGCCGGTTAGGAGGTAGTTTTGCATGGTAGTATAGGTTTTATTAATTTTCTTTTGTTTTAATGATGCAAAATCTCCCCAACAAAACACGCTTTTCTCATTTATTTCCCTTAAAAATAAGGTAAATTGTTTAGGGATTAAGCCCGAAAATATAGTAAAATATACCCTAAACAATGACATCAGCTATAGCTTCCCTAATTTGGCTCACCTTTTCCATGTCAAGAGGGCCTTGGATAAACTCAGCATCCAGCCAAAGGGCCTCCTTCCCTTTATACCCATGAGGTAGTGTTCCTGTTGGCAGCACCCCCATCTGTTGGTCCCAGAGAAAGGTGAAACTATAGTCGAGGGGGGGGAATGACTATAGTGGAGTTTCAAAACTTTTCTTGTGTTTTAAAAGCTTTTGGGCAATGGATAAGTCCCTTCTTACTATGTTGTTTTCAAATCGCTTTAGACAATCACGATATTTGTTATGATGTAGGCAAATTAAATAAGTGTCAGTAAAGTAAATTGCGAAATTAAATTGACACAAGGCTTATAGTGGTTCGAGGGTGGTGTAATCCCTTAATCCACTCTTCTCTCCTGTGATGATCGGAGGAATTCACTATTGTTTTCACAGATACAACAGCTTTGATTGTCCTTGGCTTCCCAAGCTTCACAATCTACAAGACTATCACTCTTATTGATCGCAACAACTTGATGATTCATCTTTTCTTTTGATGCTCCTCGAGATCAAAATCCTTCAACAAATATATCACAGCTTCAACTCCTTCTCGATTGCCTCCGATTCGCTTGCTTCAGATTTGATGTGAATGTGATTCACGCACTTGCTTGATCAATCTCAATTCGAATATGACTTTGTAGTTCGATATTTGAGTTGATCACTAGATGTATCCTTGTAAGTTCAGAGAGAAGGCTTTTCTAATTGACAGAGTTTCGCTTTCTTTTTTCTAAATCATTATTTTCTTTTTCTCAAATGCCTTCTATTTATAGCCTTGAATAGCCTTGATTTTGAAATTTCATTCCGTTGGCTATATTAATGAGGAATAATCCTTGATTTTATTCTTGATTCCCCTTAATTGTATTCTCCTTGATTTCAGTGATCGGATTCTTCTTTCAAATGTATAGCAGAAAATCCGTCCTTGATTGATCCTTTAATGATTGTGCATTTAATGCATGATCTGCCGAATCTTCAATGTATATTAAATCTGATCTTGTAAGTGTCTCTTCACCGTCTGTAGAACGGTGGATTGAGCCTTCTGACTTAGCCGTTAGTTCTTTCTTCGCCGTTTTGTTTTCTCTTTGCCGATACAATCGGTGTACTCACCGATTTCAATGCTTTTCTTCTTTGCTTTAGTTTCAGGAGAATCTTTATACTTCACCGATCCTTGATTTGGGTGAGATCAAGTACACCATATTGGAATATTGAGTTTCATAACTTAGACTTATCCAAGGTCATCGAGACTTCCTTGGTTATAAGTCGATCATAATCCTTCTCTCAGATCTCTCTGTTGGTGCTTGGTGGCTTCACTCTGCCGAATGTCTGCTTTCACTTTGCCGTCCTACCAACTAGTACAATACTTGTCCGACTCAACTTATACAACATGTCGACTCTAAGTAAAGACTTATACTGAGAATTCTAACTTATTCCAGGCTTGCTATAACAGCTTTAGTATGGCCATCATCAAAACATAATAAAATGTTCCTAACAATTTCCCCCTTTTTGATGATGCCAAAACCCTCATACGCCTTTTGAACTTTGTAGTCTGAACCTCTTCAATGTCTTTCCAATCAATTTCTGGAAACTTCCACTTCCAGTAAGCCAAAGCTGTGTATTCAGATACACCTTGAAAAACTCTTTTGGCAAAAAGTCTATTGAAATCAGGCATGGTCTCATTGGCCTTAGGTTCTCCAAAATATTTTTCAAGTCTTTCCCTAGCCTCAGCAATGTGTGAGTCTGCAAATTTGAGACTTTTGTAGAGACCCCACTGTTCTTGTTTCTCCAATCTCCCCATGGGATTGAAGAATCTTGCCATGTATTTGAAATCTTCTTGTTGTGCGGCTGGCAAGTCTTCTGGTCCCTTTGCAGATAGTGGTATGGCTGAACTTGGTTTGTTGTTGGTATGTTTGAGAAGTGCAAATTCTCTTTTGACTTCATTGTAGAGTTTGGCCATATCGCTCATCCTTTCATCCTGATAGTTTAGCCAATCAGCCCAAGCTTCATCTTGTGAGAGGTGAGGAAAAAGTCCTTCATGTACTCTAAAAAATTCTCTTACATGGTCCAGTACATTTGCATCATATTCTGCTTTGCTTTGGTGACCAGTGTATGTTCTGTGCTCACTAGTATATTTGGAGCTGCTGCTGCCTCTGCTTTGGTGTTTCCTCCGTGTCGAGTCAGTGTTGACCGATGATCCTCTTTGCTTTGGTGGATCCAGTGCCTTTGTTTGTCTGCCCGACTGTCTCTATCATCATCTCTTCGTTGAATAGGATGATGAAATCCAATGCAGGTTCCTTTGTGGCTTTTTCTCTTTCTTCTCTGATCCTTCTTTGTTGCTCTTCTCGCTTCATTTCTCGATCCTTATTTCTCCTCTCTTGCTCTCAATTGTTCTTCAAAGAAATTAGGGGTTTGAAAGTTGATCCTTCAGCTTATCCAGTTTTCCCCTTTTTGGCAAAGATTATCCCTTTGCTTTGAGTAGGATGCTATTGGTGGCCTCTGCCCGTTCAATCGAGAGAGTCAAGTTTTGATTCAATAGAGGTGAATCTATTGTTATGATCATTCAATTTCTCATTGACACTCCTAAGTCTAGTGCCAAAAGCTACACGCCAAAGTGATTCGCTTTTCTTGGGAAATGTGTTGCCCGAGGCCTGCAAGATCATGGTGATATTGATGTTAAGTCGCTTCATCGACTTCCTGTTGTTGAACCACAATGTTTTGTGCATCAATGTACTCGCAATGGCTTGAAACTTGTTTTCAATGGAGGAGCTTTTGTCATTAAACGCCAAGTCATGGATCCGAGATACATTGCTTGTCGCTCCAATTCTTCACCAAAGAAGTCCGCCGCTTTCTCAAAAGTTTCATTTGTAATGCCGGTGTTCAAATTGAGAGTTTGTGCCTTGTTTCACCTTGGTTCTGGATCCGCTTGTCGCCCTTGTCTTGATGTTGAGTGACATCCGCATTTATATCTAGATCTTCAAGTATTTGGGTAGATGAGTATACTTGGTGTGGCTTGAGTCGTTGTTCCCCTATCTCTATGCCGGGGTTGTCTTGATCGGAGTGGCGGCGAATGAACCCAGTGTCCACAATGTTTGTCTTTGTTAGTCGGAACATTGATGACAAATGTTCGATGTTGATCTTTCTTTGGAGGAGTTGAAGACTTGCCGGAGGCTTGTGGTTTCAAAAATGTACGGAGAAGAGTAGTGTCATCAATTGAATCTGGTGCAAGAGCATCCTCTTCTCTGTTTTTACCTAAATCACCATCATTATTGTCATTACAATCATGATCATTATCATCATCATCATCATGATCATCATCACCACCGTCCTGAGTCATCATTCGCTCCCGAGGTCCTGAGCATCTTTGCCTTACTGAAGAAGCATGGTTATTTGATTTTCTGGGAATCACAACACTTGTAGGAGTACTTGATGAATCACCACTATGGGAATTGGTTGATGCAGACAATTGTACATCTTCTTCTAGAGATTCCTCATCTTCTCCAGTGTTTTATTCATTTGGATGCTGTTCATCCTCACTGGCATTTTCTTCTACTTGCTGTGCTTCCTCATTGTCAGAATCCTCTTCTGCTTCTTCTTCATCAATTAATTTTCCAAAGTCTGTCTTTTCCAGACTTCGCCGGACCTTTTGTTTCTTTCTTTGACTTGTGGTGTTGTGTGAGGATTTCTTCCTCTTTCCTTCTCCTGCCTTCTTTTGTGGTTTGACATAAGTAAACATGACTTTGGATTCATGCAGTCTGTGGAGTTGTACAGAGGGACTTTGAGACATTGCAACAGATAGTGCACCTGTATCCCATATGACTTTTTCACCCAGAATTGTCCTTTCATTGTCTTTCCCTCTTTTATCCCTTTTTACTTTGCTTTTACTTCACCTTGGATTTGCTCTTTAATTCTCAAAAAGAAGTATTTTGCCCAATTAAATCGTAGCTTGTTATAGATGATTCCCATTAACCGCATTCTAATTTCTGTCATGGCATGATTTGCTCCCAACTTTCCTTCAATGGTTTTGCCAATTAGGGCACTAAACTCATTAAATGGTCGCTTCAACTCGAGATCCGAGACAATTTACTTTTGTGGATCCTGGTTTGCCGCTTTGGCAATGATTGCCTGTAATTCATCTAAGTCCTGTGGTATCAATGTCACTTTTGCTTGACCCTTATTTGAAATTTTGAGATGTTTTCGGATTACCTTTGTTTGTAATCACCACGCCTTTGCCATTTATGGATGCAACAATCTTGTCTTCTTCGAACTTGTCACCTTCTTCATGAGGAGCCCAGCACGTATTGTGCAGATTTCCAGAAGGAAATCAGACTTTCATAACACACTTCAGTTATTGGAGGATTGAGGAAGGTGGATAATTTTAGTTTTTCGCAGCCTGCTGCCAACCTTTTGGCATGCTCATCATTTCCACATAGTTTCAGGTAGTGTTCTGCTTGGAAGAATGAGCCAGTGTGTCGATTTTGCGTCCAAATTGAGTGATTGAGGAATATGATGCCATTTTTGAGCGGGAGAGGGGTTTGAAAATGAACTTGAGTTTGCAATAGAGATAAACAAGAGTAGGGTTGTAATTTGCAAGAGAGCGTAAGGATCTCTGAAAATCTCTAAGTCTTGTTTATATAGTGTGATTTGGGTAGTGTGAATGTGGTTTGAGTATGGAAGGATTTAGTGACATAATGGCGTGATTTTGTGTATGAAGAACGCGATATTCGAGCGTAGAGGGGGAGTGGTTTGAGGCAAGTAATGATAGAGCCCGGGAATCGAGGAGTTTATAATTCAAAAAATAATATAATTACCTCCATGATCATAAAGTGATCGCCACGTGTGTACTGAATAATCCTCCATAATTTCCTTATTCTCCACGTGTATTTAGAATTGATTTTGTTCACACTTTGAATTTGTCCAAGTCTTTATTTCAGTGAAGTGCCTTCGCTGGTCACTTAACCGGTCCAATGAGTTCTTCACTGAGCTGCTTCATTGAACTGCTTCCTAACAATCGCTTAAGTTACCTCTGCTGGATACCATTGCCTTACTCGCTACATCTCTCGTAACGGCAAAGGTTGTACCAGCTGATGAAGTCACTTAGCCGATTACTTCCGATTAACCGCTCGTTGATACTTAGTCAATTTCAATCATCCCTAACTCGCTTCTCAACATACTAAATCTTTCACAACCGAGTGGTTTAGTGAAGATGTCACCAGATTGGTCTTCATGGATATGTATTTTAGGATGACATCTCCTTTTCAACATGGTCTCTGATAAAATGATGTCTTACATCAATGTGCTTTGTTCTTGAATGCAATATCGGATTTTCGTAATAGATATTGCACTTGTGTTGTCACACATGATTGGGATTGTTTTCTCTTCGACTCCATAGTCCGTTAGTCGTTGTCTTATCCACAAGATTTTGTGCACAACTACCTACCTGGCCGCTATATATTCTCGCTTGGTTGTTGATGTAGATATAGAGTTTTGCTTTTTCTTTGAACCACGAGACTAGTCGGTTCTAGCATTTGGCATGTTCCAGAGGTGCTTTTTCTATCTATTTTGCATCCAAAGAGTCAGTCGTGAGTCCGATGATATCGGTGTAAATCCTCCATCTTTTGGGTACCAAATGCCAACATTGATGGTGTGTTTCAAGTATTTGATTATCCTTTTAGTTGCTAGAAGATGTGATTCTTTTGGTTGAGCTTGAAATCTAGCACACACTCCTACCGCAAATGCAATATCGGGTCTGCTTGCAGTTAAGTATAACAATGATCCAATAATTCCTCTATACATTTTCTGATCAACATCTTTTCCTCCTTCATCTTTTCCAAGTATGACTCTGGCACACATTGGTGTGTCTGCTGTGCCACTTGTGTCCATCCCATACTTGTGTATCAAATCTCTTGTATATTTTGCTTGACTAATGAAAATGCCATCCTTCATTTGCTTTACTTGAAGGCCAAGGAAGTAGTTTAATTCTCCCATCATGCTCATCCAAAATTTGCTCTTCATTAGGTTTGCAAATTTATCACACAACTTTTTCATCTTCTCGATCCAAAGATTATGTCATCAACATAGATTTGCACTAGCAATGTGCTTGCCCCTTCCTCTAGTTTAAATAGAGTCTTGTCTATAGTTCCTTTGTTGAATCCATTCTTGATCAGAAATTGTGACAGTGTTTCATACCAGGCTCTAGGTGCTGTTTGAGGCCATGTAGAGGCCTTCTTGAGTTTGTATACTTTGTCTTCTTTTCCTTTGATTTGAAATTCAGGAGGTTGTTCTACATAAACTTCTTCTTCCAAAAGTCCGTTTAGAATGCACTTTTGACATCCATTTGATAGACTTTGAAGTCTTTGTGTGCAAAGAAATGCTAGAAAAGTCTTATTGCTTCCAATCTTGCTACTGGAGCAAAGGTTTCATCATAATCTATTCCTTCAGCTTGGGAATATCCTTTTGCAACTAGCCTTGCTTTGTTTCTGACAACAGTTCCTTGCTCATCCATCTTGTTCCTGAATACCCATTTTGCACCAATGATGTTGGCCATTTCAGTCTCACAACAAGTTCCTGCACTTCATTTCTTTCAAATTCATTTAGTTCTTCTTGCATGGCTGTGATCCAATCTGCATCTTGGATTGCATCATCTATGGTCTTGGGTTCCACTTGTGATAGAAAGCAAGTTAGCATGTGCTCCAGTTGTCTTCTTGTTCGACTCCGGTGTGAATATCTCCAATGACTTGTTCTTCGTGATGGTCTCTAAGCCAATTTAGGTCCAGTTGAAGTTGATCTTCACTTGGTGCTTCCATACCTTCATCTTGAGCATGAACTTCAATTCAGTGCTTCTCTGTTGTATTGATATGTGGATCCTCTTGATTTTCAAAAAGATGATTCGGGATAGTAGCTGTATGGTTGCATTTGTATAGATTTGCCTCAGTGCAGCTTTCTTCTTCTTGTCTTGAAGATCTTCACCATTTGTATATGGTTCATCAAAAACCACATGTATTGATTCTTCAATCACCAATGTTCTTTTATTTAGTACTCTGAATGCTTTGCTGGTGTCTGAGTATCCCATGAAGATTGCTTCATCAGCCTTCTCATCAAAGGTATGCAGATGATTCTGCTTCAAGACAAAATATTTTGATCCAAACATATGAAAATATGAGATATTGGGTTTTCTACCATTCCATAATTCATATGGAGTTTTTCCATGATGTTTGTTGATGATTGATCTGCTTTTGTGTACGGCATCTTGTGTTTCTTTGCTTGACCCAAAATCTCTTTGGCAAGCATGCTTCAGCAATCATTGTTCTGACTGCTTCTTTGAGAGTTCTGTTTCTTCTTTCTGCTACACCATTTTGTTGTGGAGTTCCTGCTGCAGATAGTTGATGTAGTACTCCATTTTCTTCACAATAGGTTCTGATAATTTCATTTAGAAATTCAGTGCCTCTATCTGATCTGATTTTGATAATTTTTAGCTCTTTTTCATTCTGGAGTCTTCTCAGCAAGTCTGGTAGCTTCTTGAGTGTTTCTTTCTTCTTGTTCATGAAGATGGTCCAGGTGTATTTTGAGAAGTCATCCACCACTACAAGAGTATATTTCTTACCACTCACACTTACTGGAGTGACTGGTCCAAACAGGTCCATGTGCAGTAGATGTAGAACTCTTGTTGTAGATTGATGAGGCTTTGATTTGAATGAGCTTTTTATTTGTTTTCCTTTCTGACAAGCATCACATAGACTCTCTTTCTTGAATGTGATCTCTGGCAGGCCTTCAACTAACTTGCTCCTTGATAGTTTGTTGATGGTCTTGAAATTCGTGTGATTTAATCTTACATGCCAAATCCAAACTTGTTGATTGTTTATTCTTGACAAGTAGACATGTTTCTCGCCTTGGCTGTTCTCGATCCACCACATACATATTGTCTTGTCTTCTACCCGCAAGAATCACTGTGTTTGTTTGATGTGAATCACTTTGCATCCTTCTTTGTTGAAGTGCACATTGTAGCCTTTGTCACGTAATTGATCGATGCTCATCGAGTTGAAGTTAAGTCCTTGACATATGCCACATTTTGAATCTTTAGATTGTTTTTGAGTATTGTGCCTTCCCTTTAATCTTGCCAGGTTTTCTTTTCCTCCAAATGTGACTTTGGGTCCATCAAAAGCTTTAAAATCAGTGACCCATTTCTTGTTTCCTGTCATGTGTCTGGAACATCCACTGTCTATGTACCAGACATCCTACAAAACAGATTAATTAAGTTTGGGTACCCAACACTGTTTGGCTCCATATCTGTTAGCAGTCATGCCTCCCATACCAAGTATGTATCCAAAAGGTCTTCTCTTTGGATAATTGAAGTCATCAACTTCATATGTATAAGGCATGGCAGAATAGCTTCTAATATTTTTACAGAAGGTATTCTGATAATTTTTTTCACCTTTTGGTGCATTTATATCCTTCTTCACTTTCCAATATGTAATAGGAAAACTTTCTTGCTTCATGTGTCTAGGAACATAGCTAGATTGATTTTTCTTAATCACATGATGCATTTTGTGGAATGGTTTCCTCTTGTATTTTGGAGGTGTGACATTCCAATCATCCTCTGAGGAAAAAATCCGCCTTTACCTTTCGATGGATGGTGTTGTTTTTATATGATTGGAATGAGGATTTAGTCTCATTGTTTCACTACACAGGTGGGTTTTGACTTCACTGAACAGGATGATCTGTTGGAGACATGGTTCATCCCTTTCTAAATTTTGGTCCATTAGTGGTCCTCAATTTAGAATTGTGTTGACTATTATCCCTACGTTCATCCCGATTTATTATAGCCAAGACTAGATCTGGATCCAAACCTTTTGAGGGTTTGTAAGTCGGTGCTTTTAGTGGTGCAATGATTACTTTTATCGGTGAGGAGTTCTTCTTAATCGATCTGTTGGTAACAGGATGTATGGTCATCTCGCTTTTTGTTGATCATTTAAGTAGGTCTCCTTACTAGTTAATTCAGCTCTTGTTTTATCCAGTTCTTTCTTTAACCTCTTATTCTCTTTTCTTAGATCCTTGCATTCCTTTTCCAGAATTTCATGATTCTTTTCAATTTCATCAAATTTAGTCATGAGATTTTGGACTAGGTCTCACTGATCTAATGGAAGACTAGAGGATTGTGCGGTGTTAGATGTGAATGCATTAGATGAAGAACAGAACTAGATGTTACCTCGGTTTCATCTGATTCTTTAGCCATTAAACATAGGCTTGTTTCCTCAGTGTCTGAACTATCACTTTTGTCTTCATCCAATTCTTTGGTCATGAGGCATAGGCATGCCTTTTCATTTTCTGAGCTGTCTTCTTCATCACTATCATCTGAGTCATTGTCGGATGATTCTTCATCTTTTCAACTGGATTCTCGCCTTAAGTGCCTTCTTGCCCTTTCTCTTTTGGATGCTTTGAATTTCTTCTTTTCATCATCTTTGTCATTTTCTTCATGACAATCAGCCTTGAAGTGACCTCTCTTATTGCAGTTGAAGCATCTGTATTCATCATCTTTCTTCTTCATGTCTCTGTTTGAGCTTGACTTTTTGTTTGATGTTGAATTTCCCTTGAATGGCTTCTTTTAAACTCACAAAACGTTTAACTAATAAAGCTACCTGTTCTTTTAGTTCTTGTGTCTCTTTGTTTGATGCATTCGCAAAGTTACTTTCTTGGGTGCGCAATGTCAATGCATTTTGTGTGTCTCTGCCGGACCACCATCTTCACCGTTCAATTCGAATTCATGAGCTTTCAATTGGGACATCGATTAGTCGAGTGTCGGTTGCTTGCAAGATTTGTTGTTCCTCCGATTCTTGATGTTATGATCTTCCATCTTTCGTAGTCCTCTCAAGATCTTCAAGCATACTTCTTTTGTGGATATGTGTGTCCAAGTCATTTGCGATTCATCGATGATGCTTGAGAATCATTGTCCATTTGATCAATGGATTCACCAGGTCTTCATTTTAAAGTTCTCAAATTTACTGCTTTGCAACAGATAATTTGTTTTCTTTATTTGCTTGAGATCCTTCATTTATCAATGATAGTTTGTCCCACATCTCCTTTGTTTGTTTTCATGCGCTTTTGATTCTCATGAACATGTTCTTTGTCTAGAGTCTTTAAGATCATATCTTTTGCTACAAAGTCTAGGTTTGCTCTTCTCCTGTCATCTTTGGTCCAATCTTTCTTGGGTTTGTCTATCTCCTTTCCTTGATCTGCTCATGTGCCTACCACAAGTAGTGATCATGATTGGGCCGTCATTGATTACATCCAAATCTCCTTATGAGTTCTTTGCAAGATGAGATAACATTCTTATTTTATATTCATCAAAATTATTAACATTGAAAACAGTACTTTTGACAAGAAGTTTGAGGAATCCATCAAAGGCAATTGAAGATAAAAATGGCAAAGGAATGAAAACTTGATTTGAAAACTACTTTGAAAATATGTGATCTCCTTGTTACCGTAAATTAGATCTCAACACCTTTGCTCCGATACCAATTGTTGGTCCCAGAGAAGGGTGAAACTATAGTCGAGAGGGGGGGTGAATGACTATAGTGGAGTTTCAAAACTTTTCTTGTGTTTTAAAAGCTTTTGGCGTGGATAAGTCCCTTCTTACTATGTTGTTTTCAAATCAGTTTAGACAATCACAGATATGTGTTATGATGTAGGCAAATTAAATAAGTGCTGTAAAGTAAATTGCAGAAATTAAATTGACACAAGGCTTATAGTGGTTCAGGGTGGTGTAATCCCTTAATCCACTCTTCTCCTGTGATGATCGGAGGAATTCACTATTGTTTTCACAGATACAACAGTATGATTGTCCTTGGCTTCCCAAGCTTCACAATCTACAAGACTATCACTCCTTGACTGCAACAGCTTCAGTGATTCAGTCTTCCTTTTGCTGCTCCTTGAGATCAAAATCCTTCAACAGCTATCACAGTTTCAACTCCTTCTCAGATTGCCTCTGATTCAGTTGCTTCAGTTTGATGTGAATGTGATTCACGCACTTGCTTGATCAATCTCAATTACGAATATGACTTTGTAGTTACGATATTTGAGTTGATCACTAGATGTATCCTTGTAAGTTCGAGAAGGCTTTTCTAATTGTGAGTTTACGCTTTCTTTTTTCTAAATCATTATTTTCTTTTACATCAATGCCTTCTATTTATAGCCTTGAATAGCCTTGATTTTGAAATTCCGTCCGTTGGCTATATTAATGAGGAATAATCCTTGATTTTATTCTTGATTCCCCCCTTAATTGTATTCTCATTGATTTCAGTGATCGGATTCTTCTTTCAAATGTATAGCAGAAAATCCGTCCTTGATTGATCCTTTAATGATTGTGCATTTAATGCATGATCTGCTGAATCTTCAATGTATATCAAATCTGATCTTGTAAGTGTCTCTTCACCGCCTGTAGAACGGTGGAGTGAGCCTTCTGACTTAGCCGTTAGTTCTTTCTTCGCCGTTTTGTTTTCTCTTTGCCGACAGTCAGTGTACTCAGCCGATTCACTGTTTTCTTCTTTGTTTTAGTTTCGTGGAGAATCTTTATACTTCACCGATCCTTGATTTGGGTGAGATCGGTGTACACCATATTGGAATATTGAGTTTCATAACTTAGACTTATCCAAGGTCATCGAGAGACTTCCTTGGTTATAAGTCGATCATAATCCTTCTCAGTATCTCTGTTGGTGCTTGGCTGGCTTCACTCTGCCGAATGTCTGCATTTCACTTTGCCGTCCTACCAACTAGTACAATACTTGTCTGACTCAACTTATACAACATGTCAGACTTTAAGTAAAGACTTATACAGAGAATTCTAACTTATTTCAGGCTTGCTATAACAGCTAGTATGGCCATCATCAAAACATAATAAAATGTTCCTAACACCATCTCCTCGGCGACCTCTTCAGCAATCACTTCAGGTCGCGACGTTGGCTTCTCAGCAGGTCGCTTATCAGAACGACCAGTACCCTTGGAGGTTTGAGACTCTCCAGCAGTCTTTGGCTTCTCAACTCTGGATCGCTTAGGGGCCTGAGGCTCTTTAGCAGGTGCATCATCTTGCGCTCTTCTGGGCCCAGCCAACCTGACTTAAGCCCGTGCCTATAGGCGCCGCCGGTTATTGCTGAGTAGGATAGTACGACTCATTAATAATGGAGGCATATACAGTACATGGTATCCTTCCTTGAGCCTGTTTTAACAGCGCTTGCCGTGCCTTGGCGGCTTCTTCAGCAAACCTTTTCTTTTGAGCTCGACGTTCATTCGCATCCATCATGCCTGCAAAAAGAGTTTGTCAAAAAACAAGGCAAAAAGGAGAAACACAAAGCAATAAGGTACGAAAAGTAAAAACATAAAAACAATGAGAAGAAAATTACGGCGGGTCTTCTTTTAGGGTCACCAAAGCATCTGGTACACTCGGAGGGGAAACATTTACCCAGATGGCATTCTCCTATCCAGTCAAGATCGCTCTCCTCCAGTTCTATGGTGACTAGGGCCTGTGCCTTGCGCGGACCAACTATCCCCGCCTTGCACGCATACGGCAAACCCACGTCAATAAGGTCGACCCAAGCCACATTTCTCAAAGAAGGCTCAATCCCATCAGAATTTATAATGGTCATAAGCCCTTTAACGAATCGAAGCTCAGTAACAAGGGGCTCGCCAATCGTGAGAGTAGACTTCCCTTGGCGTGGGGAGGTGTGAGGAAACGGACAACCGACCTTTGATTCCACCTTTAGCACGCGCTCCGGCAAGTGATGAATTTTGTTGGGTAGCAGGAAGAGTAGGCGAGGAGTCTTGGTCCTCAGAGATATCTGCCCCGGAATAAAAGTCCCACAGAAAAGACTGACCTAAAAGAATAAGAGTGGGCTTCCGCTTTATCGTCCGGCACATCACGATAAAGGCCATAAGCTGGATCGCAGCTCCAACTGCAAAATCACTTGGCAGCGCTCCCATACGGTCAAATATCTTCACCAAAAACGGGTCGAAGGGGGGCTTGAACCCCGCATAAAAATGGTCAAAATGAAGGACTAAGGAATCACCGGGACGACGAGCGCCAACATAGTCCTCGCGATCTTCAGGTTTGAGTTTGTCCTCATCCTTTGAATAGTCAAACAAAGAGAATCTGTAAGTATCTGCGTTGTAATATCCCGAAATTTTGATTCCCTATTTAATTGATATTAAAAAAAAAAAAAAAAAAAAAAAAAAAAAAAAAAAGGTTGTAGTAATTAAAAGGATTTTAATCCTTTCTAAACCTCCCAATTAATCAATTAGCCTTTTCCTCCTTCTCTCAAAAGAGAGACGTGTAACCTCAAGAGAAAACCCCCCTTGCCCGCCATACATTGTGAAGAAGAAGGAGAAAACCTCCTTCTTGGTGTGAGAGTTTCCGCCGTCGTAAATACCGGTAAGTACCGTTTTCTTGTCCTCCCGATAATTCTTGCGAACGGAACGATGGGAGAAGCGTTGATCGGCCGGCCAAAGGCCATGGCGATCCTCTTGAGCTTTCGTGGGGAGTTTTCGATATTTTTGGTGGTTTGCCTTGGTGGTCCATTAGAATGGCTTGGTAATTATCGTCTTTCCCTTTTGTTATAGATTCGGGCTTCGTGGAAGAACGATTCTAATTCGTTAGCAAGGGCTGTCAAGAAACGCTGCACAATCGGTAAGGATAATTCTAAGTTGCGTGTTCGTTTAGTGCGAGAGATGGAGCTTTTAATAACATGTAGGGTTGTGTGGGTGGTTTGGGTTGTATAGCATTGTTGATCAAGGTTTTGAGTATAAGTTGGGGGTTGCTAGCTGTGTTTTAAGGTGTATAGACCATTGTGTTTATGCGTGGAAACATAAAACAATTCATCAGAAATCTTTTGTTAAAATCGTTCGTTGTTAGTCATACTTTGGGGTGTTAAACGTCCATAAAAATGTGTTTGGCTTTGGGGTTAAAATTTGTGGACATTGTGGTACTTTGATATGAGGTTTCTTTGTACATATTATATTGCTTTATTCTTCTTTGCTTTTGTTGAGGAACAACCCAGAAATCGCGTTGAAAATTATTAGGGTTCCAGTTGCAGCCAGACTGGACGGGCGTCTGCCTTAATGGACGGGCGTCCAGTCTTGGTTTCAACTCAGACGGGCGTCTGCCTTAATGGACGGGCGTCCAGTCTTGGTTTCAACTCAGACGGGCGTCTGAAGGGCGTCTGAAGGCTGTTTTCGATACAGGATGTAATTTATTTTAGTGGACGGGCGTCCAAGCATAATGGACGGGCGTCCAGGTGTAAAAACTGGATTCAGGATGTAACAGGTCCTTTTGGACGCACGTCCGAGTTTTGGACGGGCGTTCGGTTATCCAAACGGGCGTCCAGCTTAAGTGTCCTTACTTCTTTGTTAGTTATTGTTAAATCTTATTAACATGCTTTGTAAGTTGGGTTTTGATGAGTTAAGGGTGGTGTTATCATTGTGGAACCTGATTTTTGAGGCATTGAATGTTCGTAGACCCGTAGTGGTTGGGCCCGGATAGGGTAGCTACCGAAGCCGGGTATCCGGGAGTGGAATTGCCTTACGACTTTAATGACCTTCCGTATTTGGGGAGTTGCGCATGATGTAATGTTGGGCGGATAGGGTATCTCGAATCCGATAACCGGAGAGGAAATCCTTGCACCCGATGCGCGTGGACCATTTTAATAATGGTACCATTGGATGACCCTTAGGAATGTGCACATTCGGGACCTTTAGGTATAGATGCATTGTGGTGTTTCATATCTTCTATGGAATGGTTGTATCAGTTATAGTTTGGTCGTAATTGTTATGTGATGGTTGATGTCTGTAGAGAAGTTTCCTTAAATTGTTGTTAACTTTCATTCTACGTATATTAGATTTATCCTTACTCAACTTTTAGTTGACCGGTTATACATTGACCTGCTATGATCCGTTTTGGGGAGCAGATTCTTAGCAGGTATTTCTCCTTGACGTTTGCCGATTGCGGGGGTGTCGCGGGGTATCGAGAGCCACGTAGTCGCAGTCTTACGTTTCCACTTTACTGGATTTCCGGCACTTTAAGATTTTATTGACGTTTCCACATATTTTCATTTTCTTTCAAGAAATTTTAAGTACTTTGACCCTTTTAATAATGAATGGTGAATGTTTATTTTTCTTACTGTTATGGAATGTTGAGTATTCTGCTGCTGCGATCGTGTGTCGTGAAGTGACGTTCGGTGACCAATTCGGCGGCCGGCGGGATTGGAAAACCGAGTGTTACAAAGTGGTATCGAGCCGTTCGACTCCGGGACCACCACCTAAAATGAACCTTAAGAATAAATTCACTAAAATAAGCACAGTGAGGATGTGTGGGGTAGGTATTGAGCTCTATGTAGGGGAAGGTGCGGTGAATTCGATGTATGTGGAAATGTGGCTGCATGTTGCAATTTATTTTGGGCGATAAGTGTTAGTATATGTGAAATATTACGTGGCATGATATAGGCGATAATCGAATATATGATTGTTTACTTTTGTAGTTTTAGCTATGCCTCCTAGGAATGGAAACGAGAGAGATCACCGATTGATCAGTTGGTCAAGATGAATCAAGATCGATTCAAGCGGTTAACAAGTTGACGGAAGACCGTTCTCGGGGTCATCCACCGGCATGACCAGTAATGTGAGCCAACAAAGGCCTAGTCATCTGACGGTAAGGGAGACCACTAAGGGTCTTGAGCGGTGGATTAGAGAGTTCGAGAAGATCTTCGCCACTCTGGCCGCCATCGGGAAGGCGAAAGTCGACCAAGCCGCTTTCTACTTGGTTGACAGAGTGATTTGTGGTGGGGTGCCAACAAGGATAGGTTGGCTCAGGCCGAAAAAATGAGCAAGGGAGTCGATGGTGGTACCACCGAATCTGGGTGAGTTTAAACATGAGTTACGGGCGTGAATTCTTCCCTGAATCAAAAAGGAAAGAGTTGCGAGTGGAGTTCGACAATCTCCGACAGGGGGATATGACGGTCCAAGAATATTACGAAAAGTTTGTTGATTTGGCGGTCTATGCCTCTGAGCTAGTGCCGACTGAAGAGGCTAAGATGGTGAAGTTCGAACAGTATTTAGATTTGGCGATCCGAGACCGTATGGGGGCAAGTAGGGGCTTCACGAGCTTAAAGGAGATGTGTGAGGTAGCATGCAATATTGAGAGGATTCGGAAGGAGGTTAAGGCAGCGTATGCTACCAATAATAAGAGGAAGAGTGTCTCTGAGGACAATCAGGGGCAGCAGAAGCGGAGTAATTTTGGAAATCACCCAGTGCGACAATCTTTCTCGGAAATTCTCGATTTAATAGGGGCAGTGGGGTCGACCAACGAGGGTAACTCTCAGGGGTCTAGTCGGCCACGAAATTATCACTGCAAGAGGTGTCAGCGAAATCACCCAGGTACAGATTGTTCAGGTGCACAGGTCCAGTGTCACGGCTGCGGAAAGTTCGGACACAGACAGTTTGAGTGTTTTACGGCTCCAACACCGCCAGAGCGACATCGGATGCTGAGGAGCAACATGGTCGGGACTCGAGGGGTAACACAGGGGAATGGTAATAGGAATAACCAGCGAGCCAGTGGTACTCCTGCGTGAGCCGACAAGGGGTACACCTACGACCACCGGTGGGGATAGAAACCGACCATCGAGTGGCCCGACGGTCCGAGGGAGTTGGAGGGAAACAGACCGGGAAACTATTTGCTGTGGGCAGAGAGGAGGCTGAGCAGAGCAACCACGTAGTGACGGGTAATTTTCTAGTTAACTCACTTTTATCTTATGTGCTTTTCGATTCGGGTGCATCGTGTTCCTTCGTAGCAAGTTCGCATGTTTCGAAGTTGGGTCTAGCTAATTTTGAGGTGATTGACTGTGAGTTCATGCAACCGACAGGAGAGCTAGTACCGTGTTCTAAGTTACATAGAGATGTACCGTTAATAATTATGGGGGTCAACATGTCGGTTGACTTGATCGAGTTCCCTCTTGAGAATTTCGACGTCATTTTGGGTATGGATTGGCTGAACCGGCATAAAGCCAAAATTGATTGTGAAGCGAAAGAAGGTGACTTTAAGAGGCCCTAAAGGAGTGCGAGTATCCCACAAGGGATTTGTGGATAAACCTAGGGTGAAAATTATTTGGTAGTGACCTTGAAATCCTTCATAAAAGAAAGGGTACCCGTTATTTATGTGTCATGTACATGATGTAAATCTTGGGGATCCTAAACTAACGGACATTGATGTAGTTCGTGAGTTTGAGGGCGTATTTCGGATGAGATACCGAGTATGCCTCCCGAGAGAGAGTAGAGTTTGCGATAGAGTTGGTGCCCGGGACCGGACCAATATCGAAAGCACCACTACCGTATGGCGCCTAAGGAACTAGCGAGTTGAAAATACAATTGGAAGAACTTCTCGGTAAGGGTACACATCCGACCGAGTGTGTCCCGATGGGGAGCACCGGTACTATTTGTGAAGAAGAAGGATGGTAGTATGCGGTGTGTATTGATTACCGGAATCGAACAACGTCACGGTGAAGAACAAGTATCCATTACCAAGGATCGATGACTTGTTCGATCAACTACGAGGCGGTATTTTCTCGAAGATTGATTTGCGATCGGGGTATCACCACTTTCGGGGTAGCGGATCACGGATATTCCAAAGACCGCATTCCGCACTGATCACGGACACTACGAATTCACGGTTATGCCTTTCGGATGACCAACGCACCAAAGCCAGATTTTCATGGATTTGATGAACCGGGTATTCGGGACCTATTTGGACCAGTTTGTAGTAGTATTTATTGGCGACATCTGGTCTACTCTAAGACTAAGGAAGAACATGCCGAACATCCGAGGCTCGTCTTTGCAGATTCTACGAGAAAAACAATTGTGCAGCGAAACTATCCAAATGTGAATTCTGGTTGGAGCAGTGGCATTCTTGGGGCATGTTGTTTGAAAGACGGTGTATCCGTTGACCCGAGCAAAATAGAGCGGATGCGAAATGGCCAACCCCAAGAATGTTGCGAAATTCGAAGCTTCTTGGGTTTGGCGGGATATTACCGAAGGTTTGTAAAAGACTTCTCCAAGATTGCTAGGCCGATGACCGCTTTGATGAAGAAAGAGAACCGGTTCAAGTGGGATGAAAAATGTGAGGCGTTCCAACTCCTTAAGAGTGCGGTTGACTACAGCTCTATTTTAGCATTACCCGAGGTAATGAGGACATTGAGGTTTACACGGACGGCGTCAAAGAATGGCCTGGGAGTGCGTCTTGATGCAGCGGAGGCGAGTGATTGCGTATGCATCGAGACAACTCAAGCGTCACGAGAGTAACTATCCGACTCATGACTTGGAGTTGGCGCGGTGGTCTTCGCATTAAAGATTTGGCGGCACTATCTCAGATGGGATAACCTTTAAGGTGTTTTGGATCACAAGAGTCAAAGTACATATTTACACGAAGGAGCTCAATATGCGTCGAGGCGTTGGTTGGAGTTGATTAAAGATTACGACATGGAAATCCAATACCACGAAGGAAGGCCAATGTAGTGGCGGATGCCTTGAGTCGGAAGTCGATTCATTCCTTGTGTGAGAGAGTCGCGCGAGATGAGGTTGCGAGAAGAGTTAGACCGTATGGATACATGTGTCATCGAGAAAGGTGGAGATAAGAGGACTTCGTCTTGCAACCCGGGTTGTATGGTGAAATCCGGGTGAGACAAGCGGGTGATAAGGTAATCGAGGCAAAGAGGGCTAAGATTGGTACATCATCGGCGAGTTGATTTTACTTTACACGAGGATGGGCGTTCGGTTCAAGGGTCGGTGGTGTGTACCACCCGACGAGGAACTCAAGAGGCGGATTTTGAGTGAAGCTCATAGTCGCCTTATTCTGTTCATCCGGGAGGAGACAAAGCGTATAAAGATCTCAAGAAAACCTTTTGGTGGCCCAATATGAAACGCGAAGTAGCGAGTTTGTGTCGAAGTGCTTGACTGTCAAAGGAAGGTAAGATCGAACATCGGCGACGCGGGGTATGCTTCACCGTTGGATGTGCGGTTTGGAAGTGGGATTCCATCTCCATGGATTTTGTATGCGGATTACCGAGGCCCTAAAGGGAATAATATGATTTGGGTCGTTGTGGATAGGCCCGACTAAAGCGGCGCATTTCATTCCGATGAAAGACACTTGGAGTAAGGCGGAGTTGGCTATGGCATACCGGAGAAATATTGTGAGACTACATGGTATACCCAGCGACATTGTGTCGAGATAGAGATCACGAGATTTATATCTCGGTTTTGGCATGAGCTCAGAGCAGCCTTGGGGCCGGAACTACTGAATGAGTACGGCTTTTCACCTGCTACCGATGGTCGACGGAGAGGACCATACAAGCGTTGGAAGACATCTTTGAGGGCATGTGTATTAGAATTCAAAGGCTCTTGGGAGGAAAAGCTCGACCTTATCGAATTTTCATACAACAACGGCTACCATGCCGACATTAAGATGGCACCTTTTGAGGCACTTTATGGTAGGAAGTGCAAGAGTCCGGTTTGTTGGGACGATTCGTCCGGCGATGATTTTGGGACCACAGATGATCGAAGATACGGTCAAGCGGTCTGAGACAATCCGAGAAAAGATGAGGGCTGCCCAAGATAGACGAGAAGAGTTATGCGACTTACACCGCCGGGATATTGAGTTCGCCGTGGGCGATAAGGTACTACTACGAGTATCACCAACCAAAGGAGTAATGCGTTTTGGCAAGAAAGGAAGTTGAGTCCCAATCGCGTGGGGCCTTATGAGATCTTGGACGCGTGGGTGAAGTAGCATATCGACTAGCCTTGCCACGGCGTTGGATAAGGTGCATAATGTGTTCCATGTATCTCAATTGCGCAAATGCGTGAGTGATCCTTCTCACGTGATTGAACCGGAGGTGGTTGAGCTAGATCGAGTCCTTGACTTACGAGGAGGTACCGGTGCGGATATTAGATACTAAGATGCACGGAAAACAAGGGGGCGTGAGGTTAGCATCGTCAAGGTCTTATGGTCTAACCATGCCACCGAGGAGGCGACATGGGAAGGCGAGGGGTGCTATCGACGAAGTACCGCATTTGTTCTCTTAAGGTATGCAATTTTCAAGTCTTGTCGTAGAATCCTTTTCTTACCTTCGGGGACGAAGGCCGTTTAAGGGGTGGAACAACGTCCGGTGCGAACCCCGAACCGAGGGACGAAGTTTTGTCTTAAGGGGAGGATGTAATATCCCGAAATTTTGATTCCTATGTAATTGATATTTAAAAATAAAAAAAAAAAAAAAAAAAGGGGTTGTAGTAATTAAAAGGATTTTAATCCTTTCTAAACCTCCCAATTAATCAATTAGCCTTTTTCTCCTTCTCTCAAAAGAGACGTGTAACCTCAAGAAAAAACCTCCCTTTGCCGCCATATACATTGTGAAGAAGAAGGAGAAAACCTCCTTCTTGGTGTGAGAGTTTCCGCCCGTCGTGGAAATCGGTAAGTACCGTTTTCTTGTCCTCCCGAGATAATTCTTGCGAGCGGAACGATGGGAGAAGCGTTGATCGGCCGGCCAAAGGCCATGGCGATCCTCTTGAGCTTTAAGTGGGGAGTTTTATATATTTTTGGTGGTTTGCCTTGGTGGTCCATTAGAATGGCTTGGTAATTATCGTCTTTCCCTTTTGTTATAGATTCGGGCCGTGGAAGAACGATTCTAATTAGTTAGCAAGGGCTTTGTCAAGAAACGCAGCTGCTGTCGGTAAGGATAATTCTAAGTTGCGTGTTCGTTTAGTGCGAGAGATGGAGCTTTTAATAACATGTAGGGTTGTGTGGGTGGTTTGGGTTGTATAGCATTGTTGATCAAGGTTTTGAGTATAAGTTGGGGTTGCTAAGCTGTGTTTTAAGGTGTATAGACCATTGTGTTTATGCGTGGAAACATAAAACAATTCTTGTAAATCTTTTGTTAAAATCGTTCGTTGTTAGTCATACTTTGGGGTGTTAAACGTCCATAAAAATGTGTTTGGCTTTGGGGTTAAAATTTGTGGACATTGTGGTACTTTGATATGAGGTTTCTTGTACATATTATATTCTTTATTCTTTCTTTGTTTTGTTGAGGAACAACCAAAATCGCGTTGAAAATTATTAGGGTTCGATTGCGGCCCAGGTGGGCGGGCGTCTGCCTTAATGGGCGGGCGTCGATCTTAGTTTCAACTTTCAGGCGGGCGTCTGCCTTAATGGACGGGCGTCGATCTTGGTTTCAACTTCAGGCGGGGCGTCGTCTGAAGGCGTCTGAAGGCTGTTTTAAATACGAGATGTAATTTATTTTAGTGGGCGGGCGTCAAGCATAATGGACGGGCGTCCGGTGTAAAAAGCTGGATTCGAGGATGTAACAGTCCTTTTGGGCGCCGCGTCCGAGTTTTGGACGGGCGTTCGGTTATCAAGCAGGCGTCGGCTTAAGTGTCCCTTACTTTTGTTAGTTATTGTTAAATCTTATTAACATGCTTTGTAAGTTGGGTTTTGATGAGTTAAGGGTGGTGTTATCATTGTGGAACCTGATTTTTGAGGCATTGAATGTTAAGTAGACACGTAGTGGTTGGGCCCGGATAGGGTAGGTACGAAGCCGGGTATCCGGGAGTGGAATTGCCTTACGACTTTAATGACCTTCCGTATTTGGGGAGTTGCGAGGCGGATGTAATGTTGGGCGGATAGGGTATCTCGAATCCGATAACCCGGGAGAGGAATTCCTTGCACCCGATGCTGCGTGGACCATTTTAATAATGGTACCATTGGATGACCACTTAGGAATGTGCACATTCGGGACCTTTAGGTATAGATGGATTGTGGTGTTTCATATCTTCTATGGAATGGTTGTATCGATTATAGTTTGGTCGTAATTGTTATGTGATGGTTGATGTCTGTAGAAAGTTTCCTTAAATTGTTGTTAACTTTCATTCTCATTATATTAGATTTATCCTTACTCAACTTTTAGTTGACCGTTACTACATTGACCACTGCTATGATCCGTTTTGGGGCGCAGATTCTTAGCGAGTATTTCTCATGACGTTTGCCGATTGCGGGGTGTCGCGGGGTATCGAGAGCCACGTAGTCGCGATCTTACGTTTCCACTTTCTTGGATTTCCGGCACTTTAAGATTTTATTGACGCGTTTCCACATATTTTCATTTTCTTTCAAGAAATTTTAAGTACTTTGACCCTTTTAATAATGAATGGTGAATGTTTATTTTTCTTACATTGTGGAATGTTGAGTATTCTGCTGTGTCGAAGTGATGCGTTCGTGACCAATTCGTGAAGGATTGGCGTTTACGGTGACCAATTCCGGCTAAGTTCTTTTCCATACATCCGCGGGATTGGAAAACATCGAAGGATTACCAAAGACGAGTCTTGATTTTATGCATACAGATGTCGAGATATCCCTCGATGTCTCCTACTTGCCAACCAAAGGCCTTCTCATTTTTCCTCAAGACGTTTACCGACCTTCATTTCTTCTAATCGCGATGACTTAAGCGAGATATAATTAATGGAAGCTTGTCACCTTCTCTTAAAAACACATACTTTAGATGTTTAGGCAACGGCTTCGATGCAGATCTGCAGGGGGGTCTTCCAAACTTGATTTAAGATCACCACTTTTCAACTCAACATCATTGAATTTACTTAGTGGTCCTACTGCCAAAGCTTCTCCTTTCAACGACTCATCCTCAAATTCAGCTTCTAACTGTTCTAGATTTACCACACCATGATCATTTAGCTTCTCAATTAGTCGCTCGTATTCAGTTGCAACAGCCATTACTTGCTTTTCCATGAAATCATTGAAGTCATCAGACATATCGTCAATGGAGAAGCCGGTTGGTATTTCAGAGGGTTTTTGGATAAATTTGGAAACATTGTAACTCACCTCTTGATCACCAACTCGTATCGTCATTTGCCCACCATCACAGTCAATGAGGGCTCTGGCTGTAGAGAGAAAAGGTCTTCCATGAATTAGAGGGACATTCTCATCCTTCTCTATGTCCATAACGTACTAGTCAACCGGGAAGGTAAATCTATTAATTTGAACTAACACGTCCTTTAATATTCCCATTGACTTTCTTAGAAGATCTATCCGCAATTGAAGATTCATGGTGGTGGGTTCTAGAAGATTGTCTAACCCAAGCCGCTTGCATACGAGAAAATGGCATCAGGCTTATAGATGCACCTGTGTCACATAAAGAGTTTGGGAAGACTAGGCCTCCCATCAGCAACGTGAGCATAAATTTCCCAGGGTCACCCCTCTTGATTGGTAGATCTTCATAATTGATCATAGAGCAATCCTCACCAATCAACCAATCCATGTCTGCTTACTTCTTCTTAGAAGAAACAACATCCTTGATGAATTTGGTAGACTTAGGCATCTCGACCAAAACCTCGGATAATGGAAGATTAACCTGATTATTTTTCAGAAGGTTTAGCACTTTTTCATACTTTTATCCTCATTCAAGGAGATGTTGCTTTTCTAGGTGGAAGTGGAAACTTGTTCAAGTCATTCTCAGAAAAGACTTTCTTCGAGGATGAATCGCGACTTTGTCTTCCAAGTCCTTCCACCTCACCACTTTTTCATTCTTCTTACTAGTCGGGTTCACCTCACCCGACTCACACTTGATTCTTCATTCCTCGGGGTTCACCACCGAGGACTTCCAACTCTTTCACCTCTCGGGGATCACCACCTGAGTATTCTCTTTGCGACCAAGGAACGTGGGTGCTCAACTTCCCTCTCCGCCTTATCACTTTGGCGGGGAGGGGTTAGTGGTTTCCTCGGTCCGGGGACCACTTAGTTGAGTACCAGATCTCTGATTCATCACACTGGCCTCTTCTCTACCGTACGGAGTTGAAGGTACCAGTTCAGTGCATTGGCTTTTATTCAAATCGGTCTGAGCAACTTGACCACCCTTTGGATTCTTTTCTGTGAAACTGGGCAACTGCCCTGGGGGTCTAGAAGCTAACTGCTCAGCCAATTGCCCTATTTGCCTCTCAAGATTCTTGTTTGTGCTCATCAGGAGTTGGATGTTTTTATTTTGCTCCTCCTGAAAAGAGCTCCATTCAGCTTGGATATCATTCGAGTGCGAGGGGCCTTGAGAGTTTTGGAAGTTCTGCGGATAAGGCTGGCTGGACCGATTCTGAAACGTAGAATTAGAATTGTTAGGCCAATTCTGACTGAACCTTGGATTCTGATTGGAAAAATTGGAGTTCTGGTTTTGGTTGTAAGTAGGGTTTCGATTGAAGTTTTGATTTTGATTAAAATTCGAATTTGCATTGAAATTTTGATTCTGACTGAAACCCTGGTTTGGAGGATTACTCTGGCCAGAGAATTGATTATTAAACCTCTGATTGGACTGGCCAGAGAAAGCATTCACTTCAGCATTCTGTCCGTTCATAGGACAGAAACGAGATATATGCCCCACATTGTCACAGTTCTGACATGTGACTTGATTATACTGTCCATTGTCATGGACAGTATTAACTTGATAAGCAGAGGGGGAGACAAATTGACACTGGCCAACCATATGGCCAGTCTGACAACAATTTTCACAATACAGAACTTGAGAGTTCTGTTGAAAGGAAGAATTTTGATTGATCTGATTAGGAGAGATTTGAGAAGCTGCCATCTGCTTTTGCAGCATGGCGATCAGACTTTGCATATTCACCTCCTCGATCTTGGGAGGAGGAGGTGCTTGGATAGCTTGATATGAGGGGGCATAATTGTATTTGGCAATATCCTCGAATAATGCCCACCCCTCTTCAGGTGTTTTCCTTAAAAATGCCCCACCAGAAGAACTATTGACCATGCCCTTCGTGAGCTCGGTCAATCCACTGAAAAAAGTATTGACTTGCCTTTGTAACGGCAAGCCATGATGGGGACACTTTCTAAGAAGAGACTTAAACCTCTTCTAACACTCAAAAAATGACTCATTTTCCTTCTGGCAGAATGTGAAAATATCACTTAAACATTAGGCTGTCTTAGAAGGTGGGAAGTATTGACTCAGAGTTCTTTCTCGAGTTCCGCCTGTAGTAATGGTTTGAGATGAGAGAGTGGTACCACTCTTTTGCCTCCTCGTAAGGAAAATGGAAACAGCTTTAAGCTTTATAGCATCCTCACTTACTCCTTGGATACGAGTTGTACCGCATATCTCTAAAGCGTGTGTAAGTGAGTATGAGGATTTTCTCAATGAAAACCATAGAAGATAGATGCATCTTGCATCATTTGAATGAGCCGGGTTGGTAGAGCGATAGCCGGGTTGACCCTCGACTTCGCCAGGCATGGCGTAATCACCAACGATACGTCTATCTTGGCGCAGCCATAATGACTATATTTTCGATCTCTTGAGCTAGATCTTGCTCGATATCTCGATCGATCGTGTTCTCTTCGCCGTGGAGGTCCGCCAAACGGAGTCTTCTCCTGTTTGGTCGGACTATGGTCCGCTCAAGGTCGGGGGTATAGAGTAGTGGCCCCTTTTTACTCTGAGTTTGCATAAACCAAAACCAAAATCTAGTTATTTAATGAGAACGAAAAGAGAGGGAACGTGATGGCGCAGCCGCAGGCCAGCGCCCCAGTCGATTCGGACGGGCGTCTGCTTGGAGAATGAACAGGACGGCCGTTCGGATAACCGGACGCACGTCTGACTGGGTAAAAATACAAACAAAGTTATAAAAATTTGACCGGACGGGCGCCCACTACCTCTATACGCCCGTTCGGAATGCAAACGAAACATAAAATAAACAAAATACTAGACATCCGTCCGGTTCCCGCAACGGCGCCAAAAACTTGTCACGGATTTTTGCAATGAAAATAAACAAGTAATAAATTTATAAATCCGTATACCCCAAGTGCGAGGATCGTAGTATAGAGGTTAATACCGGATCGATCTTACGGGAATCGGGTTGCTTAATCTAGTTTTATTATATAAACCTAACTATGTCACGATTACTACTAAAAAGATATGAAAATAAAAGCAAAGAAGAACTAGAACAAAAACGAAAATAAGAATAATCGACAGGAAGATCGAGATCTAAAGCCAGAAAAATATAGTTGCGAACACAATTATCTAAACTAAATCTATTCTAAATCTATTATGAAATAAAGGTTGTAAATTTACTGAGCAACTCAAGTTCAAGTGATTTAATCAATGAGATAACAAACGAACAAGCAATTGATCCACCTATCCTACAACTATCAATTTCTATCTAGATTATCTCGTGATTTCTAACCAAGTTGTGATTCACCTAGCCCAAGTATGAACTCCTAATTTCTTAGACAAGTTCGCCTATTAATCTTCTATCTTTCGATCTAAAGATTAACGATTTCTATCCAAAGGTGTGAAATTTATAAGTTTCTAACCTAGAGATTCGGCCTAATAACTCTCGTTAATTAGATTAAAGGTCTAATCTTTATTATGGTGATCTAGGGTTTAACATGATTCTCATCACAGTCCAACATCATACATGCAAAGATCTTTCGATATAAATTGCATAAGAACGAAATAAGCATAATAAAGATACAACTTTGAATTAAAAACTCACAAGACAATCGAAGATGAAATCAATACGTTGGTTGGATGGCTTCACAACGCTTGTTCAAGGGAGGTCTAGCCTCTAAACATCACTTTGAAGCTTGAATTTGTTTGAGTAAAAGTACATAAAAGTGTTTGAATCTAACTAGAAAATAAAAGCATAAAAACTGAGTGTTAACTAAGGAAAAACGCAGCTGAGCCGCCCCTATGGTTTAGTATTCGAATATTGATGTCTAGGGTTGAAAATACGCAGATATATATAGAATTTTAAGGCGGCTGCTGCTATGTCGGCCAATGGACGCCCGTCCACTCCTTCTGGACATCCGTCTATCCTTCATAAAAATCTTCGAGTCGGGCCGAAGCTGGATCGACGTCCGTCCTTCATTAAATCGAGACGCCGTCCCATCAATTTTTGAGAACTCGAATCCAATATTCCAGCTGGGCGCCCGTCCACTTGATAGACGCCGCCCACCGGACGGGACTTAGGACGTGCGTTCACTTGATCAATAATCGATTTTCTCATCTTTATCTCTTTCCTTCTATTCAAATCTTCCTTATCTCTTTTCCATCAATTAAATCCGACATTTATCTTCATTGAATCATCTTTTGAGCCGCAATCATGCATCTACAAGTCATTAAAAACATCGCAAAATGTAATAATATGCAAATAAGCATAAAATCATCAATAAAACACCTAAATCAACCAATTTTGCGAAAAAAACCCGTTTAAAAACTCATTTCTTCAATAATTCAATTAAACACTTAATTTCTATGCAAATTATACGAATATGGAGAGAATTGTTATAAAATATAACGTTATAAATCATATAAAATCACCCTTAACAGCTTGCCTTTGATTGTCAGTTAATTTTTCCAATCCACAAGTGTGGGTTTCATTGTACGCGGTTATCTCAAAGTTCATGCAACGTTGTCCATCCCTTGCGTCCACATTC